>JAQQAC010008864.1:4248627-4401241 GCA_029783875.1 Phataginus tricuspis
AAAAAATAATGCTTACATGTATTTTGTTTTTCATTCTCTCCTTTCTATTTCCCCCACACAACCTTTGTCCAATTCATCATCAGGAATAGGATATGGCAATATTTTACTCTCTGTTCTCTTCAATATTAATAGCTTCTGCTTATTTATCACGTACAAGGAGCTAGGCATTGTTACTACAAGTTTTACATGCATTATTTCCCCTTGGCCACATCATCACTAAATTAATAATCTGGAAATAATCTGGCACATCTCTCCAGTATATACACGTGAATAAGGTTTAAGGGTTCCCTTTGCTTATGGAATAAATAGTTATTAACCTGGAATTTCAAGCCTCCCACCATCTGGACACTAGCCCTTTCTTCAACATTATCCTCCCTATGTCAACTCTCTGCTGCAGGAAAGTTCATATGCTTACCACTGTTTGTAGTGACATTACCTAAACTTGCCTACTCAGAATTTCTACAGTACTCAGTGACGACCCTTCCAGTTTGACATGTAGCCTACAAAAACTAGCACTGCATTTTTTTCTCTCTCTTTACTGAGCTACAGATGTCCCCAGCACAAACACTGAGTCTGATAATTCCCACATGCCTTTTGAAGCTGTTAAATACTTATTGATCAAACAATTAATACATTGTACCTCAACGTAGGCATTTTATATAGCCTTTTGGTGTATACTGAATGTTGAACTTTAGATAATGCCTGTGTTTTCATGTGACCTTTTATTTGTGCTTGCCAAGTAGCTTGGAGTTTAAAGGGCTTTAGGGAGAAAGAAGCCTTATCTGCTCCAGGCCAGCTGCAACACAGATTCAAATGTTAATTGGCCTCAGACCACAGATTCCAATCTGCCCACTCTTTTCTTCCAAACAGAACACTTGCTTATGAATGTAAAGATCCAAAATGAAGCTGGTTTTTCTGTCCTCCAAAATATGAGCTTATCGGGGCTGCACACAGGTAAAGAATGTGTGATAAATTGACAAGGTTGTATCCAGTATCTGAAGTAGGACTTGCAAGTCACATAGAAACCAGGAAGCTCCTTGCTTGCATCATTTGGTAAAAGTTTTTTTGTTGCTGTTGTTTACTTTCACAGTCATTATAAAAGGGAATTTTAAAGGAACTTTCTTAGAGAGGAACTAAGGTGAATAATTGGTACTTTACCCCATGAGGAAAGTGTTTGTAAAAGAATCTGACTACAACCTGGACCCACTTCCCTATGCATGGTAACCAAAAGTATCCAATTCCTTGCAAGAAGTTTATGAAGAATACAACAAAATTCAGATAGACATTCAATCTCAAGGCACTGTTTTGGTTTCATGACCACCTCCCCTATTTGTATAAAAGGTAATGGAAGCTAATACTGGTTTCTCTTTTAAAATGAAAAACAAAGTGTGTATGTATATAATGGCACTTCTGATCATCAAATCTGAAATACAAATGTAGATTTTAATCTATTTGCTTTGTTTTTATACACTTATGATAATGTTTGTCCCAGAAACTAACATAATATGGGTTAGAGTTGAAAGTAGCAATCGTTAGTTTCTGTGTCACATCCAAAAAAAGTAAATGCAATTGATTTTATAATGCCTGGGAAAATGCCTTACTTCACAAAACACCGCCAATGATCATTCTGCTTGTTTCTATGAATAAGCTTTTAGGCAGTAGTATGAATCTTAACAGTTACATATTCGGCGCTAATTTCAGAAGTGACAACCCCACTTAATTTCCTACCAAAAAAACAAACAAACCCAATAGTCATCTCCTCTCTTGAATCTCATTTCCTTTCTCATCCCAAGAAGGAAAAATAAAAGGAATTTTTTTAATTCACTAAATTTTAAAGAACTTTAATCCCCAATGTCATGAATGATATTATCTCGGTCCTACTTTATTTACAACACTAAGTACTCTTTAAAAGAACTACAAAACAACTTGTTATTTGGGCATCGCCTTCATGGAAGAAACAAGGCCAAATGCTGAGTCTCGTCAGCTGGCAGCCTGTGTGCGCCCTGCTCAGGGTGGGTTGATGTTGCCGTACTTTGTACGTGGCAGCCCACTCAGCACTTCCTGGATCCAGTTTCTGTTACAGAAAGGAAAAAGGGAAGCATCTGTCTTCTTCTTTGCTTATACCAGAGGTGACATTCAAATTGTCTTATGACTGATACAGCACACGCGCATGCCATCAAAACAGGCCAGCAAAGTCGGGGGCTTATGTCTAAGTCCCCGCAAAGGTACCTACCATTTTTACACTAAGTGATGCACATGTCATCACTTACCTTCATTAAATACTTTTTCCCAAAGACAAGATAGTAAGTATCTTGAAGCTACCTTAATCTTTTATTACCTTACAAGGTAATACTGATACTGTTTTCTATGTGCTTGATATGCTAAAATATGTCAGCTAACATTTATTTCATACTATCTGGAGGACAGATAAAAAATCAAAAGAGTGAAAGAAGACTATATTTCTTTGCCATTAAGGGACCTAGAGTATTAAGGGAGGGATAAAACACCATTTTACCTGAGTAAATCAAGAAAAAATTGATAAAAACAAAAAGAGCATCTAATTGCCAAGATGTGCAGTCAGAGATATGAACAACCAGTCGGGTGTCAATGATGGAAGCCTTCTTAAAGAAACTACACTTTGAATAAGCATTTGGAAGAGACCAGAAATCCAAAGAAATGAATGACAAGGGCATGTGCACAGGTGAAGAACCCACAAGGTGTGTGTGAGCAGATTGGTTTGGTGGGCAACACAGGGGAAGAGGGCCCGTTAAAGGAAGAAGCAGGAAAACTAAAATCAGTTCTTTGATGTTTATAAATAATTCCATGTGAAAACTACTAACTCCATGAAAGAAGCAGATCTTCAGTAAAATTCAAAAGATACAGTAGGAGAATGTTAAGATAGTCCATTTAAGATTTCAGGTCTGAGCACATCCGCAAAAGTGACAGGAAAAATTGACTTGTTCTTTTAAAATTGTTTAATGAACAAATTTAAGAGGTAGAAGTGTGGAGGTGGGAGCAAGGAAGAATTATTCTCTAGGAGGAAACAGGAGAGCTGATCAGAATGTCAGAGCTAGAAAGAAACTTTCATTTGAGGGTCCATGGGTAAACCTCTGAAACTTACTTGTGTTTTAACACACCTATGAATTTTCTGGAAAGAGAGTCTGGTGTTTCATTAAACTGTCAATGGTATCTGTGACAGAAACTACCCGTCACCTTCAATAAGGCTTTGTTTTTTACACAGATTCACACAAGAGCTGGTGACAAAGCTAATGTCACAGCCTACCACCATAAAATTCATTCACTCTTTCATTTTTCATTCAACAATTACTTATTGAGCATCTACTATGTGCCAGGCACAGCTCCAGTTGATAGAAATATAGCAATGAATGGAAACACCCAAAAAGTCCTGCCTTTGTGGAGCTCACGCTAATGAAGAAAGACAGGTGATTAAATAAATGAGTAATTACACAATATGCTCAAAGGTAATAAGTGCAAAGGAGAAAAATATGATGCAATGTAAGGAAGAAAAAGAATGCGTGTTTAAAATCACTCTTAGTGGGGAGCAGCAGGTGGCAGGTGGAATTCCAGAGGGTTTTCTTGTGGGTTTCTAGAGTTAATCAGAATGGAGCTGCAGAGAAAATTTGGATAGAATCTTTCAGAGGACAGCGAGGAGCCCAGTCCACTCTAGAATTGAAGCCAATATCCAGATTTCTCAGCTGCAGCTTAGACATTTTTTTTTTTTTAGTTAAGAAGTAAACAAAGTCTATCAATTTCACTCATTTCTATCTATGGAAATGCAAAACACCAGAAACTGCAAGTATCTTCCAAAGGTTTCCTTGGAGGGTAAGGCTTTTTAGCCAAAGATAAATGAACAATCTGTTAATAGGAAGGTACTGTTTTATGAAAAATTACTATACATAGAATAGAAATAACATTTCCAATTATAATGGAATAATTAAAGCAGGAAATCTTCCCAGATATCACTAAAAGCCATAAAAACAGAATGTTTAAATGAAATTGTCCTTCACGTTTGTTCTTCAAACATACAATGAAGAACAAAATCTCTATTGTCTAATCTTAATTCCTACATGGCATTATATTGAGAGACACACATTTATATGTGGATGTGAATGTATGGATGTGTGTGTGTGTCCACAGCCACCGTCACAGAGGTGCACTATTTTCACTGCCTTTTTAGGTGTTAAAATGAAGCAGGTGTCCCAGGCAGGCAAGGGGTGAGACTGAGAGTCTACCAAAGTTCAAAATGGATGCCCACGTTGTCTTTTTTTTAATTAGTAATTTGACCCCGGGCACCCAGCCACCCGCTCATCCTTACTATCATTAGTAATTACCAATAATAATGTCGGCATTTATAACTGAATTTATTTGTTTATAATGCAATAAATGCTACCCATTGGACTTTGAAGCGGTAGAAGCTGAAGATGTCCACAAAGAGCCTGTTTCTATCAAAAGGGAAGCCAGAAGCAGTGCCAGAAAATACACCTTTTGTTTTCAGTGTCAACAAGCTATTTGTCAGGAAACAAAGGAAGGCTCTGCCAGCACTGGGGTTTTCTGAAGAAAAAAAAAAAAAAGGATTTTTCTGAAACCTGAAAAATTAATTCTCTGCTTTCTTGTTTAGAATTAAAGGAAAACGCAGTTATACGAGTATATTACAGCCTCATTCCTCCGAGCTGTGATGGAGAAAGGCTGCCTTGGAGAAGGGGAGTCCCCCCCTCCCACACCACCATACACACCAGTGCCGCTTAACTTCCTCCTGGGCCTCAGATATCAAACTACAATTTGCCTAAGAATACCTGGGGAGATGGTGTACTGGGCAAATGCCCCAGGTCCAGGTGGGGTGCTGGCGGCTGCAGGGACCCAGGTACAGGTACAATTCTTAGGGAGGGAGCTCAAACCACATTTTGAAAAGTACAGCCCTATTTTTGAGGATAGGGACTTTCTCTCATTTCTGCTATCCTTCCCCAAACTTTGTTCTCTGTAGTTCACTCTCCCCCACACTGGACAGGGCTCTCTTATTTCCAACCCATCCAAAACATTATAAATTCAGTCCAAATTTTGTACAATGTTTGTGCCGAGAAAAGATTTAAGTACCATCAAGAATACAAAACAAGTTCAAACACATAGCAGAAATCTCTATTCATAGAAATTTAATATCTTTTCCTCTAAAAAGGAAATTCCCCAAAACTTCTTTTCCCTCAGGACCAGGGTTGCTAAGGCCCCCTTCATCACCTACCTCCTCCCAACCAGGCTTTTACAACAAAATACCTCCAACTTTTGTATGTAAAGCAATTTGGTGCTCTAACCCACCTTCATTCCAAACTAGATTCTGGGCCTCCTTCCTTATGCACCAACAGACATTGAGTTGTTCTGCTCAGTAAAGGCCCATCCAGTCCAGGTCTTGATTCTCGACAGCACAAATAGCCAGAGCTTTGAAAATAGAGTTTTCTTTAGAACATCAAATGCTTAGGCAGAGTATCATTGCCCACAGCAGAGGGTAGCAGAGAAATTATGCTTAGTCTCGATGTCAAGAACAAGTTCATATCCAAGGAGAAGGGGGAAGGGGCAAAGTTTTTTCCAGTTACATCTGTATTTTAAATAATGCAGTTTTATTAAAATAATGAACTTCTAGGTTAGAGTACTTGTTCTCTCAGAGTGTTCTCATAAGAAGACAAACTCCAAAGGAAGTATAAATATTATTTGTAAATAGGATGCAAGTGTGAAAAAACTGCATATGCTCTGCCTGGATGGCCACCTTACTAATTACCAAATGGCAATTAAATAAGGTTATATTACATAATCTTGGTGATTCAAAGACTTTTTCAGGTATTAAACACCATGCTGGAGAAGGGATTAAAGATGGTGGCATGAGAGGTGGGTCACAGGCATCCTCCTAAAACAGCATATAATACGAAAATATAATAAATACAACTAATCCTGAAAGAGCAACAAGAAAGAGGGCTGCGCCAGACTGCATATACCTTGAGAAAAGGGCAGACCTCACAGAACAGGGTAACATACCAAAGCTGTGGCCCGGCGGGATCCAAGCCCTTCCCCCACCCCAGCTCACCAGCAGGAGGAAGAGAAATGGAGCAGGGAGGGAGTGGAGGCCCAGGACTGCTGAATACCTAAATCAGGAGATCTGCTCTGGGAGCACAAACCTACAATTCATGGTGCTGGCATGATACTCTCGTGATTACAGGATTGGAAAGTTAAGATAGGCAGAATTCCTGGAGAGACTGAGATTCCAGCTGCCTGTGGAAAGCAGGGATTCATATCCAGCTGCTCTGGGACAAAAGAAAGGCGGGCAGTCTGAGAGATTTCCTAAAAAGGAAGCCCTTAGCAAGAGAGCAAGGATTGCACAGAGCTTACTGCTCAGGAGAGCGGACAGGTAGACAAAATTGTCCGGGTGCATTCTGCCCAACAGGTGGGGAGCTTTGCCATATAGACTCTCATATTCAAGGAGGAAAAAGAAGTCTTCCTCCTTAGATGATGTTCAGGTGCTCCAGCTCCGTAGCTGGCTACACAGCTCCCAAGACCCCATTTCTGATATGCAGCCTACTGAGCCTTTCTCCCAGCCAGTCCCACCTGGCTCACAAACTGGCAAACACTACCCTGGCATTAGGCCAGCCACAGGGAAGATCTGTTTACAGCAACTAAAAACGCAAAGCATAGAGGCTTATACCTGTGTGCTAGGCCCACTGGTTCAGACAGTGGAGACAGGCATAGCAGCCAGGTAGCAGGAAACAGCTCTTTCCTCCCCCAGACACCAATACCACTCCCCTGCTATACCTGACACTGTTTCAGGGGCTGAGCAGCTCCAGGGAGTAGAGCTACTGGGCGCTAGAGGGCACCATATACAAATTTGAAATGCAAAAGGAACCTGGTTCAGAGTAAAATTATTAATACCACTCCTGAGAAAGATTTAAAGGACATTGACCTCATGACTATTCTTGAAAGGGAGTTCAAAATAAAAATCATTAATATGCTCATGGAGGTATGGAAAGATATTCAAGAACTCAGGAATGAATTCCAGATGGAGATCCAATCATTGAAGAGCACAATGGAGGGTATTAAAAGCAAATTGGATACGGTGGAGGAGACAATAAAAGAAATAGAAACTACAGAGGAGGAATACAAAGAACCTGAGGCACAGAAAGAAAAAAGGATCTCTAAGAATGAAAGAATATTGAGAGAACTGTGTGACCAATCGAAACGGAACAATATTCACATTATAGGGGTACCAGAAGAAGAGAGACAAAAAGGGATAGAGAGTCTCTTTGAGGAGGTAATTGCTGAAAACTTCCCCAATCTGGGGAAGGAGATAGTCTCTCAGGACATTGAGGGGAACTGATCTCCCAACACAAGGGACCCAAGGAAGACAACAGCAAGACATACAGTAAATAAAATGGCAAAGATCAAGGATAAGGACAGACTATTAAAAGCAGCCAGAGAGAGAAATAAGATCACATACAAAGGAAAACCCATCAGGTTCTCATCAAGCTTCTCAGCAGAAACCTTACAGGCCAGAAGGGAGTGGCATGATATATTTAATGCAATAAAGCAGAAGGGCATTGAACCAAGATTACCTTATCCGGCAAGATTATCATTTAAATTTGAAGGACGGATTAAACAATTTTCAGAGAAGCAAAAGCTGAGGGAATTTACCTCCCACAAACCATCTCTACAGTGTATTTTGGAGGGACTCTTATAGACGGAAGTGTTCCTAAGGCTTAATAGCTGTCACCAGAGGTAATAAAACCACAGTAAAGAAAGTAGAACAGCTAATTACAAAGCTAATGCAAAAATTAAAACTATCTTCAAAGACAATCAAAGGATAGACAAAGTGTACAGAATATGATACCTAATATATAAAGAAGGTAGTAGAAAGAAAAAACAAGAATCTTTAGATTGAATTTGTAAAAGCATATTAAGTGAGTTAAGTTAGACTCTTAGATAGTAAGGAAGTTAATCTTGAACCTTGGTAAACATGAATCTAAAGCCTGCAATGCCAATAAGTACGTACCTATCCATAATCACCCTAAATGTAAACTGTCTGAATACACCAATCAAAAGACATAGAATTACTGAATGGATAAAAAAACAAGACCCGTCTATATGCTGCCTTCAAGAGACGCACTTCAAACCCAAAGACATACACAGACTAAAAGTGAAGGGATGGAAAAAGATATTTCATGCAACTAATGAGGAGAGAAAAGCAGGAGTTGTAGTACTTGTATCAAACAAAATAGAATTCAAAACAAAGAAAGTCACAAGAGACAAAGAAGGACATTACATAATGATAAAAGGGTCAATCCGACAAGAAGATATAACCATTATAAATATCTATGTGCCCAGCACAGGATCACCTACATATGTGAAACAAATGCTAACAGAATTAAAAGGAGAAATAGAATGCAATGCATTCATTCTAGGAGACTTCAACACTCCACTCACTCTGAAGGACAGATCAGACAGACAGAAAATAAGTAAGGAGACAGAGGCATTGAACAACACTATAGAACAGATGGACTTAACAGACATCTACAGAACTCTACACCCAAAAGCAGCAGAATATACATTCTTCTTATGTGCACATGGAATATTTTCAAGAGTACATCATATACTAGGCCATAAAAAGAGCCTTGGCAAATTCAAAAAGATTGAAATTGTACCACATAGTTTCTCAGACCACAAGGTATGAAACTAGAAATAAATTATGCAAAGAAAATGAAAAATCCCACAAACACATGGAGGTTTCACAATATGCTCCTAAATAACCAATGGATCAATGACCAAATAAAAACAGAGATCAAGCAATATGTGGAGACAAATGACAACAATAATTCAACACCACAAAATCTGTGGGATGCAGCGAAGGCCGTATTAAGAGGAAAGTATATTGCAATACAGGCCTACCTCAGGAAAGAAGAACAATCCAATATGAGCACTCTAAACTCACAGTTAATGAAACTAGAAAAAGAAGAAAAAATGAGACCCAAAGTCAGTAGGAGGGACATAATAAAGATTAGAGCAGAAATTTAAAAAATTGAAAAGAATAAAACAATAGAAAGAACCAATGAAAGCAGGAGCTGGTTCTTCATGAAAATAAACAAAATAGATAAACCTCTAGCCAGAATTATCAAGAAAAAAGAGAGTCTACTCACATAAACAGAATCAGAAATGAGAAAGGGAAAATCACTACGGACACCACAGAAACACAAACAATTATTAGAGAATACTATGAAAAATTATATGCTAACAAACTGAATAACCTAGAAGAAACAGACAACTTTCTAGAAAAATACAACCTACCAAGTCTGACTCAGAAAGAAACAGAAAATCTGAACAGACCAATTACCAGCAACGAAATTGAACTGGTAATCAAAAACCTACCTAAGGACAAAATCCTTGGACAAGATGGCTTCACCGCTGAATTTTATCAAACATTTAGTGAAGATCTAATACCAGCCATCCTCCTTAAAGTTTTTCAAAGAGAAGAAGAAGAGGGAATATTTCCAAATTCATTCTATGAGGCCAGCATCAGTCTAATATGAAAACCAAAGGCACCACAGAAAAAGAAAATTACAGACCAATATCCCTGATGAACATAGATGCAAAAACCCTCAACAAAATATTAGTAAACCGAATTCAAAAATACAACAAAAAGATCATCCATCATGATCAAGTGGGATTCATCCCAGGGATGCAAGGATGGTACAACATTCGAAAATGCATCAACACCATCCACTACATCACTAAAAGGACAAAAACCACATGATCATCTCCATAGATGCTGAAAAAGCATTTGACAAAATTCAACATCCATTCATGATAAAAACTCTCAACAAAATGGGTATAGAGGGCAAGTACCTCAACATAATAAAGGCGATATATGACAAACCCACAGCCAACATTATACTTAACAGAGAGAAGCTGAAAGCTTTTCCTTTTAGATCAGGAACAAGACAAGGATGCCCACTCTCCCCACTTCTGTTCAGCATAATACTGGAGGTCCTAGCCATGGTAATCAGACAACACAAAGAAACAAAAGGCATCCAGTTGGCAAAGAAGAAGTTAAACTGTCCTTGTTTGCATATGACATGATATTGTACATAAAAACTCTAAAGAATCCACTCCAAACTTCTATATCTAATATCTGAATTCAGCAAAGTTGCGGGATACAAAATTAATATGCAGAAATCTGTGGCATTCCTATACATTAACAATGAACTAGAAGAGAGAGAAATCAGGAAAACTATTCCATTCACAATTGCATCAAAAAGAATAAAATACCTAGGAATAAACCTAACAAAGGAAGTAAAAGACCTATGCTCTGAAAACTACAAGACACTCATGAGAGAAATTAAAGAAGATACCAATAAATGGAAACACATCCCATGCTCATGGATAGGAAGAATTAATATTGTCAAAATGGCCATCGTGCCTAAAGCAAATCTACAGATTCAATGCAATTCCTATCAAAATACCAACAGCATTCTTCAACAAACTAGAGAAAATCATTCTAAAATTCATATGGAACCAAAAAAGACCCTGAATAGCCAAAGAAATCCTGAGAAGGAAGAAGAAAGTTGGGGGGATTATGCTCCCCAACTTGAAGCTCTACTATAAAGCCACAGTAATCAAGACAATTTGGTACTGGCACAAGAACAGACCCATAGACCAGTGGAACAGAATAGGGAGCCCAGATATAAACCCAACCATATTTGGTCAATTAATATATGGTAAAGGAGCCATGGACATACAATGGGGAAATGACAGCCCCTTCAACTGCTGGTGTTGGCAAAGCTGGACAGCTACATGTAGGAGAATGAAACTGGATTATTGTTTAACCCCATACACAAAAGTAAACTCGAAATGGATCAAGGACCTGAATGTAAGTCATGAAACCATAAAACTCTTAGAAGACAACATAGGCAAAAATCTCCTGAATATAAGCACGAGCAACTTCTTCCTGAATGCATCTCCTCGAGCAAGGCAAACAAAAGCAAAAATGAACTCATGGGACTACATCAAACGAAAAAGTTTCTGTACAGCAAAGGACACCATCAACAGAACAAAAAGGCATCCTACAGTATGGGAGTATTTGTAAATGACATATCCAACAAGGTGGTAACATCCAAAATGTATAAAGAACTTACATGCCTCAACACCCAGAAAGCAAACAACCTGATTAAAAAGTGGGCAGAGGATATGAAGAGAGAATTCTCCAAAGAAGAAATTCAGATGGCCAACAGACACATGAAAAGATGCTCCACATCACTAATCATCAAGGAAATGCAAATTAACCTCACAATGAGATACCAGTTCACACCAATTTGGATGGCCAGCATCGAAAAGACTAAGTACAACAAATGCTGGTGATGATGCGGAGAAATGGGAACCCTCCTACACTGCCGCTTACTGAATGTAAGCGAGTTCAACCATTGTGGAAAGCAATATGGAGGTTCCTCAAAAAACTAAAAATAGAAATACCATTTGACCCGGGAATCCCACTCCTTGGAATTTACCCAAGGAATACAACTTCTCAGATTTAAAAAGACATATGCACCCATATGTTTCTTGCAGCACTTTTTACAATAGCCTAGATATGGAAGCAAAGCTATGTGTCCATCAGTAGATGAATGGATAAAGAAGATGTGGAACATATACACAATGGAATACTATTCAGCCATAAGAAACAAATCCTACCATTTGCAACAACATTGATGGAGCTGGAGGATATTATACTCAGTGAAATAAGCCAGGCGGAGAAAGACAAGTGCCAAATGATTTCCCTCATTTGTTGGGTATAACAATGAAGCAAAACTGAAGGAACAAAATAGCAGCAGACTCAGAGACTCCAAGAAGGAACTAGTGGTTACCAAAGGGGAGGAGTGTGGGAGGGCTGGTGGGGAGGGAGGGAGAAGGAGATTGAGGGGTATTATGATTGGCAGACATGGTGTGGGGCATCAAGGGGAAGACAGTGTAGCACAGAGAAGGCAAACAGTGAATCTGTGGCATCTTACTACACTGATGGACAGTGACTGCATTGGGGTATGGGTGGGGACTTGATAATATGGGTAAATGTAGTAACCACATTGTTTTTTCATGTGAAACCATCATAAGAGTGTATATCAATAATACCTTAACTTTTAAAAATTAAATTAAATTAAAAAAAAAACACCATGCTAACTTCTTTCCCTAAGATTAATTGAAGAAAAGAACTCAGTGAAATACCCAAAGTATGTAAATTCTGACCTGTTAGTTGTGACCCAAAAAAGCGATTTTAAAAATCATGGCTCTGAAAAGACCTGCTGTTGGAATGAAAGCACAGGACAGGAGCACCTAGTGCCTTGCGATTCTGGTACACCAGGAGGCCTGGGGAGCAGGTTTTTGCAAGGGTGAGTGATAGTCGATTGTTTATGTAAGAGGGCTTCCCTCCCATTTAACTGCTACTCATCCTTTGATCGCAGCTGAGAGGTCTTGTGCTAGGAAATTATTGTCTCCAGACCAGATGAGGTGGAGTTGCACATTCCTTTCTTTTCCTTGGTCTCCTTTTTTTGGTATTATTTTATTAATTCCTACTTCCCCCACTATACTTAATAAGCTCCAAGAGAGCAAAATGCTGTCCTTTTAGTCATCACTGCAATTCTCATAGCCTAGCATAGCACGTGATAGTAAGTGAATCTCAATAAATATCTTTGAATGCATATGTGAATGAATGAACAAATGATTATTTGGGGATATGAGTCATACAATTAAAAGTTAAACTTTACCAAATCACTTCAAAAAATAGGACAAGAATATAGAATCATTTAAGGTTTAGAACAGTGAACAAAATAATGTCAGATTTTATCAGTAATGAATATTCTCAATAGCTATCAGATAATCATAGTACTTTAAAGAAGGTGACAGTAAGAGCAGTCATGGTAAGAATAGCATTTGGATTCTGCTTTGTAATTCACAGTGTCATCACCTACATTATGGCACTCATGCTCAGAGCAGATCTTGGGGTAGCCTGGGCAGGTGCATCAGTATCACCATTTAGTGGAGGAAGATATGAAAGCTGAGGGGAATCACGTGACTGGCTCAAGTCATGCAGGTAATAAGCAGGTCCTGTGTGTTGGCAGATGTGCAAAGCAGATACATGTGGCACCACTCTAAAATTGTGCAGAATATGGAGTAGGAAATACGGACTTGTCATTAAATCATAATTCAACTCTACAGAGTGGGTCAGGAATACTTTTTAATTACATTAAGAGGAACACCAGGTTGAAAATTGTTATAAGTGTAAAAAATTCTCCACCTAAATTCATGAAAACTGCCCCATAATGTGATTTTGACAAAAAATAAGATGTTTGGGGCACATCCCTTTCATTATGAGTAGATAAACTCTCTTTTGTGACATCTCCCCAAAAGAATGTTTAACAGGATAAACCATTGGTTTGGACTAATGTAATAAGTCATACATTTTCATTTCTCATTTTTAAATTTCTCTTCAACTTCACTGTCTCTCCAGAAAAAAAGAAAACCATATGAGATTTACCTTTTATTCTTTTTGATATTCTGACTGAAAAAAAATATTATGTATAACACAAAAGATCAATCACTTTCAAGTTAAGACTTATTAAGAGCCAAATTTAAGTTTCTAAATATGTTCCTGCAGAATAACAGAATACACTACTATAAAGTTTAACACTAATTCCTATTTGTTGTTTAGAGGTAGGCTTGGTTGCATAAGGATCAGTATTTTAAAGTGGAAAGCAAAATAAGATTCAAATAAATATATAAATAAGTAAAACAATCCTAACATTATAGATGATATCACAAATAATGAATTATGAAGCTTAAAACAGGTTTTCTAAACTACCAATGAAAAATATTTTGATCAAACATTTCAAAAGTAAAACCAAATTGTCATTTATTTATTCTTTCTATAGAAAATGGTATTACAACTCAATCATAATATAAGTTGATTCCAGAGATGGAAATGCAACATGGAAAAGATAGTCAGTGATTCTGTAACATCTTTCTATGCTAACAGATAGCAACTGCACTAGTTGGGGTGAGGATCTAATAATGTTTGTAACTGTTGAACCACTGTGTTGTATACTTGTAATAAATGTAATATTGTGTATCAATTTTAATAGTCAAATTAAAAAAAGAAAGAATATGGTATTAAAAAATCACTGGTCACATAATGAAGAGTTAAAATGAAGTAAAAAAATGTAAGGGAAAAATTCCAGAGAAGTGTTTCATTAATATTGTATTATTGTTAGAATGTTTTTGTCAGCTTCTTTAAGTAATTTGTAGTTATTTCTTCTTCTGTTCTAGATGAATATCACTTCTTACCAAATTTTGTCCATATAGTTTTATATTTGTTTTCATAAAAAGAACTTCCCCCTACAAACTGTATTAGCTGTAGGCCCATGAAATTTAGATCCACTTTTATTCAGAAATATTTTCTTAGACAGGAAATCTCAATGACAGGACACAATGTTCCCATCTCCTCAAGTGTCCATATGCACTCATAATAAACATTTCTAAGCAGTATAGACATTTTCAAACATCTTCCAAAGTGGAGAGACTAGCATAAGGACCCACTTTAATCTATCATCCAACTTCAGTAATTATCAACATTTTTCTAATATCACTTCTGGTAATATATATTTAACCTATCTGAATACATATTGTTTCCAAAATTGATTGGAAAACTGAAGTGAAAAGAGCTACTAAAATTTCAATGGTTTTATGTTAGTGTTTATAAGTGATATCTTGTGATCAGTTGATTTAACATCAGGTTTTGCTTGTTCTCTTGAAACCAAAAGGATGGGCTTTTAAATCTTTTAAATGCTGAGAAATATCTAAAAGGAAAAACACTGAAAGAAATATTTACTGAGGCCTACAGTGAGCTGTCAGAATAAAAAGAAAAAAGACGGGACTGCTTGCTTACAAGTTTACATTACAATGGGAAAAACACACATGCAGACTATCACAAAAAGAAAAAAAAAAGAAGCTACCTACCATACCATACATCATTTTGATGTAATATTGGTGAAATATATTTTAAAAGAAATGCACTGTGAGGAAATTTTTCATAATTTTCATGTATGATCAATAGGTCAATGTACAGACAAAATTTCACATATAATGTCTGATAAGGCAGAGACTATGAGAAAAACACCTATGCAATATAAATGTATAAAATATATAACTATACTTCCACCTTCAAATTAAAGTGCTATCTTTAGGAGTTTAGTTTGACAAGTAAATAATAGGATTCCTCTATGCTGCCCATAATCTTCATGCCCATTGTATGTAACTAATTGAATTAAATTTATAGCAATGATCATGTCACTTAAAAAAAAATCCCTTTATAACAAAAATAAGATTGCAAAATCTGTTTAATATAAATTTTCTTAGTACATACCAATGAAAATCTTTCTATTGCTTTTTAAAAACCATACTAGATATTCCCTTTAAAAGAATAGAAAAAAGAAGAACAAATTAAACCTAAGAGACATAGAAGGAAAGAAATAAAAAACAGTTGAATTTGGTCAAATAAAAAACAAAAAATTGAGAAAATCTGCAAAGACAAAAATTGCTTTTTCTGAAAACATCAATAAGAAGCATATGCCTCTGGCAAGATTGTTCTAGAAAAAAATAAAAAATAAATTATCTATATCCACAATTACTGAGGGGATCATCACAGATTCCCACAGACATTAAAATAATAATAAAGGAATATTGTAAACAACTACATGCCAATAAATTTGACAACTTGGGTGAAAAAGGCATGTCCCTTGAAAAATACATCTTAGGCAAATGAACACAAGGAGAAATAGAAAATCTTAAAAACCTTACATTTGTTAAAGAAACTGAATTCCTAATTTAAAACCTTCCCACAGAGAACTCCAAGCCTCCAAGGCTTCACAGGTGAATTCCACCAGAATTTGAGGTATTTTTAAAATAATATCAACCTAATACACAAATTGTTTTAGGAAATACAAGAAGAAAGAACATTTTCCCATTTATTTTATGAGGCCAGAATTACTCTGATATCCAAATCAAAACATGTCAAGAAAACTATAAATAAATATTCCTCAGGATGCAAAATCCTTAAAACATATTAGCAAGTCAAATCCAAGAATATATAAAGTAAAAAATATCAAAATCAGTTGGGGTTTAGCCCAAGAAGAAAGTTGATTTATATGTAAAAATCAAAGTAATTGACCATGTCAGTGTACTAAAACTAAAAGCTACATAATCAGTTTAATATATGCAGAGGCAGTTTTTGAAGATTCAACATCTCTTTGCAATTAAAAGCAAAAATACTTAGTAAATTTGAAATAGAAGAAAACTTCCTCCATCTGAAAAAGAGCAACAATGGAAAACTTTCCTCTAGTGGGAATTTAAGAATAGAACAGATAGAGGTGGGTATACACGTTGAAGGAGACAAAGTCTACAGTTGGATTCCAGGCAACTTAACTATCTACTGAAACAGAAAGTCAGTAATGCTCAGGAGAACCTGGCACAGTCTAGAGTGGCTTCAACAATGCCCTGCATTCAACCAAAAATCAGCTATATCAGAAACAAACAGGAAAGTGTGATCCATATTCAGGAAAAAAATGCAATCAATAGAAATTGACTCCAATAGGCCCAGATGTTGGATTTTAAAAGGGGCAAAGACTTGAAGAGACACTTCATAAAAAGGAATAATATAAGACTGACCAATATGCAAAGGAAATTAATCATTAGTCTTTAAGGAAATGCAAAATATAACCATAGTGAGATATTTCATACCCAAAAGAATGGCTAAAATAAAGAAGACTGAGAATATATCAAACATTGGCAAGATATGAAGCAACTCTCATATGCTGTTGCAATAGTGTAAATCAGTAACTCTTGGGAGAGTAATTTGGCAATATTTTATAAAATTAAACATATCCTTTACCCTATGGCACAGCAATTCCACTATTGGGTATTTACTTAAGAAAAATTGGAAACATGTGTCCACAAATAGAATTGCCCAAAAATGTTGATAGCAGTTTTACTAGTAATGGGCAAAAATAGGAAACAGCCCAAATATCGATCAACAAGAGAATAAAAATATAAATTGTGATACAGTTATAAATAAACTAGTACTCAGCACTAAAAATCAAACTAATGACATGCAACAGTATAGTTGAGTTCCAAAACCACTCTTGAGCCAAAGAAGACAAAAAAATTAAGTGTATGATTGCATTTACATGAAGTGCCAGAATAGGCAAAACTGAGCTCATGGTGATAGAAATCACAACACGTTTGTCCTCAGGCAGGGGAAGGGCAGTAGTGTCTGGAAAGGGACAATGAGGGACCTTTCTTTCTGAGGTGGTAGGAATGTTGTATATCTGGACTGCTGTGTTGTGTACATGAGTATATACATTTAGCAAACTTTATCAAAATGTAAGCTTAAGATCTGTGTTTCGCTATATGTAAACCGTACTTCATAAAATTAATTTTTAAAAACTATGCTATATATTTTTACAAACTCAGTATTTCCTTAGTTAGACTTGAAAATAACTAGATGGGTATTTACAAAAAAAAATCAATAGGAAAATTTGGCCTTAGAAATTGCTTTCATAAAGTGTGCGTATGTGTTGACATGGGCACCTGAGAATGTTCCCTCTCCCTCCCCTGCCTTATTACAGGCTCCACATAAATGAAACTGCCCTGGTTCTTCCTTCCATAAGCCCTATTCTTGGTGAAGGAAGGGTATGGAAATGAGAGTTGCTTGAGGGTATTAATATCTGTTTCCCTGGTAAGACATTCATCTTTTTAGAAAAAAAATCTAGAGAAGAGGCTTTAACCCAAAAGCAGTGAAAATTTCAGGATCCAAGAGAAGGAGAAATTGGGATTAGTGAGGCCCAGAACATCCGTCAAATACCACATAGACGGCCCCTACCTCTTTGTTTATAGAGGTATAGACATATTCTCAATTTTCAGAGAAAACCTGGAGTCAAGAAGGCAAGTATCTAATCTTCAATATGTTATGCAAAGTTATGCTTCTGAGTAGACAGCATTTTTTAGAGAGGAAATATTAAGACTGGAAGTAAACAAAAATGTATTGTTTGCTTTCACTTTTATTAGAAAAATGACTATCAACATCATCTTAAAATCTATATATGGAATCTATACTGTATTTGACTACAGAGAGTTTTATTTTAAGTTTCCATTCTAAAAGGAAACTCCTACCACTACTGGTGAAGTCATCATGAACTTATGCCTGGACCACAAATACATTTTCAAAATAAGTGGGTTCTTTCTAGAGACAGTAAAGCCTGAAGGAAGCCTACTCTTACAATTTTGTCCTTTTAAAAGACCAGACTTATTAGAAGACCCAAATCCCAAGGTATGTGGTTATATATTTATTCATTATATTCTATTTCTCAACAATATCTTACCTATTATTAATTTTTTGTGCATTATAATCCTTTGTTAATACTGAGTCAATTACTATTGGTTTTGTAATCCAGATAGCAAACACCCTTAGGAGAACAAGCTATAGTTCTGTTTATGCTTCACTCCAAAGTGTATTTACAAACTGTAAATGAGTATACTTCCAATATTGCATGACCTTTGGCCTCAGTGTCTTCCTTGACATTGCTACTGAATGCCCCTAGTAGCAATCTACGAATAACTCTCTAAGGCACAGAGAACAGTGGTCCTTTCTTTCCAAGATCTTCCTTCCTTCACGCAGTACCTACAGAAGAGACACTTTGTGTTTCTTTATGATGTTATTTCCATCAAAAATGTTTTTTAAAGACTTTAGCTATACAGACTATGGCTAATTCATCCATGTATTAATTTATATAGTTTTTAACTTTGGAATCAAGATGGGTGACTTCAGCTGAGAAGAGAGCAGCAAGTAATTCTCTAATTAAAATGTCCTGATATTAAAAAAAAAGAGAGAGAGTCTTCAGGATCTAGGGTTAGGCAAAGACATCTTAAACTTTTCACCAAAAGTGTGATTCATAATAGGAAAACATAATAAACTGAACCTCAGCAAAATTAAAACCTCTTGCCCTTTGAAAGATCCTGTTAATGGGATAAAAAGACAATCTATAGACTGAAAAAAAAAACAGTAAAAAAAATCCATTAAGAAAAGGAGTAAAGATATAATGAGACATTTCATGGAAGAAGACACCCAGAAGGTAGGTGAACACATGAAAAGATGTTCAACATCATTAACCATTAGGGAAATGCAAAATTAAAATCACAGGATATCACCATTTATCAGAATGGCTAAAATAAAAAACAACTAAATGCTGGTGAAAATGCAGAAAAGTTGGATTGTTCGTACATTCTTGGTTGGAATATAAAATGGTACAGCCACTCTGGATAGCAGTGTGGCCGATTTTTATAAAACTAATGGCACTCTTGGACGCTCATCCCAGAGAAATAAAAACTTATGTTCATGCAAAAACCTGTTTAAGAAACTTCATAGACAAAAAATGGAAAAACTCAGATGCCCTTCAATGGGTGAATAGTTAAAAAAACTGTACATCTTATACCATGGAATATCATTCAGCAATGAAAAAGAATGCTCTATTTTTGCTAATGCAACACCCTAAATGAATTGCCAGAGCATTATAGTGAATGGGAAAAGAAAGCCAATCTTAAAATGTATGAGTCCATTTATATAATACTCTTGAGATGGAGATTAGTAGTTGTCAGGGGTCAGAGCAAGGGGCTGGAGAACCCAGGGGTAGGCTGTGGGAAGCAGGTAGGTGGGTGACTATAAAAGTAACAAGAAAGATCCTCATGGCGCTGGAACTCTCTATGTCTTGAATGTGTCGATATCACTATCATGTTCAGATATTGCAGTATAGTTTTTTTAAATGTTACTGTTAGGGAAAAGGGGGTAAAAGGCACACCAAATTTCTTTTATTTCTATCAGCTACATGTGAATCTACCATTATCTCAAGATTAAAAGCTTAAACAAGCACTGGTACCTACAAACTGCCCATTGTCTTAAAACTCAGCAAGGAATCACTTATCCCACCTGCTTATATTCCAATGTGTGTTCTGGTTTGAGAAATAAAAGGGCTAGAAAGGAGAAATTCACATTTATTTTATATATGCTGCAGGCATATATGGTTGTAGCAATTGCAAATTACTACAGCACAAGATGACATGGTATCCGTTGTGTCGTATGTTTAAAAGTAGTCAAATTAGTTGTAATTGAGTTCCTGCTATTCTCAAGGAACAGCATCTAAATAACAAACAAAAATAACATCTATTGACAGAGTTAAAAAAGAAAAAGAACAAAGAGATAAAAATCCACTTATAGAAAAATGGCAGAAAAAAAGCCACAGGGCATCAGTTCCTGCGTCCCAATTTTCCACGAAATGTTAAAGTCAGTGAGATAATGAATAAGACATACTGGTTAGTAAGGAAATTCTAAGTGCTGAAGAAGAGATTCCTGAGTCATGGTGCCCAGAAATGTGATATGATTATTGTTGTTGTTTTAAGTAGTCCCTATGTTCACAGCCAAAGCGTAAAAAGGACAAAGCGTCAGGAATGGGGATAAGGTGTCCTTCAAGGAACAAGCTCTTTGAGATTCAAATTAGAGAAAACTGGCAACTTTTTCATAAGAATAATCTGGAAAGGAAAGGATTTGAACAGCTAAAGCGTGAGTTGTTAGAGAGAATCCTCACAAATGGTTCAGCAGAAAAAGGGAAATGCAGCATACAAACAAATGGTGGCGTGACTTGAGACCTGGAGAAATGGAGAAAAATGTGTCAGATGGGGCAAGAAATTTAAGAACAAGAATATTTATACAGTGCTTTTTGAGATGGTATGGAGGAGGGAAGAGATGATAAAGAGTTTATAATAAATCTTAAAAACTCCTGGATACTGGCCATCGTGTTTGCCTTACGCAGAATGCTGTATTCCCACAAGGATAGGATCAGGCTTTAAAGAGATGATCATGGACCAACCTAAACTGTTAGGTGTGTTGAAGATGGTAATTACTAACTGCTTCACATGGTGATTGCAAGAACTAATGAGAGAAAACGTTTAAATTATGCAGCAGCATTCAAACACTCCTAGTCTTTCAGATGAAGTAACTCCTTCCATTGCACTAATAGAGCAAAACAAAAACAGTCCCAAATAAAGAGGCTCAACAGAAAAGAGACAGAGTCATAATTTTTAAAGTGTCAAACAGGATGACAGATGATAATACTTATAATAATGAATATTATATAGGCAAATGAATATTATATAATGAATAATGAATATAAGCAGTCTAAGTGATCCATTGAGTCATAGAATTTAGAGTTTATTTTAAAAGCCATGTCTAACTGCATGCTTATTATTTGGAGCATCAAATGTATAAGATACAGCAATGATGAGAATAAAATATTAGATAAATGCTTTCCATTAGAAAAAATAGCATAATTTGTAAAAGAGTTTGGACTTGTTTTTTAGAGTATCAGAATAAAGAAGTTCATTATAATTGATAACAGTCATAGTAAAAAATTAAAATGTTAATGTATGTAAAATAGAATAAGTCAAAATAACATAAAGCAAGTACAATTTGAAATTAAAAGGAAAACAGAAGATTTTTAAGCCAGTATTATAGGTCTACAACAGATTCAATAACAAAAAATTTTAATGGCTTAAAGAAGAAAATAAAAGAGTATGACTAAGGTAAAAAACATTAGGAGAAAACTTGAAAATGAAACAAGATCTTTGAGGCTTTTTTTAAATGCTAATGTATAGGAGTGAGACAGGACAGTTAGAGATGGTCGAAAAGAATTGTTCAGAAATGGGATCAGGGCTCAAAGAAAAAGCCCACTAGTATCAAGAAAGGGAAATTGAAAATCATTATAACATTCATAGAAAGTGTCCAAGGCAGGGACTGCAACACAATGTCATGACAAGATGGCTGACTAAGGCACAAAGCTATTCCACCCACAAGTTGCTTTAACAAAAATGAATGGTTCAGGTATTATGAGTGATGGAATCCCAAACAGCACCACCTGGGAAATGTTTTGGGCTGAGTTCTTGGGCTCATTGGAAGTAAGGCAGCAACACCATAGGCGGGCCAGGCATATCACATCAAAAGAAATAACATTTTGTGGGATGCCTGAGGGATCATTTTCTCTCCCTTTCCATCTTGCCAACCTTGGGACTTCAGAGAAATTCTTTGAGAGGGGCTGAACTGCAGAGTGGACGGCTCACTATTCTCCCACCCTCTGTACTATGACGAAGCAGGGAAAACCAACTCTATACCATACAAATCTGGATTATACCTTCTTACAAAGGGTCTGTGGCTAAGAAATAAAAGTTGGTCATAGTGTGCCATTAAGAAATTCGATAAATTTAAGAACAAGAATATTTATACAGTGCTTTTTGAGATGGCCAGAAAATAAGAGCTGGAATTAATAAAGTTAAGCTAACATAATGTAAATAAAAAATATTTGGAAAATGAAAAGTTTGCTAAGAAAAATCAGGTTAAAGAGGACATTAAGGATGTAATAGCAGACAATACTTCAATTAAAAAAAAAGAGTATAATAACAGAGTATTTTTATTTCTAGAAGAATGATGCCAAACAGAAGAAACCCCAGAGAGAAAAAGGGCATATTTGGGTTAATGTTCCAACTCTGGGACTTGCTACTTCTCCATTTCCTTGTCTACAGAGTGAAGGTAAGAGAGCTTCCCTCGCGTGATTGTTCTGCAGAATAGATGAATAGCTAATTTAAATAGCACACAGTGCCTAGCTATTCCCAATGAAACATTAGGTCCTTTTCCATACCCCTAAAAGCAATACTCAGAGGTAAATTCATGACTTAGGAGGCTTTTATTCTTAAAAGAGAAAGAAAAAAAAATGAAGAATTGAACTAGATATCAGTCATGACTAATAAGTGCCTAAATAAGTGTGTAATAAGTATTTATCAAATAAATAAAGGACTATTGAACTCAAAACCTTAACAACGACTGTGGGTAAAATTGTAATACTTCCAGAATCTCTCGTCTGGCTTTAGTGCATCTCCGTATTATCAGGCGTTCCTAAGGAGTGGAGAGCAGTAGTTCATCTCCATATCAGTGGGTAATTACCTGGGCCACCGAGGGCTTATCTGAACCTGAGAGGCTGGGGAGGTTTCGCTTGCTTCTGCTGGAGCAGGAGAGAGATGGACCCCGCACTGCGGTTTGTAAGCAATAAACAGGTTTTAAACTTTATTTCTCCCTTTGGCTGATTTCGGTTTCAGCTAGGCATTTTGCCCTGGGATTTCCTCTCCCCAGATTTACAAGGACAATATCACTTAAGTTAGTTCCCCCCAAAAATGAAATGCTTAGATATAAATCTAACAAAATATGTACAAGACCTAAATAAGGAAAATTATAACACTGAGAAATGAAATCAAAGAACTAAATGAAAGGTGAAATATTCCATGTTCATAAATAGAAAGACTCATTATCTTCAAGATATCAGTTCTTCCCAACTTAATCTACTGATTCAATGAAATCCCAATCAAAATCATGGAAAGCTATTTTTTGAATAGCAACATATGGTTTGGGTAAAATTGCAGTATTTCCAGAATCTCTCACCTGGCCTTAGTACATCTCCATATCAACAGGTAATTACAGGGGGAGTCAGGGCATATCTGGACAGTAGAGGTTGGGTGGGGTCCCTTCTTCTGCAGTCAGGTCATGAGAGACACAGGAGAGCAGAAGTGGACGACTGCTTGTTAGCAATAGATGGGCTTCTCCCACTTTATTTCTCCCTCTGTCTGATTTCGGTTTCAAAAGTATTTTGCCTTGGGATTTTCCCTCCAAAGTTACACATGGATTCTAAAGTTTATATAGTGAGACAAATCCCAAAGGTGCAAACACAATACCGAAGAAGAACAAAGTTGTAGGACTGATGCTATCCAACTTCAAGACTTACTATAAAACTACAGTAATCAAGATAATGTGATATTGACAAAAGAATAAACAAATAGATCAGTGAAACACAATACAGAGTTCAGAAATGGACCCTCAGTCAACTGATTTTTGGCAAAGGAGCAAATGGTGCTGGAACAACCTGATACGAGCTTTCCAAAAAATGAATCTAAACACAGACATTACACCCTTCACAAAAGTTAACTAAAATTTATCTAATGTAAAACACAAAACTCCTAAAAGATAACATAGGGAGAAAAACCTGCTGACATTAGATATAACAATGACTTTCTAGATACAACTCCAAATGCATGATCCATGAAATAAAAATTTACAAGCTATGGGTAAAATTGCAACATTTCCAGAATCTCTCATCTGGCCTTAGTCCATCTCCATATCAATAGGTAATTACAAGGGGGATCAAGGGCATATCTGGACCTGAAAGGTTGGGTCTGGTCCCTTTTTGCAGCTGGATCACAAGAGACACAAGTATACAGAAGTGGACAACTGCTTGTAAGCAATAAATGGGTTTCTCCCACTTTATTTCTACCTTTGACTGATTTTGATTTCAAAGGTATTTTTCCCCAGGCTGGGAAAATAGTTTCCCCCTGGAGTTACATAAGCTAAACTTTATTAAAACTAAAAACTGCTCTGTAAAAGACAATGTCAAAAGAATGAGAAGATAAACCACAGACTAGAAGAAAATATTTGCAAAAGACACATCTGATAAAAGACTGTTATCCAAAATATACAAAGAACTCTTAAAACTCAACAATAAGAAAACAAGCAACCCAAATAATAATGATCCAAAGATCTTAACAGATACCTCACTAAAGGTGATGCACAGATGGCAATTAAGCATATGAAAAGATGCTTCACATCAATAGTCATCAGGGAAATGCATATTAAAACAATGAAACACTGACACAGTATTAGAATGGTCAATACCTGGAACACTGACAACATTACGTGCTGACAAGAATGTGGAGCAACATGATAGTCTTTTTAATTTCATGAATCTCATTGTTGCTGATGGGAATGCAAAATGATACAGCCACTTTGAAGACAGTTTAACAGTTTCTTACAAAACTAAACATAGGCTTACCATACAATCCAGCAATCATGTTCATTGGTATTTATCAAAAGGAGTTGAAAACTTATGTCCACACAGATACCTGCACATGAATGTTTATAGCACTTTTACTCATAATTACTAAAATTTGGAAGCAACCAAGATGTCCTTCAGTAGGTGACTGAATAAATAAACAGTGGTGTATACATCCAGAAATGGAATACTATACAGCATTAAAAAATGCACTATTAAGACATGAAGGAACTTTAAATGAATATTACTAAATGAAACAAGCCGATCTGAATAGTTTACATACTGTGTGATTCTGATTCTATGACATTCTGGAAAAGAAACAATGGACACAGTAAAAAGACCAGTGGTTGAAAGAAGGGGGAGAAATGACTAGCTGGAGCACAGAGAATTTTTAGGGTAGTGAAAATATTCTGTATGATATCAAAATCATGGCTATTTGTCATTATATATTTATCCAAACCAACAGAATCCACAACACCAGGAATAAACATTAATGTAAACCAGGGACTCTGGGATATTATGGTATATCAATGTAGATCCATCAATTTTAACAAATGTACCATTCTGGCGGGTGGTGTTGATAATGCAGGAACACATGCACATGTGGGGATAGGGTATTTATCGGAAATCTCTTTACCTTCCCCTTAATTTTGCTGTGAATCTATAATTGCTCTAAATGAATGAAGTCTTAATAACAAAATCTTAACACTTTGGTATCTTGTAGTGAGTGCTTAATCCATTGCATCATAATTCTCTCTTCATTCATTCATTGCATATTGGTTGAGCCTGGTTTTTACAATAATGAATAAAATAGACAAAAATCCTTATGTTAATTTTATTATAGTGGAAAGGCAGATGATAAACAAAATAAACAAATAAATAGACTATATTAGAAGATAATAAGAAAATTTGTGGCTAAAGCAGGGAAAGTGATCTGTACCAGAAGGGTGGTGTCACCACTTTAAATAGGACAGTCGTAGAAGGCATTGCATAATTGGTGAGAATTTGAGCAGAGCATTGAAGGAAGGGAAGGAGCAAGCCCTACAGACATTTAGGGGAAGAATATTACAGGCAGAGGAGACAGAATATGCCAAGTGCCCGAGGAAGGAGCGTGCCCACTTGTTCCGGAACGTGGAAGAAACCAGAGTGGCTGGAGCAGAGTGAGTCAGTGAACGGCAGGTCCCACACTGGTCTTTTACTGCTGAGGTCAGGAGCGCTTTCAGCTCTACTTCCAGTGAGTAACATAAGACAACACTGTAGGAATCACTGAGTAAATTTTCATTGCCTAGCTAAATGACCAAAAAACACTGGTAAGTGAATTATTGGATGCTCTGAGTTGAATTATGTCCCACTAAAATTCTATGTTGAAGTCCAACTACCTGTACCTCAGAATGTGTCCTTATTTGCAAATAGGGTCATTTCAGGTATAAACAGTTAAAATGAGAGCATACTGTAGTAGGATGGGCCCCTAATCCAATATGATTGCTATCCTATAGAAAGCAGAAATTTGGAGACTCAAACACACAGGGAAAATGCCATGTGAACATGAAGGATGAGCTCAGGGTGATGCGTCTACAAGCCAAACCAAAGTGTGGCTGCAGACTAACAGAATCTAGGAGAGAGGCATCAAACAGAGATTCTCCCCATACCTCTCAAATGGAACCAATATGCAGACATCTTGATCTCAGCTTTCGAGCCTTGAGAACTGTGAGAAAATTAATTTCTGTTGTGTAAGCCACCCAGTTTGAGGTGCTCTGTTACTGCATCTCTAGCAAACTAATACACTGAATGAATGTTTTCTCTTGACAGAGCCCATACACAGTGTTAAGGGGAAAAAAAGATCCAATTTGTAAATGGCTGAACGGCTGAACATTCATTAAAGGAAAATACAATTAGTAAAGAAACATATAGGAAAAGTTCAAATTTGTTAGTTAAGAAAAAAAATTTTGAAAAACAATTGTGATCTCCTATTTTTAGAAAAAATAACGTTGATTCTGAGTAGAGACAATGGTTTGTGAGAATATAATCATTTTATACTGTATTAGTTTAATCCTTTTGAAAAAAATTTGGCAATAAGCACTAAAAGCCTTAAAACTGCCCATCACCTTTTGCACAGTAATTCAAATTCTGGGAATTTATCCTAACGAAATCATAGAAAATATAGACAAATCTTCATGTAGAAAGATATTTACTGCTGATATTCAAAATATCATACAAATAAAAAATAGAAGAAAACCTAAATGCTAACTATTAAAAGAAGGGTTAAATATATTATGGTGCATTCACTTACAGGAATATTATAAAAATTAGAAAAATTAATATGAAGACTGAATAGTACCATCAAGTTCAAAGAAGTAAGAAAGCTCAATATGTGCATTAATTACTTTCATGCAGAAGATGCATTCATATGAAAGCTAAGAATATATTTTTATATTTGTTACATATGTGCATCACGTGAAAAATGTTTTTAATAACATTCAAGAATAACATAAGACAACATATGATCAAGTGCCAAAAATACTTGAGACTTTCAAAAAAGAAAGGGGAAATGTCTTTCTTGGTCCATGTATATATGAATTAATCCTAAGTATGTTGGAGAACATAACCAATTTCAGTATGCTGATAGTAAGGGAGAGATCTAGCTGTAGTGGTTGAGGGGAGATGTAATGTAGCAAATTAAACTGGACCCTTACTTTGAGGCCAGAGAAACAAGCACATTCGGAATGATACTCTTAATTTCTGTTTCAACCTCCACATTAGCCGAATTTGGAAAAGTAAGGAATCCACTGAATTGATCTGTGTAAATTTAAGCCAGTAAGTATTAGGGTCCATGGATTCCCATAAAATCATGTGACCTTCACCTCCATCACCAAAATAACATTAATAGCTAGTAGTAGATTCATTTTAGGTTTAAATTTGATTCTTGGAAGATGAAACTGTCACAAAAATGCATCATGATTATTTCCGGCCAATTTATGTACAAATTCTGATACAACGGATTGGGCATAAAATTCATTTTAAGAAATGTCATGATCATTCACATGAAAAATGTTCCAAAATTCCTGAAAAATGATCACTGTGGCTTCTGATAGACAATTTAGTAAAAGATGCCCGTCTAACAAAGTAGTAAATTGAACATGCTAAAATTTACCAATCTTTCCATTCTTTCCGGATTTGCAGATAATAATTTATCATTACTCCATTCTTATACAGTGTCACTATAATCATGAAACTGTAACTAAACTGAGATACAAAAAGATATGTATGAGAGAAAGGGATAGAAAAATTACAAAAATAAGTTTTTTTAGGTAGGGGAAACAAAAAGAATCTTGGGAGAGGGAGGATTGAAAAGAACCCCTTACTGAGTTCTGTGGTCTTCAGGGTCAGAAACCAGGTCTCAGTCCTCCATCTCACCCACAATTTTAGGCACATAGCAAACAACACATTTCGAAGAAAATAAACACAAGTAAAAAAGATATTATGTAATAATTTTAAGCCTTGTGTTGCAAAAACCACCAGAATCCAAGTCAAAAGTCAAGCCACAAACTGAAAAACATTATTTGCAATATATATGAGAGGAAAGGGTTTGCTTTCCTTATACTGAATGTTCAGATGAGGGAATTTTTCTTCACTTTTTTCAGCGTTGTCTGAAACATTTTACAGAAAAAAGTAAGCCTATGTCCACTTTGAAAAAATAAACTATTAACATAACCAAAATAAAAAACAGAAGGTAGTTTTGCTTTTCCCAGAATCTCCAATCAACCTCTCATCCTGAGGTGGTACCTCTCTCAATCTACCGACTCAGACCACGGAACCTGTCCCAAAGACAACATCCTTAGGCAGGAGGAATCACCACAGAATCAGTAGAGCAGAAAACTCAAGATTTGCGAGGTAGGCATAATAGACTTGTTTAATAATGCAGCGCTCAAAAAGAAATCTTAAATAAGCATGAGACCTATTGATGAATGTGCCGAATCAATTCAGCATTGTTATTACTCCCTGTTTAAGGCACTTTACATTGTTAATTAATGTTGGTTGATATTAGAAGTCCTGTTAATTACAACCAAAATGTCAAGTTGCATTCCAGCAAACACATATTCATTTATATTTCATGTCTATGTTTAATTCCTTGGGGGAGAAAGAAACATATTTGAGACACAGAGGGTAATTTTACATGATGCCAACACAGAATGGGCTCCTAGTTTTTTTTGTTTAGAGCTGTTTTTAGATGTGTATATATTTCATTGAATTTACTTTAAAAAATTCTTCTTTAGAGATAATAATTAAGATAAAAAATACAATGTCAAAGATGTTGAAATGCCTAGGACTGAAATCCATACCTGTTTATGAATAATGCAGCCTTTTGTTGATGTTATTAGAAGTACAAGAGACTATTTTGCTCAGCTTCCAGATTTTCCCTTCTTGCACTTAGCATCCTTGAGCAAGACAGTTTGTGTTCTCAAGAACTTGCAATGGAACATAGGCTGTCATTCATTGAGAATCACTTTGAAACACTAAAAAAAGTTGAAACATCAGCACGAGCTAATTAAAAGGCCACTCTTCAATTCCAAAGCCTAAGTGAAAATAATAATCTCTCCCTTACTATCAGCATACTGAAATTGGTTATGTTCTCCAACATACTTAGGAAAAATTGATATACACATCATATATACATGGACCAAGAAAGACATTTCCCCTCCAATATCAAAATAAACAATTTAGGGATAATTTTGCCACACCTTGTATATCAGTGGTTCAGGGTAAAGCAAGGTATTACATCTGCGAGACCACCTGCAAAGTTTTCAGCTCTTTAATTCTGTTTACGTGAGTTTTTTTCCTCTATGCCTTATAAGTTTATTAAACAATATTAATTCAAATCCCAGGCTATAAACAAAATTTTACAAAATCAAAACTTTTCAGCTTGACCTACACTTCCCTCCACCTCTCTTCCCATATAAAAAAAAAAAAAAAGCCCTGTGGTAGAAGTAGAAGCCAAGGAGGGATGGAGTCAAAAAGGCAGTTGTGGAAGCAGGTAACACTGCACAGAGACATAGGAGTTAACTCTAAGGGAGATGAAAAGCTGCTGGAAAATTTGAGCAGAGGAATACTTCTAATTGTTTGGCAGTTTAACAGAAATGTATATTGGTTGAGCATAGACTATATGTAGGGCAACAGTCAAATCAGAGAGGCCAGTTAGGAGACTATCCCTCCAAACCAGATTGAAAGATCAAGGTGAATTAGACCAAATGGTGGCAGGGGCTTTGTGAGAGATGGTTGATTTGTCGATACATGTTGAAGGTGGAGGCAAAATGATATGCTGACTAATTAGAAATGAAAGGAAAATGGGAGCCAGGGTGATTCCAAGATATTTGACCTGAGTAAATGAAGGCATGGTAGCTATTGGCACAGCTGGGAAGAATTTGTAGGGCAGGTTGGTAGGAGGAATGTTGGAGTTCAGTTTTCGAAGTGTTGGCAATGTCTGGAACTTGGAAACTTCCATGTAGATATAGTGGTGTTAAGTAGATCACTGAACAGACATGTCTGAAGTTAACATGATGACCACGAAAGTGAGGGCAGATGGAGAGAAGAGCACAGTTAGAGAACTGGGCACTCTGCCGTTTTGAGGTCAAGAAGAGAAAGAACAAGCAAAAATGACTCAGTCACTGGTGTGGGAGGAAACCAGGTGAGTGGTTGTCTGTAGACTGAATTAAAGAACTATATTAAGGATGAAGGAGTTATCATTTGTGTTAAGTAGGGATAATGAAATAACCAAATTGGTGACTAAGAACTGACGCATGGATCTTGCAATGTGTGGCTTCCTTGGTGACCATTGATAAGAGTGCTTCCCAGATGTTAAGAGTAAATATCTAACTGCCGTCAGTTCAAGAGAAAATCAATCAGCAGAATCCAGATTGTGGAAAGCTCTCCACAGTCAAAGAAAATAAACTTCTGGGAAATAAACACAGAGAAGGGATGCCTGTTAAAATATTTCAAGAGACAAATTGTAATGTATGGACTCACAAACAAACCACAAAATAAATACACAAAAATTTGGTTTCAAAGTATAAAACAAGATTTGTAAGACTATGGAAAATTTCATATTGAACTGGATAATAATAATAGGGTCATTTTTTAAGAGTGATTATTATAATTATGTTTATTTATTATTTGTTAAGAGTATTTCATGTCTTATAGAAATAACTGCAAAATAATTTACAGATAGAATTATATGATGTCTAGGATTTGCTTCAAAAGAACCCAGTGGTGGGTGGGAGTAAGGGTGAGAAGAAGAAATATAAAGATGAGATAAGATTGCCAAGTTAATAATTGTTAAAGCTGAGTGATGAGACATGGGGGTACTGTTTCTACTTTTGTAAGTATTTGAAATTTTCCATAGGAAAAAACTGAAAATATGGGAGAAAGAAATAGACCCCAAGCATAGGTAACTTGGTTCAAGTTTTGCTATCAGGAGAGGAGATTAATGTGCAATCAATAGCCAGAGGGGAAGAGGTGTTAAGGGTTGTTTGCAAGAGTTAAGTGCTGATTTTATTTCTTTATTGTGGCAATGATTTCCAAGAAGAAATCATTTCTTTCTGAAATTTCATTTCAGAAAATTTTATTTCGGAAATTTCTGAAAAATCATTTAATTCTTTAGTATCTAGAATTTAAATTATAGTGGTGAAATTAAGAGAAGTCAAGAATTTTTGTTAGAAGTCAATATCCATATATTCAATTTCAGTTGAAACCACAGAATGCTTAAGAATCAAGCACATTCTAAACTTACTAATGTTCTCATTTTTTCCCAATATAACCAACAATCATCATCCACTCCTAACTGTCTTTCAAAAACACCCTCAGAAACCTTCTAATTAAATAACATTGACTGAAAATTGTTTCAAAATCATAATCTGCTAACACATTTGATTAGCAACCTATGAATTAAAAAAGAAACAAGGAAAATTGACCATAATTCATGCATCTTACTCCTTAAAATCAAAGTTTCCAACTCAGTAACCTCTAGAGTTATTATTATTAAATGTTTTCCTTAATTCTGCATACTCATTTTTTCCCCAATATTGGTGGCTAAGCTGACAAGTACTGAGTTTTTGTGTTGCAACAACTAGTCAGGAATAAATAGTGAGCAGGTGAATGTCTGTTTCTATGTTTTCTATTTACGGTAGAAAAGAACATTCACAGTGATTGTTTGACACTTGTTAGTTTCCTTTGTAACAGAAATTTAAGTATTGCCTTCCCCTCCCTTATTCCTATCCTTAGTTTCCTGCATCTTGTTCTTATTCCATATATTTTCTTTCCCTTCATCTGACTCTCTCAATGAACATTAGCTCTAAGTTGCATTAAACATGATTTAATTTCAGGTTTCCATTCTAGGAACAGTATCTGGACAGAACAGGAACACAAAGTAGATCTGTCAGCTCTTTTTTAGTAAGTTTATCTGGCCAGATACTTGGTCTCCGAAATAAATCAGCAATTTCAGAATAAAGGACAAAGTTTCCTTCTTGGCTTGTACAAAGCCTCTTTCTATGACAAATCCTTAAGTAATAGGGAGAGAGTTTACTCCCCTCTTTCAGCAAGGGCCAAGATCCACTAGATAAGGTAAGCTCCAGGAATGCAGTGAACCTTGCCAATTACTGGGGTTGCACTCAGCAAATACATTTACTTCCTGCTAGATCAAACTACACTATTCATTATTTATACTCCTATTTCTATAGAGTGGCACAAAATTATAGCAACCAAAAGTTGCTAAAATACGTCAAATGGATAAAAACATAGGTTTGAAAAAACAATTTGGGATCACTTTTCTCATAATACCCCCTATACAAAACCAAGCCACCAAGTGCACTCAACGATCTGTCAGTTACAACAGTGCAGTTGGAATATCAAAACAAAATGCTTGTTGAAATATTTTATCTTCCCAGAACTGTTAAGCAAAGATTCCTGGGAGATGTTCTTTCTTCGCATTTGAAAATTAGCTTCTATTAAGTTACGTTGAAAGTCAAATAACTAAAAACATTCCTTTGAAAAGGAAATTGTAGTATTTTGTCCATAAAATAAACAGCTTTACAAGATAAACATCAGTCTACTTAGCTGTAATGTAAATGTATAGGTAAGGTGAGCAAGTTAAGTGAGGACTATCCTAGGAAAAGTCATCACTGGAACTGTGCAGAAATTTGGGTAAACCCTCCTCCATACATGGTCAGCTTTTAGTTCATTATGTTCATTATTTTAACTCCTCAGAAACCAAATCCATATTCTATGGGTGAACATGTCAACAGAATAAAATTTTTTTATTATTAACATAGTATTTATTTGACTATTAAATCAGCAAGTAACAAACCCTTCAGGTTTCCCTACTGGAGAATGTCAGACACACCTGAATGTGTATTTTCTTTGTAAAAACCTTCTGACTCACTGGGAGCCAGGCAAGGCTATTGATAACTTCCTCTAAATTCGTACAGGAGTCATTTATTTTACCACCTTACCTATACAGCCAATATTCCATTAGCAAAAGTAACTATTATGTCACTATTATGTTGCTTTAACCCAATACACAGGAGTCGATTCATTTAGACCCCTGAAGTCCCTTACTCGGCTTCACTCTCACGATGTTGGGATATGCATTTTTGTGGTTCGTTTTCCTTTCACATTGTGAAAGATAATCAACCCTAAAGTGTGATGTATCATTTGGATGGTAAAAAGAAGGTAAACACGAGGGAAGAAAAGTTTTAACTCACTTTCAGTGACAATAATTAGCATTTTATTTTCTCCCCTATGGACCCAACAGTAAAGCTCAGATAGAAAAGTTGCATCTGATTATAGTTTCCTTGATATAAATGCTTAATGTAACGCAAATGCAAACGCTCCAGGGATTTTTTAAAAATCCAGTTAAAATAATGAATCAAGAATCACGAAATTCCCTACCTGCCCATACCTGTGTTATATCCCTTCTTAGCTCAGCGTCCTTACGTGGTCTCCTGCTCAACCACAGGCCCAGCCGCGCTCTTCCATCTGCTCATCCATGCTTTGTTATTTCAATTTGTCACACACTCGCTCCTTAAACATTTCTTTTCTTTTTTTCTGCTTATGGAATCTTCTGTTCTTCTTTACATCTACTTACATCTACTTTATTAAAAATTCATCTGCCTTTTTTACCCACATTGTAAGCCACTGCGTCTGTCCCTTCCTTCCCTTTGTCTCATTTTTTCCTGGCTCCTTGTGTCTCACGCTAATGCACGTGGGCCTCCCACAGGGCTGACACCGCTACTGAAGGCACTTTCTTGCCTTGCTCTGCAGATCAAGAGATAACCAGACTGAATGCTACGTACATGCAGGAACACACACTGACTGCAATCCCGGAAACAAGAAGACTGGTGAGGAGGTTGTATCAACCTCTCCAGCACAGGAAAGACACTGGGGGGTTGAAACTGCAAAGAAATGAAACAAAGTAAGAGGCAGAGAAACAGTACCAACAAGTGTGAAGAACAAGAAAAGCAAAGTAAGAGGGAGGAAAGGGAGTGGCTAGGTAGGTTTTTCACTAATAGTTATTAATTGTAGTCTATCAAACAACCTGTCATCTTTGGCTTAGAATTAGTCCCTCAACCAATTCCTATAACCTGTTATCCTAAAAAAAAGCACAAATACACATCACACAAAGTTTATGTACAATTTCAGAAGGTTCATGGACTGTCTCAAGACCATCTCTGAAACCCCTAGAAGTCCAGGTCAAGGGTTCTTGTTTTTGGAATTGGGGAAAGGAGTATGGGGGAAGGAGTATCCTATAAGTCATAGTGGATAATGACATCAGAAATCGCAAGAACTGTATGTTTCATGTTTTTCTTATTTATATTAGGAGGCTAATATTAAAGGATAATTCAGTGAAAATAGTTTTGTAAGGAAGGTAGTGGCATGAACTACAAATGTCCAATCATGATATTTATATTTTAACTTTTACCCAGCTGCCCTTACCTTTATTTGCTTCCCTTCATTTTTCATTACATAACTGACATTTAGTCATTTCTTTAAATATTCTACTATTCTATGTAGTATAGAATGTACAATATTCAGATGAATAAATCAAATAGCTGTTTATCATTCCCTTACTTTATTTTATAATTTAATAATATACATGCCCAAACAAAATATTATTTGGTTTTCCTTATTTGTAGACTTTATAAACTAAAATCATATTATATACAGCCTCTTGAATTTTTCTTTTCACTCAACATTATGCCTCCAAAATCTATCATGCTGTTGCATGTCACTCAATTCATATCTACTATCACACAATATTTCATTGAATAAATAAACCACAATTTATCCCTCTCCTATTAATGGACATTTAGATTGATTCCAGTCTTTAGCTATCAGAAACTGAGTTGCTCTCAACATTTTCTAGGAAAAAGGTTTTTCTCTGGGGATGGAGCAGGGAGGAACACATAGAACATTATTAGCAATAGCTTAGGTCATGGGTTAGCTGGTTATATGGATGTTCATTAATTATAATGCTTTAAAACTTACCTCAAAGCTGTTCATATTCTTTTATATTTATCAAACACATTTTAAAAAAAGGAAGCTGAAAAAGACATTGATAATATATTGTGATATTAAAAGTTTTGGAAAATCTTTAAAAGATATTGGCAATCTCATTAAGCACCAAAATTATCATAAGTAAAAAATCATTTGTTGGGATTCTGATCTCCACTGATTATCATGTAACAATTTTGCTTTCTACCATGTTAGTGGGACTTACTAAATGAATAACATGACTTTCCATTTTCCTGAACTACTGCTTCCTTAGGTTGGGCTTTTGATAAGAAACAGCAAAGTTTAAAGTGATTCGACATCAGAACCAGTATCTGCCTGTTTTCCTATAAATTATTGCATAACATAAATACAAGATATTGAATCACTTTTGTATTGTCTTTATCTGAAACATCACTGTATTCACTGTATTATAATAGCCTGATGCTAAACAGAGGAAAATCCTGTAATTATAACATAAAATAGAAGACAGTCGGGGCTTACATAAACTGCTCCCCATCTGCCTTCTAAGAAAATGTAGGACCTTCTAAGGACCATGTATTGCTTTTTGCATATAAAACATTAGGTGGATCTGAGTGCATTCTTTTTATTTTGTAAAACAGTACTACTATTGTACCATAGGAAAGAAGTATTAAAATGCAGATGTAAGGTGTATAATTAGGTATTGAAGTGTTTTTAAGGCACTGTTAAAGTGACTCTGTATTTCCAAGTGAGTTCCAATCATCTTGCTGCCTTAACATGCCCTGTATCTTTCCTTTACTTTTTTAAAAGTTATGCATATTGGCCACCTCTACTTTAAGGCCTAGAACTGAACTCAGTCTTCCCACATGACCCCAAAATTTGGGAGTATACCACTCAAGAGAAAGACTCATTAATTTTTCCAGCAATACTGGGGAGACCATACTGATCACGCTAAAGGTGAACCCTCAGCCTATTCTAACTCTGCCCTGACCTCAAAATGCCAAATACCCAAAACCACCAAGGGATGTTGGAAAGCTACCAACTTTGATGCCCCAGAGAGGTGGAAACCTTTTGTAAATCTCATCCAAATAGACATAGTCCTTAGCACCCTCACCCTCTCCTCAGAGATGGAGGCGGTTGGGTTCCACTGCTTTTTTTTAAATTCCCCTTTCCCTCGGCTTTGGTTCTCAGGATGGATGCAAGTGCCAAGTGGAGAGCCCTAAAACACAATACTTTTTCTGTGTTCAGTCCAGTCGAAACCTCCCAGGACAGAGTCCCAGACAGAAAAATAAGTTCCTCACTTATAAGTCTCTATTGCATGCCATATTCATAATTATTTATAAAACTGCTTATCAGTGTCACCAAGTCTTCCAGCAAATCTAATGGTCTTCACTTCTTCATTAGTCTAACGTCTTTTAGCATTTGACCCAAAACCTCCTTCTTGCCATTCTTAATTTGGAAAAGATTGTTTGATTTTGTTCTACTTTTATGAATTCTTCATTGTTTCTTTCAGTGGCTCTTCTTCCTTGTATTAGTTAGGTTGTGCTTCCTAACCATTATTTAATTAACAAACTAAAGGTGAGTAGTTTGGGATGGGCTCTGCTGATCTTAGCAGGGGCTGGGTCATTAGTCTCCAGTGAGCTGGTGAGCTGTTGAGACAGATCGGGCCCCTCTGGTCTCTCACCTGCCAGAAAGTCTGCTTGGGTCTCTTCGTGGTAGTTGCAGAACTCCAAGAGCAATAAAAAAGCAAGCCCCAACATGCAGGCACTTTTCAATCTATTTTTGTCACATTTACTATTCTCCCATTGGCCAAAGCAAGTCATTTAGCGAAAGTGAGAGCTTGTGTGAGAGGAGACTGTGCAAGGTGCAGGAGATTTGAACAAAGAGAGCTGTTTCTATGATCTATGCACTGTGCTTACTTACCTAAATTACGAGCATTTCTAAAGAATTGATTTTTGACTACTTCTCCTATTTCTTAGACACTGAATCCATAGTTCTTATAATTCTTGTTAAATCTACAATACTCTGCAATTCTTATATTTCTGTGACATCTATAATGTCTCTGTGTGAATGCTTTCAAAAATACATCTTAACAAAATAAACTTGTCTCTGCCCCAGATCTTATATTTCTAAATTTCTCCTGGACATTTCACTGAGATGACTTTGTAGTACTTCAGATTCAACATGCCTAAAAGTGAATATACTGTATTCCTTTCTGCTTCAACCATACCACCCCCAATAAAAATTACTTTATGAAATGTATACTTCTCTTAATATTTAACCCAGTCACAAATCACATGTTTTTCAATCCTCTCTTCTCCTACATCTAATTTGTATTTTTGCCTTTATTATTTACCAGATAAAAATGTTGTTGGAGTTATTTATATTTGAGTTCAATTTTCTCATCCTAAAAATAGTGATAAGAAAACTTGCCTAGTGATTCTTATCTCACTACACTGATGGACAGTGACTGTAATAGGGTTGGTGGGGGGGACCTGATGAAGGGGGTAGTTTAATCATCACAATATTGCTCATGTAATTGTAGGTTAATGATACTAAAATAAAATAAATTGTAAAAAAAAAAAAGAAAACTTGCCATGCAGGGCTACTATGATTAAAGTAGCTGGTGTATATAGTTTTGTGTGCTAGGGACATCGAAGGTACTTAAAAATGTTAATTATTTCCCTTCCCCTAAGTCTTCTTGATTTTTTATTCATGAAGTTTTTGTCTATCACTACTCTTTTCTTTTTTAACAGTATCAGAACTTGAAATTAAACCCTTATAACCTCATGAGGACCTGTAGAGCAACTTCCCCACTCCTACCTAACTTCTCTCTTCTCCAATCCATTCCCACATGATCACAGTCTTTTAAAAGCTCTCCTTTTTATTTCCTATCAGACATAACCCAAACTGGTTAGCCATGAACACATGGTCTTTTCCAAAACCTTATCCCAACCTTTTTTCCAGATTTACTTTTCATTGCTCTCTCCATGAATGTTTCAACAACACTATACAACTTACAATCCCTGAACGGACTTTTATTTCCCTTCCTCTGTTTTCAGCAATGTGTATTGAATTGCCCCATCCATAATCATTTAATAAAATTGAGTGTTTCCACCACATGGAATTTACAATTTCAAAAGGAAAAAGAGAGTCTTATCTCCTGAGATTATAAATTCTTTGGAGCAAAAACACTGTCTTAAATAGTTTTCCAGGCATGATCCAGAAAACAAAAGTATGCTGCCCTCAGAGACTTCTGTCTCCTACAAAAGATAGACGTTTTACAGCTAGCCATTATATGATAAAAGTACAAGCTCTGGAAGCAGGCTGGAAGCAGTCCAATCTCAATTCCATTTTTTGTTATCTGTATTGCCTTAAGCAGCTTACATAAACTCTTTTTGCTTCAGTCTCCTCATCTATAAATGGAGATAATAAAAGTATGTACTTCATAAGGTTGTAATATATCAGGTAATGCAAGTGAAATTATTTGTGTGGTGACTAGCACAATGGTAAGTCTCAATAAATGTTAGTTATTAATTATTTACTAACAAGAAATAAAAAAATCACAGGGAAAATGAATTATGAATTCTTTCTATTAAGGATAGAAAACGCTTCTTGGAAGAGGATCATGTTAGCTGAACCCTGAAAGAAAGGTGTAGTTCTTTCCAAACCAGCACTGTTCTCTTTTACCTCTATATACGTTCATCCATGTATTTGTTTCTTCATTCATCCATGAAACAATTATTTTCTTAAGTGACTGCTACATCACAGAGAGTTCGTGCTACTTTTATGGCATTTAGAGGCATCTGTTTTGTTCTTCTGAGAAAGAGAAGCATCCCCTGACATCCAGGAGGCTGGCCTGGTGCTTCTGACCAGGTTTTGCTGTTCTGTTGAACATAATCTCACAGACCATCATCAGACAAGGCCACTCTGTGACCATGATGCACCAAGAGGTGGGGGGGGGGGGATCTGATCATTCTTGATCATGCCTAAACACCCAAAGAAACATGGACATAGTCCAACCACAGAAATGACCAAATATCCAGCTATCTTGGATAACATAAGTGACTGCCATTTCTTTGCCAATTACAGCTTTAATATCAAACTAGTCTTCCCTCCTTCTCAACAAGATTTATTAAGATACCCAATCACACAGTTACCCTCACTTCCTGACAGCAAAAAATTCAGAGCAAAGTCTTGCTTCCTTAAACCTTCCCCCAAACCATACTCCTAAACCCTATAATGCATCCTTTCTAATATGCTTTTACTGAGATGCTCCACTATCATCCATGATGTGTGTTCTCCTTCCCTGTAATGAATAATAAACCACAACAGGTGAATTCCTGATGGTCTTTGGCTGAAGACAAACATTATTGTTTTGTCATTCCACCAAATATTATAAAATTCTCCAGAGAAGCACTGTTTTACTCATTTTGGTATCTCCCACTATACAAAAACAGTGCCTTTAATAAAGAAAGTAGACACAAAAAATATATTGATTTTTTTCAATATATAATGAAATACAGACTCATGTATTCCACAGACTCTATCTTCTTCAATACTGAAAAGATTTTGGAGAAAGTGTCCTGAGTCCTACTTCACAGAAATGACACAGGGACCCTCCAGAGATGACTGCCTGGCAGTAACTTTGCAAGCAGCACAATGCTGGAGCTTGCAGGATGATGTTCTTCCTGTGATGGGAATCTTGGTACAACATAAATAATTAATATTCAGAAATAGCAAAAACATTTCAATGTGACATTGGAATAGCATTAGAGTGACTTTAAATCTACCAATACTGCTGACTTTTCATAGGAACCATATGGGATTCTTCTGAATTACCCAAGTTGTGCTGCAAATGTGTTATGCAACATTTATGTTAATGGATATATTTATTTTGATATAAGATTCTAAATGCCTTTCAAATTAGATACCTAATATAAATTGCAAAATTTCTTACTAATAGCATTTCTACATTGAAAAAGTTCTCATTTATAGAACTCCTTTAATTCCTTTCTGCTTCAACCATACCACCCCCAATAAAAATTTTACACTTAAAAAACGCACATAATTCTTTAAAAAAATCTCTGAAACATGAAGTCTGAAATTTAAAGGTACTATAAAACATGCCATTTGAATAAAAAATAAAACAAAAACATTAAAGAATCTAACACTAAAATTAATTCAATTTTTAAATAGTAAAAAATTAAACTGAAAAACTTTATAGAAAAGGATGACATCATAACAAAACAAAAAGATCTTACACAAGGAATAATCTATTATAGCAGTTAAAATTAGCAGAATAAGCAAACATTTTAGTAATATAGATTACATGATCTACATTTGCATCTATGCATTTAAGCAAAGTTCTTCTGTTACTTTAATCTTCAAAGAATCATGCACATAAACTAATATTAAAGTTCCAGGCTTCAGTAGCCATAAGGAGTTATGAAATACCACTCAAGCTGCTATTAATCTACATTAATAACCCTCCCCAGAAAAGCTGGTCCAGTCTTTCCAGTGCTAAGAAGTGCTAACAACCCCCATTGAAAATGGGAGGCAGAGAATGCTGCAGAGAAATTAGCAGCTAATTAGCAAGAAAACTAATAAAAAGAACACATAATTATTTTGTTTGAGGGTAAATGAAAATCTATTAATATTCAGTAAGAGTCAAATGCTCAGCATGCAGAAACTGAAAAATATTTCATATACATAATAATTTGATATTATGTATGTTGAGCATAAAAACTGAACTTACAAGTCTGGCCCCACAACATTAATTTTGTAAATTGGGTTTTGGTTTTCTGACCATTTAAAAGCTCAAGCCAGTAATGCCTTTACTCTAAGCATAATTACAGTATAGCTTAATATCTATATATGTAATTTTTAGATCCACTTCAATGAGATTCACAATCTTTTCGTGGTTTGATATTCATTCTACATTACAAAAAAATATTTGAATCAGTCTGTGACCCCCTCAGTAGTTTTTCTCCAGGGGTGGATTAGAGCCACTAATTTCTGGGAGCCTGGAAATTATGCTATTATGACCATGAGTCCATTCAAAAATTAAGGCATGAACAATTCATTGAGAACAGAATGCAAAATGACTTATGCCTCAAGTGAGGAAACTCAGTAGATTTTCCTGGTAGGTAAAGAAGCAATTCAGAGAGGAATAGTTGAAGAAAAGAGGCTATTCTGTCAGCTACTCTTTAAAAGACCTGAGATTTATAGATAAGCAATCATTCATTTAATTATCCATTTGTCCAACTAGTATTTACGAGGACTTATTGTGCACATGCACCACACTAAGCTCTGGGACCCAAGGCAGTGGCTCCCCTTCCCACTTCCCACTTCCCACATCCAGAGTTACAGTCTTACAGAATATAAATAAGCAATAATGGCAAATGATCTAAAGGTTCTAAGCAAAAATGCTTAATGCAATCTGGAATGCAGGAATGGTTACAGGAAGAGAGGAATTCACAAGACCTAGTGGATAGAATATAGTAGCTGCTTATAAAAAGTTAGTCTACTTTGCTTTATAGAAAACAAGATGAGACCTAAAGGAGGAGTGAGAGCTGGTCAGGAAAAGAGGAGGGAGAGGCTTGCAAGCAGGAGAACAGGCTGCCCACGTGAAGCCCAAGCCTGCATGCGGTGAGGGAGAGCGGGGAACAGAGACGGGAGGGTGTTCAGTGTTTGAGAGCCCTGTTACAGGGAAGAAATACTGGGAGCGGAGGCTAGAGTGGCAGGCATACAAAGAATGGTCTATTTAGACAAAAGTAAAAGAAGAGCTGCCCCACTAAGTAAAACATTTATGAAGCCCCTACTATGTGTCAGCTTTTCTGCAGTGCACTGTACAAATAATCTCATTTTCGTTACACAATGATCCTATGAGGTAGGTGCCATTTTTATTCCTATTTTACAGATGAGAAACTGAGGCAGAGGGTTCAAATAATTTGTTCAAGGTCACACAGCTAAGTCATGACAGAACCAGATGCAAAAGCCAGATAATCTGGGCCCATAGCCTGTGTTCTTAAGCACACCAAAAGGGCAACCGGCATTGTATTTCAGTTATAACTCCATACCACTGACACTTGGACCTAGGTTAAATAACCACTGAAGAGCCCAGATTGCTCTGATTTTTATTTGCCTATAGATCCTCATTGTGGCATTAGCAGTTGGAAGATCCAAAGTTTTCTGAGCTGATAACCAGTGTTAATTGAATATTGTTTGTTTTTCTTTGGGGATCCACAAGACCTAGTGGACAGAACATAGTAGTTGCTTATTAAAAGTTAGTCCACTTTGCTTTATAGAAAGTTTTGTCTGCTTTGACAATGTCAGCTTGCTGAAATGCTTGACTTTTATTCATCAAAAAATAACACCAGGATGTGCCTATAGAGACAAATCAAACATTTAAATAAATTCACTTGAACAAAAATGAGCCGATAGAATCTTTCCTTTTTTTTTTCAAGGAATGAATGTGACCAAGTGGAATTTAGGTCATCATCTTTAGGATTGATGCACTTTAACATTTTAGTTGTTTATGAGTTATTTCATTCAAATAAAAATTTTTCCATCATTAGTAATGTGTTGAAATCCTGAAAATAAAAAAATAATCAATGCTTTTACTAGAGAAAAAGTGGTTCTTAATAGCATATTGCAAATGAAATTTTCAAAGTGTTATCAATTTTACCAAATTTCCTAGAAAAGATTAAGAATGACTCCTGACCATTTTAATGACTCCAAAGCATGTAATTTCATTGTTTCTCAAAGGTATTTTGAAATGCACATAATCAAGTTTTACTCCTATTAATCAACTATTTTAAACTGCTGTTAATTACACTTATGCTTTGTGAGTTTAATACAATGCAGTTGGCTCCTCTTTGCCTCACTTCTATGACTTCGCCATTATTCTGATAAATTTTCATTTAGCAGTTATTTTTCTTAAAAATGCTGACAATGTATACAAAATTAATAACAAATTGAGATAAACACAAAATTATATTAACATAAACACAGTACAGTTATAGTAACATGAAAAGTCATATACTACTCTACCTGAGGTGTAATTTTTATAAGTAACTATGTTAGCAATATACTTGTCATATTGTTATTTTACGTCAAGGGATAGGAAGAGAAAAATACATCATAATTTTATAGGTAAGGCAATCATTTAACAGACTTTTCTAATTGATCTCATGGCATATATATATATATGCTTTTGTTGACTTAAATTATTTGTTCTAAGGTACTTATTTTGGATTTATCCAAAATACTTAATTGATATGTATTCTTATAATGTATTTTATTTATATATGTAAACCTCTTTTTTTAGTTTCTAAAACTATGATATTTAAACATTTTGTCTTAGGGAGAAACTGAAAATGTATTATTTTTATTTTCTACATATATGAATTTGGTCTTGTGGGGTAAATTGCAGAATTTCCAGAATCTCCCACCTGATCTTAGTCCATTTACATTATTAATAGGTGTTTACGGCTCGAGTCAAGGGGTGGAGAAAATGGCCATTTTCTCCTCCTCTCCATTCCTGGTACATAATTGGTCTGACATCTGCCAGTCACCAAGGACCCACCAATGGAGTTCTTCCTGAAAGAGGCCGATGGGAAGTAGAGACCATGTGTGAGGGGCAGAGCATGAGCCCCAGCCAGAGGAGATGGATGGGGCCAGGCCTAGCTAGCAAATTCAAGAAAGCTGTGAGTAATAAAAAGTCTTTCTCCCAAACTACTCTTTCCCTTGACTTACTTCAGTTTCACTGGATTTATAGAAGACTTGTACCGGGCCAGGAACACACTTCCTGATGGAGCTACAGTCTTTGAAAACTAGCCGCAAAAAGAAAAGCATAAATGATCCAGATAAAGAACATCTGTGGGACTGCTGGCCCACAGGTGTTTGTGTAGTGATTTAAACTACCCAAAATAGATATGTTAGATTGGTTTGTGAATATTCTACTAACTTTTACTTTATTTATCAACAGCAATTTTAATTTTTAAGCTACTTCTTCCTCTAATTTAACTAAGGTAAGATTCAAAAGTTGGGTTCATATCCCAGCTGAGAAAGAAATCTACTGACAACTAGTTTGAAAATAACTAGGAACACTGTGTACAATTTGTATTGGATAGTTATTAAATTCAGCAGGATGGAAATCATCAAATAGTGAAGCTGTAATAGTTTTAAATGGTGGTGTGAGAGAATTCTCTGCCTGGGAATGTACCACTTTATGTCTCTATCCTACACTCTTCAAGCCAAACAAAGGCAAGGACCACAAGTTAAATAAAATCTTGACAGAGCTCTTTTCTGACACATTAAAGAGGAGCACAATTAGGAAAATATGCCCTAAACAAATGGAGAGAAATTCCATTACCTTGATATTTCATAAAATTCTAACACTTTTATTCCATAAGCATAAGCCACCAACAAAATTACAAATTTCAAATATTTATTTTTGCATTCTTTTTCAAGAGAGACCACAAAATGGGAAAAGGAGAGGAACTGGAAATGATCTACCTTTATGCAGCAATAAGAGGAGAAGAAAAAGCTTTCCACAATATAACGCTAATCTTAGTTTAATTTAGAATAAAAGTGTGTGGATATCACCTAACACACACTTAAACAATCAGGCAGACAACTTTTGAAACTCTTTGTATATAAATGATGCCATATCTATATTATACAATTGCTGATCATTTTTCTTTTCATCAATATATTACATTACTTGAACATTTTTACAATAAAAACTTAGAATTTAAAGTCATTTCTCTTGGCTCCAAGATTTATATGTAAGTAATTTCCATACCATTATTTTCTAGGTGAAATTTATATCTCTAAAAACACCGTGAACAAAAATGTAAAGAGTTATTAGTAATCAGACCCTAAGAGTAAAGTTTTTCAGGAATTTCATGTAGAAGATATGAAAGAAAAATATTCATCCATGAAAGGATCTAGGATTTCAAGTTGAAGTTAAGATAAATACAGTTCTTCCTAGAGACAAAATAAAGCATTAAGATTAGGTTTATTATATCACTAAATGCCAGATACTCAAAAAAGGTAAAGCATTTCCAGGTGTACAAATAATCAGTTATTAAACTGGTCTATCATTTAACAGTAGTGTAGTTCTTTTTCAAACATCTATACTTCCTATTATTAACAATAACAAAATAAATCGAGCACTAAAACTGTCAACTGTTTTGCCATGGCACTAATAACTCCAGATGTGTTGTTTTCTTATTAATGCAAGTCAAGAACAAAGACACAACTGATGAATAATAATGTACACTGCATTGCATTAAACTAGTCTAGGTGGGAATTAGACGATTGAATTTTCATTGGCTTCCCATTGCCTCTCATCTCACATGTGAATATAGACAATAATCTCTTCTTAACACTATATACTGAGCTCACTGTAAAATAAACAGATAACTTTCACAGTATTCCTAAGGAAAAAATGAAGTATAAATTTGAAAAATTCACTGAAGAAAGATATTAAAAGAAGTTGCTGTGATGTAATTCCCTGATATTAAGGCACTGTATGGGCCGCCTGGACACCTTCACTCAGAGAACTGTTAAGTCAAAATCACTTCTGCTTGAAATGGAATGGAGTTCTAGAAGCTACAGCTACCTGCACTAAAAGTATTGAAGCAATTTTAGCCATTTGGTGCCAAGAACCCTCTTCATCACCCTGGGTTCCCAAGCGAAAGCCATGGTATACACTTCAAGGAAAACCAGGGGCCCATGCTGACCAGGAGGCACAGAAGCAACATCTCTGGGCATCAGGTTTTTATTCCAGTGGGTGTGAGAATCCCAAGGGACACCCACTATAGAGATACAGGATGGCAGTGACGCGTGCGACGACCAGTTCCAAGAGGAAAGGTCAGGGGTCATACGCAGACAGCCTCTAGGAATCCAAAAGTAGCCATAATACTTCAGTTGCCTTTGTTTGTGTTTGTTGGGCAAAGAGAATCTAAGTAAGGACAACGTGCTTGAGCCTGTTACCCAGAACATTCCCACTTCTGAGCTGCTCATCTCGTTTCAGTTCACTTGCTTCCTTCAGCATCTATGGTCTGTCAAGTATGAACGTAGCTGAACCACTACATATGAAACATAAGAGCTCATGTTCCCACATAGTCAGGGAACCCAGACATCCAGGAGACCTCAGACACCCTACAGATGAGGAAACAAAGATCCTAAGCAGTTGAATGAATTAAATATATTTAAAACTAGTAGATTATGAATTCAAGGCACTAGTATCAATATTATAGTACTTATTCTAATAGCATACATTTGTTATGCTGAATATAAAGATGCATAATACCCTACTTTACATGGAAATCATAGCAGTGAAAACATAAATGCACATATGGAAGCATCAAGTGAATAAAATATTTCCTATAGATTATCATAGAAAATAAATGTTCACACAGCTGTTTTTCTCACTTGAGAACTGATCAAGTCCATTCATCAAAAGTCTAGATTTCAATTCATTTCTATTTAGGCATAAAATTAGAACCTTTTTAACATTTATAGGCTCTTGGTGTTAGAAAGAGTCTCAAAAATCACCAAATCTCCATCTGGCTCTTCTTTACCATCTTATTCCCTGGGCTGGTGAGGGGTGTGGCCGCTCATTAAAAAAAAAAAGAAACACATGAGAAAAATGAGTGAATCCCTAGTGGTTCCTCTACTAAGGATCCATTCTGTAAAATGAATCCTAAGAGACATTCCCAGTCTTGGGTTTCACTGGAACCAGGCAGGAGTGAGGTCAGGGCAAAGAACAGTCGCCACTTGCTTCTCCACCCGCCAGATCCCAACTATCCGCTGTCAGGATGCTTTATCAACTTGACGTTCAACCACCACGAGCATAATTTTCCCTGCCCCACTCACCATGCCACTGCAGTGCCTGGTACTCATAGGCATGCATGGATGGATGGATGGATGGATAAGTGAATAAGTATGTAAATTTTTCCTCTAGTTCCACTCTAACTCATATAATTTATTCAAACAGCAGGGTAAAGTCTTTATCTCCTCCTCTGGGAAAATACTGTTGTTATCTTTCTTGCTAAAACTTACTAAATATCTGTAGCTGGGCAGTTTCTAATCATAACAAAAACCAGAAGATACCATAATTTGGGTAGCATAACTCCGTAAGTGGGACTCAAAGGAAAAGATCTAATCCTGATTTCACCTGGAAAATGTAGTGAAAAATTAACATCCTTTAAATGTTACCTTCCATGTTAGTTAGCCCTGTGTGCACCTATCAGAATGAAAGGGATTAAGATTAGAGTTAGGGCTAGGGTTGATGCGGCAAAATTTGTTTTAAAAAGAGAGCTGCTTCAGATGTGGAAGTGTGGTTTAAGGAAGATCTATGATATATCTGCAAATGTAATGCAGTTCTGTTGTTAAAGTGAGGCATGACTTATTTTATAGCAAAAGAAAAGATGGAATATTAAATTCATCATTCCTTTATGTTGATGAAATCACCCAGGGCTTGTGGGGATATGTACTGTAATAGAAGACATTTTGATAGTTACGTGACAGTTTCACTCTCACTTACCAGGGGAGGTGTGTTTCAATTAGAAGGTTCTTGCCAGTACTTCCTCATACTTTCTAGACAGCTCTTTGGAAATTAGGGGGTGGCAGACAGGTAAGAAGGAAAACTCATTATCTACCCCACACAGGTGAGAAATAAAGCATGGGTTCGTACTACTCACGGCTCTGCCTGTAGGCTCCTGTCCTCAGCCACATAGTTAGAAGGAATATAGCCCTGCAGCCGCTGGCCGGAGCCTTCTCTTCCCTCCAAGTGCCTGGCGAGCCACCAGCCCTCATGGGAGGCGTCCAGGACTTGGAGCTTGTCTCCCGCACGGAAGCTCAGGTCCTCTGCAGTCCGAGCCTGGTAATCAAACAGAGCCACAAAGCAGTGGCCATGGCTTCTCTTGGGTGCCGGATTTTGTAGTGGGGGAGCATCAGGGGAGCAGCAGGCCCCCGGGTTCTCAATCACCACCGACTTGTCTGCCTCCTGGGACAAACAGGGCAGACAGGGCTCCAGGTATGCCCAGAGCCTCAGGCAGGCATTGCCCATCGTGCCCTGGCGGGGAGGAGAGGAGAGGGTCTTGTCCCTCTCCCCTTAGTCTCTGTAGATCCACTTTATCTTCCTTCACCAGACAACACTGAAATCAGCTCCAACTCATCAGGCTTTGGAGACTGCAAAGCCGTTCCACCGGCAGACCTGGCTGTGGCCAGCCCTGCCGGGTGAGACTCACCAGCCTGCTTTCTGTGGCTGGAGCTGCCGCCCCAGAGCAAAACCGATTGGGAGCTGGGCAGCTGCTCAGTAGGAAGATGCCTTTTCTTCGTGACTGCTTAGGAATCCCACAACAAAAATAAAATTAAGAGGGCTTTATTAAGACAAACGTCTGATAACAAAAAAGTCATCTTGCCTTTTGTCCCAAGAAAAAGTTAACATAAGAAAGGTTAACTCCAGTTACGATCTCCACGTCTTGCCTTTGCCAGGAGCTCTCCCTGCTTCAAGTTTCCCCTCTGCGGTTTCATCAGTTCTGACCCCACTGCTCTTTGCCTTTTGCTAATGAGTAACCAACCAGCCGGGGTATTGCCTTTTAACATTCTGAGCTATGAACACACTGTAATAATTTGTCCTTACTTCCTGGTTTCTTTTTGTCTGTGATCTAAATCAGATTCCCGTCCTCTTTACCTCTCCCTTCCCACACCTAAGAGAGACCAGCGCCCTCACCAGGGGCCAAACTCTTAAAGCAGCTGCCAAAATCCATACTCCAGACAAACAGGCTAGCCCAGGAGCTTTTCATCTTGCTATGTACCCAGCTCAGAAATTAAGGGTAGAGATTTTTCCCCCCAACAAAGCTGAGGAAGATTGTTTTGCCACCACTAGGGGAAATAAAAAAGCAAATTAAAGCATTTAGGTATTTGTTACTGGACAAAGGGCAACTGGTAAATAACCATTGAATCTCTACCTCTTTTATCACCATGAATAGATTTTAATAGCTTCAAAATGTTTTTAAAGTCTGGAAAAACATGAGAGTAGCTGACTAAAATGCTGAGAACCCAAAACATTGCTTTTTCCCACAGAGACATTTAATTTCCCATCTCTCATGTACTATTTCCGAAACACACACACACAGACTAGGTGACCTGCAAATAGAAAGAGTGCAAGCCATGTGCTGTGGAAGCTCCTTCTGTTCACCTTTGACCTCCAGGTCTACACTAGTTCTTGCTAACCTCATTGGCAGGAGCTCAGGAACTGCCGAACCTGAGGTCAGGACAGCAATCCCGACAGGCAGCAGGCGTTGCTCTACTTCCCCTAGTTCAGGGCAGCTGTCTCACAAATGTGCGCTCTGATCCTAAGAGCAACTGGGCGTTGAGTTTAGATGGATCGATGCATTGCCGTTTCTACTAGTGAGTAGAACGTGTTGCAGACTTAGTTTATGATGAGTCGTATGCTTTTGTATAAGACATTTTAATGTTTCTCTCTTAAAACAGTATCTCTAAATGTTAGCAGAGCCTGGCTAACCTAGCCCCAGTACAATCTCAAATTTTTGTTCTTTGTCAAACAGCAAGGCATTTTTAGTAATCTGAATAATCAAACTCAAGAAAAAGGAAAAAAAAAAGAAGAAAGAAAACTAGAGAACCATGGCTATTACCTGCTATACCTCATACTAAAAATCAGGCCTTCACGTAGACAGGTCATTTGGTTAAAACAAGATTTCAGGTTCCTCTGATTTTCTTCAGAGTCAGAGTAGAAGCAACAATCAACAGGAACAGAAAAACTGAAAGCTAACCCAGGTTTGTTTGTTTGTGATATGGGGCCTAAAATATAATTCTCTATATAAAACAGAAGCGAAAATAGTAATTATATAATATTGAGAAGCCATAAGAATATTTGTTCCACACATAATACTAATTGTCAAAGTGTAGGATTCTATTAATGCCCTTAAACAGGGGCATAGATGCTAAAGTCTTTCCAGAAACATCTACACGATCTAGAAATAAAGTAGAAAACAACTAGAGAGACATATTCAAAAACAATTTGCAAGTGGAATTTGAGACTTCAAAAATTCAAATATGCCTCTGGTATGGTTATGACAAAGCATTCTGGAAAAAGACAATGTGACAGACGTGCCCAGCACAGTCATTAAGCTACTGAATGAAAATGAAAAAGTGGCCAGCCATCCAAAACTGTCAGGCAAGCAATGGCTTGAGAAAGCTCAGGCATGGAGCAAGAAGAGAAAGGGTTTCCTCGTGTGGACAGGACCAGAATTCTGCAGTCATCCAACCTTGAAGCCTTACAGACATCTTTTACTCTTTCCCTGGTTTCTTTGTGCTAATCAATCACTAAATTCTGCTTGGTCTTTCTTTTCTTTTACTCCACAGTTTTTTTAATTCCTTCTGCATGACAGTTGGGTACCAGAACAAAAAAATAGAATATTCTTCCCTGGATTATTCCAGAGGGCTCCTTACTAGTCTCCCTCCAGCTTATACCCCTAGCTCTGACTGATGCACTCCACTTCTAGAGTGGTTTTTATCATAATAATAATAATACCAGAAGTGATATGAGTGCTAATCAGAGTTGCTATGAGTTTTGGAGGGCTTTCTGTGTGTTAGTCACTGTGCTAAGAAAGTCACAAATGACACACCATTTAACCCTCAGAAAATAAGAACAATACCTATGTGGAACCCTGAGTAACACCCTACTGTGAGTCTAACTCCAGAGACTGAGATGGCAACTACTCAGTTTCAATGACTCTAAAAAAAAAAAAAATTAATGTCATTCTTCTTGTAATACCTTCACCATGTTTGGAATAAACCTGCTCTTTATCAGAACACACAAGGCCCTGCTAACTTCTCTAACTTGATGGCTTCACTGCCACTGTGATGCAGGCTTACCAAGCAACCAGCAGCTCCTGAGGCATAAGGCCTTCTCCCCCTGCTGCTCCTTTGCCTCCTCCTCTACCTGCTTCCCCAGTGACCTCCTGGTGCTTTTTCCAGGCTGATTTCAAGTGGTACCTTCTCTGCTCTAATGGATTAGAGCCCCCTACTCTGTGCACCCCTAAAACCTGGCACACACTTTTACTTGGTCACCTATTGAATTCCACCTGGTTCCCTTGCTTGCTAGCTTCTCCAGGAGAATAAAACTTTCTTCTCTGAGTCTTCAGTGCCTAGTACAACATCGTACATAAGTAGTAAATGCTCAGTAATTATTCGTAGAAAGAAAGAAGGAAGGAAGGAAGGAGGGCAGGCAGGGAGGAAGGAAGGAGGTGGGGAGGGCGGTAGGGAAGCCATCAGGGTGAGAGAAACACTTTTATTTACAGTTGAGAGCAACAGTTATAGTGGGAAAAGTGCTGGAAGCACAAAGGAGAGAGTGACTTTCTGCCTATTGTCTCTCAGTCCCCTTCTTTCCTCTCTTACTGTTTCCTGAATGCTGGAATCCTTTGCCAGCCTCCTAAACCGGTTTTCCTGCCTACAGTCACTCTCCCTCCCATGCTTATAGCAAACTGACACCACATTAATCTTCTTAAATCACCCTTCTGCGCAACAACCTTCAACAGATCCTCATTGCCTGGAAGACACAGCCTGGAATTAAAGACTAAGAACTTGTACTTCGTTAAGATCTTTATCAGATGTACCCTTTCAACATGCTCCTTCTGCCACTGCCTTGCATTAGCCATCGCACTCAGCCAAATCAGTTCACCGTGTCTCCCGGTGTGTCTCGTCCACTCCCACCTCTGATCCGGTCCCCCTTGCCATGCCTTGTTTGGTGTTCCTTTCCCTCCCAATAGACTCCTGCCTGCATTCTGAGGCCTACATATAAAACCCACATCTCTTTAGCCCTTCCTAGTCCATTTTGGCTGCAATAATTTTTCTCTTCCTTGAATTTTTCTAGCTCCTGAAACCCCTATACCCAACACACATACAACATTAAATGAATTTAACCTACATATGACTTGTTGAACACTACAACAGAAAATCCCACAGTTATGCAGATTTATGCCTGAACAAATTAATGATCTACAACTCCTGCTAAGCCCTGAACTGCTCAAAATTCCTTCATATGTCAGTCCAGTAAGCTGCTGGTCTCTTCGTTGCTCATAGCACTGTCCAAATCATCCACCATTCTTTTCAGGGTCTCTGCAGATACCACTTTTTCTGCTAATGACCTGTCACAGAAATTCCTCATCTATTCGACATTAAGCAATTCAATTTCCTTTTCTTTCATCAAAAAAAGTACCTACGTGTATAAACCCTTGCACATTCGAAAGAACAAGTTTTGTCTTGGGACAAAAACTTTTACTTGCCTACCCAGTGTCCAGTTTCTTTTTACTTACTAACATAATATAGATGCAAACAGATAAAGACTACACTTCTCAGCCCTCCTTTGAGCTATAAGTGGCATAAAGAAAAATAAGCAGAAGTCATTGGTTAGGGTTTCAAGAAAGTTCCTTAAGAGAGGTAGAGTCAGAGGGGAGATCTAGTAGATCCCTCTTTTTTCCTTCCTCCTGCCTGGAACTCATTTGAGATGGCTCCTCTTTTGACTTTCTGTGACCCAGCCAGAGTGGCCACATTTCTGCTCACCAAGGCAACAGCCAAGACTTTTTTCTGACCAGACTTGTTACTCACCATTCTCACAGGCAAGGACACTCTTATTCAGACCCCTCATGCAGATGGATCCTTCTGTTCTCAGCCTAGATAAAACGTCCTTAACAAGGTCACCCCTAACCACTCTGTCAGCAAGACTGATGAACCTAGCTTCTCTCTTCGCATGGAATATGTGTTGAGGGGTTGAACTGTGGATCCCAAAAGAGATAGGTTCAAGTCCTACCCCCAAAACCTCAGAATATGACCTTATTTGGAAATAAGGTCTTTTCCACGAAGTTCAAATTCTTCCTTTGGGTCTAATAAAACCTAGTATTGTGATCCTTTATCCATTACCCATAGTCTCCACCAGCCTCTCATTTAGCCATCTTCATTGAGAACAAACACTAGCCTTGCACTAGGAGAAATGACAAGAATCTGCTAGAATGAACTAAAGGATATGAAATACATGATGAAGCATTTAAATTACCTGCAGAGGAAAACAATGATGGTGGTGATGATGAAGAGATAGCTTTAATATTTGAAGCAGATGGTAACAAGTTAATTCTAAATTCATTCCAGTTTTCTTAACCAAAAAGTGTAAGGTTCAGACCAAAAAAAGAAGACCAGACATATCTAACTGAGATTTGAAATTTAAAAGAAAGCTATGATTATTAGAAGCTAACATGAACTCAAAAAAAAAAAAAGATTCCAAAAAACCTCAATTTCTTTTTTCATATAGGATTGCTACTATACAGGGAAATTTTTTCACTTACAGCAGGTTTCAGGAGCTATCAGAGCAAATGCTTGTTTCACCAAACTGGTTGTAAGCAGCTAAAACTGTCAAGGAACATGAACTTTGAGGAGTCCTGGCATGCCAGACCCTTAGTCTCCATAACTGAAGCATCTTTGCTGGTCAATGGACTGTTTTAAACATCAGCCAACATTCAACACTGGACTCATTCTGTCCTATCTAGAGAGTGTGTTTTCAATACTTAAAGAGCATAACCAGGAAACCCCATTTCTCACACTTCAGAAGCCATGACTTTCCTCTTGACTGAACTACTCAGTGAATTTCTTTACTGACATGAGTTCTCTTGCTTGCAAGTAAATCAATTCAGCTTCGAAAAAGAAAAAAACTCCTGAAAGCTCTTTGTTTCATTCTTTGGCACTGTCAAAAACATGAAATAGGCATAGTATATCTAGGTTTCAGCAAGATACTGAAAAAATAATCTGCAGATACCTGCAAAAGAGATGAAAGAAATTGCTTTCCAAAAGGACTGAATATTCTGTTATATACAATCTCCTAGAAGCAGTTAATGAGACTTTTCTAAAATGGCAATAGGTATCCATGGTTTACCCACATGGTTTGGCCTTGCCCCATAAACAACTACTTCATTAATCAAGGTTCTCATCTATCTAGCAGTAAAATTTTAATAAGGCTGAGGAGTCCCTCTGGTCTGTTGGAGACCATCATAATTCCCCCAGATGATAGAAAACCAAAGCACCTAAAAGTCTCTGTTTTCTTAAGCCCTTTTCTTTTGATATTTTGACAAGCTTGAGATAGAAAATCTGTCTGAGCATGAGTATGTATTTTATTACAGCATGCTTCTTACTGTTAATCAGGTAAGTTTCATGGCTGGTTTCAAACTCCATGTGCAAAGTAAGATCAGCACAGCAATGCCTCTGTTGGGGTTTGACTCCTGTCAGAAGATTAATTCTTACGTGGAAAAGTTTTTTTAAATGTACATTAGTTAAAAGTAAAGCTAGAAACACAACTGACTGAAGGAATGGACCTGAATAGTGTTGCTTGTTAATTTATGTCCCCTAGATAGGGATCTTTCGTGCACTGCCCCAGAGAGACAGCATGGCTTGTGGGTGAGAATTCCTATTCCCTTGGCACTCTTTGGCTCTGTGGTCCTGGATAAATTATTGACTGCTTATCCTCAGTTTCTTCATCTGTAAGATGCTGACAGTTCCTTGACAGTAACATGTACTTCACAAAGAGAATTATGAGAACTAAATGAAAAAATGCATTAAAATATTTATGCCTGTCTAGGACATGGTAGATGCCCAATAAATTTAGCTGTTGCTAGGCAATATGTAACTGGGCCACCCTGGATTCTGCCCCCTCCTTGTACCACTGAGACCAGTTATAGGAAATTATCGCATTCTCAGCCCACACAGTTCCTCCAAACAAAAGCAAAGTGCACACCACACATTCAACTCCAAAGGCATTGCCACATATGTAGCTAAAACCATGATTCTGTGAGCATGTGAGGGAGACGGTTACATTGCACGCACTGAAAGAAAACATCCTTTAAAAATCCCTTCTAAGCATCTCTGCTTTTCCCAAGAACATCTCTCCTTATGACTACTATCATTTCTTAGTCCTCAGACTCCCCAGCTGTATCCCCCTCCCCATCGCTTCTCATCCTTTAATTTATATATTCCATTCAGGAAAACATCAATTTATAAGTTTGTATCAACTAAAATAAAAATTATGCCTGTACCATCACTTGTAGATCAATTAAAATACGTTTCACTCCTTTATTTTGTGTTAAGATTTGGGGTCAAAAGATTCCAAAATGTCAAAAATGCTCTGTAAAATTGTAAACAATCAAATAATTCTACAGAACACCAGAATGCTTTTGTTTATATCTATTAGAATGCCAAAGTAGATGGATGCTTGTGATAGGTCAATATGGCCACAATAGGTAGGTAGACAGATACTATCCTCAGGGGGGACCACTTCATGCCAGAGCAAGAAGAAGGGGCTCTAATGTCTGGGAAACACTTTTAAAAGTGTGTGTCGCTGCCTTTTATGAGTGTTACAGGGCAAGATAGCAGCATAGGAAGATTCTGAGCTTACCTCCTCCCATAGACACAACAAACCCATAACTGCATATGGAACTATTCCCCCTGAAGGGGATCTAGAAACTGGATGAACAGAGCCCCCTCAACAAGGGATAACACTGAGATGGGTATAAGTGGCAGAGATATGGTCTCTCTAAGAAAACAATCACACCCCTGGTGCAGCGTTTTACGGTAGTTACATATCTCAGAGATATGGAACTTTTCTCTAAGGAATGAGAAATATGAGTCCCACATCAGTCTCTCCAGCCCTTATATCCTGTACAGGAGACACAAACTCCCAAAACACTTGGCTTTGAAAACTAATAGGGAATACATTCCAGAAAACCACAGAATAGTAAGGAAAGGAAAACCCATTCATAAATAGGTCACATGCAGATTCACTCAACTCAGAAACGAGTGCAAAAACATCAGATCAAAAAGCACATAGCCTATAATTAAAGGGGACCCACTTACTAATTTTGGAGCAGCAGCTGAAGAAGCAGGAGGTAGCTTGGATTCTTCCCAGGGACTGAGACACTGGTGGCATCCCTTTTTGCTATCTCATTCTACCATGCTGATCCCAGCACTAGCAGGCACCATTTTGGAATCCTCCTTCTAGACCGCTAATACCAGGTGGCATGCTCCACTGAGAGCTCCACACAACCCTGAGCCTCGGCAGGGCCTCACAAGTACAGGATGATAACCCAGCTCACCAGCACGCCCACAGCAGTCACAGCCCCACCACAATAGGAGGCACATGTATCCCACACAGGGGACACCACAGGAGCACCTTGTTCTGGTAGCCAGAGAGGACTGAACTTCTGGACCCCACAGGACATCTACATAAGGCCTTTCCTTGGAGACTAGGAGACATAGCTGAACTACCTAATACATAGAAACAAGCATAGAGAGCTAGGCAAAATGAAGAGACAGAGGAATATATTCCAACAAAAGACAAGAAAAAAAACTCAGAAAAAGAACCAAATGAAATGGAGATAAGCAATCTACCCAATAAAGAGTTCAAAGTAATAGACATAAAGATGCTTATAAAACTCAGGAAGAAAGTGAATAAACATAGTGAAAACTTCAACAAAGAGAAAAAAGTATAAGAAAGTAGCAATCAGAGCTGAAGAATATCATAACAGAAAAGAAAAAGACTTTAGAGAGAATAGATAGCAGGGAATAGATACAGAAAAGGTAGTATCTGTAGAAATAGAGGCAACAGATGTGGAATAATGGATCAGCAATCTGGAGGGCAGAGTAGTAGAAATCACCCAACCTGAATAGCAATAAGAAAAAAGAATTTTTAAAAATGAAGATAGTTTAAGGGATATCTAGGACAAGAGCAAGCATACAAACATTCACATATTTTGGGTCCCAGAAGGAGAACAGAGAAAGGAATAGAAAACATAGTTGAAGAAATAATAGCTGAAAATTTCCCTAACCTTGGGAGGAAACAGACACTCAGGTTCAGAAAGCACGCTAGAGTCCCAAATAAGGTGAACCAAAAGAGATCCACAACAAGGGTACATGTTGATCAAAATGTCAAAAATTAAATATATAGAGAGAAAATCTTAAAAGCAGCAAAACAAAAGCAATTTGTTACATATAAGGGAACCCCCTAAGACTATTAGGTGATTTTTCAGCAGAAATTTTGCAGTCCAGAAGTAGCATGATATATTCAAAGTGCTGAAAGGAAAAAGTTATAACCAAGAATACACTGCTTGGCAAGGTTATCAGTCAGAATTGAAGGGGAGGTAAAGAGTTTACCAAACAAGCAAAAGCTAAAGAAGTTCGTCACCACTAAGCTGGCTTTACAAGAAATACTAAAGTGAATTCTTTAAATGGAAAAAGAAAGGCCATAACTAGACATAAGAAAATACATGGAAGAAAAAAAAATCTCACTGGTAAAGGTAAACATATAGCAAAGGTGGTGGGCCAACTATCTATAAAGCTAGTATGCAGGTTAAAAAACAAAAGTAGTAAAACCGATTATATCCACAATAATTAGTTAAGGGATACACAAAATAAAAAGATGTAAAATATGACATCAAAAGCATAAAATTTGTGGGGAGTGGAATGAAAATGTAATGCTTTTAGAATGCTTTTAAACATAAGTAACCAACAACTTAAAGTAGTCTTCTATATACAAAGGTTGTTGTACATGAACCTCATTGTAGTCACAAACCAAAAACAATAGACACACAAAAAAATAAAGAGAAAGGGATCCAAGTGGAACACTAAAAAAATTCATCAAATCCAAGGGAAGAGAGTGAGAAAAGAACAAAGGAAGAAATAACTACAAAAGCAACCAGAAAAAAAATAGCAAAATTACAATAAACATATACCTGCAATAATTACCTTAAGTATAAATGGACTAAATGCTCCAGTCAAAAGCTATAATGTAGCTGAATGGATAAGAAAACAAGACCCCTCATATCTGAAGACACAGACTAAAGAGATGGAAAGATATTCCATAAAAAGAGAAACAACAAGAAATCTGGGTAGCAATACTTAGATAAAATAGACTTTAAAACAAAGGCTGTAATGAGAAAGGCATTACATAATGATAAAGGATCAATCCAACAAAAAATATAACAATTGTAAATATTTATGTACCAGCATAGGAGCACCTAAATACATAAAGCAAACATTAGCAGACACAAAGGGAGAAATTGACAGTAATACAATAGTAGTAGAGGATTTAACATCCCACTTACTTGACTAGAACATCCAGATGGAAAATTAATAAGGAAATATTGGCCTTAAAACACATTAGACCAGATGGGCTTAATAGATGCATGCAGATCATTCCATAAAAAAAGCAGAATGCACATTCTTCTCAAATGCATATAGAACGTTCTCCATAGTAGTTCACACAGAAGGCACAAAACAAGTCTCAATAAATTTAAGAAGATTGAAATCATATCAAGCCTCTCTCCTACCATGATATGAAACTAAAAATCAATTACAAGAAGAAAACTGGAAAAAAACCCAAACACATGGAAACTAAACAGCATGCTACTAAACAGACATAGGATGAAACATTGAGGGTAAAATTGTAACATTTCTAGAGTATCTCGCCTGGCTTTAGTGTATTTGCATATCCTCAGGGGTGGAGAGAAGTTCATCTCCATGTCAATGGGTAATTACCTGGGAAACTGAGAGCGTATCTGAACCTGAGAGTTTAAGGGAAGGGGCTGGCTTGCTTGCGGGCTTGCTTCTTCCGGAACAGGGAAGAGAGAGACGAAGCTCGACTGCAGTTTGTAAGCAATAAACAGGTTTTAAGCTTTATCTCTCCCTTTGACTGATGACAGTTTTTGGAGGTGTTTTGCCCTGGGATTTCCTTTCACTGGACTTATAAATATATAGAAGACAAACCTATCCCAGATAATTATGTGGGGAAAGGGAGCAGTTAGAAAAAAAAAAGGAGACATCTCAACTGAGACCTGAAGAAAGAGTATGAGTTATCCAAGTGAAAAAGAGAGTGAAAGATAGTGTCACAGATAGAGAGGAAGCAGGTGTAGGGACCCGGAAGCAGCAGGAAGCAAATGGGTTTCAGAAACTAAAGGCCAATCTCAATTAGTATTTCCAGGAGGTCTTATCCAGGTACGAAGCAGGCTCAACTCCCCATAATTTCTCACGTCAAATAAGAAAGGATTCAGGATGAGAGACCTGAAGATGGTCAAGGGAAACCCCTGGGGGCTTTGGGTTGCCCTCTGTCCCTCAGCTTTAGCACAAAGCTCGGCTGCGTGGACACAGACATTCACAGACTTGATCTAACCCAGTTGCTTCTCAAACTTTAATGTGCATATGAACCATTTGAAGATCATGTAAAAATGTAGATCCCTGTTCAGTAGATCTGGGGTTGAGGCCTGGAAGTCTGCATTTCTAACAAGGTCCCAAATGTTGTCCATGCTGCTGATCTGAGATCCAGTTTGTACAGCGGATTTAGTGACAAAGCATAGCTTGCTTCTCTAAGTGGGACATCACTTTGAAAGTAATGTTACTGTCTGTCTTTTAGATTTTTAACTTGGAAGAGATTTTCAAGACCAACTAGTCCAATTATCCCTTTTTAAAATGAACGAAGCAGCCCAGAAATAAGATGACTTGTTTAGGTCACAGAGCTATTGATGATAAAGTCAGGAACACCCAGCACTCCTGTTAAAGTGGGTTCTTCCTGTCCACCACACAGCTGCTCCTCTCTAAGAAGTGCAGTCAAAAGAGAATTGATTACAAGTTTTGCTTGGCACAGTTGTGGGAAGTAGACACAGGGAGTGGGATAAGAAAAGGATGAAGCCAAGGAGCATTTTGATTTTGAATGTGACCCTATCTGAGATTCCCAGGACTGAGCTGTGCTAGAATCAGGGGTAGGATTCTGGGCTCCTGATTTTCAGCCTCAGTTTGCATTATGCTAATAAGATTTTTTTTTCTATCTTTCTAATTAGGTTGTCCACAAATCACATAACCTGAACCATAGCCTTCCCTTTCTTAAAAAACTGCATGATACAACAAATCCTGATAGTATTTCTTTTTAGTGTTTTTAGTATTTTTCAGTACTTGCAAAATCCTAATAAAACCTGAGGAGAAAGAATATTGACATATACAGTAAGAATTTCCAATTAAAAGAGATAGGCAGGAGTCCGATTCAAGATGGCGGCATGAGAGGTGAGACATAGAACTCCTCCCAAAATCATATATAATACCAAAATATAGTTAATACAACTAATCCTAAAAGAGCAACAGGAAACAGACTGCATACACCTGGAGAACAGAGCAGACATCACAAAACAGGGTAACGTACCAAAGCCTTGATCCGGCGGGACCCAAGCTCTTCCCCCTCCCCAGCTCACCAGAGAGAGGAAGAGGAAAGGAGCAGGGAAGGCGAGGAAGCCAAGGACTGCTGAACACCTAGCCCTGGAGATCTGCTTTGGAAACACAAATCTACATTGCATGGTGCTCTGGAGATTAGTGGGGTTGGAAAGCTAAGACAGGCAGAACACTTGGAGAGACTGAGATTCCAGCTGTTCCTGGAGGACAGGGATCCACATCCAGCTGCTCTGGGACAAAGAAAGGCAGGCAGTCTGAGAGGCTTCCTAACAGTGAGAGGGCTGCTGAAGGGGAGGGGTTTGCATGGAGCTTGCTGCACAGGAGAAAGGATAGGTGGACAAGTTTGTCTGGGCACGCTCTGCTCAGCAGGTTGGGAACTTTCAGGAGCTTCAGGCACTCCATCTCCTTGGCTGGCTACTCAGCTTCAAGGACCCTACTGTGATATACAGCCTGCTGCACCTTCCTCCTGGCCTGCCAGCACTAGCTCACAACTGGCATTACCTGCCCTGACTTCAGGCCAGCCAGAGGGAGGGCCCCACCTATGGCAACTACAGAATCAAAGCACAGAGGCTTACACCTGTGTGCTCAGCCCACTGGTTCTGACAGTGGAGACAGGCGCTGCAGTCGGGAAGTAAGAAACAACTCTTCCTCCCCCCAGGCACTAGCACCACTCCCCTGCAACCACGGACATCACTCCAGGGGCTGAGATGTTCGAGACTAGAGCTTCTGGGCACTAGAGGGTGCCACATACAAATATGAAACTTCAAAGGAACCTGGTTCAGACCAAAATCTCACAAACACCAGAAAAGGGTCCAAGTGAAACTGAACTCAACAGTCTTCCTAAAAGATAGATAAAAATAAAAACCATAAACATGCTCATGGAGGTACAGAAAAATATTCAAGAAAATCAGGGGCAAATTTAGGGGGGAGATTCAATCACTGAAAAATTCAATATCTGATATAAAACATACAATGGAGGGATTTAAAAGCAGATGAGATGTAGCAGAAGAGACAGTAAAGGGAATAGAAATTAGAGAAGAGGAATGCAAAGAAGGTGAGGAACAGAGAGAAAAAAGGATCTCTAGGAATGAAAGAATACTAAGAGAATTCTGTGACCAATCCAAACAGAACAATATTCATATATATAGGGGTACCAGAAGAAGAAGAGAGAGAAAAAGGGATAGAAAGTGCCTTTGAGGAAGTAATCGCTGAAAACTTCTCCGAATTGGGGAAGGAGACAGTCTCTCAGGCCATGGAGGTGCACAGATCGCCCAACACAAGGGACCCAAGGAGGAAAACACCAAGACATATAATAATTAAAACAGCAAAGACCAAGGATAAGGACAGACTATTAAAAGCAGTCACAGAGAGAAATACAATCACATACAAAGGACAACCGTTATCATCAGACTTTTCAGCAGAAATATTACATGCCAGAAGGGAGTGTGGCATGAAGGACCATGAAGCAGAAAGCCCTCAAACCAAGAATACTCTTCTGGCAAGATTATCATTTAAATTTGAATGAGGGAATAAACAATTTCCAGATAAGCAAAAGCTGAGAGAATTTACCTCCCACAAACCATCTCTACAGTGTATTTTGGAGGGACTGCTATAGATGGAAGTGTTCCTAAGGTTAAATAGTTGTCACCACAGGGAATCAAAAAGTAGAAGAGGGAATATTTCCAAACTCATTCTATGTTGGGAGCCGCTCCCCGCCATCACAAGATGGCGCCCATTTCCTGCTGCTAGTTTGGTAAACACCAGTACTGCGCAAGCGCGAGACGTGGCGCTGGCGCCGTCATCTGGCCTGATCCTGGGACGCCCTATGGGGAATTACCACGTCATGGGCGGGGCTTGGGACCTATATAAGAGACCGTCTCCCTCATTTCAGGGTCCTCCTTACCATACAGTCAGCTTGTGATCTCGCTCTCAAGATGCATTAAAGCTGTTGCTGCAGAAGAATCCTATTTGTCCTGTGCTCATTCCTGCTGGCGGGAGGTTGCGCGGGACAACTGGTGCCGAAACCCGGGAACAAAGCCATACCATCGCCAGCACCTGGAGGACCCCTCGTTGAGGTGGATTCAGAACTGCAGTGGTGAGTTCGGAGAGGTATGCCTGTGTCTGTGATTTTTGGTCTCTTGTTTGCCTGTGTAATCTGTATTAACTGTCTGCAAGATGACAATTGCCAGGCAACGGTTAGGTCAGGGCAAGTAGTGTTTGAGACCATACAGGACAGCATGTCAGAAACCGAGCGCAGTGAGAGACTGGGCGCCCGAAAGAAAACAAAACCCCCTAAAAGAAAAGAGAAAAAGGACCCTCCGGTAAAGGAGGAGTGCTCTGTCAATAAAGATAAGATGACAAAGGACCCTACGGGAAGGGAGGATCCCCGTCCCGCTAGTGCTCCTAAAGGAAGTAATGAGAACAGGCTCTACCCCACGCCTGTTGATTCATCCTCAGATAGTGAGGATCTTGAAAGCCTTTCCGATTTTGAGGCTCTGGACCTAGAAGATGCAGCAGACTTAGAGAGGGAGGCCGCCCAATATGAGGCAGATAGATATCATCCTGATGAGCCCTATAGGCTCGTCGCCTCGACTAGTGGCTCGGCGCCCTCTGCGCCACCGCCTCCTTATGCGCCGATCGCCAGCAAGACAAGGTCGTCATTGCACAGGCACTGGCAGCGCTGGATCAAGGAGGTTCAGCAGCAGTTTGGATAGCCATGATGGAGGACAATCGCCCCAGAACGCAGGCTCCTCTTTTTCCTTTCTAGCTGTATTCCCAGCCTTTGCACACAGAGGGGCCTTTAAGCCCCATTGCACCTGGTTAAGGTGGGAACTGTCTTGACTGGGGAGCAATTGGAAAGGCACATAGGGCTCGGGTTCCCATTGCACATGTGTCGTTGCCAATTGCTGCCCTCCCCCTGTGAGTCGTGAGGGCTCAGGATCCCATTGCACCACGACTGGTGGGAGAGCTCAGGCCTGGCCCCTGGGAATCGGGGCATGCGATGGCGTGCCCCAGAGTCCCCCGTGGATTTCAGCCTGACCCTTTTTCCTTTTCTTGATCTTTCTCCTTTTGATGCCTGCTGTTCTTAGTTTAATTATAAGGGGCAGTTGTTGGGAGCCGCTCCCCGCCATCACAAGATGGCGCCCATTTCCTGCTGCTAGTTTGGTAAACACCAGTACTGCGCAAGCGCGAGACGTGGCGCTGGCGCCATCATCTGGCCTGATCCTGGGACGCCCTATGGGGAATGACCACGTCATGGGCGGGGCTTGGGACCTATATAAGAGACCGTCTATCTCATTTCGGGGTCCTCCTTACCATACAGTCAGCTTGTGATCTCGCTCTCAAGATGCATTAAAGCTGTTGCTGCAGAAGAATCCTATTTGTCCTGTGCTCATTCCTGCTGGCGGGAGGTTGCGCGGGACAATTCTATGAAGCAAGCATCACCCTACTACCAAAACCAGGAAAAGACACCATAAAAAAAAGAAAATTACAGACCAATATCCCTGATGAACATAGATGAAAAAATACACAACAAAATATTAGCAAACTGAATTTAAAAATACATCAAATAGATCATCCATTATGATCAAGTAGTGTTTATTCCAGGGATGCAAGGATGGTACAATATTCGAAAATCCATCAACATCATCCACCACATAAACAAAAGAAGGACAAAACCCACATGATCATCTCCATAGATGCTGAAAAAACATTTGACAATAATTCAACATCCATTCATGATAAAAAATCTCAATAAAATGAGTATAGAGGGCAAGTACCTCAACATAATAAAGGCCATATATGACAAACCCACAGCCAACATCATACTTAACAGTGAGAAGCTGAAAGCTTTTCCTTTAAGATTGGGAACAAGACAAGGATGCCAACTCTCCCCAGTTTATTCAACATAGTTCTGGAGGTCGTAGCCACAGTAATCACACAACACACACAAAAAAAGGCATCCAGGTTCATAAAAAAGAAGTTAAACTGTCCCTGTTTGCAGATGACATGATATTGCATATAAAAAACCCTAAAGAATTCACCCCAAAACTACTAGATCTGAAATATGAATTCAGCAAAGTTGCAGGATACAAAATTAATACACAGAAAACTGTTGCATTGATATACACTAATGATAAACTAGCAGAAAGAAAAATCAGGAAAACAATTCCATTCACAATTGCATCAAACAGAATAAAATACCTAGGAATAAACCTAACAAAGGAAGTGAAAGACCTATACTCTGAAAACTACAAGACAATCATGAGAGAAATTAAAGAAGATTCCAATAAATGGAAACACATCCTGTGCTCATGGATAGGAAGAATTAATACTGTCAAAATGGCCATCCTGCCTAAAGCAATCTACAGATTCAATTCAATCCCTATCAAAATACCTACAGCAATCTTTAACAAACTAGAGAAAATTGTTCTAAAATTCATATGGAACCACAAAAGACCCCAAATAGCCAAAGCAATCCTGAGAAGGAAGAATAAAGCAGGGAGTATTATGCTCCCAAACTTCAAGCTCTACTACAAAGCCATAGTAATCAAGACAATTTGGTACAGCGCAAGAATAGACCCATAGACCAATAGAACAGACTAGAGAGCCCTGCTATAAACCCAAGCATATATGGTCAATTAATACACAATAAGAGTGCCATGGACATGGGGAAATGAGAGCCTTTTCAACAACTGGTGTTGGCAAAACTGGACAGCTCCATGCAAAAGAATGAAACTGCGTTACTGTCTAACTCCATACACAAAAGTAAACTCAAAATGGATCCAAGACCTGAACGTAATTCATGAAACCATAAAACTCTTAGAATACAACATAGGCAAAAATCTCCTGAATATAAATATGAGCAACTTGTTTCTGAATGCATCTCCATGAGCAAGGGTAACAAAAGCAAAAATGAACACATGGGACTATGTCGAACTAAAAACCTTCTGTACAGCAAAGAACTACATCAACAGAACAAAAAGGCATCCTACTGTATGGCAGAATATATTTGTAAATCACATATCCAACAAGGGGTTAACATCCAAAATATATAAAGAACTTCCTCGCCTCAACACCCAAAATGCAAGCAAACAACAATGTTAAAAAATGGGCAGAGGATATGAACAGACACTTCTCCAAAGAAGAAATTTAGATGGCCAACAGGCACATGAAAAGATGCTCCAAATCACTAATTATCAAGGAAATGCAAATAAAAACCACAATAAGGTATCACCTAACACCAGATAGGATGGCCAGTATTGAAAAGACTAAGAATAACAAATGCTGGTGAGGATGTGGAGAAACAGGAACCCTCCTACACTGCTGGTGGGAATGTAAGCTAGTTCAACCATTGTGGAAAGCAATATGGAGGTTCCTCAAAAAACTAAAAATAGAAATACCATTTGACCCAGGAATTCCACTCCTAGGAAATTACCCAAAGAATATAATTTCTCACATTCAAAAAGACATATGCACCCCTATGTTTATTGCAGCACTATTTACAATAGACAAGATATGGAAGCAACCTAAGTGCCCATCAGTAGATGAATGGATAAAGAGGATGTGGAACATATGCACAATGGAATACTATTCAGCCATAAGAAAGAAACAAATTCTACCATTTACTACATGTATGGAGTTGGAGGATATTATGCTTAGTGAAATAAGGCAGGTGGAGAAAGACAAGTGCCAAATGATTTCCCTCATTTGTAGAGTATAACAACAAAGCAAAACTGAAGGAACAAAACAGCAAGAGACTCACAGACTCCAAGAAGGGACTAACGGTTGCCAAGGGGGAGGGGTGGGAGAGGGTGGGAGGGGAGGGAGGGAGAAGGGACTGAGGGGTATTATGATTGGCACACATGGAGTGGGGGGATCATGGGGAAGACAGTGTAGCACAGAGAAGGCAAATAGTGACTCTGTGGCATCTTTCTATACCTTTGGTCAGTGACTGGAATGGGGTATGGGGGGGACACAATAACATGGGTGAATGTAGTAACCACATTGTTTTTTCATGTGAAACCTTCATAAGAGTGTATATCAATAATAGCTTAATAAAAAAAATGGGCGGAGGATATGAACAGACACTTCCCCAAAGAAGAAATTCAGAGGGCCAACAGACACATGAAAAGATGCTCCACATTGCTACTGATCAGGGAAATGCAAATTAAAACCACAGTGAGATATCACCTTACTCCAGTTAGGATGACAAACATAGAAAAGGCTAGAAGAACAAATACTGGTAAGGATGCAGAGAAAGGGGAACAGAACCCTCCTACACTGCTGGAGGGAATGTAAAATAGTTCAACCATTGTGGAAAGCAGTATGAAAGTTCCTCAAAAAACTAAAAATAGGAATACCATTTGACCCAGGAATTCCACTCCTAGGAATTTACCCTAAAAATGCAGCAGCACAGTTTCAAAATAACATATGCACCTCTATGTTTATCACAGCACTATTTACAGTAGCCAAGAAATGGAAGCAACCTAAGTGTCCATCAGTAGATGAATGGATTAAGAAGATGTGGTACATATACACAATGGAATATTATTCAGCCACAAGAAGAAAACAGATCCTACCATTTGCAACAACATGGATGGAGCTAGAGGGTATTATGCTCAGTGAAATAAGCCAGGCGGAGAAAGACAAGTACCAAATGATTTCACTCATCTGTGGATCATAAGAACAAAGCAAAAAATGAAGGAACAAAACAGTGGCAGACTCACAGAACCCAAGAATGGACTAACAGTTACCAAAGGGAAAGGGACTGGGGAGCATTGGTGGGATTGGAAGTAGAAGGGGAATAAGGGGCATTACGATTAGCACACATAATGTAGTGGGGGGCACAGGGAAGGCAGTATAGCACAGAGAAGACAAGTTGTGACTCTACAGCATCTTACTATGCTGATGGACACTGACTGTAATGGGGTATGTGGTGGGGACTTCATAATGGGGAGAATCTAGTAACCACAATGTTGCTCATGTGATTGTATGTGAATGATACCAAAATAAATAAGAAAAAAAAAAAAGAAAAGGAGATAGGCAAATGCTTTATTTCCGTCACCTAAGTTGTAAAAGTTTTAGTCATTATCAACAAGAGTAAATCTACTGGGTCTTACTTACACACATACATTATTTTGTATAGAAACAAAGAAAAAATTATTATAATAAATTTCCCAGATTTAGAATTTTCCAGTATTCATGCTAAGTAATAGGACAGAACTTCAAGAATTTCCTGTCCAGGTAGGCCTTTAATTTTTTGTCTTTTGATAAATAAGTAGTATACTTGACATTCTTTATTTTGATGTGGGACTATTTCTAAGTAACCACTTTCAGGTTTCTACTGTTTGTATTAATGGCTACTGTTTAATTGTTCTCTTGTTTTTAAGTATTTCTTTCATTTGTTTCTTGATTTAAAAGAAAAACAAATTCTATTATCCTCATAAACTACTAGTACTATTTAAAGTCAAGGTTAAAGAAATATTTTTGCTTACCTTCATATAAATAAAGGCTTAATAAACTTTCAAATATATATATAGAAACAAAGAAACATATAAATACAAAAAAGACTCTTTAGGAAGGTTAACTTTTTTTTTTTAATCAGGTGCCTGGCAATCTAACAATTAAGCTCTTGTTATAGGAATGTTTACATTGAAAAATCTCATGTTAAGTCATATAATATGTATAATTGTGTATGGCAAGCAACTTACAGACTTTTAATTGATGTCCTGGGCCTTGAAAGATAGAGTTGATCATTTTGGAAATGTGACCAAGTCTCAGGGGCTTAACCTTGGAGAATCATCAAACTAAACATGTTCAATATACAGGAAAAGCCTATTATTAGAAGGTATTTGCTTTCCTCAGTTGAAGTTAAATCATGAGTCACACCTTGTCCCCTGCATACAGAATGATAAATATATATATTTGGTTCACTTTAGCACAAAAAGCCTATAATCTATGTGCTATACTTATCTTCAGAAAGGAGTAGTTATTACAATCCAGCCAATTGCAAACATTTTTACATCTCCTCTGTTAATATACATTTCAGAGTATCGACTTTAATGTGGTGTATTTGAAATGAGTTACAAGTCCATTCTACAAACTTAGCCCCAAATATATAGAATGTGGCGAACTTCCCCCTTCTCATTCTCCATGTTGGCCTCTAGCAGAGGATCTGTCTCCAGCCACTGGAGGTCATTTACTGAGACTGGCCATTTGATCAGTTAGTGTCAGACGCAATCAGAATTTTGTCCAATTACAAAACTATCATTTGCTAGTCTAGCAGAAGCAATTATGTGTAACACTCATGCTTTAGAAGATTAAACCGTATATTACTAATGAACCAGTTGAAGGAAGTACACTCTGGTGACTGTTATAAAACAGTGGCCTATTAACAATTATTTATTGCAGCAGTTCATGGGGCTTACCTCCTTGACTTCACTGAGCCAACAAATATTTACTGAACTTAGAAAAGTACATTGAAAAAATCAGCACAAATGAACATTTCTTGAGTGATTGAGGCCTGATTTGAAAACTGTATCAGAAGCTATCACTCTTTAAAAATGAAAATATGAATCAAAATGACGAGCTATGATATGTGTTATTGCTGTTCAAGGATATTTCTTGTTCTCCTTGTCCAAGCACATGGTAAAACTGTACTTTCCTATCCCTTTGAAGGTAAGCATGACCATATGATGAGCTTTGACCAATGAAATGTTAGTATAACTGATGTATATCACTTCCAAGGTAAAACCTTTAGGAGGAAATATGCGATCAAATGCATTTCCTTCCCCTACCATGATGACAACATTCTAGATGAGGGGTGGGCCATTAGCCTGCTTCCCAGGCTAAGCAAATCATGGAGCACATACCTCACTGACCAGACAGGTACATCTAACCTCATTGTGAAATTACTGGTTGTTTTAGTCCTTGAAGATTTTAAGAATTATTTCTTGTAGAGCTTAACCTAACCCTAACTGACTGATAACCTAGATAAAGTTAGACATATGTGATAAGTGTACTGGGGCAAGGGGCAGGTGACATCTAGAAGAATATAAAATAAACTGCTGGTAAAATAAGAGCACTTCTGAAATCTCAACAAAAGACTGAAGGTGCTCCCTGAAAAAGGAAATATCCCTTTGAAATGGATCCTAGAAAATGTAATATATTTTTCATGAGGACATTTGTTATGCAATTATAGAAGGATTTTGTGTATATGTGACTGATGAGAAGTATTAAGACAAAAGTGGGCAAAAAAAATATATCAAGGTGTTTCTACTGCACTCTGATTTTTATTACCAGTTATTATTACAGAATTTTCATAAAAAATAAGAAAGGCTTCCACTCCGGGACATATTTAAGTTATCACCTGCTTGGTAACACTCAAGTTCCTTTTCCAGATTCTGTATTCACTAAACAACTTTCTCTGTTTTGGATTCCTGAATGTATCTTACTAGCTCTGCTAAGTTACTAGGAATTAATAATTTGACATTTATTTAATAAATAATTCTCTTGTGAATTTGATTAGCTAGAAAGCATTTTATAAATTTGATCAGTTTTATATAATATGTGTTAAAAGTTTCTAAATATGCCCCAAGGCACATAGTCTACAATGGGTAACGTGACACAACATTTGGTGATGGAAGACAAGGTCGTCATTGTTTTAGCTAAAGTAGCAGCTCTGGCTGGAAAGAGTTGCGTAGGTTGAAGTTATTAGAAATGAGAGAAACATTTACAAAAATCATCTTGGGCTTAAGTTAGACATAATACAGAAGTTAATCTGCTAAAGGGTAAATTGTTGAAATGACTGCTACCTCCCTGCTGCCACAACATATGAAGGAGAATTTTTTAAAATAATCTTTCTGAACTGGACTATCTTTTAATATTTAATGTATTTGGTTTTTGTCATTTGTAAAATATTGACATTATGAATAGTTTAAGTAGTATTAATAATATGTTATATATTTTATGATGAAGTTATTATGCCTCTATTCTATATGATTCATAAGCTTAACCAAATACTTAAGTATAATTTTATTATGCTCAGAATCCCATTTTCTTCTGGTTTAATTTACTTTTAATTTTATACATAAGAACATAAAAATTGGGTATGAATTTATGTAACAGAAAATTGATGTGCAATGAGTTGACTAGATAATCTATTCTTTTAAGCAATGGGTTTCAATAATTATTCTTAAGTAATGACAAATGTCCCCAGTCTACTGAACAAATTGCAATGGAGGAAAATCATAGTCAACAATTTAAAAAATCTTAACTGAAAACAGAGATATATTAAGCTTAAGGAAACAAAATGCATCAATACAGTAACGATAATAAAAAATAAATTTAGCAGAAATCATTGTTGAAATATTAAATAACAAAAGCATTAAGCTTATTAAAGATGAAAGGGGAAGTGGCAGCTAACTGATCATTATTTTAACTGTTCCATGGTTTATTTTCCTTTGTGCATAATATTATGTAGGAAACAGTTTTTCAATTCATGCAATAATATTTATACTGCACTTTTCCACTTAAATGTGTTCATAAATATTAATCAATTCCCACAACAACACTGTGAGATAGCTAAGAATTATCCAGAGTTGACAAGACAGATCTTAAAATGACTTTTGGCTATGATGCAAAGGACTGCTGGGAGAATTAATAAGAGACTGAAAACGGGTTCAAGGCCCTGACTCTGGCTGCTGACAGGGCAAAAGAAATTGGCAGAGAGATTGCTTGTCCTGTTCTGACTCCTGTCCTTAACACTGGCACAGGAACCAAAAGCACCCACTCCCATATTACCCTGTGTGGTCAGTGAAGCTATGGCATCTGCCTCTTCTAGCCTAGGTCTTGGTGGTTCACAGAGTTAGGTATCTCACTTCTCTTCAGCAAACATAAGGAAAATTTTCAAATCCACACTTCTGAGACCTGCTTCAAGAAGTTCTCATATTCTGAATGACAGAAGTCTACTTAGTGCTTAAAAAGGAGTATCATTGCATTCTGCAGAGCTAAAACCAGGACAACTAGGATTAACTCATCTTAATTCTTAAAAACTAACACCTTTGTTTGTGTCCTTTTAATGTGAAGGAGCTTGTGGTTTGCATGTGGCATATAAATATAGCAATCCTACTATCCTGGGTAGCCAGAAATGAGGGTCTCCTGACAAAGGATTTTCTGTGTAAAAATTGGGGAAGTCCCAGGCAAACCCAAATGTTTGGTCACCTTACTGTTGGGCAATGAAATATACTCGTGCTTCTTTGTTTATATTACGTGACTGAAGAAATGAACTTAACTGGTTGTCTTATTTCTGCAGGTAATTAGATTTACATGGGACAATTTTAAAGTATTTTTTAAAATATGCCTTTGAGTGAGTTATGGTCAAGTTTTCATAGATAGCACAACTTTATATACAGTATCCAAATTTCCATGGGGTAGGACAGTCCTTATATATAAAAATCCATACTGAAAACTTATCTTGACATTCTTTCCTTGCATAGCAGTCAGACTGGAGAGGTTTGATTCCCCTTGTCTCATCCCAGGGTCTCTTCTCATCTGTGGCCTTAAGCCATGCTTCCTTAGAGCCCTACTCAGGGACATGGGAAACTTCCCAATGTTCTCCAGGAGCAGGAGAACCTGAGAGGCTCCTCTCTTCTACCTGTCACACCTCCTCCTCCTGTGGTGTCATGCTAGATGAAGTTTTAGATTATAGTCTTGCTGGTTACAACCTGGTAAGCAAGGAGCCCTCCTGCTCTGGGGTCTCCCCAGCACCCCCTGCCTTGGGAATGTTCATCCAGAAGGAAAGGAACAGAGACCAGGCTCATTTCAGTCCCCAAGGGCTCCCACCACAGCCTCACGAAAGCCTCTGATACTCTTCTTCCCACTTGCATACTGAACTTTTCTGTCCTTTTGGGAGACAAACTAGGTCTTACATCAACATCTACCCACTTCTCTACTGAGAGGGAATACACTGCTAGGTTCCCCAGTTTTGGACTCTTCTATGGCTACTTAATCTCTATGGGACTATGAGATAACTTATTTTTTATTTTTAACATTGTTAAACCCCTATCCTCATTTATAAAAATGGAGATAATTATAGTATCTTTATCATACACATTGTTGTAAATAATAAGTTAATAGATACAAAATGCTCATTAAAACTTTGACAAAAAGTACAACCTTGAAAAAAATTAGTTAACATTTTTACTTTGTTGTATTATTTAAATCCAATCTTTAAATTACAAAAATAATAATATTTTTATTTCTCCCAGAAGCTGGTTCTTGCAATAAAAAGCCTTCTTTCTTTTAAAATGGTTGTTCCTGGCAAAGACTCAAAAGTCTACCTCAAACTCAGGGCAGAAATTAAGTCTTCATTTAGGGTTGTTTTGTACCCTCCCTGGGGACCTGGACCTCAGCTTTTTGCTCTGCTTTTAACTATGAAAGGAATGTCTCTCAACCCCAAGTAGAAAAGAAAAGAACATCCAGGTGGTATCACTGGCTTTGCCAGCTTTGGCAAGTGGCTTTGGTAAGTGCCTTAAATTCTGAGCCTCAGTCTTCCTCATCAATGAAACAGGTGCTTCAGTGATTGAGTAAATCAATGAAAATAATAAAATTAAGTACTATAGGCCAGACACCCTGTCTGGTCCCATAGATTAAAATGTGAACCAGACAGGCAGTCCTTATCCTTACTGGATTTATGGCCTAGCATGAAAAATAGAGATTAAGCCAATAATTACAGACAAATCTAGTAATTTCAACTGTGATAAAAGCTATAAAAGGGACTTAGCTTGGTCTGGGGGTCTTCTTGAGGAAGGGACATTTAGACTGAGACTAGAAGGGGGAGCAAATGAGCTGGGGTAAAGGGCAGAAGAGTGACTGACAAAAGGAACTTAACCAGTTGTCTTATTCCTGGAAGTAATCAAATCTACATGGGGCAAATTAAACTAGAACAAAACGTCTTTAATTTTCATAATAAATATTTCATGTCATGTGCAGAGTTGTAACACAGGAAGGAAACTCACACAGAAATTACTAGATCTGTTGTAATTATTGGTTTAATCTCTATCTTTCATGCTAAGATGTAAACTTGGTGAGGGTAAGGATTGTCTGTCTGGTTCACATTTTTATCTGTGGGGCCAGACAGGGTGTCTGGCATACAGTACTCAATAAATTGTTGTTGATTGATTTACTAGATGCTTAAAGAAGGACACTTTAAGTGGCTGGACTGAACAAAGCTAGGAGAGTGGCAAGAAGTAAGATAGAGGAGCCAGATCTTCAGGGCCTTGTAGACTCTAGAATGCAGAAATGTAATGAAATAATAAACACAAAGTTTTGGCATCTAGCAACTCTTCACTTAACATTGATTCCTTCCTGCAAATTACTTCTACAATGTAGAGTTTTTTACCTTCATAATCATTTTCTTATTGCTTTTCATTTTGTAGTATTTTTAAACTGAGTCACTTCACTGATATATTCCCATCTCCTAAATATCTTGTTTATATTTCTGAGTACCCTCATCAAAAGTTTATATGGCTATTGCCAAATTACGTAAGATTCTTCTGAAATTATTCATTTTTTTCCTTACAGTATGCTATACTGGTTGTCATATATAATTCACATATGCAAATTTGTGTTTAATATATAAATAGCTATTTATACATTCTTTTATATATGCCAATTTATATGTGCAAATTCCTAAATATTAAACAGCAAAGGTCAACATTACTTATCTTAAAATTATTCTAAACCGGGAGTTCCGGGAAGATGGCGGCGTGAACGGAGAGGCAGAATTTTCCTCCCAACATTATATTTATCCACGAAAACACAGCAAATGCAACTGTTCCTAAAAAAGAGACCAGAACACACAGGAAAGCGCACACCGTGCAGACACACCTGAGAGGACTCCACAGCTGGTGAGGCAGGTAAGAAACGGAACCGCGAACCGCGACCCGGCAGAACCCGAGCACTCCCCCACCCCAGCGCACCGGGCGGGAGGAGAGGATTCAGAGGCGGGAGGGAGTGGAAGTGCAGGCCCAGGAGATAACAAGCCCCAGATCGGCCCCAGGAACGCGGGTGCACAAAGCGCGGTGTGGCGGAGATTGGAGAGACGGAGGGCGCAGGGTCTCAACAGGAACGCACCTGTTTGCTCGCGGCTGGCTCATGGAAGGAGAAAAGAGAAGAAAAAAAAAAGGAGAAAAGCGCGCGCTTTGTTTTGCAGTGGTCTTAAAGAGACGGGAGTCCAGCAGAGAAGCTCATCGCTGCAGCACACTCAGCCCATCAGGCTGGGAGTCTTGGGGAGCGTCGGACCCCATAGGGTGACTGGGAAAGGGTAGCCATAATTAGGACTCCCACAGAGCTCAACAGCCTCCCATTCATTTTCACCCAGGCCACAGCTTTAAAGGGCAGTGAGGAGCGGCACGGCCATGGCTCTTGAATAGTGGGGCAACAGCGCCACCTACAGCATTCACACAGAAACCACTCCCGGTGGGCGTTTTTGTTTTTGTTTTTGTTTTTTTAGGAGTTGCTGCTTTTTCTTTTTCTTTCCTTTCTTTTCCTTTTTCTCTCTCTCTTTTTACTTTTTTTATTATTAGTAGTATTTTTTAAATTTTTTTTCTTTTTCTTTTTCTCTCCTTTCTTCACTTTCCTTTCTAAAGTCATAAAGAGCCCAGCTGACATATGTGACAACTACCAACAACCAATTCTATAGTCATGAGAAGACAGAAGAATATGATACAGACAAAGCTTCAGACACACACCACCCCTGAGAGAGAATCTGAAGGAATGGACATGCACAGTCTTCCTGAAAAAGAATTCAGAATAAAAGTCATAGCAATGCTAATGGATCTACAGAAAAATGTGCAAGAGCTGAGGGAGGAAATGAGAAAAGACAAATCAGAAATGAGACAAGCCATCGACAGGCTTAACAGCAGACTGGATGAGGTTCAAGACACTATCAATGAAATTCAAAACAGGGAACAAGAATACAAAGAAGCTGAGGCAGAGAGAGATAAAAGGATCTCTAAGAATGAAAGAATATTAAGAGAACTGTGTGACCAATCCAAACGGAACAAAATTCCCATTATAGGAGTACCAGAGGAAGAAGAGAGGCTTTTAATTTTTTACAATCTGACGAAATATAGTACCTCACTGAGGTTTTAACTTTCATTTTTCTGGTTTTCAATGATATTGAACATCTTTATTTATATCCCGTTTATAAACCCTCTTTTATGAAGTGTCCATTCAAGTCTTTTGCCCAGTGAAGAAGTGTTTTTATAAGTCAAGTAACGAAAATGCTTACATAAGGAGGCAGTGATCAGCTGTGTCAGATGATGCTCATGGGTAGAATAAAATGAGAACTAAAGAGTGACCATTGGATTTAGCAAATGGATATCACTGATCAGCTTAATCAGAGTTTTGGTGGAGTGGTGGAGGGAAAAGTTCCTTTTCTTGCTTAAGAGAGAATGGGAGAGGAGGGGTTGCAGACAGTAAGATAGACAATTATTTCAATCGTTTTTCATTAAAGGGAAGCAGAGAAACAAGTTGGTGGCTGGAAAAAGAATATTTTTGTTTTAATATGAGAAAAATGTTGTTTAATATGAGAATGCTTCATGTGTGATGATGAAAATGATTTAGTAGAGATGATAATGTTACAGGCAAGAGGAGAAAGCACTGTTTTTGAGAGAATAAGGTATAATAGCACAAGTGGAGGGTTGGCCTTACATATAAGTGCCAATAAGCAATAGCCATGATTCTCAAACTTTAGTGTACATCAGAATCACCTAGAAGTTCTGTTAAAATACAAATTGCTGGACCCTCCTTCTAGAGGTTCTGATTCAGTATTCTCAGGTGGGATCTAAGAATTTCTGTTTCTAGAAAGTTCCTGTGTACTACTGCTGATCAGGGGCCCACAGTATAAGAACCAGAGCTCTACTGTTACAGGAGGGGAGGTAGAGTACATAAGTATGTATGCCAGTTGGTAGTGGGCATTTTTCTAGAAAAATAGAAGCTTGATTAACATGCTGAGAGTGAAGATGAGGCTGGAGGTGGTAGCAGTTTAACAAGGTGAAAACACAAAGCAATCATCTAGGACGTAGTAGAGTGATGCCCCAGAGTAATAACCTATGATTGCCTGGTAGCATTAAGTATGCATTGACATACACATACAAAGGTTGGATGTATTTTCTTTAGCTAGGATCAGCTGCTCAGGTATAAATACAGAGAACAAAAAGAGTTGAATTTAACATGTGTATCTGTTAGTTATTACTGCAAAACAAGTAACCTAAAAACTCAGTGGCTTAATGTGTATTATTGTTCAGGATCTACGGTCAACTTGTTGATCTGGACCAGGCTTGGCTGATTGTGTCTGGGGTCCCAGATGGACTAAGTTCAGCTTATAGGTCACTGGGGACTGACTGGTTTTGGATAACTTTCCTCACATAATCTGATAAGACTGTGATGACTTGAGTGACTGAGATCATACCTCATCATCCAGCAGAGCAGCCCAGCCTTACTCACATGGCAAGAGCAGGGTTCCAAAAGAGGGTGGAAATCCTCAAGGCCGCTAGTGACTTAGGCTCAGAACTTGCAATATGTGTTCCACTGCCTGCTGTTGGCCAAAGCACGTCACAAGGCAGACCCAATCCAAGGAACAGAGGAATAGATTCTGTCCCGTATGGGAGGGGTTGCAGAGTCATATTGCAAGTAGTGTGGATACAGGGAAAAAAGAATTACAGTTGTTTTTTGAAATATACCACTACCATGGTTTTGACTTTTCATTAGAGTTTGAGAGGTGAAAAAGGAGTATAAGGAATTGAGGATATATCAAGTAAGTGGTTATAATAATCCTCCATACATATGTTGCTGGGCAAGAAGTGAGAATATAATGGCAGTGAAGGACAGTGAAAAGGAGGTGGGAATCATTGGGTTGTAGATATCAGTGGACTCGAAGGACTGTTGGAGTTGAAAACGAGGATGCGAGCTGTAAAAATAGAAGGGGTAACAAAAGAGCGGGGTGCTTGCTTTTGACATAAAAGGTGAGGGTAGCTAAAGTAACAAGATCATCATAGAAGAGAAGTTAAAGGAATTGAGAGGCTAGAATACTGGAATCATTAAAAATTAAGAAAGTGGAGATGGCAAAAAATTGCAATGAGCTAGGAGCTCAAATCTTTGAGGAATGGGAAATGTGGAGGGAGTATGAGGTAGGCTGGCAAATATAAATACATAAATACTTAAATATAAATATATTTGTAAGTATAAAAATACATATATATATATATACATTTTGTATATATGTTGTATGTATGTATGTTGGGACTTCTATTAGCTTACAACAGTTACTTCGAGGAAGAGAAATCACAATGTGTTGAGTAATGGTTAAAGGAAATTTTCACTTTCTATTTGCTTCTTTTTTTGTTGTTTCACAACACACATGTGTTATGCATAAATAAGTTTAGTCTAAAGAAAAAATTCCAATAGAAAATGAAACAGAGCTTTAAGAAAAGCAGAAGTGGTGACACAGATCTGGGTTTGAGTTTATCTGTAAAATGAATATGCTCTTACCTACTTCTGTGTTGTGATGAGTAAATGAGGTCATTATTTAATGTTCTTGGCCTAATGCCTAGCACATGGGAGAGGCTCAATAATGTTTGCTATTTCTCCATTCACTGACAAGACTCCAAACCCACATGCAAATGCATTGTGTGAATATATGCAGTCTTCATGCGTGCCACAGACAGAGACAGGACAAAGAAGGACATGTGTGGACCCAGAGATTCTGTAGCACGTGTGTACTCTCCTTGGAGTGCTCTCATATGTGGGAGTGAAAACGAAGAAGGATAAAAGGAGATATAAATATGTTGTTTATATTGCTTACCTGGCTAATTTCCAGAACAGACTAATAATAATAAATCATGCATATATTGACAAGTCCACTGTAAGCCATAAGCTGCATTTATTCAGTCATTCTCACTAAGAAGTGTTTGCATGTCATCTTAAAAATATAGCTTTAAAACAAAGAATGAATTGGAGAAAATGAAAGTACTACTTTCCAAGGGTCAGTAGTTATATAAAGAGTAGGTAGTATTATCTCAGTATTGGCAGAATCTATTCATAGGAAGTAGAACTCTGAACCTCATGATAAGACACGCAAACCAAAGTTTCTAAAATAAGTATTTCTTTACATGATATACTATTAAATATTATGTGTTGCTGAGTAAGTTAATTCTTAGGTTCCCAAAATGTTGATTTAGGCCATTTTTACCCGGTGATTATTTATGCAGCCTACATGTGAACTCTTGATATGGATAGAGGGTCCACCAAAGTCCACACTTTTACTAATATTTGAGAGAACTAAAAATTAATGGTTGTTAGAACACTGCCTGAAATTGTGACTCCAAGCCATTAAAATCTTTATATTAAACCTGTGAAATGTGAATCCTGGTTTACTGATTACTAAGAACATGGAAATCATAGTTTCGGTGAAATATAGTTCCTCCTGCCTCTGAGTAAAAGCTTCCTTGCACCCATTCAAAACTTCACAATAGATGAGGATGGAAATCAGGAAATGGAAATATATTCATTCATTCAGGGGACATCACATTCCAGGTTGTATAATAAAAATTGAGATACAAAGATGAACAAGACAGAGTACCAGCCTGATGTAACTTACACCTGGTAGAGAAGCCTGCCACAAAAACAGATAATAATAAACGACAAGGGGAAAAAGTTACTGCCAGGTTCCTTTAGCTGGGGGCAATACCTAACATTATTTCCAAGGGTAATATGGGAGATGGCTTGCATAGGAAATGGAAATCAGGAAATAAAGAAGAGTGGGATATTAATTCTATCTGACAAATTGAGTGGGCTTAGGGATGCCCAGAGAGCTGATAAAAGATTATTTTGGGGTGTGTCTGTGAGGGGGGCCTCTCTGGAAAAGATCAGTATTTGAATCAGTAGACTGAGTAAAGATCCCCCTCACCCAGGGTGTGAGTCCTATTTGGAATTCGGAGAGCAGACAGTTTTGCAGAGTGTCCTGTCACAATATGGGACAATCACTAGAGTAGGAATGGTGGGTCACATCTAGACAGAGGGTGTGAGGTAGCCACCTCACCTTCCCCCACTATAACGCACACCTTCTCTCTGGCACCAAAGCCAAAAGTTTCCTGTGAAGCTCTCCTGGGATCGCTCAAGAGAGGAGCAGCAGTTGGCTGAGTGCAGAATGGCAAGTCTGAAATGATCTCATTTGGGTCAAAACAACATTTTTCTGATGACTAGAGCTCAAAATTTATGCAACAGGAGTGGTTGCTCAGTGTGTGGCCACTGTGGCCAGAGGCAACCAACAGAGAGTCTGGCTGAGGAAAAGCAGTGGTGTGGATGCCATTAACCAAGAACCAGAAGTCTCTCTCCAGGCTCCTGGACATTTTAGCCCTCTGCAATTTAAAACCCCTGCACTCCCCGGACAGCCAAGGCACAGGTGAAGTGACAGTCCAAGAGAAACAGTTTAAACTGTTGAGCTGAGCTCACCTTCAGTTTATCTATATCTTATTTCCAACTTGACTGCTGATAAATCAAGAATTCCCATAATGTATTAGGTCAAATGTTAAGTTTTTGGGTTATTTGAACCTAACCCAAAAACTAACATTTGTCCTAACTAAATTTCAAACCATTGCTACATTTGAGATCATTTGGAATCACAATTCTGCTATTGGTATTTTTGCTCTCTCTCTCTGAGAGGAACTAGCTTCTTATTTTGAACATTTGGTTCTTTATTCAGACAGTACCTTAATGAGAAGTTTCCTACCAAAGGACTTCATCCCATCATGTTCTCCCTGTATACCATCAAAAACAAGTACACACAAAAAAAATACCACAGGGAAATTTCTAAGTAGCATTTTTTTTCTTGAGGCCAAAGCAGAAATGAAGAGTAGAAAATGACATTTTTTATTAAGAAATTTAAGGCTTGTAAGATTACTAAAGAAATCAAATGAAAAATATTCCTAATGTAGAACTACTGCCATCTGAAGGCCATGGCCCAGTATTACAAGTCAGCTTTTGATTGTATTTCGCTAAATGGCTAATATTTAAATGCTATAGCGATTGTTAGGCACGTGTATATTTTATATTTTTTATTATTAAATAAAGGTAATTGTTCTCCCATAAAAAATATGACCTGTATAAGGTGTGTAGATTGGCTTAGGTTATATAAATTTTGAACATCACAATGTTTATTTTGGGATATTTAGAAAACCACATCTTAAACTACTGAAGAATAACCAGGCTATGCCCACCTTCCAAAATAACAGTTTGGTAAATAACACTGACAATGCAGATGTTAAAAATGCAGTGTTATAAATCCACTAAAGATCATTTAGCAAGCTTTTTTAGAGTCTAAAACTTAAGCCAACTGGTCACAGTTATTCTTTAGGTAAACAACAAATAACAGTGCCCACGTAAGAAATCCAAGGAAAATCACCAGTCAGCCTTCCACCAGTTGCCTCAGCTGGCCAACAGTGACCAGGAAGCCCAGGGACTCCAGGGAGCCCTGTAGGCTCCCTCAAAATTTCCCACGTGTAGCCCTGGGTCACCTTGATAGTGGAGAAAAACTCACAGACTTTCTAATGGATACTAGAGCCACCGTTCAGGATTAAATGGCAAATTAGGAAAGTTAGCCCCAGAAACTAAGGTTATGACTGGAGTTTTGGGAGAACTATATGAAAGTCTTTCTCCAACCTCTTGAATGTCAAGTGGGAAAACCTGCATCTAGCAAGATTCCCCTTCTCTGTCTGACTACCCAATACCCCTCTTATGACAGGACTTGCTGGCCAAACTAAGAGCAAGTCACCTTTCCACCAGAGCAAGAATAGATAGGAAAGTGCCTCTGTAAGCTGCAGGTGCGTTCCAAGCAGCACTGCTTCCACAAAAGGCAGCCCCACCTATGGACAAACCTGAAGGGGTCCTCGGAGAGGTGAGCCCAGACGTATGCACAGAAGGGAGATTCTAGACAAGAAAAGACAGTTCAACCTGTCAAGGTAAGTCTTCACCTCAGTTCCAAGACCCCCAAATTTGAAGCTTTACCCCTTGAGGGAATAGGCTAAGAGGGATATTGACCCTTGATCTCTGCTTTTCTGGAATGACAACTTATACGCCTGTGCCGAGATCACCATATAATACCCCAGTCCTGCCTGCACAAAAACCTGGGGTCAAGGAAGGTAGATTTGTACAAGATCCTAGTGCAATCAACCAAATAGTGGAAGATACTCATCTGGTGGCACCGAACCTATACACTCTGCTCACCATCAAGGTGGTTCACTGTCCTCGACCTAAAGGATGCCTTTTATTGTATGCCACTGAGTCCAGATCCCAAGAGCTATTTGTTTTTGGACTGTGCTTCCCCAAGGGTTCAAATACTCTCCTACTATTTTGGGGGAGATCTTAGGTAAGGATTTGAGAGAATTATCATTAAAAGAGGGAATGTTGCTTCAATAGGTGGATGACATTCAGATAGCAAAACCAAGGAGAGATCAAACCTGGATATCATTCTAACACTGAATTTTCCAGCTGAGAAGGGCTATCAAGTGTCCAAAAAGGCTCAGATATCCTAATGGACAGTGAAATATTTAGAATTTAAACTATCATATGGGCAAGCAACCTTCTCCCTGATCAGAGGGAAGCACTAGCCAGAGACTGTCCCTATAAACAAGAGAGCTGCAGGGACTTATAGGAATGGCAGGATTCTGCCAAATTTGATCCCTAACTTGGGACTCACTGGAAAGCCTCTCTATGAGATCCCAAGAGGCAGAGATAATGAGTCTTTAAAATGGACTGGCGATTGCCATAAGACATTCTAAGACAAAAAGAAAATTGATGACAGCCTCCACCCAAGGCCTTCCTAAAAGCCCTTTGATCTTTTTGTGCAAAACAGGCAGAGGACAAGTCTTGGAATGTTAACTCCAAATACAGAGCCCCTGAGAAGGTCTGTCTCTTATTCTTTAGAATAGTTAGACTCTGTCACCCAAGAGTAGCCGGTTCGTCTCAGAGCAATAGCAGCTACCTGTGGGTTCCTTCAGGAAGCTGAAAAGTTCACTCCGGGCCAGCCCACCACAGTATACAGCCCACATTGTTTACTGCTATGCTTAGAACAAAAGGGAGGATATTGGCTCACTTTGGGAAGGCTAGGAAAATATCAGGCTATACTATTAGACAATCCAAACATGAAATTGAAAGTGGTGTCACTCTGAATCCCACCACCTTTCTCCCAAGCAATGTGAAACCATATATGGCTGTATTCAACTTACTGACCAAGTCTATTCTAGCCAGCTGAACCTGGCAGATCAACTTCTGGAAAATCCAGATCTAGAAATGTTCATAGATGGGAGCAGCTTCATGGGTCACGGCCTGTGCAGAGCAGGACATACAGTGGTGACTCACCAGGAGAACCTAGAGGTAGAAGCTCTCCCACCAGGTACGTCAGCCCGGAAGGCAGAATTGACTGCTCTCACATGGTCCCTACAGCCTCGTAAGAATAAAATGATAGCCACATACACTGACTCCAAATTTGCTTTTTCCATGGTACATGCCCGCGGAGCCATTTAGATTGAAAGAGGGCTATTGACAGCAGGGAGGAAGGAAATTAAATATGTTGAGAAAATTCTTGAACTGTAAGGAACAGTAATGGAACCCACAGAGGTAGCCGTAGTCCATTGTCTGGGCAGCCAAAGGACAGACTGTTCCTAGCAAGGGAAAATAATAAGGCCGATAAAGCTGATAAATGTGACCTCAAACTGAAAGTCCAAAAACTAGCCCTCAGACCTGAAACTGACATGCCAAAAGAGAAAACAGGAGTAACCCTCTGAGGATTTAGAAGGAGCAGATGAATGCTAGTCATTTGACTGGGGACTTGAGTACTCCAAAAATGCAAAGTATAGATATACCAAGGATGGATGGCTATATAACATCAGGGAATTATCCTGCTTCTTGCCTCTCTGATGGAAGAGGTGACTGACCACATACACCAAAGTACTCACTATGAGATGGTACCTCACAGTGGAGACAAAAATACATCACAAGGCCAAATATGCAGAGGGCTACCCAAAAGGTGGTAAAGAAGTATCTAGTCTGTGCAAAGAGTAATCCTAAAACAGGACCACCCCCAATAGTCAAAGGGGTACAAACAAGAGGGCTGGGTCCAGGAGAAGACTGGCAAATCTGTTTCATTGTGAGGCCAAGAGCATCTGGAAATTTCCAGAATCTGTTTATACTAGTGGATACCCCACAAAACGGGTAGAGGCAGTCCCCTGCAGATCTGAGAAAGCCTCTGAAGTGGAAGTTCTATGAAAATAAATTATCCCAGACACAGACTTCCTTTTTTCAATGCAACAGAGGGAACTTCATAGCCAAAGTGACTCAGGAAGCCTGAGTCCTCAGAATACAATGGAAACTTCATGTTTCATGGTGACCCCAATCCACAGGAAAAACAAAAAATGAATCAAATCTTGAAGAAAACTTTGGCTCAGATCTGTCAGGAAACTAGCCTGATGTAGGATAAGGTCTTAGGTTGCACGGCTTACAGATAGAGTGGCCCCGGAAACAAGCTCCAGTCGAGCCCTTAGAAAATGCTATATAGGGCACCCTTTCTGGACAATAAGTTTGGTCTGGAGGATTCAGAGGAGCCAAGCGTAAAACAACTAGACCTTATTAAATACATTCAGTCTCCCGGTGCTGCAGGCTGATGTTCCCCCCAATATGCAACTACACCATCTGATTTTGGGAGACATGGTGCTGCTTATCCTGGGAAAATAAATAGCCTGAGGATCAGCTGCATCCCCAGTGGGTGTAGCTCTATGAGACACTTTTGGTAGCTCTGGGAGACAAGCCCGGGATCCATCACACCCGTGTCAAACCTGCACTGGTGCAGCAGACAGATCCCCCCAGACTACCTCACCAGCATATCACAGGAAGCGGGAACTGCCTGGGCCAAGCATGTTCACGGAGTGGGCACACTCCAGAGGCCGACCCACGCCAGCTCTCAGAATATTCTTGCAAACCCTGCAATGATCTTAAGTTGCCTTTTAGGAAGAAATCACGAGGAAAACCAAGATGACCAGAGCTCACATTCTTGCTAGTCTGGAAGGCTTGCCTACTGGTTTTACATACTCTGCCATGTGCTCATGAAACTTGGTGTGTCCCCTGAAGGGCAGGATCATTTCCTTTGTAAAGATAATAAGGTGAAGAAATAAGTAAGCAATGAGAGAGGCTTTGTTGTGCCTTAAAGCCAGTGGCTTGTTTGCCTGTTTAAGTACAACTTTCACCTTTCCTCAGAGACCGTGCCCCCTGCCCCACAACTGAAAGAGGCGAAACCACCTCTGTTCTCTACCGAATCCTCCCTCCTTGTGAAACTAAAATGAATACCTCCTATCTTTTAGCCCTATGATGCATCCCACGGACAATGGGACACTGATTCAGGGTAACAATCTCTCAGGCAGGGGCTGCAGGAGGGGGCGCGACCAAGTGTTAATATGTCACCCTAATTCCCAGAGCCACCATTATTTCTCTATAGCGGTCCAAGCTTCTTACCTCAGATTTCCCCCTTAGTCATTAAAGAACGGCGAGGTAATATAGTCTTTGAACTTCCCTAGAGGCTACTCTAATATCCACCTCTGAGACAAGTTTCCCTGTTTTAATGTGACCCTTCCCTATATGATAACCAGTTCTTTTAATATTGTACACTTAAATGCCTCCCTGCAAAGCTCAGATCCAGCATATATCCGAAATCCGTGACACCCTAAGAAAGGTCTTCGCAGATATCTATAATCTCATAAGTTGTAACCATATGTGTTGGAAAGGGGGATCCTGAATGTATCAGCCCTATGTTTAAAAAAGGAGAACCCCAAATTAAAGATGGTCAGATCCTCCAGGGATATAGCCACCATTCCCAGAAAACTACATACCACTCTGACTTCCAGGAGCCCAGTAGACGGCAGGAATGATTTGACTATGCTTCCATACCAATTGGCACGATAACCTCCAATACATCAAGGCCTGGAGACTCACTAGACCCTACAAATCAGGCCCATTATCCCCCTCATGTCATGCCAACACCCCCCAACTCACCCTTGGCCCTAGCTCTTTTGTGTCTCCAGAAAAATGCATGAATAACAATGCTTGCACCAGAAGGATTTGTTACTGTGTGGGAGTCCAAGAAGCCAACTGCACACAGAAGATACAGACCTATAATACTTTGACCAGCACAGTGTTCCAACGTGTTGACATCTGGACACACAGGCAATGTACCCCAGGACACGTTCAACCCTGTGTAAGTATTTATTTCCCAGAAAATCAGAAAAGGGAAAAGAGGATGAATAGGGCCTTAGAAATGATAATTGCAGGCAGAGGCTTCACATTGGGACTAGCAGCCCTGTGGAGGGGATTTGCTCATGAGGCCACCTTTGGAAATACAACCACCTCAGTGGAAGAATTAGCCACGACTGCAGCCATTAGCTTAGAGACATTAGAAGCTTCAGTAAACTCCTCAGCAAATGTAGTTATGGATAACAGAAGAGCTCTTGATTAACTCCTGGCAGAACAAGGTGTCTGTGCAGGGGCTAACACTTGCAGCTGCACATGGATCCACACAGTGGACAGGTTAAACAAAATAGAAAGAAAACATACCAACAAACCAGCTAGTTGCGGGAATTTAGTAACCTTTCTACTCAGGAGGTTTGGAATTCCATAAAGGGTTTTCTTGGTTAAATCGATTTTTCCTACTAATCCTTCCTTTGGTTTTGATATGTTAATTCTCTTGTTTGGGCCTGGGTAAGTCCGGGGAGAAAAAATCCCGGGGCAAAATTCCTCTAAAAACCGAAATCAGTCAAAGGGAGAAATAAAGTTTAAAACCTGTTCATTGCTCACAAACTGCGGTCCCAGGGCTTTCTCCTCTGCTCTGGAAGAAGCCAGTAAGAAAGCAAGCCAGCCCCGTCCCCTTAACTTCTCAAGTTCAGACACGCCCTTGGTTGCCCAGGTAATTACCCATTGATATGGAGATGAACTTCTCTCCACCCCTGAGGATATGCAAATGAACTAAAGCCGGGCACGATATTCTAGAAATGTTACAATTTTACCCACAGCCTGTGATTTTTAATTTTCTTCTCAGGTTTATATCCCAAAGACTGCTAGCCACCAGACTGTTCTTTTTCATCTTGACCCTGAACTGGGAAACTACCAACCTCTGCCACCACCCAGCTTGAGCATCCAGGAATACACACAATTAGTCACGAAACAATTTCATTCCTCTCATCCCACTCAACACACACCTTAAGCAGGAAATAGCTACAGAGGCTGTCACCTCAAATCCTTCAATGAGGGACGATAGAAAGAGAGGGGAACTGAAATCTTACTCCACATGGTTAATTGGAGCTGAACCCCCAAAACTGAGGACACCAAAAAACTAACAGTAATGAATTGCGTCAAGCTTATTTTTCAGAGCCAGTAGGAATTCTAGGAGCTGTGAGAAGTTGCAACTGTGCCTGGAACCAGCCTAAACCAGACTGAAAGACTAGCAAAGAAGCAGTTCCAGAAGTCCTCAATTCACCTTTCCACATAACCGTACTAAAATCTCCACCTCTGGGAGGGGTTTAGCCTCCATTTTTTACAAGGTTTATAAAGCAGCATGTTAACTTTCTACCACATTCCATGCAGAGTAGGTACAGGAGGAAAGTCCTGTTTATTTCCCCAATCTTGTTAAACATGTGTAAACTCTACTAAAATCAACCTTCTCTATAAATTCTGCATTCCCTTTGAATTCAAGGAGACAGATTTGAGCTTTGCTTCCTGTCTCCTTGATGGTTGCCCTCACAATAAAGCTTTTTCCCTTTGCTAAAGCCGGCGTCCTATGTCTGGCTTAAGGTGCATCTGACACCGGACCCTTGTCCGCCAGTGGACCCTTGTCTGGTAACAGGCCTTGATTATTTGTACAAATGTCATAGACTCCCTAGCACAAGGATTCTTTGGGTGGACATGAGGAATAAAAGAAATATAAAAGTTGTTAATCAGCAAGTAGATATGCCTGTTCAGTTTGTCTAGGTCTAATGGCTAACTTCAGTCCCAAGGCCACTGAGGTAATCAAAAAATAATTTGTACTCCTCCCTTCCTCTGGCTATGAATACAATTGCACATTTACATTAATAAGGGAAATCCCTAAAGTGCCTATTCCAACAATAAAACAAGATATCCTCCAAGGAGACCTGTGGCCTTCAATTCTCAGTCTACCTAAAAGTTTCATCTTGGCAAGCCTTCTACAGCTAGGGGCAAACAGGAATGCTAAAGATCTTGGCAAGGATGGTACAGCAGTGGCCGACAGACTCAGGGAAGAGAAATAGGTACAGGAAAGGCAACTACCCAGCTTTTTCTCTTTTGTTTCCCAGATATTAAAGACACAATTGTAGGACTGTTATCAGTGAACAGCTTAATCTTCTTAAGGATCTTTCCTGTTCTTATTCCAGAGAGATTTGTTTGGGGGCTTTTGAGAGTTATAATGGAACAAGTTTTCAATCTATTCAAATGGAACCATGAGGTGTAATAAGTGTTTATTGCCCTAAATTAACCCCTTGATTGGTCCACCACCCTTATAAAAGTATTTTTTAAGGGTTAGTATTTTTTAAGGGTTAAAAGTAATTCTCAATTTTATTTTCATTATGTCATGACTATTGTTTCCACTGGACAAAGTATTCCTTTAAACTTAAAACAGAAGCAGTACAAAGATAACAGATCATTCAACATATTTCCCCTTTTTAATGAGATTTGTATTTTCTCTTTTGAATGATTTGTGCATTCTTTCTTAAACGATTTTAAAAATCTCCAAGTCCTACCCATTCATACCAGGGACTGTGAGACAGAATTAAATGCCCTGAGCATCACCCATTGCATGTAATCAATTGACTTACCTCCTCTGAATGTAAAATGATACTGGCTATACACAGTCCTTGAGAGAATTGTGACAATTGTCACTCATATCATTTTGTGTTCTACAGACCTTAAAATCTGTTTGCATAAAGTTCTTTCTTCTGTAGTATCTTCTATCGTTTCTGATATCCTTTCATAGAAAAAAATCATTACAATAAAAAATAGGATAATCAAATAAAAAGATACTAACACTGGCTTCTTTAATCTGTGTCATTTTGCAAAAATGCTCTTTCACTATTTCTATTTTCTAAGGAACTTCTGAAGGTGAAAGTATAAAGTTTCCTATTTTAATTCTTCTGAAACTACGAAACACGAAGTTTTAGATTCAACTTGGAGTTCAAAGTTCATAGTTTCAGTTCTCAGCCAGAGAACGTGTAGGGAAAAGATCTTATAAATTCTAGGCTAGTTGGGTCAGGGGATATTCGTGGATAAAATTTTCTCCGCAATCCTACATTATTCCGCTCACAAGAGGTCTAACTACAATGTCCTGGTTTCTGTGGTGCCTTGAAACCTAAGGGGAGCCCAGGTTATTCTGTGGCAAGGGCTGCGCGCCACCAGGGCCTTGGCTGCGGCCCTGTTCTTGCGGGGGTGGCACGGCTCCTGGTCACCTCAGGCTTTCGGGAGTGCCGGGCGGGGTGCGGTGGCGACCGGGCTACAAATGCAGGCGAGCGCGGGTCTGCGGCCGGGCGCAGCGCCACGAAGGCGGGCCGCGCGAGGGGCGGGAAGAAGCGCGGCCAGGGGCGGCGCTCGCGGGCGCGGGAAGAGCCGGAGGCAGCCGCAACCCCGCCCCGCCCCGCCCCGCCCCGCCCCCCTCCGCCCGGTCCCGCCCGGTCCCGCCCGCACTCCTCCGTTCCCGTCCTGCGGCGTCCGGCTCGCGCGCTCCTCGCACCGTCCTCGCCTGTGGCGCCAGCCGGTGCTCGCTGCTCCGCCATGGCTCAGCACTTCTCCTTGGCCGCCTGCGACGTGGTCGGCTTCGACCTGGACCACACTCTGTGTCGCTACAACCTGCCCGAGAGCGCCCCGGTGAGTGGCGCGGGCAGCCCGGGGCGCAAGACGTGCGCCTCCATGGCGTCTGGGGCTGGAGCTTCCTCCCGGCTTAGGCGGCGGCGACGGTTGCCGGGGCCCTGCAGCTGCCGCGCCTTTTTGCGCAGACCTCGGCCTCCCAGTGGGAGGCCGGGCTGAAGTGTGTATCCCCCGTCTCCGCCCGCGCGCCGGGCACCGGCTCCGGTAGCCTAGCCACTAGCCAAGTTTGAGAGAGGAGCAGGGAAGAAAAGCGGGGAATGAGGGGCAAGCTGTGTAGATCGGGCTGGGACACACGGCACGGTTCGTGGGCCAGAGGACGGGCGGCGCCAGGGGAAACTGGGGGTGTCCTTTGCAGATCTCTGGCCTTGGAACGGCTCTGCAAGTCATTCTGGACACCGGGAGCGCGCCCATACAGCCACCTTGTTAGAGGCTAGTATTTTCCTTGGCTGCTTTTTATCTTTTGCAGGCCCAGGCGACCAACTCGTCAGTTTTTAAACACTAGTCGGGGAGAGATTGTGGGGTGTATTGGAAGGAACGCTAGCCGATACGGCATTATGATCTTAGCCCTACTTTTGTCTTTTCCCTAGAAAAGGAAATGAACATGTATTGTGCACTTGCTGCGTGATCCAAGCCCTTAAGAATAAGTTCTAACAACAGCCTGTGAATTGGGTCCTGACAGCACTTTGGGAGGCAAGCGGAATGGACTGTGCATGATTCCACACCCTCCGAATAATTATGAATCTTCCTCCCCCATTCCTTTGGCTTCACAAGGAAAGTAATTGTGAAAATTCACAGGTTTTTTTTTTTTTTTGAGTCAAAAGCTAAGCATAGAAGCCAAAAATTGAGCTAGTTAGGAGCACAGTGGTCAAAGTGAGGATTCTGCAACCACACTTAGGGTACCAGCTTCTCCATTACTACCTCTGTGACCTTGAGCAAGTTTCATTTCTCTGTTCTTAGTTTCGCCATCTATAAGATGGGACTAACAATTGGATTTACCTCAAAAGGTTGTTGCAAGATTAAATGGGTAGTAGATGTATAATGCTTAGAGCAGTGTCTAGCACATAGAGTCTTGTATGGTTTACTTTTATTGTTACCACCCAAGCCATTTATAACCTGTCAAAGGGCAAAACAGTGTCTGAATAACTCTAGTGTTCCCTGCACCGTTGCTGCTATTACATGTTTCTGCTTTCCATCTAAATATGTGTTTCCTTACTCATACTAAGAATTGAGAAGGCTTTTCTTAACATCTTTATCCTTTGGCCACTACTTCTTCTAGGCCTTTGATCAATATTTTCCTTCCCTCTGGATATTTTCAAATCCCCTCCTGGTTCATTTTGTGGCATCTCTAGTCACCTTCATTTGAAAAAAGTTGTTAAACCACTGTCATGTTAGAACCAGTGTTGTGCGTGTGTGAGCATAAAATTTCAGAATACAAGATTCTTGAAGACAAGGATTATTTACTACAAGCCTTGAACAAAAGTGATGTTTCAAGATTGAAAACAGTAACCTAGTTTGTTTTAAATCCTGTCTGGCTTTTAAGTACATTTATTAGTAATGTGCTGAGCACCACAACAGAGCTGGGGATACAGATAGCACACAGGCCTTCAAAATGGGACTAGGTGCTTGAAAATTAGCAGAAAAGTACCCTGTGGTGATGTAGCTGCAGACTATTACCTGCCTGGAGGCCCTCTTCCCTTCGTCACACTAACTCCTCCTCTTAAATATAGCATTCCCTTTGGGAAGCCTTCCCAAGCCCCCAATCCTTCCACCCACATCCCACTTCCAGTTTCGCATAAAACCCTTAGTGTTTCATAGCACTTACAGCATTAAAATTTCCCGTTTCACTTTTTGGACTCTCCTTAGAGCCTAGAGCCCAGACTCCTTGACGTCAGTATCTCTAACAGTTCGTTATTGCTTCTATGTACCCAGCTGAGTGCTTGGGTTCAATAAGTAATTGTGAAATGGCTGAATAGGTAATAGGTATTTTAATAATATGGCATAGCCACTATTTTGATAAGCATTCTGCTTAGGTGAACTGGTTTGATCCTTAACAACCATGTGATACAGACGTTATCACAATTGTTATTTAGAGATGAAACCAGGTACAAAAAAGGTAACTGGCTTATCCAGGGCCCCGGGCAAGGTGGTCTTCCTGGTTGGTTTCTGCCCCCCACCACCATGTGCTGCAGAACCCTGAAGAGAGGCCTGCATGTTGATGCTTGAACTGTATCCCGACGTAAGAGTTAGAGGAGGCAGAAAGGAGGTGCACTTCAGGCAGAGGAAGGATAACCAGGGAGGGACATAGAGGTTAGAAATGGCACAGGAACAGCTGGGTACAAGCAGAAGCCAGGGATTCTCAGAAGATGCTGGAGAGGTCAGTGGTGGCTGCATCCCGGGAGGCTGCGAGCACCTCTCGCTGCAGTCTTCTGATCATTTAGTAAGTGCAGAGTGATATGTGGATGTGGAACTGGGTGTGTTACCTCACTTCGGGGCCAAGAAAGGGGCGATGACACCTGTGCTATCCTAGGGTGCAGAGTCAGAAATGCGTGAGGCGAGGCAGTCAAGCTGCAAGTGTGAGTGGGAGAATGAGGTCCAGGGCACCCAGGAGAGTGTGTGCCCTTCTGAACGCACAGCCACACTTGACTCCTGCTGGTATTTGCCATGAGAAAGTAAGGGCCCTGTCTTGCCAGATGTATCTTCAAGACAAGTTAGAAACCTGGTATGAGAAGTCTCTCAATTCCTAAATGTTACCTCGTTTTTGGTGCACCAGGGATATTAGGTTGCCAGATACAGCAAAGAAAAATACAGAGCACCCAGCTAAATTTCGGTTTCAAACATCAAAAACATTTTCAGTAAATACATGTTCTGCATGGGATATGCTTATACTAAAAAACTGTTTATCTGAAAATCTAATTTAGCTAGGAATTTCATATTTTATCTGGCAACCTTAAGTGGGAACCATAGTTTGTGGTCTGTGTATGACCCACGGGGCACCAAATCGTAACTGCTGTGGAGTGTGCATTGTCATCAGCCACGTGAGACTGGGAGGGAGGCGGCGCAGCTGGAGCAGGGAGAGGAAGGCTGCTGGGCCTTGCAGGCCCCGGGTCACGAGCTCTCTGGGGCAGCTCAGCATGATTTAAGGAAAAGCACCAACAACCGAGGCCTTGGCCTCCCTGCTTTCCCAGCACTGCTGGTCTCTGCTTGTTCCTATGACCAAAACACCTCCTCCACCAGGGAAGGAACACACCGTGGATGCCCTGTTGGCAGCCCTGCCAAGAAGGCTCCTTTCCCCCAGGGTGGTGGCTCACCTCACTGGAATCACATGGCTGACTCCTCTCTGTCATTATTACCAAGGGGTGAGAAACTCCATTTGTCCGAGACCAAATAAAGTGCCTTGACCGCAGGCAAGTTTAACAGTGTGCAGTAACCATTGGTAGTTTGAAACTGGCCGTGGCGGGAGTATTTGAACCATGGAAATGGGCAAACTACTTGTCGGGCTTTTTTTAACCAGCTCTCAACCGATAATAATAGCAAATACTTTGAGTTTACTTATATGCCAGGCACTATGGGTCTAAGAATGTTACATCTGTTAATCCCGCGACACTGGTTCCTTGCAGGTTCCTTGCAGGAATGATCATGATGTGTATTTTTTATTGTCTGTCATACTCTGTACCTCAGAATGACTCAATATATTTTTTATTTATTTAGTTTGACATTGAATGAAAATCCATATGACATATGTCAGTGGTTTTCGGTCATCTCTGGAGTTCAGGAATCCTGTATGGGCCCCAACTGGGCCCCACCCTGTCCTGTAGGCTTGGAATTTTCTGGGGGATTTAAGAACCATCACCTGCGGTTCTGAATCACTACCAGGGTTGAGAACAGTTGATATATAGTGTTGATACAATGTTGGTCTGTTAATGATCAACTTGGATCAAGGTCACACTGCATTGCATGGGAGTACATGAATAGTGATTTTATTTAGCTGTATGTCAGAGAACAGCATATCTGACAAGGAGCCATTGATTTATTTACACTCATCTCCTTACGCTCATACCGAACCCTCACCTCAAGGCATGTGCACGCCTCTCAGTTTCTGGACCTGTCCACTCCCTCCCCTCTGGATTCACCTAGTCAGCTGCTGCACCTTGCAGGTGTCAGTGTGACCGTCACCACTTCAGGGAGGCCTTCTCCTGCATCTCTGCCCTCTTCCCCTGTGTTCAGTTCCATGCTACCAAAACATGTCATGGGTTAACATCTACGGAGGGGGTCCACTTGCTCACTGTGTCTTGAACACTGCTTGATCTGACCCCAGAACACCATTCTGCCTCAGGCTCAAGAGCATCTGATGCTGGCCTAGGAATGAACACTTGAAGGAAAATAGGGTACAGCCTGTGTTGCCATCCACCTTTTGCCTGCTTTTTGTTTGGTATGTACAGTTCTTTAAAAATTAAGCCAGCTCTTTAAAAAAAAAAGGCGTATTGCTCAAAGGTTTGAGGTCTTTTTTTTTTTTCATTTTGGTTGTTGAGAATTAGAATTGCTGTCAAAAATCTCAAATTTTTGTATTTGCTCCTAGAAGCCTCCTTTGTCCTTAGTTTCTCTTATGGCAGAGAAATAAGTGTTTCCTGTATCAGTTGGAGGTACCGCGATTCCTATTTCAGGTCACCTGCCAGGTCCCCATGTGTATTTTCCCTTGAGATTCCTCTGTGTCAAATGACAAAACTAAAACAACTTAGTAACAAGTGTGATGTCTTTTATTCAAGGGAAAGCAGTCCATAGATGGGGAGCACAGTGCCTTACAAGCAGTGATTCTGGGAAAGAGAGTTTTAGAGCATCAGAAGAGGCAGCATGGAAACAGGGCATGGTCTATTTTCTAGAATACGGCGAGCTAGCTCAAGTTGAGTTGGAGGGTTGTGATGGTGTATGTTAGGTTTCCTTGACAGCTGTTTTCTGTAAATGCAGGATGGCTTAGGCATAGATTTGTGACATGGACCGGTCCACAGGGGTGGCCTCCATTTTGTGGGTTCTCATATGTGGATTAACTTTATCACATGAGGTGGGGCCTTTCTATTAGAGATGGACTGAGGACAGGTGTGGTGATAGAGTGGTTAGAATGTTTGTTGTCTTGGTAAAGTGTTAAATAAGTTTACAAAGCTTTCGCAAGTCTTAATGATCTCCAGTCCATTAGGAATGGGTAAGATTAATAATTGTCCTTGGTTGTATATTCTGTAATTGTATTCTGGTGGTATAATTTTGGAATATAAAAAAGATACAGCAGCTACCTGGGACTTACAGGGGTGGATGAATTGCTTCCAGAAGAAGATAAAACTGCAGAACTTCACAATTAGACATTTCCCTCCCGCCTGCCCCATGAGTGATTCTGGTACATTATCAGGTCTGTGAAATTAAGAATGAAAGTGAGTTTTACATTTAATCTTAATTTTTTCATTCCTCTTATTTATAGCTCATTTATAATAGCTTTGCCCAGTTCCTGGTCAAGGAGAAAGGGTATGACAAGGAGCTGCTCACCGTGCCTCCCGAGGATTGGGATTTCTGGTAAGTTCTTTTTTTCAAGGTCTGAATTGCATCTGATTCTTAATTGTTGCTGATAAAATTTTAATGCTTCCTCTTTATGGAGACAGAAAATGAAATGTGAAATTTAGTCAAAGGACAAAATGCCTTCTATACTGAAAGTTTTTTATTTAATGAATTAAAAATCTGTTTTACTTGTTTAGACTTAATTATGAAAATAAGCTAAGAGCTTATGAGACTAATTTGGATATGTTTGTATGGTATAATTTTGTCATAAGAGTTTCAGAGGGTATTAAGAACTGTGTCAAATGTACATCTTAGAAAAAAAAGTTTGCTTTATTGCTCTTCAAATGCAGAAGTGTAGTAAGAAGAGAATCATCATGTTTTGACTGTCTGAATTAGGACCTTTGGCTGTCCGAAATTTTGGTAGGCATTCCTGTGTCTAATGCTCTCACTGCTAACTCTTCCTGGGTTAGCATTCTCAGCTTCCCAAGGCTCCGTTTGTTTCTCTTCCTCATTTAAACAACAGAAACAAAACTCCTACACTTTTAATTATTCAGTTGGAAATTAATAATGATCCTAAAACACATGAAAAATACATGCAGAAGTAATTTTAGAACAGTGATGTTCATGTATTATACATTTCCTCTAATGTTAGGTTAGTCTTTTTTTGATCTATCACTTTTGTAAAAGGAAGAAACAGAAACATTTTACTGTATAAAAACCACTGACTCTGGAAGTTTTACTGTGGACCAAAGTAAATAATGCTTCTAAAATACCCTGTCATTTTTGTTTGTTTGTTTCTCTTGGTATTTGTTGACCATATGGCTCCTTGTTGTATTATTCATAAAATACCATTTTTCTCCTCAGATTCCACAAGTCTTTTACAGTGAAGAACCTAAAACTTAGTATTTGACTTTCTTTTAGTGGTTTTCAATAATAGGCCTTGCCCAGAGGGTAAGTTCTTACAACCTGACCTAAACTGAGGCAAATTCTAAAGAGTATAGAAGAGACTCTGGCTAAGAGCTTATCTCGAAGAATATAAATGGCATGTGTATATGTGTTTTATTTACTTGAAAACGTGAACATTTTAACAGAGACATGCAATAATGTTTATTTTTTGTTCTCTTTGAATTTTGGATTCCTTATTGTAAAAGCTTAAGAATTTCACAAAAATGTTCTTCATTTGCCCACGTAAGTTTTCCTTGTATATGTGCCCTGTGGATATTTAACTTTAGAATTTTGGGATATTCTTATTTGTTTGATAAATGTATTATTCTCCTGAGTGGGAGAAAATCCCTTTTTAGCATTGTGACTTTTTGAAAATAGAAATATTGTTTCTTGGGTTAGCTCTATATATGAATCAATTGGTAATCAAATTTTCTATTTTAGTTGCAAGGGGTTGGCCCTGGATCTGGAAGATGGGAACTTCATTAAACTTGGAGACAATGGGACAGTGCTGAGGTAATAAAATTTAGTTGTGAAGTCAAAACTTTACTCTTTCCAGGACGCTTTATTGCCATATAGCATTTGATTGTTAAGGTATGTATTAAATAAAAATTTTATTTTAGTCAATCAGATGACAGATTATCTGTGTGCCTGCATTTCTTTGTATGAATTGTGTGAATGATTTAAATACAAATCCGGGAGCATTAGATTTAAAGGTCTAGTACTTTTAAATTTAACTCATCAGAAACATCTGCAGGAAAGAGAGTAGAATTTTAATAACTTCATTTCATTGACTGATCCTACTGCAAAAGAACCTTGGAATTTTATTATATTAGATGGATACATAGGTGTCTGGAATAAAATTGGAGTTCTTTTTATTAAAGTAAGAGGAGAAAATGGATGTTGCATAGGGCTGGTGATCTGTGCTCACTGTTCTTTCTTTTTACCTCCTCCATTTATCCAAATTTGCCCCCATCTTGCAGGACTCATATTGTGTTCCAGCTCCTTGTGTAAGTTTTTCTAGACGGTTCTAACCTTTAGCAGTCTCTCCCCACCACTTACACTCAGTGCAGACTCCCTTTTATTCCCTCTGTGCTTTGAGTGTTGGGGAGAGTAGGGCAAGCAGTTGAGAAGCAGTTGCCATCACTGCTCTGCATCTCACTGAGGGTACCAGGGAGTGAGCATCCATCCCCACCCCCAACCCTGTACCGATAGTACAGGCAAGTCAACATGGCCATGCAGCCGTGCCATTTATTATTTATATTAACTCGATCAGAGTCAAAGGAGAGGGTGCTCATCACAGGTTGCCCCTTGTACATACTCTCTCTTTTGGTACTTCATTTTTTTCTGCATTGTACAAACTCAAACTCCACCCCAGACCTTCCCCTGAGGTGCAGCTAACTAGAATATGTATGTCCTCCCACTGAATATTTTGTTATTCATTTGCATGTTTTTCCCCAGGTAACCAGAATAAAATGTATATATTCATTTTTATATCTGTATATAGATACACAGTTGACTCTTGAACAGTGTGAGGGTTAGGATCACTGACTCCCCCAAGACAGTTGAAAACCCACGTATAACTTACTTGACTCCTTAAAACTTAACTACTAATAGCCTACTATTGAACAGATGCTTTGTCAATAATATACAGAGCCAATTAACACATATTTTGTATGTGATATGTATTATATACTTTATTCTTACAGTAAACTCAAGAAAAATGTTTTTTCAAATTGTGACAGATCTCAAAAAAATCTTCCAATAGAGTTACTGAAAAAAATCCCTTGTATAAGTGGGCCTGTACATTCAAGCTCATGCTGTTCAAGGGCCAACTGTATACACAATGTAGCTCTAATTGTGACCTTTATCTCTCCTGTCAGATTCTTACAGTGTACTTGGCTGTTTGAGTCATGGTTGGAAGAATGGAAAGCATTCTGCAGTTTTGCTGCTTTTTTCAGTGTTATCTCTGTCTGTCCTGCCTCCCAACACCTCTACTGAGGTCTGACCTTCTCCATTCAGGTCCTAGCTAACCTACAGTTTCTCCTGAGTTTACTTGCTACCTTCTTGATGCCTGCTTTCATCCGATATAGTAGATTCCTTGTCTGATCGTATTTCCCACTCAGGGTTCCTCCATCATTACATGCAGCTTTCTGAAACGTTAACCCCTTTATAGAAAGGAACCTGTTTGTGGATTTTCCTCCATTTGCCCTTCTTATATTTCTTTTCCCCTTCATTTCACTTTGCTAGCACAGTATTACACCAAGAGAAGAAAAATGATGTTCCCTAGCATTATAATTTCTCATAATAAATTACATAAAATATCAGCTGTTTCTCTATAGGGTAAGATTCTCTTAACTAGGCCCAACTGGCAGAAGCAGTATTTTGAGTATAGAAAGTAGCTACTTGTCTTGCTGTTCTCAGTTTTGCCACATTTGTCTTGCTGTTTCCCATTGTATTTTTAGCTGCATTGTGTCCTTGAATTGGCAGATTGTTCTGCCTTCTTCCAAGTCTGTCTCCACTCACAGCAGGCCCACGCCTGTGTGCCAGGTGCCTGCCACCGTTCCTGCGGGCCTGGTGCAGCTCACACATGACTCCTACCTGCTGCTCTTTCTCTCCTGCTGCCAGACCAGCTCCCCTCCCCCCAACCCCTCTAGTTCATGCAGTTGTTTCCTAATTTTTCGGTTACATTACTCTTACCTTTGTAGTTAAATGTCAGCTTCTTAGGAAGGGTGGTGTGTCATTTCTTCTGCAGAAATAGTTTGCATACTGTAGGTCCAGAGCAACTGCCAGTGTGGACCTCAGAGTGAGCTGTTCCTGATCCCCTGCTAGGTGGTGGATGGAATGGAGGAAGAGCCGGAACTGTCAAGGGAGATGCCTTGTAGAATCCTAAGTGGGGGAAATCATCCAGTTGAAAACGGAAAAAAAGAAAACTTAATTAGTTTTAGGGAGGATGAACAATAGTAAGCCTGGATGAAAGGGTGTTCAAGGGAGCCGTTGATGAGCTGTGTGCCGCACTCCCCCCCAGGGCCAGCCATGGCACAGAAATGATGGCTCCAGAGGCACTGGCGGAGGCGTATGGCGGGAAGGAGTGGAAGCACTTCGTGACGGACACTGGCATGGCTTGCCGATCAGGTATGGCTCATGTGGGACAGTGTCACCATTCCCTCCCCTTTTGTTCTGAACCCTGAATCTGCTATGTGAGGACACAAAGCATGGCCTCCTTGCCTCCCAGGGGCAGGATGCACAGGGAGCAACTGCAGTTTTATAGGAATAGGATATGTGTTTTCCCACATATGTCTTACTTGTCTTTGATAGTTGGTTCTGTTTTATTTAAGGTTTTTGTTGACTTTGCACTTGTTTCTGGAATAAAAAGATTAGCACTTAGGAATAATACATTCCTCAGTTGTTGATATTTCTTGTCAGTTTATTACGCACTCAATCCTTACTTTTTCCTTTTCCCCTTTTCTCCTTGCGTTCATATTCCCTCTCCTGTTCTCCAGAATTCTTTTCTTTACTTACAGTTCTAGTATCATCTTAATTTGTCTTTTTTCCCCCTTATTTTAAATAATTTTACACATTTTTTCCCGCTGTTAAAGAACATCATGGGTGACCATGAGAAGATTTTTCAAAAATTATTTATAGACATAGATATGCATAAATTAATAAGGAAAGGTTAAAACATTATTATAAACACATAGACCTCATTAAAAGTCATAATTGTTAGTTTCTCATTTGTCTAAATTTTTTTTGCCATTTTCTCCTTCACCACAGTTTTGAAATGCACCTGTTCACCTTTAAAAATAAACACAGTAACACTAAATGCAGTAACCTGAAAGTAGTTGAAGTTATTTCCTGTTACTGTTCTGTTTGCTTTGTTGGTGATATTCGCTGTCTTTTGAGTTTTTGGGTTTTTTTGTAGTGACATGAGACTGTCAGGAAGTATGATAAAATAAGTTGATAGGAAAAACAGATTTTACATTGGGGTTAGACATAGGATGCTTTTACACCTGAGCTGTTTCTTCATAGGGTAAGATTCAAAATAGCTAGTGGAAGCTAAATGGGTGTATAGTCTTTTACTCAAGTGATTAATAGAGAACTGTGATTGTCTCTCCAGATACAGGCAGTTGTAAATAAGCTCTTCCTTTCTTCCAGAAAAGCTTGGCACATGGCTAAGTGTTTCACTCGGACATTCATTCAGAAACAGGGAGTATTTTAAAGAAGTAAAATATTTCCCAGCTATGAAAAGAGCATTCACCCAATGTGACCCACCTGTTTACCCACTAGAGGCACTCCTCCTGGGATTATTGGCTTCCCTCTGGTGCTTCATTTACCCAGGAGTGCTCTGAGGGGGTTCTTGGATTTTACCGCTCTTAATTAGGGTTTGCTAGGGAAGTATTTCCCATCCAAGTTCCCATTGGTCAGGTAGGGACACATTACCACAGCCTATTGTTTCTACAAAATAATAAGGGAAATCTAAGGCCTTTAAAAAAGAATACTTACTATTTTTTTAATGTGGAGACATAGGAAACAAGGGCCTGTTGTTCCAAAACCCAGTTAAACCTTGTTTACATTAAAAAAATAATAATGTGAGCATATAGTTAAGAAATAATATTATGGAAAGAAATGAAGAGCCTATCCCAGAAATTAAATGAAATCCAGCCCATATCCCCCAGAATCCTTTCTCCCCAGAGCTTATTTTTTAAAAGCGTACAAAAGGAATCATATGTTTTCTGTACTTTGCTGTTTGTAATTTACATCTTAGCCTATGTCATTGGCACTTGCACAAATGTACCTCATTCCTTTAAAAGCTGGAGTGCTCTACCATCTAGTTCCATCCATAATATATTTCACTGGTCCCCTTACAGTGGACATTTACATTGTGTCTGGTATTTGACCATTACAAACAAGCCTTCAGTGACATTTTCATACATGTGTATTTTACACTTCTGTAAATATATCCAGGGTAAATAGAAGTACAGTTGCTCTAAAGATGACTAGAAATGAAAAGACAGTATTTATTTATGCTCTCTCTATTGTATTTTTATGTTGCTGTTTAAAATTTTTAACCTGTGCCTCACTCACAAAGCATGAAACATTTGACCTCCTTAATTACAATGCAATAAAATAACATTTTATGCTGGGATCACACATGAGCCAAAGGGATGTGACATAACATGGGTCATCAAAAGTGTCTGCCAGGGAAAGCAGATTCAAAAGTGACATCTGTGCCAAGGAATGCTTCAAGTTTAATTCTATCCCAGGGTTAAACAGGATAAATCAAATCCCTCTCTTCCTTGAGACCCTGGAATGTGCATGTCCTGTGCGCCTGAGTTTTTCTAAAATAAGCACACTGTGTCCTCATATGATAATGATTTTTTTTTTATTCCTCTCACCCTGATTATTCTCACATTGTACTGAGATATGTTTGAAATTACATAGAATTTGAATGCAAGTACTGTAGATGAACCAACCAGCACAGACATGGAAAGGCATTATTGTTTGGAGCACTGTGTGGTATTCCAGCCTTCAGTTGATTATTTTGAAATTCAGAGACACCAGTAAGATAAGTTGTGGCTTTTTCATAATCCATTTTATATTTGTGTTATAGTCTATTTTTAGTTTTTAACACTAAGAAAATAAACCCTATTTAATTAAAATGCTTAACTTTTATGGATATCATATTTTAAATTTCTTCCAGTAAATAACCTTTTAGATTAAGTCTTCTTAAAAATACAGATAGCCTGTAATGGAGCCATTCTGAATTGAGATAGAGGCTCCTTACTAAGCCAAATTCTAGTGTCCCTTCAGTTAAGTTTCTGTGTATGTTATATAAATGAGTCACTCATTTGTTCCCGATTTTTAAATTTTGTTCTTTTTTAGGAAAATACTATTTTTATGATAACTACTTTGATCTGCCAGGAGCTCTTCTATGTGCCAGAGTGGTGGACTCTTTAACAAAGGTGTGTGGGGACTCATTTTTTAAAACTATGATATTTATTTAGTTATAAATCAGAGGACTTAATTATATGTCTGTGAGTTGAGATTTTCCTCAATTTCCTCATTGTGTTTTCAGAGGTGACTGAGGAAGAAAAACAGAAAATTTGCTCAAAATTGTTTTTGAAAATTAAATAGTAGGGACCGTTTTTTTGCCCAAGGATAGTAAAACTATTCTCCAGCAGGGGGTGCCAACATCTAGGAAAAGAAAATAGGGAACTTGGATCTGGAAGATATTTTATTGGTTTCATTAGCAGAATAAAAAACACTAAAGGTAATTAGAACTAAAAAAAACACTAAAAGGTAATAAGAAAAATCCATGTGTCTTTAAGCTTTCTAAATAATAGAAAATGAGAAAAATGAGATGAACTATTTAAATTTTAAATCATTTTGGGCGTAGCTGAATACATGTAGACTTTTCCTTTGTACAGTACAAAAAATAGCTCTCTGGTTATTATCAGTTTATACTTAAAATTCAAGACCTGTGAACACAAACCAGTTTTATGTCAGAATCACTTTCCTTGCATATGTTGTCTTTTAAAATCATAATCATCGTGTTTATGATAGAACATGGGTCATGGTTCATTTTTGAATCAGAATTATAGTCCTGCTAAAGTTTCTATTGTGCCGTAGTTCTAGTATGTTTGTAGCAATTGCTATTAGCATGAGATGGAATCACTTTCTCATTTCATAGTGACAACAAGCAAATGTATGTATTTAAATATTCGGAGTTTGTATGATTAGATAAAAATAATCAGTTAGATTTTGTTAGAAGGATATTAGATAATGGTTCCAAGGAAGCAAAGGGCGGTAGCACTAAAACACGTAGAATTTGAATGCAGTTCTGTTTTCAGTTATTGCATTAAAATTCCTGTGTTTTAATGTAATGTTTATTTGCTTCATGGTTTTAAAAGAAGTCTCAATAAAAATGATTTACATTTTGGATTTGGAACCTCCATCTCTTCGGCAGAGATTTGCTGCTCTTTGATATTGAAATTCAGGTAAATGTGCACACAATTCTGAAGTAACCAGCTTGGGAAGGTTTAGGGCTTCAGGCTTCTCGGCCCCATTGATGCCATGGTGCACAAAGCAACATCATACTTTCTGGTATCTCAGAAATTATAACACTGTAAATTTACTCATGTGCCAAAAATATTCCATAATCTTAGACTTTATAGTGATTGAAGTTTTTATTTTATTCGGGTTTTATGAGCTCTATTAATTTTTAGTCCTGTGTGTGTGTGTGTGTGTATACCAGTGATTTCCATGGAAGATTTCTCTTTCTAAAATCACATTTAGAGGAGTGAAAAGTTTATTAATCTATCTTTTCTAAAACACAAGTTCCTATTTTAGAATACAGTAACGTAATAATTATTTGCTGAGTATTTTCTTCTGTGTTTAAAAACAATTATTACATGTGTTACATTTGGAATTTTTTTTTTTAGCAGAACAATGGTCAGAAAACATTTGATTTTTGGAAGGATATAGTTGCTGCTATACAACATAATTATAAAATGTCAGCTTTTAAGGGTGAGTAATGTAAGACTTTTTAATAGATGTTTGGTAAATCCTGTGTGCCTAGAGAATTACTTAGAACTTAACCTATTTTGCTACATTCTTTAGTTAGGATTTAATTTGATCTTAAACTTTACTGTAAAGTTTTTGGTACTACTTACATTTTTTTAAAGGTTCCTTTATTCATGTCTGCTTCATGGCCATAATTGCAGTATTCTGAGCCATGTTGCTTCTTACATGCCTGCCAATAGGGTCATTCATGGGTTCCCCAGAATTGAAGTTCCAACTTTTCTTCTTTTCTGTCTTGGGAATGAGCATTAGTGATGCCTGTAACCATTAGTGTACTAGCTATAGACAGGGAAAGCAAAAATTCTATTCTTATTGCTTAAAAACAGAACCAGTTAACCCAGAATGGGGACAGAGGTATCACCAACCTGGGCCTCGGGTTTTGTGATTCCATCTACCAGGTTTGCTTCGGTTACACAGAGATTACTTCTAAGAAACAAAGAGATGCCTTTATGGTATGCTACCCCGGTGACTTGAACCAGACTCCCTGTTCAACCAGTAGATGGATAAATTCTCAAGAGCACTGTTTCTCAGCTTAGAAAAATGTTGCCTTTTGATTGACGTAGAAATGGCTTGTCTTCTTTTAATGTAGTGTAAGCCATCAAGATAATCCTAAATATTATGACTATAAACATGTCAAGTCAGTAAATAGTAATGGCAGAATATGTGTTCATACTATGTATTCTCTGCCACCTGCTTCTTTCCTTTCCAGAAGAAAATCTGCTTTGGGGTGATTATCTCATTTTTCTGTGCACAGTCGTCAGCCCTTCTGCCTGACTTGGGGGCTACATGTGGTTCTGCAGATGCAGTCTCACAGTCCACACTGAGGCTTGGGTGTGGGGGTGCCCATCTCCAGTAGAGGGGCATGTCCATGACAGCTGTAAAAGCCACCCACCACTTTATTGTTTTACTTTTTATTAACTTCGTAAAATGAAAAGCCTTAAAAGAATGATTGAAAATAGCAAACTGCTGCTGTCAAGGAAACTCAGCATAAAAACTTAGTGATATTATTTTATTGCATTGTAAGTAAGGAATAGGTAAAACGTTTCATGCTTTAATAAGTGAGGCACAGCTTAAAAGTTTTAAATAGCAACACAAAAATACAGTACAGAGAGCATAAATAAATATGTCTTTCCATTTCTAGTCAGATTTTTAAACTCTTGATATTAGTTATAATTTCACCAGAATGGGGTACAAGGTATACATGTTAATGCTCTGTAAACCAAAAAATCATATTATATAAGATTCAATAAAGGAAGTAAATAAATCACACTTGGATTAGATATATAAAATAGGTCAGACACCCATTTCCAAGTTGTGAAAGATATATAGAAAGCTTTTCTGCAATCACAGAAAAGTTTGAAAAAGTTCATGTCTAAAGCACCTTGCATTTCAGATTAATTTTAACATAATATTTTGTTATTTTATGAGAGCTGTAGAAAAGTATATATGCACCTATATATTTAAATAGATCTTGAAGAAGGGGACCATATAAACCATCGAGTAATGCCAACTCTAGAAAGAAAGATTTGGGGTACAAAGTGTCTTTTAAGTTTGAATATTCAAGTACTTAGTTCAGTAAAGATACAGGATATCTCCTGAGTGTTACCTAGAAGTTCTCTTGTTAATTGTTAGAAACAGACTTATTTAAAAGGAAATGAAGAGTTTCTGAAATCAAAATTATCATAATTTAGTGTCACATTTCAGGGGTTTTTGCCATTTTGTTCTTTTAGCTTAGCAGTACTTCTATGGTGAAATTTTCAAATACGGAGTTCTGAGAAAACTTTAAAGAGTCTTAGGATTGCTGGCTAGAAATTTGAGGGGGTCCTCATATTGTTTACTGTTGCTGCTCACTTTTTCTGGGGGGAAATTGTGGGTCTGAAAGCTCAAACCTGTATTTCGGAAAATTAAGAATTGTCATGTTTTTTTTCAGCCTACTTCAGATACATTTTGTGGGTTGGGGCGGAGTAGGGCAATGCCTTTTCAAGCAGCTTTATGTTATGGTGGGAATATGCTCACATTGGAGCCACTAAGAATCCTGAGAAAGATGAATGGACATACTCTGAGGAGTATAGCCCGTTTGACTCGGCATTGGGCAGCTGGAGCCACACCTGGTCGTTCTCTGTGAGATGGATGATGGCACTCCCTGAGGCCTGATCCAGGTAGCCTTTGGCGTATTCATCATAAGTGTACATTATGGGAGTGCCATTCTTATACAAGCCCACCCAAGCGTGGGTCCCTTTCACATGCACATGGTAGGAAAAATAGTATATTCCAGGTATCCTGCAGGTAAAGAGTCCAGTTCTTGAGTCATAATGCTGTTGTGTGTTATACAAAATCTTATCAAATGGGATGGGGGTACCTATAGCTGGGTAAGCTTTGGAGAGAATGGCAGTGAAAGCAGACACAGGCATTCCTGTTACTCCCAGGTTGGCACTGACAAGAGGTCTTTGGCTGGCCTTTATAAAGCCCTCAGGCAGGACTGCTTGGCCTGGGGGACCAGGGGGGCCTGGGGGCCCTGGGAGGCCAGGCTCCCCAGTGTGGCCTCTGAGACCTGGAGGCCCTGGTGGCCCTGCGGGTCCATTGAGGCCCTTAGTTGCTATGCCAGCTGGGCCAGGAGGACCGGGAGTTCCTGGGTGGCCTTTAGTTCCAGGGAATCCTGGAATGCCTGGTGGCCCAATAGGACCTCTGGTGCCTGGTATTCCGGGGGCCCCTCTTGGCCCAGCCTCACCACTGTATCCAGGTACTCCCTTAGCTCCCACTGGGCCCACAGGGCCTGGAAGACCAGGGGGTCCTCTAAGTCCAGGATCACCTTTTGGCCCTGGTAACCCTGGGCTACCTGTGGGTCCATTGATCCCTGGTTCTCCTGGGAGTCCTGGCTTCCCTGGTAGCCCAGAGGGGCCGCTTTCTCCCTTTGCCCCAGGTTGCCCTGCAGGCCCAGCTGGCCCCATCTCGCCTTTGGGGCCTGGAATCCCGAGGCTCCCGGGGATGCCTTTTGGCCCTTGGGGCCCTATATTTCCAGGGGTCCCAGTAAGACCTGGCTTCCCAGGATGGCCTGCTGGGCCCTGTTCCCCCTTGGCACCTGGAATCCCTGGAAGTCCGACAGGACCTCTTGGTCCCTTCAGGCCTGGCGAGCCTGGTTTCCCAATGCCAGGAGCCCCTGGGGGCCCAGCTGTTCCTGGAGCCCCAGGGCAGCCTTTCGTTCCCGGAACTCCTGGCTGGCCTGGGGCCCCAGGAGCTCCTGGCTTTCCAATACCTTCTGGTCCTCGCTCCCCTGGAGGACCTTGGGGACCTGGTGGGCCCCTTGGTCCCCTTTCTCCTGGAAAACCCCGATCACCTTTGATTCCTGGCTGTCCTGGAAGCCCATTTTCACCTTTTTTTCCCACTCCTGGAGAACCAGGTTGTCCCATGGGACCCTGAGGGCCTGGAAGGCCCCTCTCACCTGGGCGGCCAGGTGCACCATAGCCTGTTTCCCCTTTCTGGCCACTCACCCCAGAGACCCCTGGTGTACCCTTTTCTCCAGGAAAGCCCCTGGGTCCTGGGGCTCCTATAGGTCCCTGTTGTCCAGGTTTTCCTGGAACAGAAATTCCAGCTGGGCCAGGGATTCCAGGTGACCCTGGTGGGCCCTGTGGTCCCAGTAAACCAGCTGGGCCAATATCTCCTTTTGGTCCACGTGGTCCTCTCTCTCCTGGCTTTCCCTGGTGCCCTGGCAGACCTGGTTTCCCACTGGTTGGTGGTCCTGGTGGTCCTGGCAAGCCTGGCTCTCCTTGGGGTCCAGGACTCCCATAGCCTGGTTTTCCTGGTGGTCCAGATGGACCAGGGTGCCCTCGAGGTCCAGATGGGCCTGGTGGGCCAGGAATACCTTGCTCTTCTCTTACTGGTATACCTAAAAGACATAACCAATACACGCAGAGAAGGGGATGGTTAGTGTACTAAGGAATCATTGCCTCTCAACTCATGAATGAAGATAGGACATTTCCTTGTCAGTCAATCCACTTTGGCAGACTAGTCTTAAATAGTTTCAGACAATATATTTTATGTTGTTTTAAAAACACTGTTAGAACTATTTAAATAGCCAAGATATGGAAGCAACCTAAGTGTCCCTCAGTAGATGAATGGTGCATATAGACAATGGAATATTATTCAGCCATAAGAAGAAAACAAATCCTACCATGTTTGGTTACAACATGGATGGAGCTAGAGGGTATTATGCTCAGTGAAATAAGCGAAGCAGAGAAAGACAAGTATCAAATGATGTCACTCATCTGTGGAGTATAACAACGAAGCAAAACTGAAGGAACAAAACAGCTGCAGACTCACAGACTCCAAGAAGGGGCTAGTGGTCACTAAAGGGAAGGGAGTGGGGAGGGTGGGTGGGGAAGGAGGGAGAAGGGGCATTCTGATAAGCACACATAGTGTGGGGGGGTTGGGGGGGGGCCGGGGAAGGCAGTGTAGCACAGAGAAGACAAGTAGGACTCTGTAGTGTCTTCCTATGCTGATGGACAGTGACTGAAATAGTGTGTGTCTGGGGGACTTGGTAATATGGGTGAATGGACTACTCACAAAGTTGCTCATGTGAAATCTTCATAAGATTGCATATCAACGATATCTTAATAAATAATAAAAAGAAAAGACTGCTAGAAAACACAAAACCATGGCTACAATGATACTCTCATTACATCCTAATGATCCGTGAAAATCAGCTGGGATTGAATAAGAGCGCTCTGAAGGTAAATGTATCACATTTATTTTAGGAAAATCGCGTATCTGGAAAGTAAAGAAAAAATAGGTATTCGACAGAAAAGGAAGAAAAAGAGAAGAGCAGAATAAATAGTAAAATGTTTAAGACCTATAATAACTTTCCTTGACAAAAGCTATCCTATAAGACATAAATGAGAAAAGCAGTTAATTCTAATTTACATGGCCTTGCTGAACATACTTTAGATCAGGTTGATTTTTTTTTTTTTTTTTTTACTTTCCTGTATACTGTGAGCTCTTACATTCTCCATTATTGTCCTAAAATTGAAACAGGGACTTACAGAATTAGACCTAATGGGCAGGGTGCATGAAATAGCATTAAAGAGCTTAACTGAAGTTTCCTTTAATTGATGCTAGTAAATATTGATTTCATAAAGTTGTGAGTTCATTTGAGCTAAATACTTCTACTGATATAATAAACTCACAAGTATTCAGTGCCTGCAATGGGAAAAGTGCCATTGGGCCACATGCGTGGGAAAGCACAGGACACATCGTCTAAGAGTTTTAGTCACAGCAAGCGTAAAGCAAGTGTTCATGTGATAAGCGCTTTAAGAGGCATCCAAGGTTTTAGTTGAGTCATTCAAAGGTGGGATGTAACAGCATTGCTGGCATTGCAATACAAGGAGGTATTATCATATACTTCAAATAATCTATAGGCAGTAATCATTAGGATCATCTACATAAATTACTCTGTCTCAGAGAAAGTCTTTAATAGCTAGCAAAAATGATAGCAACATTGCATATGATACTAAATACCTACTTGCAGAATTTATATTAAAATCATTTTCTGTTTGGTAAATTTTCAGAAACATTGTTAGAATTCCTGCCTGTATTATTTAGATTTTATACTATTGGAAGATGGTTCATGGTAATGGTGGATTTAGTAAATGTCACATAGTTGACTAATTTAGTCAAAACGCTTGTAGTTACGACTTTTTAGCCATATCTCTTTTGTACAAAAATGATTCATATGCTTAAATTCTAACTAAATTTTTAATGGCTTTAAAAACCAATATGAAGACTAAATTGGAATTAACATTAAATGAGTTGAATTGTGAATTTCCTTTGAACACGTTTATGAGTATAGTTCCCTTTAACTATTAGTTGTTGGTACAGTATTAAATTTAAAACTTTTTTCATATTAATTAACTGGCAGGTAAGAAGTAATCAGCCAGCCAAGTTGCTAATATTATTCTCTTGGGGTAGAGATGTTCCTGATATTTGAAAACTTTTTGGTAACAAACAAATTAAAAATACAGTGCAGAATCATTAAAATAGATAGGCTGAATTAGGAAAAGCATTTTCAACTTGGGTATCTATATTTTATACTCAATAAAGTTATATTTCATTTTGCACACATTTAAATGTATGGAGCTTTATTTACTAGTGGATTTTCACAAAATGACATCAGGAAAAAGACAATGAGAAAAGTTCATTTATGGAAAAGATTTTCTTGTATTAATACATATCTTGAGTGACTTGTAGTGTACATATATATATATGTCTGTATAAATGAGTGTCTATGCATTGCAAATAGACAAGTAAAGGACTTCTTAGGCACTTGGAATCAAATAGCATATTTTTTTAAATGCAAACTATGTTAGAATGAGGTTTGCTTCAGTATCTTATTCTGAATCTCTTAAAGGTCATGCCCATACTGAAAATAATTGTTTATTCTAGTTGGAAATCTATTTAACTGTTAAAATATGGGAAAAAAAACAAGTCTTACTGAAAATGACTACACTGAGCATTGTTTGAACTAGAACTCCAAAGACAGGGTGATCTCTGTCACTTGGAATTTACCTCTAATGGGTCCTTCACTTCTGTGCAAGAAAGAAAGTGGCATCTGTTGTGTTCCTTGGGGGACAGCCCCTGTTGGTAGCTTGCCATCTGAAAAAATTGAAGATTCGGTGATACCATCCCCAAGGAAAAATCATTACCCAGAGGAGAAGTTTCTGAAATGCTCTCAAACTGAAATGGTGGTTGGTTGTGTCAAAATGTGGCATTCATGTGCCCACCAGCTGTGGAAACTTCTACAGCATAATCTAGTGTGTTTTGGCTGAGCCACCTTGTAGCCTGTGTTGAACAGATTTGCCTAGAAATTACTAGGAATTCTTTGTGTTTGTTACCAACTTAGTATTATACTTGCTTCAGCTGTGGGCTTTTGTCTCCGTTGCAGCGCATTATTTATGCCTACCAGTGGTTGATAATGTATTTGTTTCGACCTTGTATATCAAGCAGAGACTAAGGTGGATTTAATAGTCAAAATATAGCTTCTAAACTTTTCATTCATTAGTAAGATACATATTTTTGTTTATTCTGCAAAAATAGCCATGATAATACAGTACACTGAGGTGAGAAGTAGAATATTTTTAACCTAAGAGTGGTGCACTTTATTTTTAATACAAGACTGTTTCTTATGATCTTGGTAAACTATAAAAAGTCTTGTGATCATAGAAAGAGAACCTAGTGCTGCATGGCATAGTTCAAATTGCCATTTGTTGGTTCAGGTAAAGTAACAGGTTTCCTTATCTTTTATTTTTTCTTTCCTGACTTTTCTCTTTTTTGTTATTTGTATTTTGAGACAGTCAAGAGTATCTCTTGTGTCCCTGTGCATTTATTCCTAAACATTAAACTACCTTTCATGAAATACTTAAAATTTTATCTTTCTTCTTAAAGAGACAATCCCATAAGTTTAATTTGCCCCAAATGGGTTGTCTCCAAAAGAATAATTTTTAAAGTTTATGACAAATACCTTTAGCTTTGGTTGCAGGATAAATATAAACAATTATAATGAAAAAATACTGCAGAAAAGAAACCATGAATCCTGTAATCAGTTGAGCTTATTCAATTTAATTCAGATGTTTTGGAGGCAGTTTTTGTCCAGTGCTATTAAATGGCATTAGTGAATATGAAACTTAATGTCCTTCCTTCTTTGAGGATCTTTCAGTACTTGGTTTACATTATCTCAGTACTCTTCTCAGTAGCTGAGAAAGCTGAACAGATGAGAAATGGATTCAAGAAGAAAGCTAAGACTTACCAAAGGCCACACCACCAGTACCACTACAATGGGAGGTGAAGCCATAGAAATAGAAGTAAGGAGAGGAGGAGGAGGAATAGCTAACACTTACACTATTAAAGATACTAACTCACTTAAGCTTCAGAACAGCCCTTTGGGACAGCTGCTTCCTGTTTTACAAATGAGGAGGCTGAGACCGAGAGGATTCATAATTCACTCTAGGTCACAAAGTTAGTGCAAAGATTTAAGTCTGTGCACTAAACTACTAAACCACACAAAAATGTATAAAAAAATTATGAGAACTGCTACTTAATTTGCCTCTTAAATTTCTGTGGAAAGCCTCAGATTTTACATGATAATTATCTAATCTCTAAGCCTGCTACTCTCTTTGTACAACTGGCAATTATTTTTAGTTAGAACATTTTCAACTTAATTTTTACTGGACTAATATTTCTAGATCATGTATAGTTATTTGTGCAAAAGCATTATTTGAGGGAAAAAAATTTCCACACATAAGATCTTTTAATATTCTTCGTGTGTATCTTTCTACTATACTTAGTAAAGGATATTAATGTTCTTGAATAGACCTACTTTTTCTACAGCTGTTTTGTTATACTATTTTGAGCTAATTGGGGAGTTTGAAAATAATACCAATCAGAGTTAAAAAAGCATTTTGTTGCAGAGATCATTAAGATCGTAGCAAGCAAACCAGCTATAGAGAAAATGGAGAAAATGCACAGTTCCGCTTACTTTTGCTCTTTATGGCATAGGGAATGAAGAACTGTGTCTTCGTGTTGGGCAGTGGGCCTTTTATGCCAGTAGGTGTTTGGTATCGCTCAGCATAGAATACTCCGTGAGCCAAGTTCAAGGACATTAGCAGCAAAAGGGCTCTTTGTGGCAGCATGCTCTCAGATGGATTCTGAAAAACAGAAAATAATAATTCCATACAGCTTTGTTACCTGTTTTAATTGTCTGAGTTTGCACAGATGAATTATGTATAGTTACCTACTTTTTGACCTTATCCTATACATTATGAATATATTCCATAAATAAATGAGAGTTTTAATTTTTTTATTTATATGAATATATGTCTTAGTTGTTTGTGGAAACCACATTCAAGTCATCAAGTAAAAATGAAATGATTTTAAAAACAAAAACACAAAAACCTTAATTGGATGCCTATAGTAATAATTCAAGATCTTTGACATAGACTGAAATATTCAGAAGTTTGAAAATACACTGAAATTCAGCTTAAAGCATGTTTTTACAAATATGGCATTATTAAAACTATCTTTTATATAGGCAGATAAAAAGTAAACTTTCTGAGAGCACTTTAGTGGAAAGCCACTTTTTTTAAATCATAAATTTATTGATACTTGTATCCAAATAAGCTAGTATGGAAGTCCAGTGAGAATCAGGTCATAGACTTACCTGGGTGCCGAGAGTTCCTGGAGATGGTTTCTTGGCAGCTTTCTGAGCCCTCCCGTGCCCAGGTGAGCAGTACAGAAAGTGTCTGCTGCAGAGCAGTCCTGCAGTATTTATACTGTTTTTCCCTGACTACATGAGGTTACCCTGAGTTTGAGCTCTTCCTCCCGGAGGTGGAAAGCACTAATTATGGTGGAAATTTCTATTGGGCAGGCTCTCTTTTTCCTTGTTTTCTTATTGAAAAATAAACTCTTTGTCTTAAATATGTATTAATAGTTTTAGGTATGTACCATCTTTTTCTGTGATTTTATTTTAGAAGTTATTATGCAGATGTTTAGGTTGGTTCATGATGGGATGATTTGTTTTGTTTTTGTATTTTTGAAAAGCACCTTCTTGTGTTATTTGGTTGAAAATATTTGGTAGTATATAAAAGTAGGGGAGATATTTTTGGAGTGGGGTGTGAATTTAAACCATCATTAAATTCTTCAGGTATTGCATAAAGCCATCGATGTGTCCAGTAATATTTCTAAATTCTTAACGAAAATAGTTTACCCCAATTTAACTTATTTTTAGGTTTGAGAGAAACAAAATGGTGAAAATGTAGGTACGCTGTTCTGTATCTCATTATTTTAAGAGAAATTTCTCTTATTAACCTCAGATTTAATAAGAGAAGTTTGAAACTTGTTAACATATAGATACTGAATTTTTTGCATACTAAATATTTGAAGTTTTTCAGACTGAGTCAAGAAATCCATCAGTTTGATAGTAGAGATAGCAATATAATTGCCCTGAAGGATTTAGATTCTTGATTCACAGTACTATACTATATTCAGTAAATGGCTTTAGGTTTTATTGCTTAATTTTCAATTTTCTTTTAGAGTTGCAGTAGAGATTACAAAAACCCTTAATTGGATAATGTGTCATATCATGTCCATTTAAATAAGGTTGCTGTGCACATTTCAGAAGAAGAAAATTCTTCAAATTTTGCTTTCAGCTTTTTAAAGTTATCATTAGCTTACCTTTCCGTTTCCTTCTGGAATCTTGATTCAGCGTAATGAGAAACATTTTTGTTCCCCAAAGATGAACGTAAATGTCATTGTCACTTTCAATGTCTGGTATCTCCTTAACAGTATTAGAAGACTCTTGAAAGAAATTTTCAGGATCCTAAAGAATCTAATAAAAATAGGAAGTTGAAAAGCCAAATTTTCTATCTAATTTAATGTCAATTTTATGGCTAAATCAAGTTAACTGTACAGGTGACATAAGTGAGAAGGAAAATTCTTTAACAGGCATAGATACATCATTTTTTAAATTTCTGCAGAATTAAGTAGTATGGATTCAGGATTGATCAATAATTAAAATGAATATTTGACCAGTGGATGAAATAAAGGTTTGTTCTTTTTCTTTTTCCTTCCTCCCATGCATGCAATTTTCTGTATTTTTTTTTACACTAAGTCTTCAGTAGTATGTTATAGAAATGTAAATGGTAATTCATTTCACTGCCTCCCTTATCCCAAGTCTCACTTTTAAACCTTTTACTGGTTGGCATATTAAAATATCAACAATGTCCTATATGTCTCTATATAACATTTATGGATAGACATGAAATATGGCTTTTATGAGTTGAGATTAACAGAATTAGAAAGTTTATATTCTCATCATTCTTTCATCATTTGTACCTATGGGCTAACTTTTATAGTATGTACTCTACTATGTTATCTACACAAAATAAAGAGAGAAATGGCTGCCTTCCATTTACTTCTGGTAGACAATATTGGACAAAATTTTGAAAAAGTAGATTGAAGTAACATTATGAACGCTCTTGAATACTAAGCTGTATAATTTTTAAAGTTATTAGAAGTACATAATCTAGTATTTTTGTATGAATAAGGGTTGCACACACATTTGTTTATAATCGAGACTGACATCATGTTAGATATCAGTCTTAAGAAAATTCAAATTAATTCTTACTGGGCACCTGTGTAGACTGTTCATCTGTGGCGACTCCAGCTATTTTCAGAGCTTCTCACCTTAACCTCTCTAGGTCTCTGTTTTTTCATCAACACAATGAAAAGGTTGGACTAGGTTTCTAAGCTTCTGTCAGCTTTAAAATTAGATGATTCTACTGCTTGAGGTATTTTGTCTCTTCCCCAGGGTCAGACAGTGGACTTGGCTCCATTTAATATTCTTGGAGACAAAAGAAGGTCATATGCCTTCTTTTGGGGATATGTAAATATATGTGGATATTTGTCACTCTGTATTCCCCTTTAACTTTGGAAACTGTGGTGTCTTTACTGGTTGAACCTTGGACGTTCAACCCTTCTTGCAAATAGTGTACTTTTTCAGCACGAGGAATCTGACTGCTGTTTGCTTTGTTAGTCACATAAGAAGTACTGTCTTGTCCAAAACAGATTGTAGAATCAGAATATTAGCTAGCCACAGCCCACCCAATTGTGTATATAAAACTATTTTTGTTCTGGGAGTTTACTTGTAGCTGTATGAAGTGACTAGTCTGTGGCTTTGTGATGAACACCCATTCCACTTAAAACAGGAAGCCATGCTTTTTAAACTCAGTAACCCCACTGATTTTTTGGATATCAAATGTGAATGGTTTTTCTTTTGCACATGTAGCATTTAGCTGCTCTTAGGCTTGCCTATTCATTTTCACTACCTAGGACTATTCCTTAATTCAGCAAATAGTTTTGAGTACCTCTTATGCATCAGGCATGGAGATAGATAAAAACTGGTTTAAAATGCACAGCCACCACCTTTCTAGGGTTTAAACAGTGGTTCTCAAACTTTTTCCCCCACTTCCGCAGTCCTGAGGGATATGACACAACTCCTTCAGTCTTAGAGGTTCATTAAGACAGTGATGGTTCAGAGACTATATTTAGAAAAAGCTGATCATGGACTCCTAAGTTGGAGATCATTGTTCTATTACCAGGTTGTTAATATTAGATACGTAATTTTTTGTTGTTTGTATTCGTATGCTTTTTAACTAACTTATGGTGGAAATTTTTTGTCTCATATAGAAGTAGGGAAAAATTACAATGAATGCCTATGTAGCCATTACCCAATTTACTAATCTCAACTCACTGCCACTTAATCCTTCTTCCATTCACCTTTTCTCAATATTTTGAACAAATCTCATACGTTGTACCATTTCACCTGTGACTATTTCAGTGTATTTCTCTAGAAAATAAGGAGTCCTTTTTCTTTAAAAATGTTTTCATCATACCTAAAAAAATAACCAATTCTTAATATTGTCAAGTACTTCAGTCCATATTGAAATCTCCTCAGCTATCTTACATGTGTACATACACACACACCCCACACATATATACATATTTATATATTTTTTATTGATTGGTTTATTGTCTGTTTGAATTAGGTTCTTCAATATTTCCCTGTTAATGTAGTTTTCTATCCATGTCTCATTTTGCCCTCTGAAGTGTATTTGCTGAAAAACCGGGTCATCTGTCCTATACAGTTTCCCACAATTTAGATTTTGTTTTTACTGAAAATACTTATCTGTACTCTATTTTTCCTGTAAATCGCTAGTTAGATTTACAGGTTCAGTCTCATTCAGGTTCATGCTATATGTGCACACACACACATAAATACTTTTTTGGCAAGAACACTTTGTAGACAGCGGTGTGGTGTATTTCAAACAGGAGGCCCTTCATTGCTGGTTCTCATTTTGTGCTGTTACTAGGCATAGATTCATTCATGTTAGCTAGATTCACTGTTGCTTTGGAGGTTACAAAATGGTGATATTCCATCTATCATTATTCCCCTTGTGTTCATTAGGTAGAATACTTCTATAAGAAGAAACATTACTCTATCAATTATTTGGCTACCCTGAAGTTTGTATGGAAAGAGGAGGATAAATGCCTTTACCCATGTTGAACCCAGTGCGCTTTCCTAGCATCCTGTAGAGGTGGCCCACTGGCTACCTGACTATGGTCATAAAGTAGGTATTATTCTTGTTGCTCAAAATATTTCCCCATGTTTGCTTAACAGGAGCCTTTTCATGTTAGCTCCTGAGTCCTTTTGACATGATCCCAGAAACCTTTTATAGCTTTTTTTCTTCTGATATTTTTACTTTTCCTGGCTCAGATCTGTAATCAGGGAGTCTTGCTTCCATCTGTGGGAAATAGAAGTTAGATACTATAATCTAGGTGCTAAGGGTGTGTATTGCTCCTGGTTTGGGCATTGTTTCTAGGCTTTCCCAGTTGACAGAACTAGGAAATGCATTCATATAATGTTAATTAAGTACAGAAGACATAATAACTTCATACTGATACATCCAGTTCACATTCAGGACTACGAGGTATTTCATGACCTCCAACTTGTACTATAGCTCCTAGTCCCCCACTAAAAATTCTAGTTCTCATGACAGTCGTGTAGTTATTCATTTTCTTTATTCCATAACATTCATACTTTCTCAATAGCAATACCAACATTCAACCACAATATTGAAAGTAGTTTAAGATTGTTTTTGCATGTCTTTTGGTACTTGCAGTGGACCTGCAGAGTCAAATTGCCATTTAGAGTCCCTTGAAATGGCTCGTTTCAATGTAACAGACGTACCCACTTAATTCACTGTTGGGTTTGTTGTGATTTTGGTTTTAATATTTAGAAATGCTCTTTTTAAATTTAATTTTCTTTTATACTTTCCTAAAATAGTTACATTTCCTGTGGTGTGCTGATAAATGGTTAAGAACTGGCTTGGGCTGGGGGCCAATGTGTTTGTTGATATCTGTGATGTAAGTACTTCTACCAGGGTTAATATCAAGCTACCAAAGTAAAGACGACTGGCCCACAAAATACCTGAACAATGTACCAAGAGCTGGTACAGGCCAGCTCCAGCACACATTGCATGTTTTCCTGAGTCAAATTTATAAAACAAGGTATATTCAGAGAAGTCTGGCTTCTGTTACTGACTTATCCATACTGTGTTCACCTTCTTTTTGTAAATAACCTTTAAGAAAAGTTTTATCCTTCTGTTATTTTGGTTTATCCTTCTGTTACTTTTTAGACGTCCATATCCCCTGCCAGTTTCTTAGATAAATGGCATCATAATATACCTACTTTATCCTACCTCTTTTATGTAACTATTTGCCTTGGAGATAATTGCATAAAATTATGTCAAACTGGTCCACATTCCTTTTTACAGCTACATAGTACTCCATTGTGTGACTATACCACAGGTTTTCAACCATTTCCCTATTGACGGACGGACATCTATATTATTCCTCTCTTGAAAATTCAAATATATACTGTATGTATATATTTGCCTGAATATCTTTGGGAGAGATTTGAAGAACTGGAATTCATGGGTCAAAAGGTAAATGCATATGTAATTTTGCTACAAATCATTAAATTCCCCTCCCTAGGTATTGTATCATTTTGCATTTCCACCAGCAATAAGTGAGAGTGCCTGTTGCCCCAGAGCCTTACCATGTTGTTTAGATTTTGTTGAATTTTTAGATTTTGCCCATTTTAGAGATGAAAATTGGAATCTTAGTCTACCTGTAATTTTTATTCCTCCTATTAAGCCTGTGGTTGAGCATCTTTTCATGTAGTTAAAACTATACTTCTAGCCCACTTTACTTATGAGTGTTCTATATCTTAGGAATATAAACCTTTTTTGTGATAGAGTTTGCACGTATTTTTTCCCAGTTTGTCATTTGTCTTTTTTGTTTGCTTATGAGGTTTTTTTATATTCAACATTTCCTTTGAAGATCTATAAATTTTGATTCAGAATATTATTCTTCCATGAACTCAGAGCTGTAAGGGACATTAAAGATCATCTAGATTAATCATTTCATTCTTCAGATGAGGAAACTAGCTTCTCTGTTAAGAATGTCTCCTTCCCTAATGTTTAATTGAATTAAATTTCTGAAAGAAGAGTTGTTTGCAAGAGAGTCTATTGAGAGAAAACACCCCCAGCTGAGCTACTGTGTTCATCCCCCTTACCAAGAGGATATGAGTTTCCTGCCCCTCATCCTCCAGCCTTTTGGCAATGGAACGGGAAAAGTGCCCAGAAGGTCGGTTAGGGCACTTAGAGACCCACAGCTCCCACCACCACCTAGCTGTACCTCATTCTTCTCAAAAAAGTTTTAAAAGAACATTTGTAGGTGCTTTTATAGAGCCCAGGAGCTAAAAATGATCTATTTGTGTAAATAGTCTAACGTGGTTTAGTGGTTAGATACCTGCTGAGGGTTTAAAAAGAGAGATTCATGCATAAAAACAGGTGTTTATGAAAACCCCTGAAACTTCAGGCCAGGCCAAAAGAAACTGAGAATCATTTAAAAAGATTGAACAAGGGCTTTATAGTCTTATTTTCTGTTACACATAAATTGCTACATTACTTAAAGAACTCATAGTTTTGTGCCCCAGGCTCTTAATGACATCACCGTCTCTCCATAGTAACCTGCCGAGTTAAAAATATAGAGCTGCTTGGCTGCTTGACCTAAGATCTGGCCTCCCAACTGGGTCTCAGCCATTCAAACATGTTCCTACTCTATTTACAAGTTCAGCTTTCACATGCAGTCTCTGCTTTGTTGGAAGGAGAAATTAGAAAGTTAAAGTGTAGTAAGTTGAAGTTTTAATGGGGAAGTGAGAGGGTGACACTTTCTACTTGAATATGTTTACTCCCCTGCTTATTATTAGAACAACTCCACCATTACCAATCACCTATGTAACACCTAGAACCTAGAGGGTACCTGGGCGCCTGTAGGGGACCAAGCAGCGTGTGAGTGGCAGCACAGACCACTGGAAAACCATTGAGACTGATGCTCATGTGGGTACTTAACTTACTCATATTAAGAATGAAAATACATCCCAGAGTTTTCAGTTTAAATAATTCTGGGCCCAAGTCTACTTAGCCTTTGATCAGACTTCGTTACTGACCGACCGACCTGCACGCCTACTGTGGACCAGCACCGAAGGACGGCTTGCCGCGTCTCTGACTCCTTCCTCCTGCCCATCAGTTAACCCCAGGCAGTTCGCCTGGCCTTCTTGCACTGTGGATTTCCTCATTGGTTAAATCCCTAAAGTCTGCTTACTTGCTTTCAGATTTTAAGAGTAATTACTATTTAGAGAAAATGTAGAAAATAGAAAATAACATTTGTATACCATAGAGATACAGTGACTGTTAATGGTGATGGTTTCTCCCCCCCAGTGACCTTTTTAGTGCTAAAATTCTGCCAATTATCTTTATCCACTTATGAGTCGAAGTAAGTGCTGCCACTTCTGGTGCCAGTTAAGGCTGAAATGTAGATATGCTATGGTCCTGTCCTGTTTTCTCTTATTTTTGTTTGAAACCTTGGAAGGTGAAAGAAGATATATGTAAAGTGGGAGAACAGTACCTGGAGGTGTTTGACCAGTGTGAGTGATGATGGTGATTGTAAGTAAATGTCTCTGATGTTACACTGAAGCTCTCTAAAGCATCAGTCTTCTCAAATGTTTGCCAAACTGTTTTGAGCCTCTACTCTGTGCCAGTGCTAGATTATATGCTCTAACCTGCTCCTGGTAGTCTTAGTCTCATGGAGGAGACAGATATCAAAGAGGGCCTCTTCCCTCCTTTGCCATGACTTCTTTAACACTCATTCCTGATACGACTCAAGGACTACTGGTTATTTGTCACTCTGCACGAATAGTACCTGGGGTGAAGCATGGGCTTCATAAATATTTGCTGAATGATAGAATTAAGAGCTTTAAGAGACCAGATTTCAGTATTTATTGAGCATGGGCATTCTGCCTCACACTTGTGGGCACCCAGGAGTGGGGACTTTTGCACTGGGCTGCTTTGGATCTGGGTCCTTTCAGTCCATGTATTTACCTAAAATAACTCTGAATTCTTGCAAGAGGTCCCAGACAGCATCAACAACTGATTCCCAAAGTACTTTTCACAAGAGAATAACTGGCTGTTGTTTTAGTGCCTCTGTACCTTAAACTTTTCTACTGGCAATTGAGTTCATATTTCAGACTAGATTTTCCAAAGACGGTGTTTCTCAAGGTAGAAGTGAGGCAGGAGGCAGGGGGATGAGTGTGTAATAGAGATAAGGGGATGGGTACAAGAAAGCAGCTGAGAAGGAGAGACAAGGAAAAAGGAGAGGAGCCCAGACTCTTAGGGATTTAAAGGGATTTCTTAAATGTCTCAGAAACCTAAACTGTGCAGTTTCAAAGGAACAGGTAACTTTTATAAGTTAAAGTGCCATTAATACGCAATTAGCAGTCCCCATGATAAACTTACATTGTGATTGTGAATTGGTGCCCCTTTGGCCCCCTCCCCACCCCACACTCACCCAAACCCCCCCCCCTTTGGTAACCACCAGTCACTTCTCAGTGTCTGTGAGTCTACTGCTGTTTTGTTCCTTCTGTTTTGCTTTGTTTTTATATTCCACAAATAAGTGAAATCATATAGTATTTGTCTTTCTCCACCTGGCTTATTTCACTGAGCATAAATCATATAGTATTTGTCTTTCTCCACCTGGCTTATTTCACTGAGCATAATACCTTCTAGATCCATCCATGCTGTTGCAAAAGGCAGAATTCTTTTCTTTTTATGGCTGAATTATATATTCCATTGTGTATATGTACCACATCTTGATCCATTCATCTATTAATGGACACTTAGGTTACTTCCATATCTTGGTTGTTGCTAATAGTGTGGCGATAAACATAGGAGCATGTATCTCTCAAACCAGGAATTTTGTTTTCTTCTGGTAAATTCCTAGGAGTGGAATTACTGGGTCAAGTGGTATTTCTATTTTTAGTTTTTTGAGGAACCTCCATATTGCTTTCCATATGGTTGAAGTCATTTACATTCTCACCGCAGTGTAGGAGGGTTCCTGTTTCTCTGCATCCTCTCCAGCATTTGTTGTTTCTTGTCTTTTGGATAGTGGCCGTTCTGACTGGTGTAAGATGGTATCTCATTGCAGTTTTAATTTGCATTTCCCTGATGATTAGTGGTGTGGAGCATCTTTTCATATGCCTGTTGGCCATTTATGGTTCTTTAGAGAACTGTCTGTTCAGGTACCCACCCATTTTTTAAAACTTCTTTTACATACTTCAACAAGTGTTTTTATAAGAAAATAATCAAAGTAGAGACCTGTCTCTATAATTCCTTTTGCTTTTTGCCAAATTTAGATGCTGCGCAATCATAATACACATGTACCCAGTGGAATATAGAAACTATGTCAAAAGATTTCTCCCATGTCAAGATACTCCAGAGAAATTAAAATTTCAAAAGAAATTTTGTGCACTTTTGAGTTGTCATTTAATTGGTTCAGTTCCTCCTGTGCTTTTGTACGAATAAATTTTGTTGTCTTCCAGTTACAACCTTGGTTTTCAATAAGTGCAATTCACTGAAATCTTTAAATGTCATTTTTTTTGGTACTTCCATTTGTTGAATTATTTGATGAAAAATTCTCAACTTTTGAATTTTGAACACTGTGCAATAGAAATGTAAAGGACTCTTTTATAAAATGTTTCATTTGAATTGTAGGGTACCTGGATTTATAGAGTAACGCTTCATGGTTCCAAACATTTTTAAATCTGATTTATGACTAGTAACAAAATAAAAGTGTTTCTGCCATGCAGAAGAAATTCTTTTTATACTCAGCATCTACTTTGTAACAAAATTTGATATACTCTGTGAAACTATACAGAAATGTATAGTAAAATTTGACTAGTTTCCATGTACGTTGACAAAAACTTGTTCAAGCACCATTGTGAATTCTGCACAGGCCACGTTCTACCCTAGGCTTGCTTTTGTGGTGTTTGTTTCTTAGTAAAAGAATAGCATTCGTACACTTGTACTCTGCTCCAGCAAACTTAACATTTGTATTATCATTGCAAAAACCAAGGAGTTGTTATTTTTTTTTTACAATATGGCATATATGTATCTATAAATTTTTTTTTGCTATTATTAATATACAATTACATGAGCAACATTATGGTTACTAGACTCCCCCTATTATCAAGTCCCCACCATATACCCCATTGCAGTCACTGTCCATCAGTGTAGAAAGATGTTATAGAATCACTACTTGTTTTCTCTGTGTTATACTGCCTTCCCCATATCCCCCCACCCGACCCCCACACCCACTACATTATGTGTGCTAATTGTAATAGCCCTTTTTCGCCCTTATCCCTCCCTTCCCACCCATCTTCCCCACTACCTTTCCCTTTGGTATCTGTTAGTGCATTCTTGGCTTCTGTGAGTCTGCTGCTATTGTGTTCCTTCAGTTTTTCCTTTGTTCTTATACTCCACAGATGAGTGAAATCATCTGATACTTCTTTCTCCGCCTGGCTTCTTTCACTGAGCATAATACCCTCTAGCTCCATCCGTGTTGTTGCAAATGGTAGGATTTGTTTTCTTCTTATGGCTGAATAATATTCCATTGTGTATATGTAACACATCTTCTTTATCCATTCATCTACTGGTCGACACTTAGGTTGCTTCCATTTCTTGGCTACTGTAAATAGTGCTGCGATAAACATAGGGATGAATATGTCTTTTTCAAACTGGGCTACTGCATTCTTAGGGTAAATTCTTAGGAGTGGAATTCCTGGGTCAAATGGTATTTCTATTTTGAGTTTTTTGAGGAACCTCCATACTGCTTTCCACAATGGTTGAACTAATTTGCATTCCCACCAGCAGTGTAGGAGGGTTCCCTTTTCTCCACATCCTCACCAACATTTGTTGTTGTTTGTGTTTTGGATGTTGGCCATCCTCACTGGTGTGAGGTGATTATCTCATTGTGGTTTTAATCTGCATTTCTCTGATGGCTAGTGATGTGGAGCATCTTTTCATGTGCCTGTTGGCCATCTGAATTTCTTCTTTGGAGAAGTGTCTATTCATGTCCTCTGCCCATTTTTTAATTGGCTTTTTTGCTTTTTGTTTGTTGAGGTGCATGAGCTCTTTATATAATTTGGATGTCAACCCCTTATTGGATATGTCATTTATGAATATTCTCCCATACTGTATGAAGTCTTTGTTCTACTGATGGTGTCCTTTGCTGTACAGAAGCTTTTCAGCTTGATATAGTCCCATTTGTTCATTTTTGCTTTTGTTTCCCTTGCCTGGGGAGACATGGTCATGAAGAAGTGCTGAAATCCAACAGATTTTTGCCTATTTTTTTTCCAGATTTTTGTGGTTTCATGACTAACATTCAGGTCTTTGATCCATTTTGAGTTTACTTTGGTGTATGGGGTTAGACACTAATCCAGTTTCATTCTCTTGCATGTAGCTGTTCACTTTTGCCAACACCAGTTGTTGAAGAGGCTGTCTTTGCCCCATTGTATATCCATGGCTCCTTTATCATATATTAATTGACCATATATGCGTGGGTTTATATCTGGGCTCTAGTCTATTCCACTGGTCTATGGGTCTGTTCTTGTGCCAGTACCAAATTGTCTTGATTACTGTAGCTTTGTAGTAGAGGTTGAAGTCAGGGAGTGTAATCCCTCCTGCTTTATTCTTCCTTCTCAGGATTGCTTTGGCTATTCAAGGTCTTTTGTGGTTCCATATGAATTTGAGAACTATTTGCTCTAGTTCATTGAAGAATGCTGTTGGTAATTTTATAGGGATTGCATTGAATCTGTAGATTTCTTTAGGCAGGATGGCCATTTTGACAATATTTATTCTTCATACCCAAAAGCATGGGATGAATTTCCATTTATTAGTGTCCTCTTTAATTTCTCTTTGAGTATCTTGTAGTTTTAAGGGTATAGGTCTTTCACATCCTTGGTTAGGTTTATTCCTAGGTATTTTATTCTTTTTGATGCAATTGTGAATGGAATTGTTTTCCTGATTTCTCGTTCTGCTAGTTCATCATTAGTGTATAGGAATGCAACAGATTTTTGTGTGTTAATTTTGTATCCTGCAACTTTGCTGAAATCACATATTAATCTTAACAGTTTTGGAGTGGAGTCTTTAGGGTTTTTTATGTACAATATCATGTTATCTGCAAACAAGGACAGTTTGAGTTCTTCTTGGCTGATCTGAATGCCCTTTATTTCTTTGTATTGTCTGATTGCCGTGGTTAGGACCTCCAGTACTATGTTGAATAAGTGGGAAGAGTGGGCATCCTTGTCTTGTTCCCGATCTTAAAGGAAAAGCTTTCAGCTTCTCACTGTTAAGTATAATGTTGGCTGTGGGTTTGTCATATATGGCCTTTATTATGTTGAGGTACTTGCCCTCTATATCCATTTTGTTAACAGTTTTTATCATGAATGGATGTTGAATTTTGTCAAATGCTCTTTTAGCATCTATTGAGATGATCATGTGGTTTTTGTCCTTCTTTTTGTTGATGTGGATGATGTTGATGGATTTTCGAATGTGTACCATCCTTGCATCCCTGGAATAAATCCCACTTGATCGTAATGGATGATATTTTTGATGTATTTTTGAGTTCAGTTTGCTAATATTTTGTTGAGTGTTTTTGTATCTATGTTCTTCAGGGATATTGGTCTGTAGTTTTCTTTTTTTGTGGTGTCTTTGCCTGGTTTTGGTATTAGAGTGATGTTGGCCTCATAGAATGAGTTTGGGTGTATTCCCACCTCTTCTACTGTTTGGAACACTTTAATGAGGATGGGTATTAGGTCTTCACTAAATGTTTGATAAAATGCAGCAGTGAAACCATCTGGTCCAGGTGTTTTGTTCTTAGGTAGTTTTTTGATTGCCAATTCAATTTCTTTGCTGGTAATTGGTCTATTCAGATTTTCTGGTTCTTCCTGGGTCAGCCTTGGAAGGTTGTATTTTTCTAGAAAGTTGTCCATTTCTTCTAGGTTATCCAGTTTGTTGACATATAATTTTTCATAGTATTCTCTCACAATTCTTTGTATTTCTGTGGTATCTGTAGTGATTTTTCCTTTTTCATTTCTGATTCTGTTTATGTGTGTAGACTCTCTTTTTTTCTTGATAAGTCTGGCTAAGGGTTTATCTATTTTGTTTATTTTCTCAAAGAACCTGCTCCTGCTTTCATTGATTGTTTCTATTGTTTTATTCTTCTCAATTTTGTTTATTTCTGCTTTAATCTTTTTATGTCCCTCCTTCTATTGACTTTGGGCCTCATCTGTTCTTCCTTTTCTAGTTTCATTAATTGTGAGTTTAGACTTTTCATTTGAGATAGTTCTTCTTGCCTGAGGTAGGCTTGTATTGCAGTATATTTCCCTCTTAGCACAGCTTTCGCTGCATCCCATAGATTTTGTGGTGTTGAATTATTGTTGTCATTTGTCTCCATATATTGCTTGAACTCTGTTTTTATTTGTCATTTATCCATTGATTATTTAGTAGCATGTTATTAACATTCATGTATTTGTGGGCTTTTTAGTTTTTTTGTGTGTAATTTATTTCTTGTTTAATACCTTTGTGATCTGAGAAGCTGGTTGGTAAAATTTCAATATTTTTGAATTTACTGAGGTTCTTTTTGTGGCCTAATATATGATCTATTCTTTTTCTTTGGGGGGGGGGTTACAGTGTTGTTTATTTTGTTTTGTTTTGTTTTGTTTTTTTAATACAATTTATTTTGGTATCATTAACCTACAATTACATGAGCAATATTGTGGTGATTAAACTACCCCCTTCATCAGGTCCACCCCACCAACCCCACCACAGTCACTGTCCATCAGTGTAGTGAGATGAGAATCACTACTTGTCTTCTCTGAGTTGTACAGTCCTCCCCGTGCCCCCCCACCTTATGTCTGCTAATCGTAATGCCCCTTTTACCCTCTTATCCCTCCCTTCCCACCCTTCTTCCCCAGTCCCTTTCCCTTTGGTAACTATTAGTCCGTTCTTGGGTTCTGTGAGTCTGCTGCTGTTTTGTTCCTTCAGTTGTTTTCTTTGTTCTTATACTCCACATACGAGTGAGATCATTTGATACTTGTCTTCTTCGGCTTGGCTTCTTTCACTGAGCATAATACCCTCTAGCTCCATCCATGTTGTTGCAAATGGTAGGATTTGTTTTTTTCTTATGGATGAATAATATTCCATTGTGTATATGTACCACATCTTCTTAATCCATTCATCTACTGATGGACACTTAGGCTGCTTCCATTTCTTGGCTATTGTAAATAGTCCAGCAATAAACATAGGGGTGCATCTGTCTTTTTCAAACTGGGCTGCTGCATTCTTAGGGTAAATTCCTAGGAGTGGGATTCCTGGGTCAAATGGTATTTCTATTTTGAGTTTTTTGAGGAACCTCCATACTGCTTTCCACAATGGTTGAACTAATTTGCATTCCCACCAGCAGTGTAGGAGGGTTCCCTTTTCTCCACATCCTCGCCAACATTTGTTGTTGTTTGTGTTTTGGATGTTGGCCATCCTCACTGGTGTGAGGTGGTATCTCATTGTGGTTTTAATCTGCATTTCTCTGATGATTAGTGATGTGGAACATTTTTTCATGTGCCTGTTGGCCATCTGAATTTCTTCTTTGGAGAAGTGTCTATTCATGTCCTCTGCCCATTTCTTAATTGGATTATTTGCTTTTTGTTTGTTAAGGTGTGTGAGTTCTTTGTTTATTTTGGATGTCAACCCCTTATCAGATATATCATTTATGGATATATTCTTCCATACTGTAGGATGTCTTTTTGTTCTACTGATGGGGTCCTTTGCTGTACAGAAGCTTTTCACTTTGATATAGTCCCACTTGTTCATGTTTCCTTTTGTTTCCCTTGCCCGGGGAGATATGTTCATGAAGAAGTCGCTCACGTTTATGTCCAGGAGATTTTTGCCTATGTTTTTTTCTAAGAGTTTTATGGTTTCATGACTTACATTCAGGTCTTTGATCCACCTTGAGTTTACCTTTGTGTATGGGGTTAGACAGTAGTCCAGTTTCATTCTCTTACATGTAGCTGTCCAGTGTTTCCAACACCAGCTGCTGAAGAGGCTGTCATCACCCCATTGTATATCCAAGGCTCCTTTATCAAATATTAATGGACTGTAGGTGTTTGGGTTAATGTTTGGATTTTCTATTCTGTTCCACTGGTCTGTGGGTCTATTTTTGTACCAATACCAAATTGTCTTGATTACTGTGGCTTTGTAGTAGAACTTGAAGTCAGGGAGCGTAATTACCCCTGTTTGATTCCTCCTTCTCAGGATTGCTTTGACTATTCGAGGTCTTTTGTGGTTCCATATGAATTTTAGAATTATTTGTTCCAGTTCATTGAAGAAAGCTGTTGGTAGTTTGATGGGGATTGCATTGAATCTGTAGATTGCTTTAGGTAGTATAGCCATTTTGACAATATTTATTCTTCCTAGCCAAGAGCATGGGATGCATTTCCATTTGTTAGTGTCTTCCTTAATTTCTCCTAGGAGTGTCTTGTAGTTTTCAGAGTACAGGTCTTTCACTTCCTTCGTTAGGTTTATTCCTAGGTATTTTATTCTTTTTGATGCAATTGTGAATGGAATTGTTTTTCTGATTTCTGTTTCTGTTAGCTCATCATTAGTGTATAGGAAAGCAACAGATTTCTGTGTGTTAATTTTGTGTCCTGCAACTTTGCTGAATTCAGATACTAGTTCGAGTAGTTTTGGAGTGGAGTCTTTAGGGTTTTTTATGTACAATATCATGTCATCTGCAAATAGTGACAATTTGACATCTTTACCAATCTGGATGCCTTGTATTTCTTTGTTTTGTCTGATTGCCGTGGCTAGGACCTCCAGTACTATGTTGAATAACAGTGGAGAGAGTGGGCATCCCTGTCTTGTTCCTGATCTTAGATGAAAAGCTTTCAACTTCTTTCTGTTAAGTATGATGTTAGCTGTGGGTTTGTCATATATGGCCTTTATGATGTTGAGGTACTTGCCCTCTATGCCCATTTTGTTGAGAGTTTTTATCATGAATGGATGTTGAATTTTGTCAAATGCTTTTTCAGCATCTCTGGAGATGATCATGTGGTTTTGTTCTTTTTGTTGATGTGGTCGATGATGTTGATGGATTTTCGAATATTGTACCATCCTTGCATCCCTGAGATGAATTCCACTTGATCATGGTGTATGATCCTCTTGATGTATTTTTGAATTTTGTTTTCTAATATTTTGTTAAGTATTTTTGCATATATGTTCATCAGGGATATTGGTCTGTAATTTTCTATTTTGGTGAGGTCTTTGCCAGGTTTTGGTATTAGAGTGATGCTGGCTTAATAGAATGAGTTTGGAAGTATTACCTCCTCTTCTATATTTTGGAATACTTTAAGGAGAATGAGTATTATTTCTTCTCTATATGTCTGGTAAAATTCAGAGGTGAATCCATCTGGCCTGGGAGTTTTGTTCTTATGTAGTTTCTAATTACCAATTCAATTTCTTTGCTGTTGATTGGTCTGTTTAGTTTTTCTGTTTCTTGCTTGGTCAATCTTGGAAGGTTGTATTTTTCTAAAAGTTGTCCATTTCTTTTAGGTTTTCCAGCTTATTAGCATATAGATTTTCATAGTATTCTGTAATAATTCTTTGTATTTCTGTGAGTTCCGTCATGTTTTTTCCTTTCTCATTTCTGATTCTGTTTATGTGTGTAGATTCTCTTTTTTTCTTAATGAGTCTAGCTAGGGGTTTATCTATTTTGTTTATTTTTTCAAAGAACCAGCTCTTGGTTTCATTGATTTTTCCTATTGTTTTTTTCTTCTCAATTTTATTTATTTCTTCTCTGATCTTTATTATGTCCCTCCTTCTGGTGGCTTTGGGCCTCATTTGTTCTTGTTTTTCCAATTTTAATCATTGTATCTTTAGACTGTTCGTTTGGGATTGTTCTTCCTTCTTAAAATAGGCCTGGCAATATACTTTCCTCTTAGAACTGCTTTTGCTGCATCCCACAGAAGTTGTGGCTTTGTGTTGTTGTTATTTGTGTACATATATTGTTTGATCTCTGTTTTAATTTGGTCGTTGACTCATTGATTATTTAGGAGCATGTTATTAAGCCTCCATGTATTTGTGAGCCTTTTTGTTTTTTTTGTACAATTTATTTCTAGTTTTATACCTTTGTGATCTGAGAAGTTAGTTGGTAGAATTTCAATATTTTTTAATTTAGTGAGGTTCTTTTTGTGGCCTAGTATGTGGTCTATTCTGAAAAATGTTCTATGTGCTCTTGAGGAGAATGTGCATCCTGCTGCTTTTGGGTGTAGAGTTCTGTAGATGTCTGTTAGGTCCATCTGTTCTACTGTGTTGTTCAGTGCCTCTGTGTGTTTACTTATTTGTCAACAGATAATTTTTTATATGTGCCTTTGTTTTCCAAATTTCCTCATGCATACATAGCTCATTTACTTGTTGATAAGTCAATTCATTCAGCTCCTTAATGTATTAGACACATATTATATGTCAGGAAATAAAAATGGGCTCATAGATTACTGACAGCATTTATTGAATCTTTACCTGCTCAAATTGCCTGTTGGCTCTTCTCTCCTGATTGGAAATACATGGCCTTTAAAGGAGTAAATGTTATTATTTGGGAAGTGAGTACTAGATAGATATTTTAGAACATTTACAGTTTGTAAATGAAAAATTTGAGAATCATATTCAACATCACTAGAACATGAGTTTTAGAGCTGCAAGAAATACCAGTCTTAGTACCAGAAACTGACATTTAAATTTTGTCCATAGCCGACCTAAACCAATATTTTATGACTCCGTGTCAGTCCTCTTAAATAACAATAACAGAGCTATGGATCATTCCTGTTAACTAGCAAAAGCATATTTAGACAGAATTAACTTTTTCTTATTAAAATCTTAGGTAATACGCCATTCATTCCACTTCTTAAGGAACAATATAACTTATATTAACAAAAGTATTTTCCATAAGTTTTACTGTATATTTATTGACTCTGGCCTCATTATACTTTATTCAATTGAATAATATTATTTTTAATATGTTTCAGATGGTACTCTAGCTATGAATCAACATACCATTCCTGGTCATGTTTTCACAAGTATTCTTATTTAGAAAACCAAAATACTTTTTATAAAATGCAGAAGTACAAAACTGGAGAACCAGGTGTCTTGTAGAGTTCTGAAATCTCTTAGATAGTCTCTAGGAAAACTAACATATTTTATGCTCCTATCTTTTGCTATGTATGATTCTAAGAGCTTTACATATATTATCTCATTTACTCCTTGTAGCAGTCCCATGAGGTGGGTACCGTTATTATTCCCATCTCTAGACCTCAGAAATTGAGGCCAGAGAGGTTAAGCACCCTAGCCAAGGTCACAGAGTAGGTGATGGTAAAGTTACTGTTTTCAATGGATATGTTTCTTAAGGATTTGCAAGGAACCCAGCATAATTTTGAGGATAGCACTATTTAATTTGGAACTACTATTGGCTGTTCTTTGTCGAAATTTGGGTGAAAGTATAATCCCACTATGCTTGTTTTCCAGATCATCTTCTCAAAATGAAAGAGCCATTGAGTCATATTCTAAGAGTTTCAGTTTTAAGAGTGATTAATTCAGACTTTGCAATTGAAAAATAAACTAATTGAAAAACAAACAGTGCTAATGTTGATGTTTGTTTTTATCTTGAAAAAGTTTTTAATATATTTGATTTATAACACATGGTCTTTTATAATGGTTGAAAGGAAAAATGGTATTACCAAAAAATTCTAAATGTTTTGGGAGACATTTGAATTATTACTAATATTTTAATCTAAACAATGTATAAACCATACTAAAAGCTAAGAGGCTATTCTGAAAAACAAAAATCCCATTTAAGAAACCTTAATGTGGATTCTCAACTTCAGAGTGTTTGATAGTTAAAAAAAATAGATTGAGAGCTTTTTATGAATTTATAATTTGAATTATCTCACTAATGTATCCTAGGTGACCTTTGACATAGTTCTTCAAATGCTAATATTTCTTTAGATTTAATAATAGCTCAACTTTGAGCTAGTTATTAATCTAATTAATCTAGTTCCTATCTTTATTTCACTGTTGCCCTTCAAATGGAAAATAAAGTATTATGTGATTGTACTGACATCAGAAGCTTAAAATACATTTTAAAATAGTATAGTCCTGTTTTGAACTAGGACTCACATGCTTATTAAAGAATATTTTCTTACAAATTTAGATAAAATCATTATTGTACATTCAGAAAGTTGTGTTCCATACAGCTCAGAGAAGACAAGTAGTGATTCTCATCTCACTACACTGATGGACAGTGACTGTAATAGGGTTGGTGGGGGGGACCTGATGAAGGGGGTAGTTTAATCATCACAATATTGCTTATGTAATTGTAGGTTAATGATACTAAAATAAAATAAATTGTAAAAAAAAAACAAAAAACAAAACAAAAAAAACAGAAAGTTGTGTTCCAATATTAAAGTTTCATTGACATAATGCCACTTAAAATTTTGAGTTCATGGCAATTTCATTATGTGTGTTTAGTATTTAGACATAATTTCTGTGTAGAACTAATAGAATGGCATTAGAATCTATACTTGATTTTGCAAAGATTTGCTTATTTACATATACTAATGGAATACATTTAGAATTTCATTTTTTGATCTTCATATTTGTATAAATTGTGTATCTAGCACAAGTTTAAAATGACAGGGAATTTGCCTTTGATTGCAACAAGGATGGTAAGAGAATAAAATACATGTTTGGGTACTTCCCATTTTGTCTCCAATCCTGCTTTTGGTGTGATTTCCCCAAAGACTTTGATTTCTTGTGTTGGTAAATGTTACTTTATAATTGCTTTTTAATTTTGCATTCAGTAAGATTTCTGTAATTGTAGCCAAGAAAAGCTTTTAAAGGTTAGTTTAATAGAAGGTATATTGGTCAGACATGACAGATAAAATATTGCAGTTACAAAATAAGAGATGTATGCTGATAGTATATAAAGTAGCTGTTAAAAAATATAGATAATAATGAGAAAATAATTATTTTGCAAAAATTGTAGTGGGAGAATTTATGAGGAAAATGTTAAGAGTTTTGTAGCCTGTGGGAAACAACTGACCTTACCAAATGTGGAGTTTTTTGGTAAAGGTTGGGGAGTGGGGAGTGCAGGGGGAAGCTCTCATTCAACTATTAACAGTTTGTGAGTAATTAACTTAAAGCCTCAAAATTCTGTGTTAATTGGTACAAATGCTGATTAAACTCGTGTAGATTTGGGGTAATAAAATTATTATGTTTTGCATAATACCATTTAAAATCTGATTCCATAATAATATTGAGAAATAGTTGTACTTTAAAACATCTATTCTTAGAGCGTATTTTATCTATAGCATTGATAGAACAAAATTCTTGTACATTTTAATACATATTGTATGCTACAATATAACAATATTGAACTGCTATTAAAATGCACTGATCTGTAGTGTTAATAAATTCATAAGAATTTTAAAAATCTTTTCATATGACTAAAGAGCACTTCCCCATCTTTTTAAATTCAACTTTATAGCGCTTTACTCTAGGATCTGTTTTTTCAATTGAAAAGTGCACATGTGGTCCAGGTTCATAAGCTGTATGGTTCTTTAGATATTCTTATCATGGAAGGTAAGAGGGAAACAAGACTTTAAATTTGTTTTGCTTATGAGACATTAGAAATATTAAATCATTTTCTCCAAGGTAAGAGCCATTTTTATTAAAATTATGTCTTTGAGATATTAGTAAAGGCACTTCAGTCTTCTGTTGGTCATTTTTTAAATAGCATTCTGTGATTGTCACTCTAATTCGATCTAATTCAACTTTGTCTTCAGATTGATCTTGCATTTGTGGAGCATAATCTATGTGTCAGGCACTTTGTTTTTCTCATTTGATCTCCAAGAACCTTATATGAGAGATATTAACACTCTTATTTTGTACCTACGGAAACTGAAGCTCAAGGTTTCAGAAATTATATTTCAGCTTCTATAAGCCAGTAGATGGCAGAGTGAGAGTTTGGACATCAGGTTCAAAGGCTACATTGACATTTTCCAGAAGACCATGCAATCAGATATTTTTAGTTTATTTCTCTTAATTTCCTATGATTGTTACTTAAGTCAGTCAACTTATGCTCAAGTTCCATCCCTTATAAACTGTCACTGAAATACTAACATAGCTATTCACTTGGATAATATACTTTCCCATGTAGAAGTCACTATTTTGCTCTTCTGTCAACATTATGCCTATCTCCCTTTTCTGTCTTACATCATTACACAGTTTTCAAGAACAAAGCCCCTTTTTTTCAATATTCACAATTGGGAAGACTTTGATATGTGTGTGTGAGTGTGTATGTGTGTGTGTGTGTGTGTAATTCTTTTATACAAAGAGCAATGAATATTAACACAGTGAACCACATATGTATCTGCTACCTGCTACCCAGCTAAAGAAACCCACAAAAACACTATTTTTGAGGCCATTATGCATACCTCCCCAATTGCATACCCTGTGCTCCCAACATAGGTGACAGCTGAATTGTGTATCTGTTATCCCCTGTCTTCACAGAAAGTATACCCTCCCAAATCCCATGCCCCAAAACACACACATAGGTATCCCATAGTTTTCTTGACATAGGTATCCCATAGTTTTCTTGTTCCTTGTTTTAACATTCTATTTAAAAGAAGTTATTCTCTGTGTTTGATTCTGCAGCTTGCCTTTTTAGTACACTATGTTTTTGAGATTTACCCATGTTAATATGTGCAGCTGGTGTTTATTCATTTTTCACTGCTAATGGTTTCCCATGGTATCACAGAACTTTTTGTTCATCTGCTGATGAGTATTTAGCTTGCTTTCATGTCAGTGTAGCCTTTGACCCTGGTGTCTGAACTCTCCACTCTGCCGCTTACTGGCTTATTGAACCCATGTAATCTTTAAACCTTGACTTCAGTCTCCTTACATATAAAATAAAAGTGATAATATCGCTCATATCAGGTTCTTGTAGGTCAAATGAGAAAAACAAAGTGCCCAACACTTTTTTTTTGTATCATTAATATACAATCACTTGAACAACATAAATGGTTACTAGACCCCTTATTATCAACTCCCCCCCACCTACCCCACTACAGTCACTGTCCATCAGCGTAGTAAGATGCTATAGAATCATTACTTGTCTTCTCTATAAATACTGCCTTTCCCGTGTCCCCCGCCGCTGCATTACATGTGCTATTCATAATGCCCCTTTTACCCCCTTATCCCTCCCTTCCCACCCATCCTCCGTAGTCCCTTTCTCTTTGGTAACTGTTAGTCCATTCTTGGATTCTGTGAGTCTGCTGCTGTTTTGTTCCTTCAGTTTTTCCTTTCTTTTTATACTCCACAGATGAGTGAAATCATTTGATACTTGTCTTTCTCTGCCTGGCTTGTTTTACTGAGCATAATACCCTCTAGCTCCATCCATGTTGTTGCAAATGTCTGGATTTGTTTTCTTCTTAGGGCTGAATAATATTCCATTGTGTATATGTACCACCTCTTCTTTATCCATTCATCTACTGATGGACACTTAGGTTGCTTCCATTTCTTGGCTATTGTAAATAATGCTGTGATAAACATAGGGGTGCATATATCTTTTTCAAACTAGGCTGCTGCAGTCTTAGGGTAAATTCCTAGGAGTGGAATTCCTGGGTCAAATGGTATTTCTATTTGGAGTTTTTTGAGAAACCTCCATACTGCTTTCCACAATGGTTGAACTAATTTGCATTCCCACCAGCAGTGTAGGAGGGTTCCCCTTTATCCACATCCTCACCAACATTTGTTGTTGTTTGTGTTTTGGGTGTTGGCCATCCTAACTGGTGTGAGGTGATATCTCACTGTGGTTTTAATTTGCATTTCTCTGGTGACTAGTGATGTGGAACATCTTTTCATGTGCCTGTTGGCCATCTGAATTTCTTCTTTGGAGAAATGTCTGTTCAGCTCCTCTGCCCATTTTTTAATCGGCTTATTTGCTTTTTGTTTTTTGAGGTGCGTGAGTTCTTTATATAATTTGGATGTCAACCCCTTATCGGATATGTCATTTATGAATATATTCTCCCATACTGTAGGATGTCTTTTTGTTCTACTGATGGTATCCTTTGCTATACAGAAGCTTTTTAGTTTGATATAGTCCCATTTGTTTATTTTTGCTTTTGTTTCCCTTGCCCAGGGAGATATGTTCATGAAGAAGTTGCTCATGCTTATGTCCAAGAAATTGTTGCCTATTTTTCTTTCTAAGAGTTATATGGTTTCATGACTTACATTCAGATCTTTGATCCATTTTGAGTCTACTTTTGTGTATGGGGTTAGACAGTAGTCCAGTTTCATTCTCTTACATGTAGCTGTCTGGTTTTGCCAAAACACTTACTTTTATATTTTTCATTACAAATAATGCTATTTTAAACATTGTTATAGATGTTTCCTGGCAACCTACAAAAGAATTTTTCTAGGGAATATACCTTGGAGTGGAATACTGATTATATATATGTTTTGTTTTACTGGCAAATGTCAAATTATTTACTAAAGCCATTTTATGTTTTAACATCAGGACATAAGAGCTATAACATCTTAGTATCATATAAATTTTAAAGTCTTCCAATTAATAGTTATAAGTGCTATCTCATTAGATTTTCATTTTTATATTTCTAGGAGGACAGGGAGGGTAAGCATATTTTCATATGTTTATTGGCCATTTATGTTTACTCTTCTCTCAAATGCCTGTTTGATTTTTGCCTTTTTTTTTTTTTTTTTAGCATTCCGTACATATTTTGGATATTAATTTCCTTAGTTATATGCATTGCACATATATGGAGTCTTACTTGTTGTCTGCAGCTGTTGTGTAGCCGAGAAAGACTCTTTTTAAGAATAACTCATTGAGACCCAATATGTTATTTATGTTATTCTTTTCTCAACTTTTCAGTGAGACTCTAGGCCATTGAAAATTCAAGAAAAGACCTGGCATCTCTAGGAGTGATGTGGAAAATGTTATTTACTACATTTTTCTTTTGATGACTCTCCTTTCTATAGTAGAGACAGGTGATCATTCTTTTTATAGAATTTGCAATTCGAGGATTACTTGGAAAGGTTCTACATAAGTCATTCAGCATTTGAATTCAAGTAAAACTTACTTTTCTCCTCATGCAATAATAACTAGCACCACATTTTCTTCATTGGAGTCCTAATTGTTTCAGTAAATGATTTTTGGAGAAAAATGCTGTAAATGCTATGTTTCTAGTTGAGATAATGTGCAGGAATTACTCTTTTAGGAAAATTTTGAAGTTACTTGGATGAAAACCCACAAAAGATTTGTTACCTCTTATTTTCATGTAATAGCTGATTTGTAGTGCATGATACAAATGGACTTGATGCTAGGATATTATTCCTTATTACTTTGATACTTGTAAAACATTTTGTAGGGCATAAATGTATATATCCTTTCTAAAATATGAAACTAATATTCACAGCTGTTACATTTTATTTTTAGGGACCATTTTAGTAATTTAAGTTTAAAAAGACAATATCACAAACTCTGTTTTTATTAAAATCATTTTTTTTAAGCCCAAAAAAAAGGTTACCTGACATGTTATTAGAAAAAGTAGTAGAGGTTATACTGAGATGAAAACAAAATTTTAATCACATAAAACCCAAAACCACATACAACCTAATTTGGCTTTAAAAAAGCATCTCCTCGGTTTCAGGTTTCACATTTTATATGTAATTGTTTTATATACCATCAATGCCATATTCACTCAAACTCATTTTCACTCTTAAAACTTGTTAAATGAGCTTGTGACTTGCTTCTTTTGCAATATTGTTGAAATCTGAAAATAAACAGGAAAATGAGATCTCATTTGGGTTTTATGTCATTGAAATTTTGTTTTTCATCTCAATATAACCTCTACCACTGGTGAAAACTAAGTTTTGTGCTTAATAGTAAGAAATACCTTCAGTAAGCTGAGCATCTTGATAGAATGGTAATTCAAAGAGGTTCATGGCAGTGGCTCATAGTTAAGCAGGAAGGAGTCAGTAGAGTAAATTTATAGTGTTCTTCCAACCTTGAAAAATAGAATTTGGCACTGCTTTTTTTTACTCCCTTTCATTTCTTGTTCACTGCCTTCTTTTTAGACTGCTGAAGATGCCAGGGTCTGCGATTACCAGCTCCACAAGATATTTTCTTGTTCTAGAGGCCTTTGTTCCGTAGGTCCCAGTTTCTTCACACGTGTCAGTCTGAATACATGGAAGTCAAGCAAATGCCCCCAGATACGTGTATTAACCATTCTCTATTTATGTTTTATGGTGGAACAACTTGGTGCATAAAAACATAGTTTTATATGTTATTTGGAAAAGTCTATGGCTCTGTCATATACATTTTGCTATTACTATAAAATTATTGGAGACAGGATTTTGTTAATTTGAATATTTTAAATGCAATATGAATATCCATGATACTTCACTCATATTAAATTTATCTCTGGCATAGATAATATTCGAAGGAATTTTCACCACTATAGATAACATTAGAAGCAATAGTGCTACATTGTCCCAACTTTTTAATGTTCAGAATGAATTCATTCTACTACTTATAATGTTGTTTCTCCTATGAAAACTAACAAATCACACTTACTTTGTTAGCTGTAGTTAAGGAATGGGAATGTGCTGCCACTTTTTTATGGCTGTTAATTCTGCATTTTGCTGTGCTACATATTTGGGTATTTGATATGTATTTTTTTTAAGACAAGTGTTCATTTTATGGGTAAGCTTAGGAAATAAGTCATTTGCTCAAAAGATTAACTATAGTAATTCATTTACTAAGTGTCATTAATTTCAGTGTGGCTGGATATGTGGTTGTGTTTGGTTGTGATGTGTTTTCTCTGTTAGATTTTAATCTATAACAATTAGTACAACATTTAACTAAAAATGCAGATGTGAACAGAATGTCTTAAACGTTTTTATAACTTGAGGAAAATATAAAGAAATTAGGAGCTTTCTCTCTGATTTTTCACACTCATTGACACATGTAAATGGTCATTGATTTTTTTTTTGTAACTTAAATTTAAATTCATTTTTGAATAGGTAATACAGTCCAATGGTTATAAAATCAAAATGACATAAAAAGCAAAATAACTGAGTCCATGCATCCCATCTCCTTCCAAACAGACAACCATTTTTTTGTAAGTTTCTCATGGATGCTTCCGTTTTTTTAAATTATGGTAAAAAGAGCATAACATAAAATTTATCATCATAACCATTTTTTAAGTGCACAGATCAATAGTGTTAACTATATTCATTGTTGTGTTCCAGTATTTTTTTTTAACGAGGTACAAGTAATATGAATATGCTATCTTATTTTTCTTGCAATATTATGCAGTGTTCTGCACTTTGCTGTTTCCACTTTACATTATATCCTGGAGATCTTTCCATGGACTGGTCCTTGACTTTTTAATGAGCATTTCCAGAACTAATTTATTACTGGTATTGGCCATTGGATATTTGGATTTCTAGGCTTTATGTAATAGGAATCTTTTTTATAACAAAAAATGAAAATAAACATTCTTGTTACAGCATTAAATGTAAACTGAAAGGACGCCAACTTCCATTCACATACTGAGTTGCTAAACGTTTATTGGACTTATTTTTTCCGGTTATCTACATTGCTTTGAATATAAGATTCTAAGTGGAGAATTCAAGTGCATGGGTGTATTTAAATTAACCCTGATTTCCTATAAGCTAGTAGTAAAGGGACTCGTAGAGTTTATTTGTAATCCAGACTTTGGGACGACTATTTCTTAGGCTTCACAACAGCAATAGAATCTTTAAGGGGACTGGGTGTGATAACAGGAGGTAAACTAGGAGTGGTGAACCAGTAACATTTGTCCCTGACAGTTTTGATCTAATTCACCATATCCCAGCCACAAATACACATGCTTAGGAGAATGAGACCTCTGTTTGACATGGAATTCAAAATGAGACGTTTTTCAACAAGGGATCTTAGACTGACAACATTAATTGTTCTCTGCAAAACTTTATTGAGTGTATTGGATATATTTCAAAATGTGATATTTACCAGCAGTGAGGATGTGATCTGAGGGAAAAGCTATCTAGAGTACGATGTTGAAATATTCTCAGTGAATGAATGAACCAATCATGGGTTTGATTCTTATATCAGATTGACATGTGAGAAATGGAACACCTTTTAAATCTAATACATGAGCAAAGTTACAGAACATAAAAGCTTCTTTTGAGTTTGAAACATAATAGACTGGAAGATTATTTAGTATCTCTCTACTACCTGCCCCTGCAAAATGTATTGTTAAGGTAGAGAGAACAGTTGATAACTGCTTACTGTTACATGTCTCCAAATAAATTTGTTTTGAAAGATGAAATATGATGAAATGAATTGGCAACAAATATTTAGATTGCATCATAATATCTGAGTTGAATAACTCTTCACTATGAGAGTCTAAAAAAATTAAATTGTTACCGAAAAAGGAATGGTAGTCTTCAAAATTTAAGATTTTCTCTGTTCATTATCTCTTAATAAGGAAATTGGTTACATTATTGCTTCCGGATAAATCTGTAAACTTCACATTCATTTAAGATATAAAAGGGATCCTATATTATTTTATTAGAAGTCCTGTCATTGTCATATTTTCTCTTCATCTCTTCCCCAATATTCTTTTACCAGGTTATACAATCTTCTCTTAGTATTTTGAAATAAAGCTTTCTTTCAGGCAGTATGAATCAAATTTCTATCTCCCATCCAATAAAATGTGAAAATGTTTTGTTTCACGTTTTCTTAATTTATTATTTATTTTCAGACTTTAGAAACTCATTAGAATATGATTTAGTTTTTAATATTAGTTATGTGGTTCAGTTGCAGATTATATTTGTAAATTGATCAAATAGAATTTTTGGTACCTTCTTTTAACATTTATGCAACAATATTTAAGTACAGCAAACACCCAGAATTTTGTATTTTGTAATTATTTTAATTTAATGCCCAATCAGCTTCTTGCAGAGCACTGTACCAGTCAAAAGTCTTCCCTTATGTATTTCTGGAGAGCAGCGTGGAAATGAAGGGGTGCCCTTCTCCTCCCAAGTCTGCACACATACCCGCTACCTGTCATACAGCCCAGCTTGTTGATTATGGTTAATATTAGTGCTGACTGGAAAAAACTTTCATGCGTCGTGTGGTGGGCAGAATTTTAGGCAGGGAGAGTCCCTGGAATGTAGTAGAGGAATGTAGACACTTTTGAGATTCGAGTCCAGTATATCGTTAAAAGGGAATCCAGCAAACAAAGCTATCCAAGCTGCAGAAAATCATCCTGTGTACTTTTTGAGTATGTGGCGTCAACGTATGCTTCTTGCTATGCAGACTTGATCATACTCTGACCTCTCAAATAAAAGAGAAAGAAGGAATTTCTTGGAAGCTGCAAGGCATAAGTAAGTAACAGGAGTTTCTTCACTCACAATAGGGAAGGAAATCCCTTAAGGTTAAAGTCAGGAAAATTCTCACCTGGCCACTTGGAAGCTTTCTCCTCAAAGAAAGGAACTATGTGCCAAGTGGTGAGGGGAAGGGTGAATGAATTAACAATTAAGGATTAGGGCCAGGAAAAATACTTATTTTACCTGTATCTTATAGTTTTCTATAATTATGACACAGCATAACATATTTCTTAAGCGTCAGTGTACTATAAATTAGTCCTGATCTACATTGTTTAAAAATTGTAGTATTAAAACTAAATAGAAAGTCCAGAAATAGATCCAAAAACTTAGTACATATTGGCAAGCTTAGTACATACAAAGGCAGCATTTCAAATCAGTGGAAGATAGATTACTCAACAAGTGGTGCTTGACCCCTGAATAGTTACCTCGAAAAATAAAGCTGTACCCCATCTCACACCTAATACCAAAATAGAAAAATTCCACAGAGATCAAAGATCTGAGCATTAAAGAAGAGATGATAAAATTGCCATTAGAAAATGTGAGAGAAATATATATTTGTTTAATCCTGGAATCAGAACACCTTCCTAAGTATGACCCCCAAAACCAGAAATCATAAAAGATGTGTGAATCTGACAGTATTAAAAAAAGTTTTGCCTTTAAAGAAAAACACAAGCAAAATGAAAGACAAATGACAACCAGGAGAAATTTCCAAATCACGACATGGACAAGGTGCTAATAGTCACATATAAAAGAGATTCTTTAAAAAATACATAAAAAAAAACAATAACTCTGTTGAATAATGGACAGAGCAGATAAACAGGAAAGGGATAGAAATGACTTTAAACTTATACAAGGTATACACTCTCATTCATAATAATAACTGCTGCAAGAAATGTAAATTAACATAAACATTAAAATTTATAAGTGCACATAGCCTCTACCCAAGAATTCCATCTTGAGGAATTTACCCTACAGATATAAATACACATTTGCAGATAATGTATGTACGAGGTTACTCATTACACCATTGTTCATAATAGCAAAAGAAGGTAACTGTTGAAATATTCATTAATAAAGACTAGTTCCATTTTCGTATTTCGGTGCAGTGGAATGTTAAGTAGTTGTTAAAACATGGAGGCACCTTGTTATGGACTGATGTGGAAGGACCTCAGGAATATATTTAGTAGAAAAAAATATGGGCAGAATAGAGCACATAATAAAAAGCACTTGTGTGAAGTAAATATAATTGTTTATGTAACACAGTATCTCATACAGTGTATATAAGAAAGATAAACTAGTAAGAATGGCTGTCTTCGGGAGGGGCACTGGGCAGTGGGGTGGGAAGGGACTTCTCATTGTGAGCTGTTCTTTACCTTTTTGAATGTTACAGCACATACAGTATAATTTATTCTAAAGTACATAATGGAAAAAGACAAAGAGCAAAAGAAAAGAATATAGCATTTTTTTTCATTACAATTTACTGTACATGTTATTCAAAGATTGCCTGCTTTTCTAGGTCCTTGAATACAGTGGTAGACAACAGTAATCCTTAAGTTTAGTTAATTTTTTTTTTTTTTTTTTGGCTACTGCTACTTAATTTTGTATTGCCTTAGGAATATCATTGTGAATGTCAATTTTCATTATACTCTAAAAATATGGACTTACTAACAGAACTATTAGTGATAATGTTTAATATAGGTATTTTTCCTGTACATTAATTTTTTTATTAAAGATTAAATGACTAAAAGTTGGATGGTTTATATTAACAAAAGCATTGCTAAATTTTGAGAATTTCTTTGGTTTTCTCAGAAACAAATGAGCAAAATAATGTTTATTTTTCAGACATACTTACGTGCACTGACTTATTTTTTTAACCATATTTTGAGTTAATTTTGCAGGCAGTGATACCTCTAAATCACATTCAAAGTGTATCGGGGAAAAATAAGGATCTAGCCAAAAAATTATTTGCAATAAATATGTATTACAGGACGCTGATTAATAAGTGACATCTTATTCTAAGGAGCCTATCCTTCATTTTTATCACTAAAACATACTAAAAATTTAAGTGACAGATTTGACCATGCTGCTCAGACTCCCCTAAACATTGGGGTTTTTAACCTGTTGTTCATGTTTCTTAAATTTTTCTTTCTTTATTATGAGACAGGTACATAATCCATGGATAAACACAGGTGAACAGTAAACCCACAAAGTTCTCAAAAATATATTTTGTCTGGCAGGATATTTTTGGGTAATTACACATTTGGTTTAGAATTTGAAGGTGTAGATGTTATTACCAAACAACACAATTTAAATTACGTGGTGACTTCTCAATATTAACTTAAGAACTTTTTTCATAACTTAAGAACATAAGAACTTTTTCATAGCTTAAGTATCTGTTTTCATCATTGCAAAATTTCAGGGCAGTATATAAGCTGTTCCCATTTACTAACCTATGTGTCTTCCCACTGTACGACCAGAAATCAAGTAGACCGTGTTCCTTTACTCAACTGACTCAATATTCTTAGGACTATTATCTTCTAAATTATTTCGTTGCCAGTTTTAACAGAACACTAACCTATTCAAAAGTTAGTCTAACAGGATGAATAAGTTGAGTCTGAGATGGGGCTTTCCCTAACAGTGGTACTTGACCAGTAAAGTATATAATGTGGTTGCTTTTAACAAAGGTAAGCCAAAGGACAACTGTCAAAAAGGGTAGTTAGACTCAAAATTGGAGAAATGGTTATTTTTCCAGAAGAGCCTCAGTGCTTAGTGTAGACACTGAATTAATAAGGAAATAGTTGAACTTTCAATGTTGATGCACCAAATCAGTGTAGAGACTGGGGTAGAACTTAGAGTCTCCATGTGAAATAAGTAATGAATGAAGTACAGAATCAGAGAGCTTGAGGATTCTTAGAGACCTGGCCAATATCCTCTCTTTTAAAATTATAGAACTGAGAAGAAATTTGATTTACACAGAGAATCAGGGTTAGGACTCGTGGCTTTTTATCTAAACTCCAGTACTGTCCCTCACAGTGCTGGCAGAGTGTTTTACCTCTATGTCCTATGATACCTCCTTCTGAGCATTGCTCACAAAGTACTGCTGAGGACCTGGAAGGCTTGTGGACCATGAACAATGAGACTGAGAGAGAGCATGGGAATTAGATCATGTAGTTCTGTAGGCCTTTGTCTTTTACAAGGGCAATAAGAAGCCAAGGCTTGAAGGATTTTTACCAAAGAATAGGCTAATTAGATGTGTGTTTTAAAAAGACTGCTCAGGCTGCAATATGCTGAACTTCGGGGAATCAGTACTCACTGGGAGCTCATTTAAGAAAATGGGGTCTTGGACAAGGTGGTGCCCTATAGGTAGAGTGAAGTAGCTGGATAAGAGTGATATTTAAGTAACACAGGAAAATCCTAAATATTATCAACTTACACTGTTTTTGGTTTATGCCCTCCAAATTATTGCATGATTAAAAGGAGCTTGTAGAGTAAAATTTTATTTCATTCATTCATTTATTCGCTTGAAATATATCAAGCATTTGCATATTGTTCCTTATTTAAGTTTGCTAATATAAGGTTATTAAATTTAAACATACGTGGTCTCTTGGTATACTTTTAAAATTCAGAATGTTATCAAGAAAACTACATACTGAAAAATGTGATATTGGATTATTTATAGATGTTACAGTGTTTGCAAATTCAGGGTTAGATTTACACACAGTGTGTTAGAAACCATTTTTTTACTCCTACTTTGCATTCATAATGGAAATAGTGTGCATGTTAGCTTTTCTATAATAAATACTACGTTTAAATAATACTTCAACTAGAACTTTAAATTAAAAAAGAAACAATAAAATAATTCACGGTAGCCTATAAATAATAGCAGATCTTTTCTTGATTCTTGAGACATTTATAAACTAATAATTTAGTCTCATCAAATATTCTTTTGTTTTTGGAGTACCAAGGCATTTATTTTGACTTCTGATGCTTTATAAGGACATGTTATTTGGGAGTAATTGATGCCAAGTTTATTGAAAACAGCTATTTTACTAAGCTACTTTGACTAAGATGCAGGATCCCAGTGACCTAGTTGAGTCTAATACACCATTCCTTACAAAGGAGAAGGAGAGATGGAAATTTTGGAAGAGATGGAGTTTGTGTTTTAATCTACTTTAAAAGGAACCACTGCTTTCTTTTCAGTACCATTGACTTCCGAAATACAAATATAACGTAACTAGAAAATTCAGAACTGGGATGGGAAAATATGATTGGTAAATGTAGGAACGAACCAATTCTTTTCCATCTATTAGTGATGAGAGTTTTAACACCCTAAAGTTGTACACAACAAGTTATTCACCTTCTTTTACTACTAAACTTTCCCATCCCTTTCATGGATGGCCTCTGCCTCTTCACCATGAGATAGATTCCTTTGCCTTTTGTTTCAAAAATTAGAGAAAGCTTTGGATAACAACCTTTCGACTCCACTCTCCTCTACTTTGAATTTCATCAATTACGGTGATTTCCCATACAGTCACATCAGAGAATGAGGTGCCTTGTTCTTTCTCTAAGGCAGTCCAACTCCTGTGTACTATATTCGTTCCCCTCTATCTCACCTGGGATTATTACTTTACCATTTATTCTCTGTCCTGTCTTCACCATATCCTTATGGAAGCCCCTTAACAAGTTCAAGACTTTGAACGTTATGTAATAAAGAGAAACCTTCATAAAGCCTGACAGTTCTGCTCTTCTCTGTCTTGCTCTCCCTTTATAGCCATACTTCTTGGATAATTGTTCCATATTTTTCTGTTTCCATTTACTTCTGTAATACAATTCTTTACACCATTGTGTTGTTCTTGATAAGGTCAACCAGAAACTCCAACTTGCTAAGTCCAGGGATTTCTTTCCAGTAGTCATATTGCCATAAACATGTAATTTTATAAATTACTCTTTCTGAAAATTCCTCTCTTGGCTTTCTTATTACTTCTCTCCCTGCTTTCCTTGTCAACTCTGACTTTCTTTTTTGTCTTATTCCTTGACTTCTTTCTTCTACTTTGTTCATCTTACGAATGTTAGGACTAAAAGTCTTATATTTGGTCCTCTTCTTCATACTGCAGGCGCTGCCCGAATGGTCACGCTCACTGTCGTAACTTCATTCACCATTTATCTTGCTGATTTCTCCCTTCTCTGGTCTCTGCCTAAGATCTCTTGCCTCTTCTTCAGACCAGTATTTCTAGCACCCTATTGGAAATTTACTAGATAGGAACTAGGAATTAGAAGACTGTTGCAACCATCCTGATAAAAAGTGATATGGAACTAAACTCTGGAGTCTCAGAGGAAATAGAGAAGTTAGATGTTTACAAAATACAGTAAGGAGGTGGAATCTACAGATTTTTATATTCCATTTGATTGGGGGAGTGGGACTGAAGGAATGAGGTTTTAGGCTTAGTCACTTGAAGGTTTGTGGCTTCATTCATTGAGATTACGAATATGAGAAAATGAGTGGGACTTGGAAAGATGATGGTTGTATCTTTGAACATACAGAGTTGAAAGTATCTGTTGGACTTCAGTTATTCATTTGCTTGTATGAATATAGAGTTCCTGAGAGATCTGGTATAAAGATAACGGACTTGGAAGGAACCCATCTAAGGTGGACATCGAAGACATGGGAGAGGTCACAGAGCACAGAAGGTGAAGAGAAGGGCCAGCGTCACAGCTCGTCATGAGCATCTACTCGCATTTCCCATGCCTTCACTGTTTGATTTTCTGCATCTGCACATGTAAACTTTGTTGTAACCATAGTCAATTCATTGACATTCTTCTACATGCAGTTTAGTCCTTTGTCTTGGTTCATATTGATCAGTGCCTGAATGCCGCCTGCCCATCTGGTGAATTCCCTTTCTTATCTTGCAAAATTTACCTCTGGTATCATCTCCAGGAAGCTGCAGTCAGGTCTGAGCGTTCCTCTCTCTGCTCCCACAGTGCCTTATGATGGCATTTACTGTTTTTGGTGACTTATGTATGTAGTCTCATTCTCACTAGACTATATCTCCTATGGGCTTATGACTTGACTTATGTTGGCAAGATAGCATGAGATTTACCTATTTGTTAAGCTAATAGAATTTTTGGTAGAATATTTTTAAATTACATGGATCATTAAGATAATATAAAATAACTTAAAAATTAATGCTTGGCCATGTTAATATTTAAATATGACTTTTTAAAGGTCCATTTAGAAAATACTTCTGAGTTCTTGATTAGGCTTTGTAAACTCACCAGAGAAAAGAAACAATAAATTTAAATAACCTATAATTCCTTCTCCATACTGTTGGTCTTATTTTTATGGCACAGTAAAATAGAGAGAAATGATTGCTTCATGCTTTACCACTAGATGGCTGGATTGTGTTGCTTTTGGAAAAGAAGTAAAATCTTAATCCCTTGAAGTAGCCTAATATGTAAAATTCAACAAAATGTCTGATATATAATGCACACATACATATACACACACACACATAGATAGTCAAGTTAATTGGCACTGTTTCTTAACTCATAAAAATTGTAACCTTTATGATTTTAACCTTAATTTGTAAGATATATTATATTTTGATAAGACATATAAAAGGTCAGTATATTTTAAATCATGGTTTTGCAAGGAATATCCATAAACATCAGCTCCAAAAATCTCACAGTCCCCTTGAGGGTGAATTTAGTTCAGAGAGCCTAGTATCTGTTGTCAAATGAGTACTTTCACTTTCTCTTTACAGAGAAAGTGTTTTATAGAAGCTGTGTTCAACTGGAGTTCAAAATGATAGAAAAAGACAATATTAAATTTTAAGTTGTAAAACATTTTGTTGCAATATTTAAGTCTCCTTGAATCAAGTCTGGATGATAATAAGCATCTCTATTTTTGGGCAGCATTCAGGAATATATTAAGTTGAACCATATAAAATTGCAATTTTTGTATTTCAAAATAGGCAGATATCAACAGTCTCATGAAGTTCAACCTAATAACTTTCTTAATTGTTTTAATAATTTAAATTTCTTACATTTCATTCAGTGATTTGAATGGTCCCTGTCATTTTGGGGCTGTTAAACCTTGGTAAACTAAAGATTTGGTCTTGAAAGGAGTATTTATTTCTCTGTGGGATTTTGTGGAAGATACATGCACAAAAATGCAATTTGGCAAAATGAACTTTGGGGTAATAATAGATCTTGCCAAATGCCAAGAGTATCGTTTCAGTGTAAAGTTTTAAATATTGCACACAGAAAGTTCAGGGTGCATCTTTGAAAACAGGACATAAAATGCATGTCTAAATGGAATATTTCTAGGCTTATTTAGGATATATGCTAGTTTAAGAGATCAAAAAGATATTAAAATGTGGGTCTCAAATGAACATTGATTTGTAAGATATTTTTCCCCTTGGAATAGCATTAATAAAATAGTTTGCCGGTTTTATTTTTGGATACTTACAATGGTAGTGTTAATATTTAACTAAAATATGTGAAATTTAAAAATACTTGGTAAATATATTTAATATGTTAATAAAACAGGTAAATATATTTAATATGTTAACAAAACAGCAAAATATATGAAGTGATATTTTTGGCTAAGTTCGAAGTTGCTGTCAGTGAGGCCTTGATTACTTTCCATTCCTGTATCCTAACACTGTCCATGGTAATCCAGTTTCCTCTGGGAGGCATAATTTTGACTTTTCTTACCTGAACTCTGACAACAGATTCCACCCAGACATGTTGTCCCTTGCTACAGCTGATCATGCTAGTGTTTTGGAATTTTTATAGTCATCTTATTTTTAAGTCTTTCAGAAAAATGTTGATTTTAAAAAATACACAAAACTGTATTTTACTTTTACAAAAAATGCTAGGACAGTTAGGCAGTGTTAAAAAAGTTTGAAAGTACACTATGTTGTGTTTATTTGGTAAACTTAGCAGGTTAATTTAATTATGAAAGGGAGAGATCCTCCCTAAGAAATATTTGGATGTTTTTGATGGTGAAATTAAATAATTCCTTGTTTGTTCTGTCTTATTTCACCCATCAAGCAATAAAACAAAGCAAAGTTTGACTGTTTATCCCTCAGGATTAATAATTAGGAGATAATTTTTGCTCTATTTAGTAGAGGCACCTTACTACATTTCTTGACTTAACTATAATGTCCTGTAGATGAGGAAAAGTAATGGATTGCTTTGGATATAAAATATAATTTTTCTTTATGAGATAAAAATAGAAAACATCATTCAGGAGTTTTTAAAAACAAAACCAAAAAAACCTTACAACCACATTATTCTTTGCTTTTTTTAAAATTCCCTATGCAGATTTGAAATGAGGCTGTTACAATAGATTCGTTTTGACAGGAGTATGTAGACTTTATATGTGACCAACTGGATACCATATAGCACTGAAATATTTCTCTATTTGGATTAGTATTAAGTACTTGTACCCTTAGGTGCTTGTAGGCATTGATAGAAAACATACAGTCATGATAGTTATCTGTTATGTAGTTTCCTAACTTCTCCAAGGATCTGGGATAATCTGAGAAAGGTAACAATCTCATTATGAATGATCTGTTCATTTAGCACTTTTTATAGCACTGGTGTCCTTTGTTAGTTCTTCTCACTCACCATCACAAACACCACTTCAGGAAGCCAGTGCCACTTGCTGGATCACTATGGAACCATTGTAAATCAGTTTAAGAAATATTTCTCACCTTCAGGAAAATTGAAGTCACAGTCAAACTGTTCAGAGTACTCAGCTGCTTTACAATCATCCTTCATAGGCTTTATCATGATGATCTGTGGTTGTGTAATAAAATACATCAAAGGGTTGTAATGCTTTTTAAATATTTTCAAAAGTATTTATAAAACTAGTTGAAACAGAACAAGTTTCTAGAGCAGTAAAAGGATAATTTGGACATTGATTAATTGTACTGATTTCATGATAAAATTCATATGTCTTATAAGTTGATGAATGTTGCTCTTTGTTTCTTTTCTTAACCCTTCTACTTCGTATCAGTGTCTATATTGATTTATATTGTTTATGAACAGTACTTATCCTCAGTATCTTGAAAGGTAGAGCTTTCATAGAAAAGGAAATACCTGTCGCTATTGTTGAGTAATTACCTTGCAAAGCCCCCAATATGATGAATAGATATGATTATGTAGGACAACTGAAATGTAAAACAATTACTCTGTGTATGTGGTGTTTCTTTCCCGAACATGTTTTTATTTCACCTTTTTTCTTGAAGGATATTTTCTCTAGGGATAGAAGTCTTAAGTTAATGGTTATTTTCTGCACTATCTTCTGTTTGCTGCGGTTTTATGTTTGTTTGTTTGTTTTTTTTAGATTATGAAAGGTATTTTTATTTTTATTTATTTATTTATTTTTTTACAATTTATTTTATTTTAGTATCATTAACCTACAATTACATGAGCAATATTGTGTTGATTAAACTACCCCCTTCATCAGGTACCCCCCACCAACCACATTACAGTCACTGTCCATCAGTGTAGTGAGATGAGAATCACTACTTGTCTTCTCTGAGTTGTACAGCCCTCCCCGTGCCCCCCCACCCTATGTCTGCTAATCATAATGCCCCTTTTACCCTCTTATCCCTCCCTTCCCGCCCTTCTTCCCCAGTCCCTTTCCCTTTGGTAACTATTAGTCCGTTCTTGGGTTCTGTGACTCTGCTGCTGTTTTGTTCCTTCGGGTTTTTTTTTCTATGTTCTTATACTCCACATATGAGTGAGATCACTTGATACTTGTCTTTTTTGGCCTGGCTTATTTCACTGAGCATAATACCCTCCAGCTCCATCCATGTTGTTGCAAATGGTAGGATTTGTTTTTTTCTTATGGCTGCGTAATATTCCATTGTGTATATGTACCACATCTTCTTAATCCATTCATCTACTGATGGGCACTTAGGTTGCTTCCATTTCTTGGCTATGGTAAATAGTGCTGCAATAAACATAGGGGTGCATCTGTCTTTTTGAAACTGGGCTGCTGCATTCTTAGGGTAAATTCCTAGGAGTGGGATTCCTGGGTCAAATGGTATTTTTATTTTGAGTTTTTTGAGGAACCTCCATACTGCTTTCTACAATGGTTGAACTAATTTGCATTCCCACCAGCAGTGTAGGAGGGTTCCCCTCTCTCCACATCCTCGCCAACATTTGTTGTTGTTTGTGTTTTGGATGTTGGCCATCCTCACTGGTGTGAGATGAAATCTCCTTGTGGTTTTAATCTGCATTTCTCTGATGATTAGTGATGTGGAACATTTTTTCATGTGCCTGTTGGCCATCTGAATTTCTTCTTTAGAGAAGTGTCTATTCATGTCCTCTGCCCATTTCTTAATTGGATTATTTGCTCTTTGTTTATTAAGGTGCGTGAGTTCTTTATATATTTTGAATGTCAATCCCTTATGAGATACATCATTTATGAATATATTTTCCCATATTGTAGGATGTCTTTTTGTTCTGCTGATGGTGTCCTTTGCTGTACAGAAGCTTTTCAACTTGATATAGTCCCATTTGTTCATTTTTGCTTTTGTTTCCCTTGCCCGGGGGGATATGTTCATGAAGAAGTCGCTCATGTTTATGTCCAAGAGATTTTTGCCTATGTTTTTTTTCTAAGAGTTTTATGGCTTCATGACTTACATTCAGATCTTTGATCCACCTTGAGTTTACCTTTGTGTATGGGGTAACACAGTAGTCCAGTTTCATTCTCTTAGATGTAGCTGTCCAGTTTCTCCAACACCAGCTGCTGAAGAGGCTGTCATCTCCCCATTGTATATCCAAGGCTCCTTTATCAAATATTAATTGACTGTAAGTATTTGGGTTAATGTTTGGATTTTCTATTCTGTTCCACTGATCTGTGGGTCTGTTTTTGTGCCAGTACCAAATTGTCTTGATTACTGTGGCTTTGTAGTAGAGCTTGAAGTCAGGGAGCGTAATTCCCCCTGTTTGATTCCTCCTTCTCAGGATTGCTTTGGCTATTCGAGGTCTTTTGTGGTTCCATATGAATTTTAGAATTCTTTGTTCCAGTTCATTGAAGAAAGCTGTTGGTAGTTTGATAGGGATTGCATTGAATCTGTAGATTGCTTTAGGTAGTATAGCCATTTTGACAATATTTATTCTTCCTAGCCAAGAGCATGGGATGCATTTCCATTTGTTAGTGTC
>JAQQAC010008864.1:4406241-4516770 GCA_029783875.1 Phataginus tricuspis
TTCTCTTTTTCTCTTAATGAGTCTGGCTAGGGGTTTATCTATTTTGTTTATTTTTTCAAAGAACCAGCTTTTGGTTTCATTGATTTTTTCTATTGTTTTATTCTTCTCAATTTTATTTATTTCTTCTCTGATCTTTATTATGTCTCTCCTTCTGGTAACTTTGGGCCTCATTTGTTCTTCTTTTTCCAATTTCAATAATTGTGTCTTTAGACTGTTCATTTGGGAATGTTCTTCCTTCTTTAAATAGGCCTAGATTGCAATGTACTTTCCTCTTAAAACTGCCTTTGCTGCATCCCACAGAAGTTGTGGCTTTGTGTTGTTGTTGTCATTAGTCTCCATATATTCTTTGATTTCTGTTTTGATTTGGTCGTTAACCCATTGATTCATTAGGAGAATGTTGTTAAGTCTCCATGTATTTGTGAGCCTTTTTGATTTCTTTCTGAAATTTATTTCTAGTTTTATACCTTTGTGATCTGAGAAGTTGGTTGGTAGGATTTCAATATTTTTGAATTTACTGAGGTTCTTTTTGTGGCCTAGAATGTGGTCTGCTCTGGAAAATGTTTCATGTGCACTTGAGAAGAATGTGTATCCTGCTGCTTTTGGGTGCAGAGTTCTGTAGATATCTGTTAGGTCCATCTGTTCTAGTGTGTTGTTCAGTGCGTCTGTGTCTTTACTTATCCTCTGCCTGGTTGATCTATCCTTTGGAGTGAGTGGCGTGTTAAAGTCTCCTAAAATAATTGTATTGCTGTCTATTTCCTCCTTCACTTCTGTTAGTATTTGTTTCACATATGCTGACGCTCCTGTGTTGGGTGCATATATCTTCTTGTTGGACTGACCGCTTTATCATTATGTAATGTCCATCTTTATCTCTTGCTACTTTCTTCGTTTTGAAGTCTATTTTATCTGATACAAGTACTGCAACACCTGCTTTTTTCTCTTTATTGTTTCCTTGAAATATTTTTTTCCATCCCTTCACTTTTAGTCTGTGTATATCTTTGGGTTTGAGGTGAGTCTCTTGTAAGCAGCATGTAGTTGGATCTTGCTTTTTTATCCACTCTGTTACTCTGTGTCTTTTGATTGGTGCATTCAGTCCATTTACATTTAGGGTGATTATTGATAGATATGTACTTATTGCCATTGCTGGCTTTAGATTCGTGGTTACCAAAGGTTCAAGGGTTGCTTTTTTCCTATCTGAGAATCTAACTTAACTTTCTTGTTAAGTTATTGTTAACACCGTCTGATGTTTCTTTATCTCTCCCTTCCTATTTTTCCTCCTCCTTTCTTTGTATATTAGGTGTTTTATTCTTTGCCTTTAGTTAGTATTTGGATGGTCTGCTTTCTTTGCTATGATTTTATTTTCTCTGGTGACATCTTTTTAGCCTTAGGGGTGTTTCCCTCTAGAGCAGTCCGTTTAAGATATCCTGTAGTGGTGGTTTATGGGAGGCAAACTCTCTCAACTTTCTTTTGTCTTGAAATTGTTTAATCCCTCCGTCATATTTAAATGATAATCGTGCTGGATAGAATATTCTTGGTTCGAGGCCCTTCTGTTTCATTACGTTAAATATATCATGCCGTTCTCTTCTGGCCTGTGAGGTTTCTGTTGAGAAGTCTGATGACAGTCTGATGGGTTTTCCTTTGTAGGTGATCTTTTTTCTCTCTCTAGGTGCCTTTAATACTCTGTCTTTACCTTTGATCTTTGCCATCTTAATTATTATTTGTCTTGGTGTTGTCTTCCTTGGGTCCCTTGTGTTGGGAGATCTGTGGGCTTCCGTGGACTGTGAGACTATTTCCTTCCCAAGCTTGGGGAAGTTTTCAGCAATTATTTCTTCAAAGACACTTTCTATCCCTTTTTCTCTCTCTTCTTCTTCTGGTACTCTGTAATGCGAATATTGTTCCGTTTTGATTGGTCACATAGTTCTCTTAATATTCTTTCATTCTTAGAGATCCTTTTATCTCTCTCTGCCTCAGCTTCTTTGCATTCCTGTTCCCTGTCTTGTAATTCCTTGATCGTGTCTTGAACCTGATTCAATCTGTTATTGAGCCCGTCAATGGCTTGTCTCATTTCTGCATTGTCTTTCCTCACTTCCCTCACTTCCTCCCTCAGCTCTTGCACATTTTTCTGAAGGTCCGTCAGCATGGCTATGACTTTTATTCTGAATTCTTTTTCTGGAAGACTATGCATGTCCATTCCTTCAGAGTCTCTGGGGTGTTGTTTGTCTGAAGCTTTGTCTGTACCATATTCTTCTGTCTTCTCATGACTATAGAATTAGTTGTTAGTAGTTGTCACGTATGTCCGCTGTGCTTTTTATGACTTTAAAAAGGAAAGAGAAGAAAGGAGAGAAAACAAAAAAAAGAAAAGAAAGAGAAAAAAGTACTACTAATAATAAAGTAAAAAGAGAGAGAGAAAAAGGAAAAGAAAGGAAAGAAAAAGAAAAAGTAGCAACACGTGTAAAAAAAAAAAAAAGCCCACCGGGGGTTGTTTCTGTGTGAATGCTGTAGGTGGCGCTATTGCTCCACTATTCCAGAGCCGTGGCCGTGTCGTTCCACACGGCCCTTTAAAGCTGTGGCCGTGGTGAGAATGAATGGGAGGCTGTTGAGCTCTGTGGGAGTCCTAAATATGGCTACCCTTTCCCAGTCGCCTGCTATGGGGTCCGAGGTTCCCCAGGACTCCCAGCCTGCTGGGTTGAGTGTTCCTCTGCGATGACTTTCTCTGCTGGACTCCTGTCTCTTTAAGACCATTGAGAAACAAAGCGCGTGCTTTTCTCCTTTTTTTTCCCCCTTTTCTTTCTTTCTTCTCTCTTAAGCTGGTCTGTTTATGACTTTAAAAAGGAGAAAGGAAAAAAAAAAGAAGAAGAAAAGTAAAAAATAAAGTAAATAATAATGGAAAGAAAGGGAAAGAAAAAAAGGAAAAGAAAGGGGAGAAAAAAACAATAACTGCCTCGCCGGGACTCCTGCCAGAGTGCTGGGGTGGAGGAGCTCTCGGATCTCGCTGAGTCGCGGCTCCGTATCTTACCCGCCTCGCCGGGTGCCGAGTCCTCTCTCCGGTGTGTCTGACCGCCGGAGCTCTGGGGGGAAGGAGCGCTTGGTCCCGCCGGGTCGCGGCCCCGTATCTTATCCGCCTCACCGGCTGCCAAGTTCTCTCAGGTGTACCTGTATTCTGGTCTCTCTTTTAGGGATAGTTGTATTTGCTGTGTTTTCGTGAATAAATATAATGTTGGGAGGAATTTTTCTTCCGGTCTGTTCACGTCGCCATCTTCCCGCTAAATCATAATGTCATGTAACTTGAGAGCTAGCTTTTTGGGGGGGACCTGGAATAGGGCAGTGATGTAGCAGGAAGACAGCTTACCCCACTTTTGATTTGACTGAATTTTCCCCTAAGATTCTCTGTACTCCTCTGCTTTTCTCTGCTACTTTCTATTCTACTTTTGACTTTGAAGATTATTCCAGAATGCTGTCTTTAGCTTTCCTCCTCTGGTAGGAACAGTGGGGTGTGTTGGGCAATTGGAATGCAGTGAGAAGCCTTGGAACAACCATTTGTATGAGTGTGTAAGTTGTCTCATGTTTTAATGTTGAAGATGTGCTAAAAGAGTTTCCTTTAAATCCAGTTCCTACATATAGAGAAGTCCAAGCATGAGAGAGTTTTCTGACTTTGCTTAATGGAGAGGATTTTGTTGTTGGCTAGTCAACCAGATGGAGGCTGCAATATCTTAATGGAGAAATTACGTTACAGAAAGATGAAGGAGAAAAAGAACTAGGTTATTGCCTTAACACTGTCACTCCTCCAGGCTGTATGTATTTAAATAAATGTTGGGCTTCAATTTTTCCATCTGCAAGTAAAAGCAAACTAGCTGAGCATTTCCTAAGCTTCTGTAAATTTGTGAGCCCTTTCCTAAATAATATGATTCCATGATTCCCACATTGAAATTTTGAAGTTTATTTTGTCAGTTTCATATGGCATATAATGTGACTTTAAGTTTAAAAAATTATATCATTATGTCATTAAAGATATTATAAATTTAATTTTAGTGTTATCCTTAGTAATGTTTATACTTCACAAGCAAATTTTTCAATTGTCTCTATATGACAATATATTTTGTTACATTACATGAGAAAAACTTGTTGAGAAATGTTTAAATGTTTATTATATTTAGGTGTTGAGGCATCAGAAATAGTCAAAAACTATTTTCATGTCTGGATGTTGGAATTCTTGGATTTTGACTTTTAGGAAAATTTCTTTTTTGTTTGCGTTTGGTTTCTAAAGGATGAGTAAGAAAGATTGCTTCAGGTTTCCGACTGCAAGCACTTTTCTACAGTCTCTCATTGCAGGTGTGGGTAACCACTTAGGATAAAATGAGCTTTATATTGTTTCCTTCAACATTTTTTTTCTGAAATACCAGAGATATCGTGATTTGTCACCTAAGACATCTGATCAGATGAATGCAATTCACAGATACAATTATTTGGGATGAACCTGTAGAATTAGTTACTTTTATGTTCTTCCATCATTCGTTACAGTTCGGAATTTGTGGTCCTTATGCTTCCTATCTTTTACAGTGGTCCATCATAATTAAACACAATATTCTAAAAATAACTAAAGCCACTAAGTAAGTCTCAAAACCAGGGGCCCAGCAGTGTCCATCTGAGTGATAAACTGGTGTAACTGTGTAACCGCTGGAGGCAGCTCATTACCACTCACTTGAAATACACACCAGGGCTTTCCAAATTTTGTTTTGAAGGGCTGCAGAATGAGACCTTTAAGAAACGTAATTAAAAATAGGAATAAATTGGTAGATTTGCCTTTAACAGCCTGAAACTGAAATACCTGTACCGTCTGGGGTGGAGGTTGGATGATGTGGAGTAGCGGTGAGAATGTTGATGGATGACAGCTGTGTGCATGTCAGGTAACAGAGAAGACTGTTCTGGTGGTGGGGCATGAGGTGGTAGGTGGTCTGTCAGAGCACGTCAGAGCAGTGAGCTCCACGCACACAGCATGTTCCATCCCAGCAGCAGTGGCTGGAAAGGTATGTGAGGGCGAGTGTGCGCCTCAAAACCAGACACAGGTCTCCTCTCTTCCTAGACAGATCACTGTTGTTTAGGATTTCTTAATTTATACTTTGTTGCCTTATAAATCTTTGGAATCATTCTAGATTTGTAAAGCCTAGATTTACAGATAAACGACAAAGATAATATGGAGAGATCCTGTATACCCCTCATCTGGTTTCCTCTGATTTTATATTTCTCTTATATTGCCAAGATTGTCAAACTGAGAAACCAACATCGGTACATTGCTATGAACTCAACTTCAGACTTCTTTTGGATTCTACCAGATGGGTTTTTTTTTTTTTAAGGCAGATCCTTTTTTTTTCCCCCTGATCATTTCATTCCTGAGCTTTGGAAGTTAACAGAATCATAGCTTTATTTTCATTTTTCCTTGGCTATTTTCTTGAGAACTACTTATTATAGGAAAATTATGTATATTAGAATCCTCCAAATTTATACTAAACATTATCATGTAAGAAATTTCACCATAAAGTTCCATCACCATGAACTATAAGATAAAGTTTATCTTTTGCTAACAGGTTCACCATAGTGTTAGTGCATTTCTAAAGCATTCAGTAATGTCTCTATATACCTTAGTATTGTTCATGGGATTTCTTTTTGGAAATATATGTGAAATTAACAAGTGTGGAAAAGTGATGTCTCTTCTGTTATTACAAAGATAATACAACCATAATTTAATTCATATGACCAAATTAAGACGTGATACACTTTAAACAGAACACATTCTAAACTAGGTATTTTGACTCTAAATTTGTTTTCTTGAGATAAATATATAATTAAAACAGAACTGGAATTATTAAAGATTTATAGTTATTTATTTAAATAAATCAAACAGATTTGTTTAAAACAGAATTATACCTTTGGGGCTGCTTTGACTTTTTAAATAACATCTATCTAAGAAAAGATGTAACTGTATTTTAATGATGTATTTTTCTCTATAGATAGCTAAATATCCAATTTTAACATTGTCAGTGAGAAATCTTATAACTGTTTAGTACATAAGCTTTGAGAATGGTAGTATTAAAAATAGTTATAGTAGCAATTGTATATCAGCTGTCATGTCTAATAATTTTTTTAAAAGGAAATTTAGAGAAATTGAAATGGAAAATGAGAATGAGATTGCCACAGCTGATTTAGAAGTAGAGAATAGTCACGACCTTGACCTCTTGTAGCACTCACCTGTTACAAATCCTGAAACAGTTTTTGGAGACACTAATACATAATGTCTTCATCACCACCATTGCAATGTATGGGGTGTGCCAGGTACTGTGCAGAAGAAGAATCTATGAGCTTAATATGTAAAAGTACCCATCTGAGTACATGGCTTACCAACAGATGAAGAAAAACAAGTACACAGTTTCTGGGAAAAGAGGGAAATTGGATGTCTAGCTGGATATATTGGAAATAACTATGTAGGGTTTGGTAAAATAAAGCAAGGCATTTTTTTTCTCGATTGGAAGGTCTACAGTTAGAATACCAGATACAGCTCTTTACTAGCTCATCCTTGGAATTTATATACTGAAAAGAAATCATTGAAACTATGCCTGTCTTCTCTTGAATGCACTTTCTGTCTTTTCTGTTTTAACTGGAAGCCTGCCCCTGCCTTTCTGTCTGTAAACTTCCATCTTCCACCTGCTACTTCTCCCAGAATGGAAATACCAAAATATTCCTTGAACATGGTAGTTTAATAGATTGTGTGTGTGTGTGTGTGTGTGTGTGTTTAATTTGTATGATAACATGTTTTTTAAAAGAAGACATTGTAAGATAACATGTTTTAAAATGTGTTTGTGAAAGAGAACATATTTATTCTTCACAATAAATTCCCCTGCCATTAACTATTCTCAACTCTAAGCATCACAGCTGGTGAGAATGGTAGAAGTTCATGAGCCATTCCCATCTCTTGAGAAAAGTAAGAAATCCCAGTCAGAATTCATTGGCTATCTTTCTGGTTTGCTTCAATGGTTCTAATACATTTTTTTCCTCCATGTCAACTCATAAATGGTAGATTCTCTGAATTGTGTAAAATTATGAGTGCTTTGTAGGGCTTTTCATTTTAAATAGTAACATACAAAAAAAATTGAATAGTAAAACCTTTCTGTATAATACACAGATTTCCTTCAGCCGTACTTTAAGTTAAATCCTTAACCAACTTTTTTTTCCACATTCCTTTTCAACTTTGTTTCAAAATACTAAAATGTTAAAAAGAAAGTTTATAAACAAAAAATTTATAAAGAGTACAAGCAAAAATAATTTTCTGTAGCAACTGGGTATTAAACTGATAGTAGCACAAACTGCTTTTTGTATTCTATGTTTTTATTTTCCCCTTTTAAAACACCTTTTCTTGCCCCATATAATTTTAGAAAGTTAATGGGAACTTTAGATATAATTTTAATACAGTTCCTCATCTTACTAAATTGAAAAAGTGTGCTTGGAAAATATCTAGAGCACCACAACTAAAATCTGAAGTTCCCATTTATAGTGTGGTTTCTTTGTAATGTAATATGTAGAGTGGTTTCAATACAAAGACTGAAATTTGTATTGAATGAGTTCATGCATAAAACTGGAAAAACTAAGTCTTATTACGTGAGCTTTCCATTTCCAACAAATTCTCAATACAGATAATTAAGTTTAGCCTCAGGTTATGTTCCTTTGCTGTTTCCCTTGACTGTTTATAACATTCATGACATACTTTTCAATTACTGTACTTCTCATTTTGGGCATTATAAACTTTCAAGAAGAAGCTGGATAGAATATATCCTAAGACAGACACCACTGTAAGATCTAGACTTTATTATTTCTGTGATTGAAACTCACCACTTTCTAAATATAAATAGCTTCCATTTGTTTCATTCTAAAGTGGGTTGAAAATATATTCATGAGCTTTCTTGGCTTTAGTAATATAAATTTTCTAGTTAAATATGAGCTTTATTGCTAAATTAAAAATGCTATACAGGTAAATAAAAGTAAATAATGAAATGTATTTAGAAGTAAAGTAATAGACTTTTAAACTAAATCATCATAGTCAAAAATGTTTGCTATTTTTTGCTAAATACACATTAGGATTAAACTAAGTATATGTACTATTCCATGTCCTACCATGCTACATCTCATGGTATCATGTCCAGATGTATCTTTCATAAAGACATGACATCTTTGAAACTCCCCTGTAATCTCCTTTGCAACTGTTTAATCTACTTTTCAAAATGCTGCAAATTGCATTCAAGTGCTGTGCTTTCTGGTGCCTTCAGGCTTTTTAATTTAAGGAATTTATCCAAAAATTTACAGGAATAAGAGGTCTTTAAAATACAGTCTGCTCTTTTTATGTTTATTATTAAATAATATAACTAATTAAATAACGTTCTAAATGTTTTCTAATGTTCTAAAACATAACGTGAAAAGGTATAAAAATTCCATTTTGTATACTTTATTTTATTTTGGAATGTGCCAAGTTCATTCCTTTTTATTGCCAAATAACATTCCATTGTAGAAATATATCACATTTTGTCTGTCCATCAGTTTATGGACATTTGGGTTGTTTCTCCTTTTTGGCTATTATGAGTAATGCTGCTATGAGCATTCAGGTATGAGATCTTGTTTTCTCTTGGGTACATACCTAATAGTGGAATTTCTTGGTCCTATGGAAGAACTTGGCAAGAGGATTTATGTTCTTTTTCTGATCAGGCACTAATACTTTAATTCGGAGAACTGCGGTTTTAGTATTCACTCTTTTCTCTTGAATATTAGCACCCAAAGACCTATAAAAATAAACATATTAATATTAAATTTTTAAAGCATCCCCAAAGCTGTCAAAAAGCATAACAAATTTCGAATAAGCATTTGCAGTTGGTGATTGGAATCTAAAGCAGCTTCAGCAATAACTCAGTATTAAAAGGTTCTAGTTTGACTGAGACTCGCTTACCTTTTTCCTGGTTTGTTCCAACCATGCCACAATTACATAGAGTGATCTTTTTTTCTCTTTTGGAAACACACAAGAATTTACATAAATGCTAGCAGATTCTTTATGTGATATGAAATCCATCTTATCCTAAGAACTTTCTTAGCCAGTGAACCCTCTAAAGCAAGTTCACATTTATTAAAATTGTAGGAAAATATAGATAGCATGGGCAATTCTGGCTCCACTTAGATAAAATAGCAAGAAGCCCATTAGCACAATAAAATCCTGTTTTTTCAAATTGCAGAATACTGCCAGGTTTTGTACAAAATTGAGAGAAATTTAGTCCAAAAGGATAAATGTTTCTATTTATTTTAAATGATTACTTCATATTATTTTAATACATACTATTTTTATTATCTTATTTATCTTTTACAAGTTCCAGTGCAGGATAACCAAATAGTTGATTGAGGAAAGTTTCTCTTTATAGAAGATATCCAACTTAAAAAAAAAAATGGAAAAAGAAGGATAGAATTGATATCACATTGCAGTCTTTAATGAAAAATGGATCTAGGCTGTGTTCATCAATACCTGCTGACACTCTTAGGTGAAAGGGATGGAGAAGGCAGTAACGCTTGAACCTCCTGATAAACCTCACATCACATGAAAAAAGAAACAGTCGTGTATTATATGCCTCCTGATTTCCTTCAGTAAGAAATGCAAACATCACCTATAAAGTTTTCTTGCCAAAATACCAAACCCAGATTGCATTAAACTTCTTGAATTACTAGCTGATAGAAAGTATAAGAAGTGAAGTAACACGTTAACTAACACCGTGGAAAATCAATAAGCAGAATCCAGAATAGGGGAAATTTTATGAGGAAAATGACCCAGTTTCATCAATAAATAAATGGCAAGGAAAAAGAGGAAAGACTGTAGAAAAAAGGAAATTTAAGAAACATATCAATCAAATGCAGTTTGAGTCTTGTTCATACATTGATTCCAACAAACCATCAATAAAAACAAACTATGAGATACTGGTGACATTTTTAACACTGGCATATGGTGATATCAAAGAATTGTTGTCATATTACTCCTATGTTGTATGATTAAGAGCCCTTATCTTTTAGATATACATACTACAGTATTTATGGATGAAATAATAAGGTGCCTTGAATTTAACATAATCTAACAGAGGTATAAGAGAGATAAATAGATGAAAAAATGATAAGTATAAAAACTGGTGAGGATAGCAGTTTATTATACTGTCTTTCTCTACTTTTTTGTATGTATCTGAAATTTTCCATAATAATTAAAAATAGTAATAACTTTAGGAATATCAGACAAGTAAATATCACAAACAGTAGATTGTAAATTAATATTAAAAATGATAATTGTAATATAAGTTGATCTCAGGGTAGTGGTACAGCATGGAGAATATAGTCAGTGATTCTGTAACATCTTTCTATGTTGATGGATATTAACCACACTAGTGGAGGTGAGGATTTAATAATATGGGTAACTGTTAAACCACTGTTATATATTTGAAACCAATATAAGATTATAATTCAACCATACTTTACTAAAGAGAAAAAATATAAAGAAAAATAAAATAAAGAGTATAATGTAGTATGGATAGAAAAGAATGTTATAAAAATATTAGCAAATTCAGACTACATAAAAAGTTACCCCCTCTACAGGGTACAAGATTGACTTAACATTAGAATATCAATTTAATTCATGACATTAGCAAATTAAAGGAGAGTCATGATTATGCCAATAGATTCAGAAAAACCCAGTTAATAAAATTCAACGTCCATTCATAATTATAAAAAACTTGGGAACCTAGAAAGAGAACTTAATCTCATTCCTGGATATCTCCAAGACTTCATGCTCTTGGTGACAGTGTTCTTGTTGACAATGGAATGAGCCAAGAAGGCTTTATCACTACTTTTATTCATTATATAATTATTTTAATATTACTTAATATTAACATTGTTATTGATATTTAATATCATTGTAATCATTGTATATCAATATCTAAGCACAATCAGAAGTTACAGTTTTTACAATACGACTTGCTATAGCATCACAAAGTATCAAGTGTCTATAGGGATAAATTAACAAACCCTACTGTAGGCTCTTTATGCAGTGAACTATAAAATATTGAAAGAAAATAAAAGAAGGCCTAAATAAATGAAGAGACTATATCATATTCATAGATTAAAAGACTCAATATTTTGAAGATGTCATCTCCTCAAACTAATTATATAAATTTAGTGCCGTTCAAATTAAAATTTTAATAGGTTTCTTTATAGAACTAAAGCTGATGCTAAAATTTATACAGAAATGCAAAGGGCTACGAGGAGCCAAGATACCCTTGGAGAAGAGCAAGGTAAGACTTGTTCTACAAGACATCAAGACTTTATAAAGCTACAGTACTTAAGACTGGAGTTTTGGTGCAAGAACAGACAGCACAGTGCACAGAGATCCCAGAAACACAGTCATGCATATATAGACATGTTTGATGACAGAGGACATACAGCAGAGCTCTGGGGGAAGGACTATCTTTTATAAGCGGTGACTTGACAGTTAGGAATCCATATAGAAAATCATAATACTTGATCCCCACTCCACATCATAAACAGACATCAGTTCCACATAGATTATAGACAAATATAAAAAGCAAACAAACTTTTCAGGAAGAAAGTATGTGAGAATATCTTTTATCGCCTTAAGATAATGAAAGATTGCTTAAATTGAATACAAAGAATACTATCTTTAAAAAAATATGAGTTTGACAAATATTAAAATAAAATATCTCTGTTCAGCAAAATACATCATTAAGAAAATGAAAAGTATGGAATAAGAGAAGATATTTAGAACACATATAACTGTAAAAGGATTTAAATCCAAAAGTATGAAGAAGTTCTATAAAACATGAAGACATCAACCCAGTAGAGAAATGAGCAGATTTGACAGGCAGTTCGCAAACAAGGAAATGTAAGTGTCCAGAAACATAAAAAATGTTCTATGCTTACTAATAAGCAGGAAAATGCTAATTAAAATCTCAGTGAGAGACCATCAGGTACTGATTAGAGTGGTTGGAATGAAAGAGTCTGGTAGTAACAGTTGGTCAATATGTGGAACAGCGTGAACCCTCCAGACTACAGGTGGGAGTATAAATTGGTTGAGCTAGTTTTGAAAATTGTCAGGTATTATCCTGTAAACTTGAAGATGTGCACTTCCCATGACTCAGCCATTCCATGCCACTATATATACCATACAGAATATTCTTACTAGCATTCACAAAAGCCCTAAACTAGAGAGCCCAAATGTCCCATCAACAGTGCAGCTAATAAGTCATACATATAAAATGGAATTCTATTCACATCTTTATGAACAGTGAATGGATCTTAAAACGATGAGAGAAAGAAAGAGCCAGATACAAGAAATACAGACTCTATGATTCAGTTTATATAATAAATTCTGGGATGGGATAAACTAGAGCACAATTAAGTGGTATAACCATGAAAGAGTAGACGTGAGGATCATAAATATTAGGATGATAGTGAGACTTTGGGGAGTAATGTTAGAGAGCTGCTGCATCCTGGAAAAGTTCTGTGTCTTGACCTATCAATGATTACATGAGTGTTTACTATATAATATTTCACTGAAGAATATAGATTTATGGTTTTTGTGCTTTCCTGTACATGTATATTTTTTCAATAATTTCTGTAAAGAAAAAATTTCTGTAAAGAGTCATGTATAACTTGTGATTTGATGGCATAAGACCTCTTTCATAGCTAATTCCTTGTTTTCATTTTTTGGGGAGAGGGACGTGTTGTTTGAAATTAAGCATCGCTATTATTTTTAGGTGTGGAGTCTAATTTTGTAATTGCAATAGATAGGTGACACATTTACATTGATTCATACATTAGAACTTTATTTAAAACAAACCTTATAAATCCTTGAAGTGGTGGCACCTTGCATATTCTTTTAGAACAAAGTCTTCACATATCAGTATACTCATCATTACCCCAAAATTCACTTAATCTGATTGAAATAGGATGTTTAAGAATACCTTTCTGACTTGAATTTTGCTTTTTCAGTTTCACTCTTGAGAAATTTCTTTTAGGTGTAAATTGTGGTAGAAGCTTTACCTCAATTAACTAGAATTTTTTTCTCTCACAGACCATTAGAATTATGTAATTGTGTATTTATATTTTTCCCCATTTTGAGTTCCACTAAGCTCAGAGTCCAATTTGTAGCTTACATATAGTCCCTGTATTATTATATTGTATATTGTTTGCAGTTTAATATTAATCTTCTTAGTATTGGCATTTTACTCTGATTTTCCCTGGTTGTGATGTTTAATCTTACATATCTCTATCTCATTTCTAAGCATTTTATACAAGTAATTCAAATCCTTTTACATTAAGGAGAACACATGAGTGAAGATACAAACAGATGAATGTATGTTGGGTGGCACTGAGTTGTGCTTACAAGACTGCTCGTTTTCCATCGTTCTTGTGGATGAAATAAAGTTCAAAAGTGTAAACCAGCTATGCAGACTGTTTTTCCTCTTCTTTAAAAAGGCTCTTGCTTGTCAAGTGAGAGTAAATATTTATAGTTGGCTAGGTGAAGTGTTACGAGGGTGAAGAAAATGATTTTTATAGAACTGTTTCCTAAATGGAAGATTAATACAAAAATCCATTCACATGCAGAAGGTAGGGCAAATGAACTAATTAATAGTGGTAGGCAGCAGCTGCTAAGTTAAATGCTAAGTGCTAATTAGCAGCCATTCAAAGGAAGTACATAATTATTTTATTACATATTCTCCATGCATGCATTTGCTTTTTGAGAAAATTTTGTTTTCCTTTCCCTGTCAAATTGTGGAGTACTTTTTGATGAAACAAAAAGATTGTTTAACTAATTTCCGTGGAGAAATGAAATATATGTTGTTCTTTTGATAGTCTTCAGATAGTGGCAGGGTAATAAGAGCAGCATTATATAATGGAAACTACATGGGCTCTGTCTAAATATGGGCGAATTATTTCATCCCTGTGAATCAACTTCCAGACTTTTTTCAGCTATACCATGGGTATGTAACACAGAGGTTGTAGCAGATGTTAAGTGAGTTGAGGTATATAAAGTGCCTGGCTTGTAGTAGTCAGTATGTGTTTATTTTCTTCTCTTCCTGTCACCACTTTTTCAACAATGGAAAGGAGGCATTACCAGAGTCAAAACAGTAATTTTTTTAAATTATATTCTTATTTTTCTCTTTTATTATTATGTGAAATACTGGTGTCCCCTTGGAAATGGAAGTTACTGCCACATGAAACAAGGAAGTACTTTCCGATGGTTCTTATTTTGAAAGAAGACACATGGTTTTGTCAATAGATGTAGAAAAAGAGAGGGAAATGTGGGTAGTTGTTCTGATGAGGGATTCGAGGGAAGGAGATAGTAAACGGGATAAAGGATTTCGTGGCATTGTAGCTTGAGAAAACAAATCCCCTATTACATTACTTGTCCTTTTTACATAACTAAATTCAAAGTCAAGAGGAATAAAGATGACAGTGGCTGTGGGGATAAACACCCAATGCAGAAAGCCTCCACTTTTATACAACTCTTAACTTTATTGGGTCCTGAATAAAATCAAACAGGAAAGACATTAGACCCACAAAACTGCCAAAAATGTAGTAGTCTGTGGATTCTTGACAGCTGAACTGCCACAAATCATGTGGTATGTAAAAGGGCTGGAAGGAATTATTCTGCTAAGGAGCAAGTGACAGTTCTGGGAGATTTCAGTAACCCAAGAAGGTACCAGAGGCATGCTCTTACAGTGTTTTGGGATGGGGTCTGTGGGAGGCTTCAAGATGGTCTTCAAATTAATGGTTACCCCAATTGATAATGACCAATGCAAGGAAATCCTAGAATCCCAGAGCTAGGAAGGACTGGAAAAATTAACTACAGCTTTTTATATTAAATGAGGAAACTGAGGCTCAGAGTCCCAAAGTGACTTCACCAGAGTTGCCTAGCAAGTTAGTGTTAGTACTAGGGCTAGCATCTGAGTCTCTGAACTCCTGTGCTAAATGTTAATAGCAGGAGCAACCATCCTTTAAGAATGTAGTGTGCAATTCTACCCATTTTAACATTATTTAACCTTGAAAGTCAATATCTTAAAGAAAGAAAGTAAACCACTCCCGCCCTTCTGTAGTTTAGCAAGAATTTATACCTCTGACCCAAATTCCAGCTGCTTTAAGGTACAAAACAAGGAAGAGCATCTGAGGTCTTCAAAAACCATAAGTAAACAAAGGCGATTCAAAGGAAAGAAAAGGCAAGAAAAAGATTTTTTAGGACAAGTGACTTCTACTTAGTAGATGCTTCACAAATCCTGATAGGTTTATAGTTCATTGATAAGATGAAAGGGCCTTCAAAAATCACTTCCTAACTCAAAGATTTTTAGGTATTTGATTAATTATACATAAGACTAACCACATCTTGATTATTTGTTTTACATGGTAAGACTAAGTATAGGCAAGGAAGGACAGTGGGAAAATAGTCTGTCCAAACTGCTGTTAGGAAAATCTTCCTTGTGCTAAAAATAATCTACAGAACAGTCTAAACATTTTTTGTGTATAAAGTAGGTTATGTAAGTTTCTAAAATCATCTAAAATTTGAGATGTTTTTCCTAATTCCTAACTCCTAAAAGTATATATATTGATATGCAGTATTTGTATATTTGTATTCCCTGAACCTTCAGACTGCCAGGTTCTCATTGGTTATTAATGGTCTCCCCAGCAAGGGAGCTGGAAACATAGCAGAGATGAATTCAAACTAGTTTTGTACCTGTGAGCTATGTTGTTCCTTTTTTTAGACAGAATAAAAATGAGGTAGAAATTTATCAACAAACATGAAAATGAGAATTTGGGTTTATGTAATGCATCTAATGAATCTCCCTTTGCCCATTATTCAGATGAAAATTGATAATCATTAATATGGTAAGAATTTGTCACATGGACTTTCAGTCCACTTAATTAGGTAGGTAGTGGGGTATGTGATGTTTAAGAGATGAACATGAGTTTGGATTTAACTGTGTGGCTTTGACAAATTAATGAACCCCTGTAATTCTTTATCTGCTCATATTTAAAATTGGGATAAATTCTATTATTATAAGCTAATGTATTACGTGTATGTGTTAAGCACAACGCCTAACATGTGACTTTCTTTTTTGTATATATTCAAATACTCTTTTAAATTCATTACTGCTACAGAGTTATATATATCCCCCTCCCATCATTTTAAAAAGAGAATTGGCAGTAGAGTTTAAGCATATACAAAAAGAAGACTTGAAATGGATATTTCTTCTTGCTCAAATTGGATTCTCTATTTCTGCTAATATTTAAGTAGGTTCTTGTTTTTAAAAAAACTTTTTTTCTTTAACTGTTTCCTTTTAATGTTAAAGAATATTAAAGAATACTGATTTTGTACCTGACAAAAGGCATGTATGAAATTTGAAATTTTGAAAATTAATTAATCAGGTTTTGACTTATACCTGTGTTGAGAGTGAAAAGTTTCAATTAACCAGAATCTACCTGGTCCACTTAACTTTTGTGAGTTTCAAAGAGCACATTTCCTCTGTTAGGAATTCCTCCTGGTGTGAAGCTGAAACCCACTTGTTTGTGCTCATACTATTGTAAGGTGAGCCTTCTTCTTTTGGGTCAGTTTCCCTGGGTCTCACATGGCGTCTTTAGATCCGATTCTCTTCCTGAGTGGCCTTGGGCTGCCCTTTTAAAGCCAATACCCAGAGTTGTTCCTCAGAAGCTGTTTGTGTGAGATACACTTGGTTTGTCCAAGTATGGTTGGATCACTTTCCCATTTTTTGTGAATGCTACCTTATTAAAGCTGTATGTACATCATAACCCCAGTGTCTTACCGACTCGCACGTATTACTTGAGAACGCTGGTGCTCATGAAACTTTGGCCTTCATTGACTATTCAGTTTGATATTGCAGCAACTTTTTGTATAATTTGTTTTTTGTTTTTCTTTATTGTTTAGGTTTTTTGTTTATATGTGTTTTTCTCCTAGTTCTGCAGCCTTTCCATTGTTTATTTATAAAAGTTCTACCCCATAGTGTCTATTAATAAATAAAGAGTGAGAAAGATGGTGTGAGAGGTGAGTCAAAAGCTTCCTCCTAAAACTGCATATAATACGAAAATATAATTAATACAACTAATCCTGAAAGAGCAACAGGAAAGACAGCTGCACCAGACTGAATACACCTGGAGAAAACATAAACCTCACCAAACAGGGCACCAACACCACTCCCCTGGGACCCCCGACGTTGCTTCAGGGGTTGAGCAGCACCGGAGATTAGAGCTTCTGGGCAATAGAGGGTGCCACAAACAAATATGAAACGTCAAAGGAACCTGATAGAAAGCAAAATTATAAATACACCAGAAAAAGAGTCAAATGAAAGCAACCTCATAAATCTTCCTGAAAGAGATTTCAAAATAAAAATCATAAACATGCTCATGGAGGTACAGAAAAATATTCAAGAACTCAGGAATGAATTCCTGTCAGAGATCCAATCATTACAGAACACAGTATCAGAAATGAAACATACAATGGAAGGTTTAAAAGCAGATGGGGTTCTGTGGAGGAGACGATAAATGAAATAGAAATTAGAGAAGAGGAATACGAAGAAGCTGAGGCACAGAGAGAAAAAAGGATCTCTAGGAATGAAAGAATATTGAGAGAACTGTGTGACCAATCAAAGAACAATATTCGTATTATAGGAATACCAGAAGAAGAAGACAGAGAAAAAGGGATAGAAAGTGTCTTTGAGGGGGTAATTGCTGAAAAGTTCCCCAATCTGGGGAAGGAAATAGTCTCACAGGACATGGAGGTGCACAGATCTCCCAACACAAGGGACCCGAGAAAGAAAACACCTAGACATATAATAATTAAAATGGCAGAAATCAAGGACAAGGACAGATATCATCAGGCTTCTCAGCAGAAACCTTACAGGCCAGAAGGGAGTGGTATGATATATTTAATGCAACGTAGCAAAAGGGCCTCAAACCAAGAATATTTTAGCCAGAAAGATTATCATTTAAATTTGAAGGCAAGATTAAACAATTTCCAGATAAGCAAAAGCTGAGAAAAGTTACCAGCCACAAACCATCTCTACAGTGAGTTTTGGAGGGACTGCTATAGACAGAAGTGTTCCTAAGCTGTCACCAAAGGTAATAAAACTATAGTAAAAAAGTAGAACAGTTAATTACTAAACAAATGCAAAATTAAATCAACTACCCCCAAATTCAACCAAGGGACAGACAAAGAGTACAGAATATGATACCTAATATATAAAGAATAGAGGAGGAAGAAAAAGGAGGAGTTAAAAGAACCTTTAGATTGTGTTTGTCATAGCATACTAAGTGAGTAGATGGGAAGAAAGTTACTCTTGAACCTTTGGTAACCACAAATCTAAAGCCTGCAATGGCAATAAGTACATACCTATCAATAATCACCCTAAATATAAATGGTCTGTGCACCAATCAAAACACATATAGTCACTAAATGGATACAAAAACCAAGTCCCATCTATATGCTACCTACAAGAGACTCACTTTAAACCCAAAGACTTAACAGACTAAAAGTGAAGGGATGGAAAAAGATATTTCATGCAACTAATTGGGAGAAAGAAGCAGGAGTTGCAGTACTGTATCAGACTAAATAGACTTCAAAACAAGGTGGCAAGAGATAAAGAAGGACATTACATAATGGTAAAGGTGTCAATCCAACAAGAAGATATAACCATTATAAATATCTACACACCTACATATGTGAAACAAATACTAACAGAATTAAAAGGGGTAATAGAATGCAATGCATTCATTCTAGGAGACTTCAACACTCCACTCACTCCATAGAACAGATCAACCAGACAGAAAACAGGTAAGGAGACAGAGGCACTGAACAACGCATTAGAACAGATGGACCAAACAGACATCTACAAAACTCTACACGTAAAAGCAGCAGAATACACATTCTTCTCAAGTGCACATGGAACATTTTCAAGAACAGATCATATACTAGGCCACATAAAGAGCCTTGGTAAATTCAAAAAGACTGAAATTGTACCAACCAGTTTCTCAGACAACAAAGGTATGAAACTAGAAATGCACGAAGAAAATAAAAAATCCCACAAACACATGGAGGCTTCACATGCTCCTAAATAATCAATGGATCAATGACCAAATAAAAACAGAGATCAAGCAATATATGGAGACAAATGACAACAATAATTCAACACCGCAAAATCTGTGGGACACAACGAAGGCCGCGCTAAAAGTATATTGTAATACATCAGGAAAGAAGAACAATCCCATATGAGCAGTCTAAACTCACAATTAACGAAACTAGAAGAAGAAGAACAAATGAGGCCCAAAGTAAGTAGAAGGAGGGACATAATAATGATTAAAACAGATATAAATAAAATCAAGAAGAACAAAACAATAGAAAGAATCAATGAAAGCAAGAGCTGGTTATGGAAGAAAATAAACAAAATAGATAAACCCCTAGCCAGACTTAGCACGAAAAAAAGAGCGTCTACACACATAAACAGAATCAGAAACCAGAAAGGAAAAAATCACAGCAGACACCACAGAAATACAAAGAATTATAAGACAATACTATGAAAAATTATATGCCAACAAATTGGATAACCAGAAGAAATGGGCAGCTTTCTAGAAAAATACAACCTTCTAAGTCTGATCCAGAAAGAAACAGAAAATCTGAACAGACCAATCACCAGCAATGAAATTGAACTGGTAATCAAAAACCTACCTAAGAACAAAATGCCTGGACCAGATGGCTTCACTGCTGAATTTTATCAAACATTTAGTGAAGGCCTTATACCCATTCTCCTTAAAGTTTTCCAAAAAGTAGAACAGGAGGGAATACTTCCAAACTCATTCTATTAAGCCATCATCACTCTAATACCAAAACCGGGCAAAGACCTCACCAAAAAAGAAAATTACAGACCAATATCCCTGATGAACATAGATTCAAAAATACTCAACAAAATATTAGCTAATCGAATTCAAAAATATATCAAAAGATCATCCATCATGTTCAAGTAGGATTTATTCCAGGGATGCAAGGATGGTACAATATTAAAAATCCATCCACATCATCCACCACATCAACAAAAAGAAGGACAAAAACCACATGATCATCTCCATAAATGCTGAAAAAACATTTGCCAAAATTCAACATCCATTCATGATTAAAACTCTCAACAAAATGGATATAGAGGTCACATTCCTCAACATAATAAAGGTCATATATGACAAACCCACAGCCAACATCATACTTAACAGTGAGAAGCTGAAAGCCTTTTCTTTAAGATCAGGAACATGACACTTCCCCACTTTTATTCACCATAGTTCTGGAGGTCCTCGCCACAGTCATTAGACAACACAAAGAAATAAAAGGCATCCAGATTGGTAAGGAAGAAGTTAAACTGTCACTGTTTGAAGATGACATGATATTGCACATAAAAAACCCTAAAGAATCCACTCCAAAACTACTAAATCTAATATCTGAATTCAGCAAAGTTTCGGGATACAAAATTAATACACCAAAATCTGTTGCATTCCTATACACTAATGATGAACTAGCAGAGGGAGAAATCAGAAAAACAAGTCCATTCACAATTGCATCAAAAAGAATAAAATACCTAGGAATAAACCTAATGAAGAAAGTGAAAGACCTATACCCTGAAAACGACAAGACACTCATAAGAGAAATTAAAGAAGATACCAATAAATGGAAACACATCCTGTGCTCATGGATAGGAAGAATTAATATTATTAAAATGGCCATCCTGCTTAAAGGAATCTACAGATTCAATGCAATTCCTAGCAAAACACCAACAGCATTCTTCAATGAAGTAGAGCAAATTGTTCTAAAATTCTCATGGAACCACAAAATACCCCAAATAGCCAAAGAAATCCTGAGAAGCAGGAATAAAGCTGGGGGGATTACACTCCTTAATTTCGGGCTCTACTACAAAGCCACTGTAATCAAGACAATTTGGTAGTGGCACAAGAACAGAACAATAGACCAATGGAACAGACTACAGAGCCCAGATATAAACCCAACCATGTATGGTCAACTAATATATGATAAAGGAACCAGGGACATACAGTGGGGAAATGACGCCTCTTCAACAACTGCTGTTGGCAAAACTGGACAGCTACGTGCAAGAGAATGAAACTAGATTTTTGTTTAACCCCATACAGAAAAGTACACTCAGAATTGATCAAAGGCCTGAATGTAAGTCATGAAACCATAAAACTCTTAGAAGACAACATAGGCAAAAGTCTCCTGAATATAAACATGAGCAACTTGTTCCTGAACGCATCTCCTTGAGCAAGGGAAACAAAAGCAAAAATGAACTCATTGGACTACATCAAATTAAAAAGCTTCTGTACGGCAAAGGACACCATCAACAGAACAAACAAAAAGGCATCCTACAGTATGGGAGAATATATTTGTAAATGACATATCCAACAAGGGATTAACATCCAAAATATATAAAGAACTCATCCACCTCAACACCAAAAAGCAAATAACCTGATTAAAAAATGGGCAGAGGATATGAAGAGACAATTCTCCAAAGAAGAGATTCAGATGGCCAACAGACACATGAAAAGATGCTCCACATCACTAATCATCAGGGAAATGCAAATTAAAACCACAATGAGACATCACCTCACACCAGTAAGGATGGCCAGCATCAAAAAGACTAAGAACAACAAATACTGGCAAGGTTGTGGAGAAAGGGGAACCCTCCTACACTACTTGTGGGAATGTAAGCTAGTTCAACCATTGTGGAAAGCAGTATGGAGGTTCCTCAAAAAACTCAAAATAGAAATACCATATGACCCAGGAATCCCACTCCTAGGAATTTACCCAAAGAATACAACTTCTCAGATTCAAAAAGACATATGCATCCCTGTGTTTATCGCAGCACTATTTACAATAGTCATAAAATGGGAGCAACCTAAGTATCCATCCGTAGATGAATGTATAAAGAAGAGGTGGTACATATACACAATGGAATATTATTCAGCCATAAGAAAGAAAAAAATCCTACCATTTGCAACAACATGGATGGAGCTGGAGGATATTATGCTCAGTCAAATAAGCCAGGTGGAGAAAGACAAGTGCCAAATGATTTTCCTCATTTATGGAGTGTACAGCAAAGCTGACTCCCAAGAAGAGACTAGTGGTTAACAAAGGGGAAGGGTGGGGGAGGGTGGGTGGGGAGGGAGGGAGAAGAGGATCGAGGGGTGTTATGTTTAGTACACATGGTGTGAAGGGTCACGGGGAAAACAGTGTAGTACAGAGAAGGCAAATAGTGAATCTGTGTCATCTTACTAGAGGGACAGTGACTGCAATGGGGTATGAGTTGGAACCTGATAATATTGGTAAATATAATAACCACATTTTTTTCATGTGAGAAAGTTTAATTTCATTTCAAAATACTAAAATCAACATTGAATTTTTCAATATTATGTATTGGGCCCACAGATGCAATTTTACTGTAAAAGTTTAAGAATTTGATGAACAATTTTTAAAAAGCCAATTAGAAACTCCAGGTAAAAAGCTGTACATTAATGCCATGGTACAATCATGGTGCAACAAAAACATGGCATAATTTTGAGTAGTTATGAAAACTAAGAAATGGAAATCCATTTAAACTTTATTGTAGTAATAGGCTCTTGGAATGAGACCTCTAGAACCTCTTGAAATAGAACCTCTAGAAATAGAAATGTGATTCTAACAATACTTGTTTCTGCTATGAGCAATATTTACATATCATAATGCTGGATTATTTGTCTTTAATTTTTAGAGACAACTTATAAGCAAAACATAAAAAGATTGGTTAATAATTTGAAAAAATAAAAGAGTTTGGATGGAGACGTCAGAGAATAGGTGCGAAGGAGAGAGTCACTAATTTAAAAATTGATGGACCAACAAGTAGAGCTTGAAGTGCATTATTTAAAGTTAAAAATGACCAGTAAAAGAATAAAATTAAATACACCATAAAAATTATGAAGGGGGGAAAGGATGATAAAGGATAATCTGAGTTAATTAAATCCTTATTTTATAGTTGGAAGTCAGATGTTTCTATTCTGATGAACTGAGAACTAATCATATTGTGTTGTGAATGTAAATGACCAGAAAATTTAAAAAATACTAAAGATGGTGACCTCTGAGGGCAGTAGTAAAGAGGGGCAGGCGTGGGGTTAGAGCCTATTTTTCGTTATAAGCCACTCTATATTATTGTAGTAATAGTTTTACTCTGTATATGTATTTCTTTGTTACAAGTGTTTTCTTTTTAAAGTACTGCTAGCATGGATGGATGCTGTGGCTTATCTCACCCCAACCCGCAGACCTAGAAGATACACTGTAATTCTTCAAGCTTGAAGTTATCTTGCTTCTCTGTCACTCCTGCTCACCATTCCCTCCAAACTTTCTGTCCTGCTCTGATACCTGAGTAGCGTGGAATGTTTTTGCTTTCCAGCCTAGGGGCAGCATCTATCACATTAATAGAAATTCTTAGTTATCTCATTCACTGAAATGTCAAGACGGTAAGTTTCTATAAAACAAAATAGACAATGCACAGTGCAGGTGTATGTTAGTAAGTGAAACAATGTAGCTGCTGGTTAGAAAATGGCTTGCTCATACCAGGATTTTATACCAAGATTTCACTACAAAATCATACTGATGGTCCAAACTTTGGAAATTTTTTGCCAACTGTTTTATTTCCTGTATATTTCTATTAAGTTTACCTAATTTTTTTTAAATTAACATACGTTTATATTGGAGAGGTAGTGGTAGTATATTAGATTAACTTGGGCCTGGCCAGATTATGACCAAATCATTACTAAAATACTTATTTTTAATAATAGCTCATTACAGGGATGCCAACAATAATCCAAATATTCTTTCTGCCTTTAGAAATGACCTCATTTGAAATCATTACTTTGATCGTTCCCTGCTCAAATGTAAATAATCAGGCATTAGAAAATTGGCTACAAGAACATCTCCCAAATTTCTGGTTGAAGAGGGCACATCTTTAGAAAACAGTAGGGTCTGCCGTTAATTAGGCAGATGTATTTGTTGACTAAGATGGAAAGTTTAGGTCGATTTAGATCAATAATAGCAACAAATAGCAGCTTGTCCACAGAGCAGACTCTGACATCATGGATGGAGGTCGAAGACCAAAGAGAAGTTCTTCTTGTGTAGCACTAATTTTAGGAGAGACCCAGAGTTGTTGTTTGAACCACAACTTGGGAATGGAGAAAGTGGAGACAGGGAGAGTCTCCCACTCTCTGACCATATTTGATTATAAGCATTTTGGTCACTTAGTCATTCATCCTTGCACCCGCCAGCCCCGGTAGTTGTTTGAGCACCTGTGAGATTGTGTTTGGTTATGTAAAGGGGCTAAATTTGACATTTGTTATCCCTGTGATTCCCCTGACCTTATGCTACCTCCAGGAGCCAGACTGTATCACAGAAGGACAGTTTTCCTTTTCCTGCCATTCATACATTCCAAAAACTCGAGACTTCCTTAATGGCTTAAACCTCAAATCACACAACTTCCAGGAATTACATTCTTAACTGATAGATTATTTGTATTCCAAATCACACTTGTTATTTGCTAAATGTAAGTCATACTCTTTAGTTTTTCCTTATATTTCTGCATTGCTCTAACCAAAAACAGGAAAGTGTCTAATCAAATTTAAACCTGTTGTACTTAATAGTAATTAAATATTTCCCAAGCATTTTCTTCAAACTATAAATCAACCTAATATTGGCAATTAGTTTGATTTAGAAAGCAGTTTTCTCTTTTCAATTGGGTGTTTTTTACTAGCAAATTACATAAAATTTTATCAAATTTTAATATATAGAAGCTTGAGGTTGAGGTATAGGAGGTGCAGCTTCATTCCACCAAACAAAATCACACATATCCCTACCTGCTGTGGCATTTTATGAGGATTTCACTAGTGTTGCTGACTTTCTGGTAAGATGTATTTTCTGCCTCTTAAGTCTGCGATGCCAGGAATATTCAGTCTCTCCAGCTTTACCTATTCCACTTATGCAGCCTCATGTGTGCTTGTTTTTAACAGACACACAGTGCTAACCATTCTTCATGAGCCAGGGAAGAGATGCTTCCTCTTCTGCCCTGGTGATGGAGCAGTCATGTTTTCCCCAGAGTCCTCTCTGGGAGAAAAAGAGCACCCAGTCAGCTCTTTTTCTTTTCATTTCTGAAAGGCAGGCCTGGTCTGTAGTGGGTCCATGCCTGTCTGTAGCTGTCTGGTTTTGTTAGAGCCACAGCCTCAGAGCCAGGGGTTGTGGGGAGCAGGGTGTCTTCTGTGTCCTCTAGGATAGGGTGTCCTCTGGTCTCCATCCACCCCTGCCTCCTGTCCCCATTTTTAATTCGCCTGCTGTGCTCCTCACCTCTGCTGTCTTCTCCCTGTCTAGGACCTGGATAGGCATGAGCCTTCAGGGCATCTGGACACTGACCCGCTCTGCCTAGTCAAGGATGTAGAGGTCAGGTTAGCCCTAAACCACAGTTGGCAGACATTACCCTTTAGTGGGGTCCATGTAAAACTTATAACTGAACTTTTTACAAAGTCCACACAAAAACCTTGATTTTCCCTGTTTGGTCTCTAGTTTCTATTTTCCCTGATTTGAAAAGTCAAGCAGAATTGAGTTCTTGGAACGTACTGGGTAGGATCACTCAACATTCTTGACCTCCACGACCTCTTACCTCTGCCTCCCAGGTCTTAAGAACAAACAGCCATGGTGTAGTGGTTAATAATAATTTCAGTGGCTGTGATGGATGTAAAGGGCAATAACATATGGTGATAAAGGTACCCAGGTCTTAAAGTTACAGTACTAGAGATTGAAACACCAATTCTACTACTTCCCAGTTGTTTAGCATTTGCCAATTGACACAATCACTTTTAAATTCTATGTATGGAGACTTATGTCTCTAATTGTAAAAACAAAGGGCTGTTTTCTTTTACAGATACAAATCTGTTGTATTATGCCTGCAAAATTCAATGTCACTTTAAATCGTGATCGAGTGATATTTACAGAGCTGAACAAAAATCCAGTCACATGATATTTCCATTAAAGAATGGAATTCTGAGATTACAGTCTAGGAAGGGGAACTGTGGTTTATAAATTCATACTGTGTTACAGATAAACATAAAAATATTAAAACAGTGTCAGCTGTTTTCACTACCACTGTCATTAGACTGAACAAGCAAACTCAGAACTCTAGAACATACTAGAAAAAGTGATGGTTGGAAAATCTCAAGGAGTGAGGAAAGTACAAAGGTATCACTAGAAATAATAGAGAATGCCAAAAAGAAGTGAGGGTGCTGTTTTTTTTTCTAACATGACTTTGACTTTTTAACACAAATGCTTTTTTATTAAATTTAATAGACAACTATTAATATCATAATTGCACAGATTATGATATTAGAAGAACACTCCTTATTCTGGAAGATAGGCAGTAATGTGATTTAATGCAAATTTGAGCAAACTGAATTACCAAATGCTTACTTTTCTTTACTGAACAGTCTTACAATGTCATGTTGCATAGATTCTCTTTGGTTGTGATTCTTTAATTTCTGATTTATCACTTGTTTCTACTTGATTTATTAGATTCATTTTTATGGTTTTGAAAATGTGTCAGTTTTTACAATTACTGTTATTGAATACTTTTAAATATGAACATATTTTCATCAATAGAACATTTCCAGTCCCCAAGAAGTCCTCCTTATGCTCCCTTCCAGCCAGTATCCCTTGCCGGAGGCAACTAACACCATAGATTCATTTTGTCTGATTTTTAACTTTATTTAAGTGGAATCAGGCTGTATGTATGTTGTAATGTCTGGCTTCTTTTCCCTCAACATATGTTCCTGTAATTCATCCCTATTTTTGAATTAACTGATTCATTCATTTACGTTGCAGTATACTGTTATGTGGCTATACTACAATTTATTTACCCATTCTACAATTGATAGACATTTGGGTAAATTTAACTTGGTGAATGTTACAAATAATGTTTCATGAACATCATTTACATGTGTTTCGTGTACCTATTTATAATGTTTGTCTTAGACCTGTACATAGAAGTAGAATTGCTGCATCATAGGCTAAGGATGTATATGTGTTCAGTTTCAGTAAATATAGCCAAACAATTTTCCTACAATAGTGTATGAAGGTTCTAGATAACTTCATATATTTAGTGTTCTCACCAGTACTTGATATTGTCAGGATTTTTGTTGGGGAGACCATCAAAGCCAGTAGGAACTGACTTAACAGTGTTAGGCCACACACACACACACACACACACACACACACTGACATAATCAAATGTACCCGCTCGCAGCTTTCTGGAGACCCATCCAAAAACACCTTGAAAACGGTGGTCTTTGACCCAGTTCACTTTTGACAATATAATTTGCAATTTGGTCCTGCCTGGAAACAGTTGTGTAAGAGAACGATGCACTGCTACGAACCTGAAGCTTCTGGTGTGGTAAGGAATACTTGAGTTAATAATACTGGAATTGGCCAAGTGCTCTTAGAGTGTGTTTGGTGAATTTTTATAATAAAGTAATTTGACACAAATATCCCTCAACTCACCCAATTGAATTAAAAAAATGTTTTCGGTGAGTGCTTCATTCCCAACTTTATATATTAAATATACACAATGGAATATTATTCAGCCATAAGAAAGAAACAAATCCTACCATAGGCAACAACATGGACGGAGCTAGAGGGTATTATGGTCAGTGAAATAAGTCAGCCAAGAAAGACAAATACCAAATGATTTCCCTCATTTGTGTAGTATTAACAATGGGGTAAAACTGAAGGAACAAAATAGCAGCAGACTCGCAGACTCCAAGAAGGGACTTGCGGTTACCAAAGGGGAGGCGGGAGGGAGGAAGAAGGGGATTGTGGGCTCTCATGATTGGTGCACATGGTGTGTGTGAGGTCATGGGGAAGACAGTGTAGCTCAGAGAAGACAAATAGGGACTCTATGGCATCTTACTACACTGATGGACAGTGACTGCAATGGGGTATGAGGGAGGACTCAATAATATGGGTGAATGTAGTTAACCACGTTGTTTTTCTTGTGAAATCTTCATAAGTGTATATCAATGATACTTTAATAAAAAAAAAGATAGAAATGCAAAAGAAAAGAAAGATGGTAACTAATAAAATACAGAAAGATGCTCTACTTTATTAGTAGCCAGGGAACTTCAGTGTATAAATATAACAGGATGCCCAGTTTTCATCTAGTGGATTGGCAAAAATTAGGTATGATAGTATGTTCTAATGAGAGTGTGGTATAAGGTTATATCATACATGCTGCTAAAAGTGTTATAACCATTCAGGAAAGAAACTGGGTATATCTATTAAAATTAGAAATGTGCATGTGCAATTACCCAGCAGTTGCATTTGTAGATAAAAGCCATAGAGAAATACTCACATATGCATAATGAATTATACACAATGGTGTTTGCTCCAGAATTTGTAATAATGAAAAAACTCATCAGTAAAGGACTGGCATAGTCAGCTCAGATACATTCATACAGTGGCTTACCATGCCATAGTCAAAGAGAATGAAGCCTCTCTAGAACATACACTCTGTGAAAGCAGGAACTTTGCTTTTTGTTCTTTCCTATGTCCCCAACAACTATGACAATGTACGGCATGTGGTAGACACTCATAATTATTAGGGGAATGCATCTGTAGGTACACAGCTAGACCTACAAATCATATTGTTATATGAACAAAGCAAATGGCAGAAAATTTGTATTGTAAAATATATACGCATGTGTATAAATCCATAAAATCTTATTGGAAAGGTATATACCAAAATGTGAAATACATATGTGTGTTTGTACATCAACAAAACCTTACACGGAAGGACATACATAAAATGATGACAATGATACTTAAGGATAGACAAAGGAAAGGGACCAGAATTTGGGAATAGCACTCAGGGAAGACTTCAAACTTCTCTGCTGTGTTTCAGATTTGGGAAAGGATAATGTTTTTTTTTTTTAATACTTGGGTAATTACAAAATAATTTTAAAATAACATTTCATTATGGAAAGATAATTTCCTTGTTACCGAACAGATTGAAATTTACTAGGTAAGGAGCTACTTCTCCAGCCTCACAAACTACACAGAGTGCTTGCCGGATTTCATTTACCAAAGGAATTACACAAATTCCTCGAATATGTGGAATAAATTGAAAAAAAGCTGTCAAGTGATTCTGCACATTTTTTTAGGAATCAACCAGCTGTTTGTGTGATTTTATGTTGAAGGATATATTAAGAAGTGTTTATTTTCACTACTTACATTCATGTATTTTTCCAAAAAAGGTTGAAAAATACCTTAATAAAGGAGATAATAAGGTCATAGAAGGAGACAGTAAGGAATATGGAATAAAAGGATCAGGATACAGGATTTTCATTCCATCATGCTTTTTCCTCATTGTCTGATGACAGACAAATCAGCCTCATTATCATGTCTGCACAGTGAGGAGGTGGATTTCCGTGGTCCCCAAGGTTACCTGTCCGGGGCTTTGTGAGAAATGATAATATAACGTGGCGTGGGCCATCTTGCTCTCTGTTTGCCCTGGAAGTGACAAAAAGAGAGACTGTCCTGTCCCTCCCTATAAGTACAACTTTGGGGGTTTTTTCAGAATACATTTTGGAGGTGAGTGCCATTTCAATAAGGGAAACCTTGCATTTTAGATCCATGTAAGGCAATTCCATGTTGTAGTGTGAGCCATAGTATTTCATAGTTGATTAACTGCCTGTACTTAAGCCAGAGTAGCTAACACCAAGTGGGTATTATGTGCCAAGTGCTGTGGTGTTTCACATACATTATTGCCTTTAATCCACTTAGTAAGGTTATGGGGTGGGTTTTGTCATGATCATCGCTTCACAGGTAAACCAACAAGTGTCTGAATTACTAAGACACTTACCCGAGTAGATGTCACAACTGAGATTTGAGTCAGGATTGTGCATTTTGGATCGAGGCCTCCCAGAAACACCAAGTACTGCATCCTATAATGTGCTTGTTTATGTGGGTCTGCTCCATACAGAACTGCTCTGGCTTTTGAAGATTTTTCTATTAGAATGGAATAGCCACTCTCCTTAGATCAATACCAACAGCTACTACTTAATGAAATCAATTGCCAATCACATATTCCCTTCTTTAATACTGTGCTCTATAATGATTTAGTTTCCTGGAAGGAGACATTTAGATTAAACTCTCGAAGTTTTTAATGGAGTTCTTATCTAGAAGGAAAACCAATTTCTTTGTCATAGTTTTCAGATAAATCAGGCTGTTATTGGTCATTTGTGAGATCTTGTGCAATTTTGTTTTCATTCACATTTTTCTTTAGCAAGTACACATTGCTCATTTAGTGTTTATTGCTAACAGTTGCCAAATGCTGTAAGTAAAATATTAGCCTCCAATTGAATTTTAAATGTTTCCTTCTTGGTTATTGAGTAATTTCAGGCTTTCAGGTTCTCTGAATTTATGTGACAGCTCCTTTCCTTTCAGAGAGAAACAGTCTGATCACTTATATCATATGATTTCTTAACAAATTTTTTTTCTAGATCAAAAGAAACTCAGAATATAACTTTTCATCAGTAAATAATTTGATTATTACAGTGTTTTTTGGGGGGCCTGGAAGCTTGCAGGATCTCTGCCTTAATAACTACAACTGTTTTCTGAAAAATTGAGGATATGTATTACATATATACCAACATTCAAATGTGCACTGCTGCTTCTAAGCTCTTGAAATTCTGTTTAATTAAAATTTAATAAAAATAGGCCTCATTTAGATTGAGCAGGAATAAAGTTTACCTTTGACTACAGAAGAAATGGTTTATTTTATTAAACCACATAATACTATGTGCTCACTAAGATGTCAGACAAGTATATTTAACCTCCTTAACAGAAGTTTTAATTACATTGCCGTTATGGAATGTTCTGTGTCCAGAATCTAATCTCTGTAGTGCTTACAGTGCCTACAGTGGCACAAAGAAAATTGCTTTATGGAACTTAAGTGGAAAATAAAAATCTATCATGCAATTAATGAACTGTAAAGAAAAATATGAAGACTAGAACATAGCAGTTGTCATATTCAAAGGAGAGAGTAAATAGAAAAAGTGGGAATTAAGCTGACCCCTCAAAGCAGGTTGGAACTTAGAAAAGCAGAGCAAAAGTCAGTTTTGGGGTGATGGCATAAGGTTGACAGTGAGACGGCTGAACAGCAGACATGCTGAGCAAAGGCACTTCAGAAGGAACCAATATGTCGTGTTGTCCGGGCAGTGAGAACAACCTGTACTTCACATTCAGAGTTCGTGGACTCCAGCCCCAGACCTCCTGTGAAGTCCACTCTCTGCCTTTTCTTTGCTCTTCTCTCTGCTGGGTTGCTCCTCCTCCCCTCCGTGACCTGCTGAAATGTCTCTCTGACTAAGGCCCGATCCAGATCCCATCTTCTCTTGACTCTGCACCCTGCCTGCCTGAGAAGGTGTAGTCGTTTCTTCCCCAGCAGCCCTGGCATGTTGTCTGTCTAGCCCAGCCCACTTAAACTACACTTCAATCACAATTATTTCCTCAACCTTGAGGCCTTCCTGCAGGAAGAACTACGTCATCTGGTATCCTCAGTGCCAACACAGTGTCGGCCCCAGGGAGGCAGTCAATAAGCGGATCGTGAGTTTTAGAGACTAGTGGGAAAAATATTTCTCTACCTACATTTCCTATTAGCATCAATAGAGTCTGCAGTTATAGAAGTAGAAGTTTTGTTTTTATTGTAGACTTAATATATCCTAAAGAGAGAAAGCAGAAAAATAACCTTTCAAAACTTTAATATATATGTATATATTTACAAATTATCTATATAAAGACTGAGTTCTTAACATTTTTAAGACTTTCTTTGTTAACTGACAGTTATTTTTGATTTTTGGTTTTAAAAGCCCTTTATATTTAAGTGTTTAAAAAGTATATCTGATTATCATTTTAACATGACTGTGTTTGTTAATTCAGGAAAACACCCAAGATGTATAAACTTGTACTTGTAGAAATTTGACGGAGGCATAGTGAAAGAGGTGAAAGGAATCAGGCCACCAGAGAAGAAAAAGACAAAGTCCCGCCTAGAGTAGGAAGAGAGCCATACCCAGCATCATTCCCCTTTGAACCCTGCCCGCCCAGGTCCCCACTGCTTTGCTTTCTACCTGAGACCCTGCCCACTCTTTACAGGATCTCAGCCTGTACTGGGTAGTGAGGTTCAGGCAGCTGCATCTGGGTTTTCTGCACTCCGTATCTCATGATGGATTAGTGTAGAATGAGGACTGGGTGCCCATAACAGACTGCTTATTTACCTTCATCTGGGAGCTGAATTTAGTGTAGCATGTATGTGCTAAAAGGCGGCTGCCCTGGCATTCTACCCTTTCTACATGCTCCAGAAGAAAAACCAAGTTAGAAGAAACACAGTGAAAGTTCTATTCCAAGGTTTTGTTTGGCAAAGAACTGTTAAATAACTGGGCCTTGAGTCTTCAGTGGGAGGCAGGTTTCCTCAAGACATTTATAGTAAGTGATCCCTGCTATCTAGTTTATGTGTCCTTCGTTGCTGTTACTGTCTCTGATCTCTGGGTGTTTGAGAGCTGGAGAAGTCAACTTCCCTTTTTTTAAAGGAATAAGCATTGGCACATCTCTGAGCCTCCTTTTTTCCCCATTTTAGTGTTCCTGGGTTTTTTCCAGCTTAGGAGGTGGGAGACTTCAAGTGAGGTTAATCAGTGGGCACACTTCCTCTGGTGAAAATAAAACCTTCCAAGATGGTTTTATGCCTGGCAAACACAGTTAAAAACTATTTAAGATGAAACTTCCAGTGTCTCTTTGAAGCTAGCCTCTAAAAATTGTCTCATTTTACCTGGAGGCATCTTTAATTTGCTGTACCAAGGAAAACATTCGTGTTTCTCATGCAGCTAATTTGTAAGACTGCATTTAGGCAATAATGTCTTTATTTGGCCCAAGCTACAAGCTCTTTAGGTCCCTCTGATGATGTCATCATGTCATCATGTGCATTTCTTGGATCTTACTACTTCCTCTGACATCAACAAGGGAAACTATTACCAGCTGTTGGGTTCCAGCCCTTACAGCGTCTTGCTGTGGCCCTGGCTATTGCTCTTTGAACCAGCACATCAAGTGAGCCTGAAAACATTTTATTCAGAGACTTAAAGTGTGCCAGAATCATGAAGTCAATGGCAAAGGCAAATTTAGACTTGTTTTAACAAGATGGTAGAGTGAAGAGAACCCTTTTCTGGCTCAGCGGGATACTCTTAGAGGAACCAGGCTAGAGAACAGTTGCAGGGCAAGTACATTGTGAAAAAATACATAAAGATATATATACTGTCCAGAAAGCAGTTTTATAACAAAATTTTAATATTCATTATGCTAGAGAATGAATCACCTTTAAACAAAGTCTCTCAAATTAGTGATTTTTAAAATTAATTACGCTTGTTAGCACTTTATAATACTGAGTTACAACTGTTATTCATTGTTACTGCCCTAGAAATATAAAATACAATAGTTGTACCAGAAATCAGCAAACTTTCTCTTAAAGGACCAGATAATAAAGATTATAGGTTTTATATAGATACTTATGTAACCATTTCAAGATATAAAAACCTTTCCTAGCCTTTGGGCTGTGGTTTGCCAACCGTGAGTTTTTTATGATCACCTGGTAAATGTTGTCTGGTAGCTCTCCCCTCACACACTCCTGTCCAGTTATTAATCTTCTCCTGTCTGCCTGGCATCAAGAATGTAAATACGAATGTAAAGACAGTTCCTTTCTGAAAAACTCTCACAGTGGCCGGAGAGAGAAAAACACAGTGACGCCCTTCCTGGAAGTGTTGACCGTCAGGTAGTGTGATGAGTGTCAGCAGTCATGTCTCAGAAGCTGGTGGCTGGGTGAGCGTGTTGGGGGCTCCACACAGGACATAACCTGTGACAAGCCACAAAGGTTCCTAAGCATCAGAGGGAAGACAGTGCCCTCAGGAAGGGAGGTGGTCCATTCCGTAACTAAGACAGTTATTTCGGGGTGTTTCCTATCTCCGTTCCCAGATAGTAGCATAGATAACATCAGCTCAGTGACTAAAGAGAACTTGCGCAGAAATTCTGGGGAAAAGTAAGTTACTAAGTAATTACAGAGCAAAATAGGTATACTCCTTAACATAATTGACTTCTGTTTCTTCTGAACATTATTTTTCTCTAATAGACACTGACCACCAGGTAAGTTCGATCTAAAACGCATAGTTTTAGACACATAAGCCATGAGGTTATATACCTTGTATAGGTGAGGAGGTTACATGTGACATCACACAAGCTTTCGTGGAGTAGGATTCTTGAGCGCTGTATTCCATTTCCAAGTTTGTTATTAACTGTGATGTTGAGCAAAATGTGTGATCTCTACTTATTCATATTGAACAGGACAGGCTGAAGATGCTATAACTGTAATTAGGATGCATATTGATAAGTACTTCTTTCCTCTGCAGATATCTAATTTGATTTGTCCAAATCTCAAAACTCCCACTTATTCAAATTCCAGTCAACCCAAAGCCCCTGAACTATGGTATTACGTAATAGTGCACATTATAAAAAACAAACTAGGGACTTACGGCATCCTTGAAGTTGTTATGTGGTACCCAAATGCCATGCCACTGGAAAGGCAGTTTTTCAGAGGCTCTGAAAGCAGACTGGCTACATGCAAATTCTGGCTGTGCCACATTCTAGGTCTGCCTCTGAGCAGTTTTCTTAGCCTTTCGGTATCTCAAGTTTCCTCCACTGCAAAATGAAAATAATATAGGATCTGTCTCACAGGGCTGTTACAAATAAGGATTAAGTATATTAGTAGTTGTAAAGGTCTTAAAATCATGTTTAGCAAAAATAGGCACTCAAAGTATGTCAGGTTTTTTTTTTGTTAGAAGTAAGGACAATTATAAATAATCCATTTATAAAATATGACAATAAATTAAAACCATTAAAATGTTTTAAAATAAGGTTAATGCCATCGGAAATAGCTCAAATATTATCCTGAACAGAAAACATAGGTGAAGTGCACAGTAAAATGCAGCAGTGGTGGCAGTGTAAGACTAAGGCTAGGTCCCGTGGGTCCCTGACTAGGTCGCGTGGCTCCCTGGCTAGATCACGTGGGTCCTTGCAGCGTTTGCCTCGGTGTCTTGGCACACTTGCTCTGGTGGGAGCCCACTGCCCTTCAGGAAGTGCAGCTGCCCTGAAACCAGTACACTATTGGGAAGCAAACCCAAGCTAGCTAAGTGAAGAGATATTTCTCCAGGCCCAGTGACATCTCACTGGCACACCCCAAGTGAGAACCGCTGAGCTAAACCCAGTCAACCAACAGGTGAGATTTGATCATATATTTGTTTTAAGCCCCTGTGTTTGAGGTCATTTGTTACACAACAGTAGAAAACCCAATATAGGGAATCACCTATAACAATATATTTAATAAGAAAAGCGAAGATTTAATCTTTTTAAATAATGTTATTTTCAATGTTATGTTTTGTATGTGTTTTTAAGTTTGTATATTTGGTAATTCTCAATTAACCTACAAATTAAGTTAACAAAAACAATTCTTTAGCCATCCTAAGTAAATGTAAATTTATTAGATTCAGGATGTATACATGTAAAAAAAAGTACAGGGTGTTGTTCCAGGAGTTATATTTATTTGTGTAAAAATTCTGTATCACCATTCCTAAGGAATCTCCGTATTTCTAAGACGTATCTATAATATTTTTCTTGATGTTGGCAAAGGGGGCAAATTGGAATCCTTTCTTTACGGGACTGCCCTAATCTGGGAAACTCAGTCCGGTTCTCAACCTCCTGGAGTCATGTGCCGCTGGCCCCAGGAGGCCTGCCCCTGCTGGCCGCGCGGACTCACGCGGTCACACCGGTAGGCGAGCTCGGAGGCGCTGCCGGGCTTCCTTCGCCCGCCGAGGCCCACATGTGTCCTCCAGTGGGGAGTTCCAGGGCAGGGGTTCCCCTTCCTCGAGCAGTGTTGCAGAGCAGCCCTGGTAGAGCCAGTACATCTGTGTGTTATGTCAAGGAGAAATCAGCACTTTTCTATTTTATCAAGTCCGTCATTTCAAATTTTAAATTACAAGATGAATACCTCTGACAAAACAATTATCTGAATTAAAATATCACTAATTTAAAACTTCAGTGCATTTTGTCCCTTATTTTTTTATTAACTTGGAATAACTGGCCAAGTCGTATTTTACAAAAACATATAGAGGATACAACTGATGCAGTATAGATTCGGTTGGAAAATGTGATGAAAAACAATACTACCTCATTAAAATAGGTGCTTCACTAAGTTCCATGTGTCCTGGGTATACATGTGGCACGGACAGTTAATGGCTGTATAGGGCTCTCCTAGTTACATGAGACACTGAGACCAGGTATTGGGTAAGTAATCCTTTGCAACTATAATCTCTATGTGTATTCTGAAGTTGATGTCCTCTAAATGAGTCGTAGTTCTGCATACTCTTGGCTTTATTGGTAAGAAAAGCTATTTCTGAAGACACTGAATCCATTTCAGTTAAAGTAATTAAGGAAACAGTGTACCCTTGTGATAAAGTATGATCTGTAAAATGCACGTTTTTTGAAAATCAATCTATTTTTGGAAGAAATCTCAGAGTTCTTGAGTTGGGGGTAAATAACTCAAAAGATTCATTTTTTTGTTGTTATCACAGTGTATTTCAGCAATTGGTTAGTATTGTATCAGCTTCTAAGCTCACGTTTCCACATTTGAAGTAGATGAGAAGTCAGAAGTACTATGTAGAATTTGCCTTAAATATTTGTTAATCTTGGTTTTCTTTAAACTGTTCACAAGTTTTATGTTGACATAAGCTATACATGTATTTATGTTCTGTCAGTGTTTGTACAATAGAAACCTTCAAGTTATTCTTTGGGGTGAACACAAACAATTTAGAGCCTGTTATTTTTTATTTCAGATGCTTCTAGAAGCATTTGTGAATGTTTCTTATTAATCCTGAATTGCATTAGGATGATAATTGTAATTGTGACTTCATTCCAAAGCATCTTGTTTTGGTTATCTGTTATTCCATAAGAAACCACCACAAAACTGAGTAGCTTAAAAACCACAATTTATTATTGTCACTTACTTTCTGGGTTCAGGTGGGTGCTTCCCGCTTTAGGATCTCCTCTGTGGTTGCAGTCAGGAGTCAGCAGGGGTGGGGGCAGTCATCTAAAAAGTGTTAGGCTGCATGTCTGGAGGGGGCGCTCATGAATATCACAGTTGAATTTGTCAGTTTGGAGCTCAGGAGCTGGCATTTGACGCCACCTGCACATAAGCTCGTCTGACTTGCTCCTCATAGCGTGGTGGTGTCAGATTGGTTGCACTTTTTAAATGGCACCAGCTTCTGAGAGACAGGAAGTTGATTCCAGGCCAGTTTAAGGGCTACATCGGGAGTTAGTGGTGTCACTTGTACCTCATTCTATTGGTCAAAGCAGTAAAAGGACCTTCCGAGATTGAAAGGAATGAAGCAGTTGACTCCAACTCTAGACACATGTGAGGTGGGAAACATTATTGTGGCCATCTTGGGAACTCAATCCACCACACGTCTTGCCCTGTAATATAGTATATACAATAAACTGAGTATGTATTTTATATGCAAATCACGTGTTTCAGGAAAGACACGACAATGTCTATCCAAACATAAGGACCTTTACCAAAAATTAACTCTGCTTCTAGACTTTCTCAAAAAACCAGTATAATTAAGTGGCAAACCTGGAATTCAAGCTTTGGTCCAACTCCAAAGCCTGGGCTTTTTCTGCCTTACCTGTAAAATAATACTGTGAAAAACATTCCATCAGACCTTCACCCTTGCATGTATCCTTTCCTTAGATAAAATAAATAGAAATAATTTTTAAAAACTTAAAACCTTGTTGGCTTTGATCCATTTTAACATAAGACGCAGATTTGAGGATTTTCATCAGGTAACATTATATATGCTTAATCTGATTTGTACTCTGGCCAAATTAGTGAGGATCAAGTTCTTCTAAGAGAAATAGGTTTTCTAAAAGGGTATTTAACAGTAATTCTCAAAGTGTGGTCCTTGGACTATCCGCTGACCTGGGAAACTGTTAGAAATGCATTTTCAGCCTCTCCCCAAATCTGTTGAATCAGAAACTCTGGGAGTGTTTTAACAAGTCTTCTAGGTGATTCTAATGTCCCCTGAGGAGGAACACAGTGAAAATGAGTGTTCATTGTTACTAAGAGTCATGTGGCTGTGACGTCACCATGGTGAGGTAGGCTCAGGCGATCCTAAGTTTAAAATGGTTCATCTAAGCAACTCACTTTACAGGTTTGCAAATGCCTGATTGGCCAGGCACGAATCTCTAGAGCCCCACCAGAGATCTCTAGGGTGGGCACAGGAATTGATATCTGTTGCAAATGCTACCCAGGACTCACTGTGCTCCTAAGTTTGGGCAGCACAGATCCAGGCATCGTGATGGCGCTGCCTTCCCTTTGTTCCCCTACCTGGTCATACGGACCAAGCCAGCCTCCCTCAGCACTGTCGGTGCACATGCATCTGAATGTTCAGCTCTTACATCCTTACCCTTTTCTTCATTCTTGCCCCCAGCACAAGCCTTCTCTTTGTCAGACAGGGTCCTTCATTCATGCCATATGTGACATCACACATCCACAGCAGTTAATATGTGTTGATTGCCTATTGTGTACAAGGCTGTATGTTAGGTAATAAAAATACTGTAAAATTAAGATGTCTCTTTCCTCTGAGAGCCTGTATTATACAATGAGGCAAGCAGGATATACAGATAATAATAGCAAGAATTCTAGTTCTTATAGAGCAGTAATTCTTAATCTTAGCTGTTCATTAAAATTACTTGATGGGCTTTAAAAAAAATAATGTCAATCACCCCAGTTCAGACCAATTAAATCAGAATCTTTAGGGTAAGGCACAGATACAGGAATAGAAGTCAACTACTGTTAAAATGTAAATTATATAAAATATCTTCATTTCCCAGTTCTTACTTGTTGCCTTTTTCCAAGCATTATAGTTAACATGTAGATTTTCACTTTATTCAATCTAGATATACTTGAATTTTTATTTCCAAATAGAAACAAACTACATTAAGACTATAAACAAAAAATGTTTTAATATTAAATTTCAGTATCATCTTTCACCCTCTGTAAGTAAACTAAAGAAATTTAGAACATGCTTTTCTTATCTTTTTATATCAAGATAATGTTTATCTTTTCATCCTTCATAAAATATTTCAGTATCTCTTGGCCAAAAATATATATATATGTGTGTGTGTGTATTTCAGAAGATTATATCTTACAGCAAGTACATTTAAACAGTTTATAGCTAAATGTTTTAGCCATTCACTGGCATGCTCTTCTATAGCTTCTAAAGGTTATAAATGTTTCAGTCTCTCCTAAATTTTGTTCTACAATGGAAACAACAGCCCTTAATTAGAGGCTGATGGTGGAGATGCACACATCCCAGCATCTCTGATCCCCTTGGACAACAGCTTTGAAAATTCTAGCATAAATCATGCCAACAGTAGTGATACAGTCAACAAGAAAAACACTTATTCCGTAATGATAGAGACACTGATGTGGCACAAACATCAAACTAACATTTTTAATATTCAAGTTGTACTTACTTTGAGGTCCCTAAGTTCTGAATGATGTTTGATACATGCAGGCCATTTTATGTGCATGCAACACTTTATTATTATTTCCATGACCATTAACCAATTTTTTTATATAGGAAAGCAATTTTTAGTCTTTAGAAACTAGTTTTTAAAATTTTACTTTAATTCCATCTGGATGCAGAAAATATCCCCGTCTAAGACTGTAAGAGAAATAGAAAGGCCAGGAAAATGAGTGACTTAAAGTGGCAGTGAAGTGGAATTCTTGAGGATAAGTGAAAACACAGGCTACTTTGTGAATTGAGAACAAACAAGGCCATTCCTTTCTCTCTACCCCAGGTCTAAATTCCTATCTTGTCCAGGCAATGTTAATCTGTCAGTATATAATTAAACATGACTTTTTTTCAGTTGGGGGAAAAATGGAAGTTACTTTAGATAGATGACTTTGATAGATAACACATGAATAATGTAATTTTCTGGCACTCACAGTTAATTTACTTTGAGTAAGCATCAGTGTTCCTGTGTCTGGCCCTGCACTGATTTAGTGGTCATTAATTGAATGAATGTTGCCTGCCAAGCAGAAAGACTCCTTACCTTTAGGAGTGTGTGATCACTTTGGGGGGATGACTTAAAAGACAATTATAATCCAATGTAGTATGTTCAACATAACTTCCTTTGGTTTAACAGCTTGATTTATTTCAATAAAGATAGGATTGTGAATTACAGACAATACTGTATTAAAAACTTTAAAATTGCTAAGAGTCTAGATTTAATTGTTCCCACCACAAAGACAAAGAAATAATAATTATGTAACGTGATAGAGTAGTTAACCAAAGCTACGGTAGTAGTCATTTAGCAGTATGTAAATGTAGCAAGTCAGCATGGTGTATTCCTAACATGTTATATATCAATTATATCTCAATAAAAGTAGATTTTAAAAAGATGAGTTTGTACTTGCAGAATGATGCCTCCTGTTCCTTTAATGACTTGAGGCTGCAAGGGGATGAAATTATTTTTACCAGCAACAGTCAGTGATCTTTTATAGTAAAAGCGTAATCTGCCATTAGATATACCAGACTTGTCTTTTTTAGTTTGCCCATGCCAGTCAGGCCTGTGAACAAAACAGGGGCACCCCTGTTATTACACCAGAGAAAATTTTCTTGAACTGAACTATTATGTTCACACTCTTTTGGACTAGTCTTATTAAGGGAAACTAATAAAATTAATATAGGCTACAATTTTTAAATACTATATTTAATGTGTATGCTTCTCTCTTTTTTTTTTTTTTTTTTTTTTGGTTTTGGAAATGGGATAATAAGCATTCCAAGCGTTCAACAGTAAGTTATATTTCAATCACTAGATGGCACGAAGCACAGATAGCCAGGGAGAGAAAACCGCCTTTTTCTCAGCAGTTTCAGAATACTGGCACTTAAGTTTCTAAGTGTTTTAGCAGTACATACTACAAATCTTTTGTTATCCAGCCCATGGTATTCCTACTACTACAAAGTTTTGTTTTTCTGGGTGAAATAATCTTACATGATCCCCTTATATACTAAATTTTGAGAAGCACAGCCTCTGCCATTACTTTGATAGTCACTCACTCCTCAGACTATTTATTCTTAGCTATTTAATTTTACTTTTTCTCTTTCTTAAATTAGCCCTTTCTTACTAGTACCTTCTCTTCCTTGATAAACAGAAGGTATATTTTAATTTTTTAAGGGCTAGTACATAGCTTCTGGTGTATTGAGAAATCCTAGACATTTCACACACAAATGTCTTGTAGGACAAAATATGAGAAGAGCAAGAACTTTGTTTTTGTTCTTGGTCTCCCGATGTCTGAACATTTTCTTTCATTAAGTAATTTTTTTTGGTCTGGTTGTGATTTTTTTTTTTTTTTTTATGAATAGAGCCTCCTGTTCTGCTGTAGGGTAGAAATAATAGATATCCTTAATCTTTAGGCTGTTATTAAATGGAGTCATTTTACATGACCAGGAGACATCCAGAGTTTGGGTGGCACTTACACTGATCATCAATCCGGTGTCTTCCCCCCCCCAGGCTTTTTTATTTTATTTTATTTTTTGTTATCGTTAATGTACAATTATTTGAACAACATTATGGTCACTAGACTCCCCCCATTATCAAGTCCCCACCACATATGCTATTATAGTCACTGTCCATCAGCGGAGTAAGATGCTATAGAATCACTACTTGTCTTCTCTGTGTTGTATTTCCTTCACCGTGCCCCACCCCCACCCTTACATTATGTATGTTAATCGTAATGCCCCCTTTTCCCCCTTATTCCTCTCTTCCCACCCATCCTCCCCAGTCCCTTTCCCTTTGGTAACTGTTAGTCCATTCTTGGGTTCTGTGAGTCTACTGCTCTTTTGTTCCTTCAGTTTTTTCTTTGTTCTTATACTCCACAGATGAGTGAAATCATCTGATACTTCTTTCTCCGCCTGGCTTATTTCACTGAGCATAATACCCTCTAGCTCCATCCATGTTGTTGCAAATGGTAGGATTTGTTTTCTTCTTATGGCTGAATAATATTCCATTGTGTATATGTACCACATCTTCTTTATCCATTCATCTACTGATGGACACTTAGGTTGCTTCCATTTCTTGGCTAATGTAAATAGTGCTGCGATAAACATAGGGGTGCATCTGCCTTTTTGAAAGTGGGATCCTGTATTCTTAGGGTAAATTCCTAGGAGTGGAATTCCTGGGTCAAATGGTATTTCTAATTTTAGTTTTTTGAGGAACCTCCATACTACTTTCCACAATGGTTGAACTAATTTACATTCCCACCAGCAGTGTAGAAGAGTTCCCCTTTCTCTACATCCTCACCAACATTTGTTGTTGTTTTTGTTTTGGATGGTGGCCATCCTAACTGGTATCCTAACTACTAATATCTCATTGTGGTTTTAATTTGCATTTCTCTGATGATTAGCCATGTGGAGCATCTTTTCATGTGCCGGTTGGCCATCTGAATTTCTTCTTTGGAGAAGTGTCTATCTGCCCATTTTTTAATTGGCTTATTTGCTTTCTGTTTGTTGAGGTATGTGAGCTCTTCATATAATTTAGATGTCAACCCCTTATCGGATATGTCATTTATGAATATATTCTCCCATACTGTAGGATGTCTTTTTATTCTACTGATGGTGTCCTTTGCTGTACAGAAGCTTTTCAGCTTGATATAGTCCCACTTGTTCATTTTTGCTTTTGTTTCCCTTGCCCGGGGAGATATGTTCATGAAGAAGTCGCTCATGTTTATGTCCAAGAGATTTTTGCCTATGTTTTTTTCTAAGAGTTTTATGGTTTCATGACTTACATTCAAGTCTTTGATCCATTTTGAGTTTACTTTTGTGTATGGGGTTAGACAGTAGTCCGATTTCATTCTCTTACATGTAGCTGTCCAGTTTTTCCAACACCAGCTGTTGAAGAGGCTGTCATTTCCCGTATGTGCTTGGTTTTATATAATTCAGTGTCTTAATCAGAGACCAGGTGATTTCCTCATGGCCCCAGGCCCCTTTCAGATGTCCTCTCTGCCATTCCTTGTACGTCAGCCTTGGGCTTTGTGTTGAAGGAAGCTCCTGCAGTGTTAGGTAGACCGTGTAATCATAGCAAAGTCCAGAGGAGAGGAGGGGATGTGTCCTCATATGTAGATGCCTTCTTGTCAGTGGTGTACCTGATACCAAAGACTGATTAGCAGAGCTCTCAGGTCCCATAGGCTGTGCCTGGGTCTCCTGCACAACCTAAACAGTTCATTGGCAGGGGGAGGAAACCCCATAGTAGGTTAGACTGACAGAGACCCATGCCTATCCTGAGCACCCAGCTCAGAGGAGGATAAAACCTCAAACAAAATCCGAGTCCTCGCCAACAATGAGGAGGGAGAGTGGATTTGGGCGGGAGACAGCAGAATTTGCTACCATTTCTTTTTTGTTCTCTTCTGGTTTTCTTGCTTATAGGCTTTTCTTTCGTGTCCTGATATTCTGGAATGTAATTTTCCTTTCTGTTCTCTCAAGTGCTTGAGACTGTACCAAACCACAGGTACAGCCCTTCTCTGCTGCACGGTGCCCTTCGGCGCAGGCCCTCTCTGGCTGTTTTGTTTGCTTGCGTCCTTTTCCTGGCAGTTAAAGAAAGTAAGAACTTGGGTTCTCCTTACCTGCTTGTTAGTGCTTATCATGTCTAGAGAACAGTACCTATGAACTGCTTTATGAATCTACTCGCATTTCAGCCAAAGTTGTCTGCTAAGTACCCACAACTTTTAAGGCACCACGTCAAGCCAGCGCTGTAGGCGACTGACCAGGGGACTGTTGGAGGCATTGGCAACATCTACCTCAGAGCTCAGGCCGACCCCTTGGCCTCTCTGAAGTCTCAAAGGGACAGAACCAACAGGCCCATCCCGGTGACTCAAGTCCTTCAGCTTTCATTGTTAACTTCTGGCATTTTCTGGCTCGTTTTTCCATTTGACATCTCAGCAGCTCTCCCAGGCTGTAACAGACTGGCTCTTCTAGTCTGGGCTCCGACTGGGACAACATCGCTGTGACTCAGGAACTCCGAGGCCGTGTCGGCTGCTTCAGGCCAAAGGTGCAATCCTGGTGCACCTGCATATTTGTTTGTTATCTGTATTGAGCACATATTTGTTGAATGATTGAAAGACTATTTATTAATTGGCACTTCAAGTACAGTAAGATTTTCTCTGATTTGATAATACTGATCATATTGTGTTTATGTTATCTGTCTTAACAGTTCATCAGTTCTTGTCAAATAGCCAACAGATATTCTCGACTGACATTTTCAATCATCATGTTTTTTAGGTGAAGAAAAAGAAGTATTCTTAAGAAACAGTTAGTAATGGCATCATTGCTTGATTGTTTCATACCTAATTTTTATCCTTTTAATTTTATTGAAAGCTTTGAGGGATAGGAGCTTGCGAATATACTGAGTCAAAAATTTTAAAAAGAAAAATCTTGATATTTTTGTTTTCCAGAAAACTGTGGAATATATTTTCCAGAAGTAAAAAGAGATCCAGGCAGATATTTACACAGTTGTCCTGAATCTGTAAAAAAGTGGCTTCGACAGCTGAAGAATGCTGGGAAAATTCTTTTGTTGATTACCAGTTCTCACAGTGATTACTGTAGACTTCTCTGTGAATATACCCTTGGGTAAGTGATGGGCCATTCTGTTTTCATAGTCTTACAAAATACTGAAAGGAAATTGGGTCACTGCTTTTTTTAAAAATACTTGACCATATCATATTAAACAATGCTGACTGACAGGTGATTGTTTCTCTTAACATCCCTCAACATCAGCTGACAGTGATGCACCCCAAGTACGTTTTAGCAAAGCAGTATTACTGGCGGGCTACTATGCTCATAGCCCACTAATGGTCTGGGCTTTAGATTCTCTGAAAGGTGAAAGGACCACGTGTTCCTTCAGGCAGTCTTCCATGATTTTAGTTTCTCAGCTTCAGGTGGTTACTGAGGGACACTGAGTTGTAGCTTACACTCCCTGACACATACCTGAAGTACAGTCCCTCTGGCCATTACAGTGTGGATCTATGCACTTCAGCATCTAGCACAGCGAGGGACAGAATTTACTTCCATGAAAATTGAGGCAGTAAATGCATAGACTTAAAATAAGACAGACATGGGCTCAAACTCTGCCTTGCGACTTATTCTGTGACCTAGAGTAGGTTCTGTAACCTCTCTAAGCTTTAATATCATCATCTTAAACATGGGACAGTAATATCTCATAGGTATGAGGGGAAGCTTAAATGTAGCATAATACTGGTAAAGTATTAGGCACAGTAGTTGGTAAGTTTCAGTAGGTATTAATATTTATTTATGCCATTCTTGTGGCCAATACCAGGGATTATCCATGGTCAGAGCCAGATTCTAAAATGGGCTAGGAGATCTCCCCTCAAGTTTCCTGAGATTTCAGCAAATACTGAATTACCGGGATTATGAAGCAAATTTTATCCTCAAAAATGACTTCTGGTCAAGTTCCTTAGCATCCTGACTTCCATATTCCTCCGCACATGTGGGTTTAGATTGGTGTGTACTATCCTTGTAATGTATTGGTGGGTTTTTTCTGTTTTCTGAATAATACATAGGCTTGCGATCCTTGAAGTGAATTAAGGCTGAGGTCCTGGATGCCTTACAAGGTGCCTCTTAAAGAAGCATTTGCTGTCCTTGTAGTGGGGCCATGCTTCAGAATAAACACTCAGGAGTCTTCATTTCTCTCTTATTAGCATAGATAGCAAAAGGTTGTCTTCCTGATTTAATTTCTCCCTAATGTAGTCTAGATTTTCAAAAGTATTCTAGAATGTTAGGTAAACATTCCCTCTCTGATGTAATAGTCCTACAGGAACCAGGACTGCCTTTTTCCTTTGCCATCCCAAATAATCCTTAATATAGTACTAAGTGTAGACTAAAAAATAATGTTATCAAAAAATTGCCATGTTTACCACACTGATTTTCAAAAGAAGCTGCCTTTTCTACATTTTGAATACCCTCTGAAAGATGCCTTGGTTGTTATGCTATTTTTCTGTAGGACCCATGTAAAACACAAATTATTAGTAATTCTTTTTTTTTCTTTGATATTAATCTGCAGATACATGTACAACATTATGATTACTAAACTCCCCACTTCATCAGCCCCCCCCCCAAGTACCCCATTACAGTCACTGTCCATCAGCATAGTGAATGCTATAGAATCACTACTTGTCTTCTCTGAGTTGTACAGCCCTCCCCGTGCCCCCCCAACATTACGTCTGCTAATCGTAATGCCCCTTTTTCCCCCTTATCCCTCCCTTCCCACCCATCCTCCCCGGTCCCTTTCCCTTTGGTAACTATTAGTCTGTTCTTGGGTTCTGTGAGTCTGCTGCTGTTTTGTTCCTTCAGTTTTTTTCTTTGCTCTTATGCTCCACATATGAGTGAAATCATTTTATACTTGTCTTTTCGGCTTGGCTTATTTCACTGAGCATAATACCCTCTAGCTCCATCCATGTTGTTGCAAATGGTAGGATTTGTTTTCTTCTTATGGCTGAATAATATTCCATTGTGTATATGTACCACTTCTTCTTTATCCATTCGTCTACTGATGGACACTTAGGTTGCTTCCATTTCTTGGCTATTGTAAATAGTGCTGCGATAAACAAAGGGGTACATATGTCTTTTTGAAACTGCTGCTGCGTTCTTACGGTAAACTAGGAGTGGGATTCCTGGTTCAAATGGTATTTCTATTTTGAGTTTTTTGAGGAACCTCCATACTGCTTTCCACAATGGTTGAACTAATTTGCATTCCCACCAGCAGTGTAGAAGGGTTCCCTTTTCTCCACATCTTCGCAAACATTTCTTGTTGTTTGTGTTTTGGACGTTGGCCATCCTCACTGGTGTGAGGTGATATCTCATTGTGGTTTTAATCTGCATTTTGCTGATGATTAGCAATGTGGAGCATCTTTTCATGTGCCTGTTGGCCATCTGAATTTCTTCTTTGGAGAAGTGTCTTTTCATGTCCTCTGCCCATTTCTTAATTGGATTATTTGTTATTTGTTTGTTTAGGTGCATGAGTTCTTTATATATTTTGTATGTCAACCCCTTATCGGATACGCCATGTATGGATATATTCTCCCATACTGAACGATGTCTTTTTGTTCTACTGATGGTGTCCTTTGCTGTACAGAAGCTTTTCAGCTTGATATAGTCCCACTTGTTCATTTTTGCTTTTGTTTTCCTTGCCCGGGGAGATATGTTCATGAAGTTCCTCATGTTTATGTCTAAGAAATTTTTGCCTGTTTTTTCTAAGAGTTTTATGGTTTCACGACTTAGATTCAGGTCTCTGATCCATTTTGCGTTGACTTTTGTGTATGGGGTTAGACAGTAGTCCAGCTTCATTCTCTTACATGTAGCTGTCCAGTTTTGCCAACACCAGCTGTTGAAGATGCTGTCATCTCCCCATTGTATATCCAAGACTCCTTTATCATATATTAATTGACCGTATATGTTTGGGTTAATGTTTGGATTTTCTATTCTCTTCCAATTGTCTGTGGGTCTGTTTTTGTGCCAGTACCAAATTGTCTTGATAACTGTGGCTTTGTAGTAGAGGTTGAAGTCAGGGAGCGTGATTCCCCCTGTTTTATTTCTCCCTCTCACGATTGCTTTAGCTATTCGGGGTCTTTTCTGGTTCCATATGAATTTTAGAATTATTTGTTCCAGTTCATTGAAGAAAGCTGTTGGTAGTTTGATGGGGATTGCATTGAATCTGTAGATTGCTTTAGGTAGTATAGCCATTTTGACAATATTTATTCTTCCTAGCCAAGAGCATGGGATGCATTTCCATTTGTTAGTGTCCTCTTAAATTTCTCTTAGGAGTGTCTTGTAGTTTTCAGGGTATAGGTCTTTCACTTCCTTTGTTAGGTTTATTCCTAGGTATTTTATTCTTTTTGATGCAATTGTGAATGGAATTGTTTTCCTGATTTCTCTTTCTGTTAGCTCATCATTAGCGTATGGGAAAGCAACAGATTTCTGTGTGTTAATTTTATATCCTGCAACTTTGCTGAATTCACATATTAGTTCTAATAGTTTTGGAGTGGAGTCTTTTGGGTTTTTTGTATACAATATCATGTCATCTGCAAATAGTGACAATTTGACTTCTTCTTTACCAATCTGGATGCCTTGTATGTCTTTGTTTTGTCTGATTGCCGTGGCTAGGACCTCCAGTACTATGTTGAATAACAGTGGGGAGAGTGGGCATCCCTGTCTTGTTCCTGATCTTAGATGAAAAGCTTTCAGCTTCTTGTTGAGAAGTATTATGTTACCTGTGGGTTTGTTATAGATGGCCTTTATGATGTTGAGGTACTTGCCTTCTATACCCATTTTGTTGCGAGTTTTTATCATGAATGGATGTTAAATTTTGTCAAATGCTTTTTCAGCATCTATGGAAATAATCATGTGGTTTTTGTTCTTTTTGTTGAGGTGGTGGATGATGTTGATGGATTTTCGAATGTTGTACCATCCTTGCATCCCTGGGATGAATCGCACTTGATCATGGTGTATGATCCTCTTGATGTATTTTTGAATTCAGTTTGCTAATATTTTGTTGAGTATTTTTGCATCTATGTTCATCAGGGATATTGGTCTGTAATTTTCTTTTTTGGTGAGGTCTTTGCCCGGTTTTGGTATTAGAGTGATGCTGGCTTCATAGAATGAGTTTGGAATATTCTCTCCTCCTATGTTTTGGAAAACTTTAAGGAGAATGGGTATTATTTCTTCTCTATATGTCTGCTAAAATTCAGAGGTGAATCCATCTGGCCTGGGGGTTTTTTTCTTGGGTAGTTTTTTGATTACCAATTCAATTTTGTTGCTGGTGATTGGTCTGTTTAGTTTTTCTGTTTCTTGCTTGGTCAGTCTTGGAAGGTTGTATTTTTCTAAGAAGTTGTCCATTTCTTCTAGGTTTTCCAGCCTGTTGGCATATAGATTTTCATAGTTTTCTCTTATAATTCTTTGTATTTCTGTGGGGTCCGTCGTGATTTTTCCTTTCTCATTTCTGATTGTGTTTATGTGTGTAGATTCTCTTTTTCTCTTAAGTCTGGCTAGGGGTTTATCAATTTTGTTTATTTTTTCAAAGAACCAGCTCTTGGTTTCATTGATTTTTTTTCTGTTGTTTTCTTCTCAATTTTATTTATTTCTTCTCTGATCTTTATTATGTCCCTCCTTCTGGTGACTTTGGGCCTCATTTGTTCTTCTTTTTCCAATTTCAATAATTGTGTCTTTAGACTATTAATTTGGGAATGTTCTTCCTTCTTTAAATAGGCCTGGATTGCAATATCCTTTCCTCTTAGAACTGCCTTTGCTGCTTCCCACAGAAGTTGTGGCTTTGTGTTGTTGTTGTCATTCGTCTCCATATATTGTTTGATCTCTGTTTTAATTTGGTCATTAACCCATTGATTAATTAGGAGAATGTTGTTAAGTCTCAGTGTATTTGTGAGCCTTTTTGTTTTCTTTCTACAATTTATTTCTAGTTTTATACCTTTGTGATCTGAGAAGTTGGTTGGTAGAATTTCAATATTTTTGAATTTACTGAGGTTCTTTTTGTGGCCTAGAATGTGGTCTATTCTGGAAAATGTTCCATGTGCACTTGAGAAGAATGTGTATACTGCTGCTTTTGGGTGTAGAGTTCTGTAGATATCTGTTAGGTCCATCTGTTCTAATGTGTTGTTCAGTGCCTCTGTGTCTTTACTTATTCTCTGTCTGGTTGATCTGTCCTTTGGAGTGAGTGGTGTGTTGAAGTCTCCTAAAATGAATGCATTGCTATCTATTTCCTCCTTTAATTCTGTTACTTTTTGTTTCACATATGTCGGCACTCCCGTGTTGGGTGCATATATATTTATAATGGTTATATCCTCTTGTTGCACTGACCCCTTTACCATTATATAATGTCCTTCTTTATCTCTTGCTACTTTCTTCGTTTTGAAGTCTATTTTGTCTGATACAAGTACTGCAACACCTGCTTTTTTCTCTTTGTTGTTTGCATGAATATCTTTTTTCCATCCCTTCACCTTTAGCCTGTGTATATCTTTGGGTTTGAGGTGAGTCTCTTGTAAGCAGCATATAGATGGATCTTGCTTTTTTATCCATTCCATTACTCTGTGTCTTTTGATTGGTGCATTCAGTCCATTTACATTTAGGGTGATTATCGATAGATATGTACTTATTGCCATCACTGGCTTTAGATTCGTGGTTACCAGAGGTTCACGGGTAGCTTCTTTACTATCTAACAGTCTAACTTAACTCTCTTGTTAAACAATTATAAACACAGTCTGATAGTTCTTTATTTCTGTCTCTTCTTCTTACTCCTCCTCCATTCTTTATATGGTAGGTGTTTTATTCTGTACTCTTTTACATTTCCTTTGACTGTTTTTGTGGATAGTTGATTTTACTTTTTGCCTTTAGTTAGTATTTGGATGGTTTGCTTTCTTTGCTATGATTTTATTTTGTCTGGTGACATCTTTTTAGCCTTAGGAGTGCTTCCATCTAGAGCAGTCCCTTTAAGATATCCTGTAGAGGTGGTTTGTGGGAGGCAAATTCCCTCAGCTTTCACTTGTCTGGGAATTGTTTGATCCCTTCCTCAAATTTAAATGATAATCGTGCTAGATACAGTATTCTTGGTCAAGCCCCTTCTGTTTCATTACGTTAAATATATCATGCCATTCTCTTCTGACCTGTAAGGTTTTTGTTGAGAAGTCTGATGATAGTCTAATGGGTTTTCCTTTGTAGCTGATCTTTTTTCTCTCTCTAGCTGTCTTTAATACTCTGTCCTTATCTTTGATCTTTTCCATTTTAATTATTATGTGTCTTGGTGTTGTCTTCCTTGGGTCCCTAGTGTTGGGAGATCTGTGGGCTTTTATATGGACCTTTTCTACTTCCTTAAAGTACACTTATGAAAAATATTGTTGCTTTTTAGGAATGATTTTGAAGATATTTTTGATATTGTGATCACAAATGCATTGAAGCCTGGTTTCTTCTCCCATTTACCGAGTGAAAGGCTTTTCCGGACTCTTGGTAAGTTAATGTTTTGTTTCTTCTTTCAAGAGTTGTCCGTTCAGTGATGTAATAAATACTCATTGGTTGACAACTGTGTGCACAGTACTGTGTTAAGTGTAACAGGCGTATACAAGAGATGCCAAGTCTTCTTTCCCCTTATGGAGATGCATAAACACACATGGCCAAGTCAGCAAATGCTGGTATGATTATAGGGCACATTACCTGCTGGGAGGGAAATGGCTGCCTGATGAACTAAACGGGAGGCCACCTTAGAGTGGCTGGCCAGGGAAAGCCTGTCCAAGGTCATATCTGGTTAGGCAGGACTTGAAGGACAGGTAAGGAGGAGAACAGAGAAAGAGTGTCCCTGGACAGAGGCAAAGGGTCTGCTGAGTGTAGTTTTAGCTACTTGTAGTGACAGAGAAGAAGCCTGTGATCCCTGAGAAAGGGTAAAACTAGGGAAGTGGGCCTTTCCATTACACCATGGAAATGGGTTTTAGTTTTATTGCACTAGCAATTTGAATCTATTGCAGTTGAAGTATAAGAGTGACGCAGAGACCTCTTTGGCTGCTGGGTGGGAAGTGGATTGGATGTGGAGAAGGATAAAGAAAAAGAGGAAGACCAAGCAATTGAGAGTGCCAGGTGAGAGACTGTGGTTGTTTGGTCTGAAGAGGTAGTGCTACCGATGGAGCTAGGTGTTTAAGACAGCATTGTAGAAATGGAAAACAGGGCTTGGTGATGCTTTAGGAGCAGCGAATGAAAAGAAGGGAATAATAAAAAATGACTTCAGGGTTGTTGATGTTTCTGAACTAAGCAAACAGGTGAATGGTGGTACCGTACAGTCATGAAGAATACAGACGAAAAGTTTGTATGGGATGGGGGTTATAACTATTAAGAACACATTTTTCAGCATACTAATTTTAAAATGCTTGAGAGTTAACTAACTGAAGTCATGAGTTAGGAAATTTTATAGGAAGTCCAGATTCCAAGGGAACAAGTTATGCCCGGGATATAAATTTGGGAGTCATCAGCTCATAGATATTTAAAGCTATGGGCTTATATGAGCTTAAATATAGAGAGAATGTATATAGGTAAAAAGCCCAGACCAAGCTCTGACACACTCTACCATGAAGGATAGAGAAAAAAGAGTACAATGGGATAGATTATAGTGGGAGAAACAGGAGAGTACAGTGTTCAGAAACCAGAGAGGGTGGTGGTCAACTATGGCCAAAGTCAGTGGAAAAAGGAAAGAGAAATGTCCATGGGAGTGGGCAAGGTGGAGGTCCCCAGTGTCTTCACGAGCAGTGACTGGATAGAAATCAGATTGCAGTGTCCGGAAGAGTTTATTGGAGGTGGTGGAACCAGTGAGTGTAGAACACTATTATCTAGAATTTTAGCTATGAAGATAGTCAAAGAATTGAGGTTTTAGCTTGAAGACAATGGAGGATCAAGGGCATGAATTTTTTTCAACTGAAGGTGTTAAAATATGTGTATATGCCCTTGAGAATGGACTGCTGATACAGTGGTTTTCAGCTGTACTTCGCTGTGCATGGCAGTTTTGCCCCTCAGGACAAATTTGGCAATGTCTGGAAACCTCTTTGGTTGTCATGACTTGGGAGGTGGGATGATACTGGCACCTAGTGGGTAGAGGCCAGGGGTGCTGCTAAGTAGCCTGCATCACCACTGCCACCAACAAAGGATTATCTGGCCCCAAATATGAGTGGTGCCAAGATTAAGCAACTCTGGTCTAGTGTAAAGGGAAGATTGGTGATGTTTTTTATATTGGTTGAATCTTATATAAATCCTTGATATTAAGAAGTAATCTGTTATCAGGGATTGAAAGAATACTTTGTATGAAACCAGAAAAATAATTTAAATGTTTTTCTCTTCACAAACTTTTATTTGTATGCATAACTAAGTACTCAAAAATGTTTTTTTTTTATCTGCAAGGTTATTTCAAGAAAATGAATACCTGTTCTATACTAAAATTTCACACAAACATACATACACACGCCAATAATGGAAAACGTTAACCAAAATTTTGAATTTGGATGCCAAAAATCCCTTAACGCATTGACAAGTTTCTGCATTTTATGCAGTATTTCTCTAATTAATTGAAGAGTATCCAAAGGTAGAAGGCTGAACTATTTAAAAACTACCATATATGATAACTTATTACATATATAAGTATAAATACTTATGATTTCTCTGCACTTTTTTTTTTTCAGTTATATGGTATCAAATTGGATTTGGGGGCTGATATAATAATGATAGGTATCCAAACTATATTTTCAAATATTACATTCAAAGACTTGATAGTCATTTTGACTGAATTTATATTATGAAAATGTTATAAACCTTAATTAAAAAAATATGCAAATAATAATTATACCATTCTTTAAAATAGTTTTACATTTGGGTTCCACAAAAACTCTGTTTTAAAAAGCAATCTACTGCTTTTGATTCTCTTTGTACTTTCAGAGACAAAAAGTCTAGATGGAGTAGGACCCAAAGTCCTACCACCATGGTCTATAATACCTAATATAAAATGCCTGGGGCCTCAGAACATGAGAGATTCCATGCTCTTCCTATGGTATATAGAAAAGTTTGCCTCAGTTTTTTCACATCCAGAAGGAATTAGGCTAGAAGATCTCTAAAGTTCTTTCCAGCTTTGGTTTTCTGGGCCTCTGATCTATAATATTTAAGTGGAAGACAACACCGATTCATAGTTTTTGGAGTTAACACAAAATAGTTTATTCCCATTTAGAGTGCAGAAAGACTGCCAGACTATAAATTAAAAAATCATACTGCTCATAGTAAAGAATGCTCTGTCATTGTGTTTATTTTGCTGCTGATTCTGATTTTCACCTGCCTCAACTGCTCTTCAGGTTCCACTGCGGCTTTCCCTCCTCTTTCCTCTTCTAAAGGCGATGCTCTCCAGCATTCTGTACTGGTCCTCCTCCCTTCTGCTGCCCACACTCTCTACCACTACGCTGGTGGTTTAACCATCACCCATACACTAATGACTGCAATTCCTTATCTCTCCACTTCACTTTTCCCTGACTGAGAGTCATATTTCTGTTCCCTAAACTCTCCACACGCCGCAGCCCCAGCCTTGCGTGAAACTTGACAGTGCCTGTACCACCTCATTAATTTCCCCTCCCATCTTAGCATGCTCCCCTGCCCACAAACTTTCCTGACCACGGAGTTTGCCCAAGCTGGGGAAGGCAGTCATCCTCAGCTCCCTTCTCCCCTGTCCTTCAGCTCTCTCAGGTCTGACACCTGCCACAGCTCTGCCGCAGCCCTTACCATCCTTTGTATGAAATGTACACTTAGATCGCTGCTGGTATCCTAGTGACTGATCTCCCAGCCTTCACCCACCTTGTAACCACCATATGGCAGTTAGTATTATTCTGCGACGCGAGTCCTGTCAGTCCCGTTATATAACCTCCAGTGTCAGGTGAGTCAAATCACTGCCCCAAATGGTTAAAGTCAGAAATAAAGTTAAGGCGAAGGGGCTTGCTGGGACCGAAGGCGTGGGTGAGCCAGGCTGGCACCGCACGTCCATGGCACAGTCGCACAGGCCTGATGTCAGCTGCCTTCATGGAGACAAGACGGAGCGGGTGATGTCGGGGCCCTTGGTGGCTAAGCTCCTGCCAACACAGGACTGTTTCAGGGGCTAGGAACCTCTTCTAGGCAAAATCTGCAGCATCCTTGTTCCCCTTCACAGGCAGTGTGTGACCCAGGTCCCCACCAGTGCCAAGGCTGGGTCGTGTGGGCACGAAGGGACTGTCCACCCGGCAAGATTGTAAATGCTTTGGGAAGAGGGACCGTGTCTGTCTCCCGCTAGTCCCCAGTGCTGCCACCTACCCCACCTTCCTCCCCCAATTTGGGAATCTTGCCAACTCGCTGTCTTTGGGCCCCTGGCCTCAGCTGTCACCAATACACCAACTCCCAAATCTTTCCCTAGCCAGAGACCTCTTTCCCAGAACCTCATTCTGTATTTCCTCCTGCACATCAGACGGCGCCACCGAGTGTTCCGAAGTCCAACTTGATACTCACCTTCCACCTAAAAACCAAACATGTTGGTTGCCTTGTGTTCATTTTATATGATCATCCACTGATTGCCCCAACTAGTAACCTCCATTATCTTGACCCTGTTGATGCCGGTGTTCTTGTTCGCAGAGTGGAAGAATGAACTTCACAAACACTCAAGGTAGGAGAGCAAGTGAGAGGCTTTTATTTAGAGATAAAGCCAGAGGACAGAGCTCCTGGGTCACGCCAGGAGGGGACAAGAGACTCCCGGGGTGGTGCATTGTCTAGGGGATTTATAGGCAGTTGAGAGACAAAGGGGCTAGGGATGGACACCTGCTAAGTGGTCCCAAAATGTTTATCTTGGAAGAGACATTAAGTTTTTTATTAGTCTTCAGGGTTATTTACGAGAAATTTACTGCTCTGGTTTCCTCCCAGGATAGCAGCTTCCTGGTCTGGGAGCATATCACTCAAGACTGGCTTCTTTGCTCCCAAGGTGGGATGAGTTATTGTCCGTCTGTTATGTTAAGAACCTTACTTTTTAACTAATTGGGTTTTTAAATGCAATCTTATCTTGAAAATGGAATCCTTCCTGTTTTTACTCAATTGTTTTGGGCTTGCTTGCTAAATTGCCCATGTTGCAAATCACTTGATTAGGGCTGGAAGAGGAAAAGCAGCACCTGGGTAAAGTCAAAAAAATAATAATAAGCTGGGCCCCCCAGCAGGCAAATCCCACAATGGATTATCTTGCTTTGTTTTTTTCCAGAGGCTCTAACCCTACTCGGTCTAAGCCCAGGGTCCCTGTGTCACTGTCACATCCACACTGCATCAGTTCCTATTTAAACTATCCCAGAAATATTCATCTCTGCTCTCTAGCATCTCATTAAGCCTTCATCACTCCTGTGAGAGGCTTTTAAGTCATCTCTATACCCTGGCTGTCCGTTTACACCTCTCCCCTCCATCTCTTGCCAGCTGCCCTCAAATACTTTTCATTGGCACAGATTTCCATTTGTCAGTTGATTTAAATATATTTTACATTGCTCGTTTATTACCGTTAGGCACATGATATAGTTAGTCGTATGCACACAGAATCTCATTGCCTCCCCACTCCAAAGAACATCCTAAAGCAGATTCCAAATCCGGCTGCTAAATTACCTTTTCATCTCCACTCTGCACCCTGCAGGTGCCCATTATTACTTTATTCTTGCTGAAGTGAATGCCTTTTATTCTTCTATAAAGGTTTTTATTCCTGCTGTTCTCTCTACATCATTATTTCTCAGACTTTAATGTGCACTCAGATCACTGTTGAAAGAGAGATTCTGATTCAGTAGGCCTGGGTGAAGTCTTAGATTCTGCATTTCTAAACAAATTTTCTGGTGAAGCAGATGTTACTGGTCCGAAGATGATCAGTTACAGATTTTAGTGATCCCAACAAAATGTCTTGGCATGCTTGATGGAAGATTGTTACTCTGAAAAGAAATAAATGTCGCACTATACTAGGTATGAAATGAGCTAGATAAGATATTTAAACCAAAGGAAAAGACTTTGAAAGAATTAACTGCTATTAGTTATTAAAGAATTCTCAATATTGAATGAATAGTAAAGCCCCAAAACCAAGTAATAAGGGTTTCACTTTCAGTTCTATTAAAGTTGCTCCAACTCACTGGTAAGGTATGTATTTTCCTATAATAGTATAATTTTCCTATTATGGCTTCCAACACAGGGACTTTGGCAAATATTTTACTTGAAAACTGTCTTAACTGCCCATGCCAAAAGAATGGAGAAAGTGCATATGAAAATACACAATTAGGAAAAAAATTTCTAGATCAAAATGGAAGAAGGGATATATAAAAGTAAATATGAACTATTCAGTCGAGTTCATATAATAAAGGAAGGAGTTCTAGAAATCAAAAGAACTGTAAATACACGTTTTAATCATTGTTTAGTAAACCTTTAGCAAGTCAGAGATTACTACCAGCATATAAGCATCCCGAGGGCAGGGGCTTGAGCCACCACCTAGTTCACTAGTACATCCCTCATACCTAAAATGTTCTGTAAAATATAGTTGAGTAGAGATAAAAGAAGATAAAATGAGCTGTTTCCAGCTCAGACCGATTGATCCCACTCGGCTTTGTGGGTTTTCTCGTATTTGTAGATGTTTCCTTGTAACAACAACAAATTGGTAACATCTCGTGTCTGTCAATGAAGTGCTATTAAATAAATCATGGAACTGCATCTGTTTCTTAAATACCAGGCATATCACAATGTATGTCTATAAAATAAAGTTTTTAAAAGGTCAGGTTGTAGAACAGAGTGCAGAATATGTTAATATTTGCATTTAAAAGGGAAAAAGTCATGGATATTGTATTATTTATCCAAGCTGCCGTAACCGATGGGGGTTGGGGGGCTGCTGCTTGAAAAACAGAAATTATTTTCTCACAGTCTGGAGTGAAGAAGTGTGGAATCAAGTTGTCAGCAGGACTGGTTTCTTCTAAAGTCTCTCTTGGTTTGTAGATGGGCACCTTCTCCTATATTGTCACATGGTCTCTCTTCTGGGTCCTAATCTCATTTACGAGGACACCAGTCATATTGGATTAGGGCCTACCCTAATGGGCTTATTCTAATTTAATCACCTCTTTAAAGGCCCTGTCTCTACACACAGGTTCTGAGGTACTGGGGGTTAGGCTTCAGTATAGGAATTTGAGGAAAACACGTTCAGCCCCATAACAGGTAGATAGGGGGGTGTGTGTGCGCACTAAAACTCATCAAATGGTATGATTTAAATATGTGATTTTATTTTGTATGTCAGTTATACCTCAATGAGTGTATAAAAAAAGGAAAATAATATATATTTATATTTAATATATATGCCTAAAAGAGTGGTTACCTTTTGTAGAAGAGGTGAGCATATAGCAGAGTTAAAGAAATGGGACTTTCAAGATATGTAAATGTGCTACTGATTCAAAATAATCACATAAATACATGTCATTTAGACATTGGTAAGATACTACCACCAAGCACTTAGGGAGTTCGGGGAGGCAGCTGTGAGTTGAGGTCAGTGATGAGATACAGGCATGTGTAACTGGGTGGAGAATCCCAGGGCAAAATACCTTTAAAACCAAAATCAGAGAAATAAAGTGGGAGAAACCCATTTATTTCTTAAAGCAGTCATCCCACATCTCTCTCCACCGGGCTGCAGAAGAAGAGGCCCCACCCAACCTCTCCCAGTCCAGATATGCCCTGCTCACCCTTGTAATTACCTGTTGACATGGAGATGGACTACTTCTGTCCACCCCTTGGAAACACCTACTGATATGGAGACGCACTAAAGCCAGAAGAGAGATTCTGGAAATATTGCAGTTTTACCCACAGCATGCAAAACTCTTCTCACAAGTTCTACTACTGTCTATGGTGAGTTTATCTTACCTAAGATAAGTTATAGAATTTGGTCAAGACTGTGAGCCATAGTTTTGACTGTATCATTCCTCATATTTATTTTGTAAGTCATCTTCTGACTAAAATTTTACTATTTCATATTTTTACTTTTCTTGTCCAGATGCTCTTTCAATTAGAAAATTAAAAGATTTACTTTGTTATTATAAAACATAGCTATATCCAGAAGCAAATTAGTTTTCAGAAAATTTTTGGTTTGATTTATTAATTGCTTTAATTAATTACAGTTCCATATCTTTATCCAACCTTTGCTTCCTAACTTCAGTCAGCTTTGGGGGAGTTTGCAGGTCATAGGAACAAGTCTAAGTTTGACCCTTAATAGTTATAACTCAAATATCCATTAGTCATTAGGTTAAATACTTGAAGAATAATTTGGACATCTTGGAGAACTTTGGTACAGAAAATTGTTCTGAATATATTTTCATCAGAAGATTTCTTCAATTAATGTATTCCATGCAGCTTTTTAAAATGCTTTAAATTAAAGCTGTGACAGAATTTAATTTTAAGAAAATAATACTCGTCTGTAGTTTTCATGAGATCATGCTGTTTTATCATTTAATTTGAGAGAGATTGTAAAGGTAACAAACTTTATAAAGTGAAGTTCAAAATTCATTCTAAAGTCTACTTTCTTGTCCCTAGGCACTGCTGATCTGTTCTTAATATTGATGGAGGACAGTGCCAGCACTGAATTTGGCACTTACATAAAGGTGTCACAGGGTGCTGGCTGACGCCCCAGGAGAGAGCTCACAGGTTATGGGTGCCCTCAGGGATGCCAGATAAAAATTTATTTTGTGCTCTAGTTGTTTCTTGATTATGGAGATTCCATGGGCCATATTCAGGCCCTAAAATTCAAATTTAGAGATGGTCAAGGTAGCTGTTGTTTTACACTATCTTCCAAGTCCCAGTTTAAAGTCTTAATACTAGTAAACTGTGAGGTCTGAATAATATTAACACACTTACCAGCTTTGAGACCTCAGGAAAAATAACTTCCATGAACCTTATTTTCCCCAATTAAGAGGACTGTTGTGAAGATCAAAAAATATATGTGTATCTCCATGAAGTACTTAAAATACATAAGTATAATGCCGGGGTTCTTGTTCACAAAGCCGAAGGATGAGCTTAGCAAACACCCAAGGTAGGAGAGCAAGGTACAGGTTTTTATTTAGAAATAAAGCAAGAGGAAAGAGCTCCCGACTCACGCCAGGAGGGGACCAGAGAGCCCGGAGTGGTGCGTTGTCTAGGGGGTTTTATAGGCAAATGAGGATTTTTCGAGAACATGAAAAAAAGGCTTAGGGGTGTGGACTTGTACCACCTGCCCTGCCCTCAAGGTGGGCTGGGTTGTTCTCTGCTTGCTAAGGCTGTTTACAGTGAAGTCACGGGTTATACTGAGATACCCTTCTTTATTTGTGAAACACTCAAGCATTCTAGGCCAAGTTGCTTCTGGCCTTTTGACCTTTAACTGACCTCACTGAAGATGTCTATATTCTTAGTCTGGTATCTTTATCCTAGAGAATTAGTGTGACCTTGACTTTGCAGAATGCTTAACAGAGTTTCAAAAGGGACTTCTTTGCCCATTGTTATACTGCTCTGACTGTAAATATCCCGCCCTGCTTTTTCTGGAGGCCCTCACCCTACTCTGACTACACCCACGGTCCCTGTTTCAGGTACACACTGACTACTGGCTCCCATCCCATGTTCTGCAGCCATGCCTAAGCGCAGTCTGCCTAACCAAGTGCTCTCACGTGATTAAAAAGTATGTGATTGTCAAACTATATTTTCAGAGAATGACGAGGAACAGGAGGCACTGCCGTCTCTCGATAAACCCGGCTGGTACTCACAAGGGAATGCTGTACACCTTTATGAACTTCTGAAGAAAATGACTGGCAAACCTGAACCCAAGGTATTTTCTGATTGAGGTGGAGTCCTTGATACCCTCTTACAGACACAACCCATTGTAAACTAAAACCATAATCCTAAGTGCATTCTTCTTAGTTATCTATGGGGAAATCATCTGCCTCTGCCTATCTACCAGTCTCTTTTACTTCTGCTTAAATAAGCTTTTCCTTTGTTGATGTGGACTGGATCTTTATCCATAACAGAGAAGAGCAAGGGCTTGAAGCAGGATGTACTGAATCAGTGTGTGGAATACCTGAGAATGATATTCCAAAAACATTCCATCAAAAAAGTTTTTATATAAAACAAGCAATGACTGAAATTACATTATGGACAAGCCTAAAGACACACTTGCTTTCGACATTCTGGCCACGGTGTTGATATTGGACATTGGTGCGTTTTTAACAACTGGACCCTTTCTTCTAAGAAATGTTTGCCAGGAGCCCCATGAGCAGGAGAGGCTGGTGGGTAACCGAGTCCTGCTCCCTTGCCTCTCACACTACCACAGCCCCCTGGGAACTCCTAGGTGTTCGGGGGGCAGAGCATCCTGACTTGGAGGGTCTATTTCATAGTCCCTTAGCCTCATTTTCTCATCTGTAGGTTGAGGGGTGTGGACTGCATCAATGGGGCTTTGTCTCGGAATACTTGTGGAGCTTCCCAGAGTCCACTTGTCAAACTCTCACAGATTCTGTTTCACCAGATCTGGGTGGGGCCCAGAACTCTGGAAAAGCAATTACGACGTGCAGGCCTGTTAATCTAACCCACTGTAGGAAGTTTCTAAAATCTCGCCAGTTCTTCAGTTCTAGTAGCCTGTTTAAACTATAAACATGTGGACTCTCACTTCTTCACAAAATCTAATAAAATCACTTATTCTCTGCCTTTCTTCTACCTGTAAATGCCTTGTATAACTTCTTACAACAAACCTGACACCATGCAAACCACATAAGGTAAGTCAACACTCACCTGTGAAGTTATTCAAGGAAGTTTAAGGTGTTTATGCAACTTTGTCTTACTCTGATACCTGGTGAGGAATTTTCTTCTACCTTTCGTGAAATGAACACCACACATTCTCATGTTTAAGGCAGAATTTGCTGTCTGACTTACAGGTTGTTTACTTTGGTGATAGCATGCATTCAGATATCTTCCCAGCCCATCATTACAGTAATTGGGAGACAGTCCTCATCCTGGAAGAGCTCAGAGGGGACAGAGATGGGAAGCCTGAGGAATCAGAGCCTCTAGAGAAGAAAGGAAAATATGAGGTAAGGGTTTCCTTCAGCTCTTCCCTTAAGAGAAAAACCTTTATGTTTCACTATCTTTGAAAGTACTTGTTTGTGCCAAGACCAAGGAGAACTGCGGGCGCTTGCTGTGATCTTGTAGGCCTCTCAGCTCTATAGTTGATCTGGTTGATAATTTTTGAATGATGCCAAGATAACGCTGACCATCTGTCTGTCTTCCCTGCCCTCTGCACTGTGGCATCACACATGCTTTTTGGCTAATGCTGGAACAGCCAGATCCTGACTCACTAGCTGTTCTCCATGTTTTGCTTTTACATGGCCATGAAAGCTCGTGTGCTGTCTCTCCATGAGTCTGTTTTTAACTAGATTGGTGGCTCCTTTAGACTCATTCCTGGGCTGTCCAGAATGAACTTAGGTGAAGACTTAAGATAAAGAAAACTAAAATATGTCATAAATCTAGAAAAGGAAAATAGCATATAAAGCAAAAAATGAAGAAAAGAAGGAAGATCAAAGAATAAAATGCATTTTTCTAAATTCATTCCAGAACAGTTATAAAGAAGGAAAACCCCATCAAAACGCAAACATCAAATAAAAAAATAATGATAAAAAAAACATGAGCTATCACTCCAGAAAAAGATACAAAGGAACCTTAAATGCATGTTACTGAGTGAGAGAAGCCAGTCTGAAAAGGTCACATACTGTATGATCCCAACATGACATTCTGGAAAAGGCAGAACTATAAAGAGTAAAAGTGGGTGGTGGGGGTTCAGGGATCAGGGAGATGCATAAATGGAGCACAGGAGATTTTTAAGGTGGCAAAACTATTCTGTATGATACGGTAATAGTGGATACATGACTATGTATTTGTCAAAAATACAGAACTGTATGACATAAATATGAACCCTAATGTAAACTATGTAATAATACCGTATCAATATTGGTTAATCAGTTGTAATAAGTATACCACACCAATTGATGCAAGATGTCAATAATGGGAGAGACAGTGGGGGTGGGAGGCAGGAGGGAAACATGTATATGAACTCTTCATACTATGTCTCTATTCATTTGTAAATGTAAAATTATTCTAAAAAAATGAAGTCTATTTATTTAAAAGTAGTAATCACTATAAGCAGACCAAACAAAATGGTCAAATTAAGGAGTCAGGTTTCTATGCCATGGGTAGCATTTAGTCTTCAACATGACATTAGAAGTTCTTTGGAGTCTTTGAGTTGAGAAGAGCTTTAAAACAACCTATCAAAAGCCAGACCTTCTGGCCTCAGTGACTTTGGAGAAAGTTTTCACTAAAGAGAAATTAGGAGATAAGGTTTCTTCAAAATTATGTGAGAATGTATGTACAGTAATAAAATGAAGAATCTGTGGGAAGGCTTCCTCCAGCATTACCTGGGCAGTAGCCCCATCCTTTTCCCACAGACCCCTTTTCTCTTGTTAGTTACAAACACATTTCACAAAAAGTTAGTCAGTTAATAATTGGTTCTTGGACAGGAAATAGTGAGTCACAAAGCTTGAAGCTTTTATTTCCTATTTCCTAAGATAGAATTGAAATAAAAATGTTCCTCCCTTACCAGATTCCACCTCCTTAACACACTCTTCTGGCAAGGAAGCAAGGAATGGGAGGGTTTGGCCAAGTGACGGGATTAAAATAAAGCCTTAGAAGGTTCCACTTGAGCCCTGAACTCTCTCTCCATGTCTCATACTGTTGAGATTCCAGGAAAAGGAGAGTTGTGAAGACGGATTCCCTTGTCCACTTGGGGTCTGAGGCAAGTGTTTTACTGCAGGATTCCTGGCTGTGACCTAAAGCATTACATTAAAAAAGCAAAGTATTCTCCTACTACTTGACTGTAAAATTTTCCTGGTCAGACTGAATACCATCATGTGTCTGTAGTTTGTTTTTGAGGCAGTGTTTGTATCGATGGTCCCATCCTTAGCAGATGTTTCAGGCCAACAGTTGTTTTATCTGCTTTAAGAAAAATCCTCTTTCAGACATCTTTTCTGCTTATATTTAAAGGCAGCTTATGAATAATTTTAAAACAATGATGTGATTTTTCAAAAGTTACCTTTTGATACAAACATAGAACCACAACTTCTAAAAGTCAGACTGCTTTCATATTTAAGTTCAGGTTTGTCTCTCTGCCCACACTTCTGTCAGTTTATCAAAGCCAGGCATAAGTACAGCATGTGGTGGGGATTCTGATATTTTCTTGCTTCCCTGGGTGGAGACAAGAAAACAAACATCCTCAATTGCTGCAGCAGGAGGGAAACAGCTCATAAAGGAGGCTAAACACAAAGCATCACCTAAGGGTTCTTCTATTTATTTTGTGATTATTAAGAAAAACATGGTTCAGTTTTCTAACCAGATGTCAAGCACAGAATATATATGATATTCTGTCTTTTGGTGAGTACAGAGCCTGAATGCAAAGGGATTTAATTTCATATCTCTGGTTACTTTTCAGCCTAAGTGACCTTTGAACAGTATAAGTAAAAACCAAATTGACCAGGTCATTTCAGGACTGACGGAGTGAACCAGGACATTCACACCTACAGCATTCTGTGGAGATGCGCGTTTTGTTTCACTCGGGCTTCAGTTCAGTTTCTCACATATTCAGAGTAACTTCCCTCCGAGGTAAAACTATCTGGACCGTGGAAATCACTTTCACCCACTTCATTTGGGACCTTGAAGCTCAAGGTGACAACAAAAACATCTTACATGGCTTCAAAGGCTTATACAAGAAACTTTTTCTAAAATCTTAATGTATTTGTTGATTACCCACTCACCTATATTGGAACATGACAGAGAAGCAAAAATGGCACATTTTGATCATTAAATTAAGGCTAGGTAAGGATGCTGAGGAAGAATAATTTGTTTTCATTTATTTCTGTTACCAGAAATAAATCAAAAGTCACTTCCTTAATCTTGTAATTACTTGGACAGTTGTAATTTCGTAAGACTAGCCTCCTGTTTAGAAAAAAGGAAAGGGAGCTAATCTCATCTGTTTCTTATTTTAGCTCAAAATAAAAATGTGTTCTTAGGCTTTTTAAAATAAAGTATTCTTTGCAGCTATGTAATTTTCAGTTTTATCTGCGGCAATAGTAGGTATTTAAATATCGTTGTTTTGGAGACATTTTCTCTTTTACTCTCATAAAGGGTATAATGAGTTTGGGGTTACAGTCTTCTTTCAAATGACTTTCTATGAGATATTTTCAATTGGTTAGGCTTTTTCTCAAGGCTCTTCTGCAATCAGGCTTCTCAATAAAATTAAATTACAAATTAGGTAGAAAAAAGTGGTATCTTCAGTGTTTTTTTCTTCTTGGAAACTTCTTTCCATTATGGTCAGTGGCCATGGCACTATTCATACTCAGACATATATACGTATTATATGTCATTATCGAGATTGTAAACGAATCACTTCAGATTCATGAAACTGGAGAAACAAATCCATATACACTTCAACTTATATATGTATAATATCCTCTCCTATATATATTTCCTCAAGTCTACTCACACTCTGATTTAGTAGCTGTGTGTGTGTATGTGTGTATACATATATTTCAGAACAATATTCACAAGTATCAGACTTAAGTAAGGGCTTACTGGATTAGCAGAGATATCTTAAAAAGGCCATTCATTTTAAACAGCCATCTAACACTATTCTCTTGTTTAACATATATATATACTAAATTTTTTAAGTCTAGCAATGTTTACAGAGCTATAATCTACATACAGTATGTGTGATGTGAGTCATTAATTTCAGACTTATTATTTTAGAAAATAAATTAAATAAAGAAAATCTTTTCTATACATTGCTCCTTAAATCTTGAGAGACTATATTTAAACACACATTAAATGTACACACAGGAGCATAGGTATTCATGTTAATGGTGCTCCAAATATATTTGGTGGAATCCAGATAGATTCTTGCTGAGTGATTCTCAAACACATATTCACAAAATTAATCTGAACACATATATTCTTATCTTGCTTCACAAAATAATTTTCATCACAAAGAATCGTGAATCTAAGGCATCTTTGGGACTGTGTGGAAATTTTCATCAGAAGAGGATGATAGATTTTATAATACAGATTATATGGATGTGATAGGATTTTTTTAATTCTTAAATTTGATGCCATATCCACAAAATGCTGGGAAGTATTTTTTTTTCTTTTGTTTTTATTAAGGTATCACTGATACACACTCTTATGAACGTTTCACATGAAAAACAGGTGGTACTACATTCACCCTTTATTATCAAGTCCCCACCATACCTGACTGAAGTAACTGTCCATCAGCTAAGTAAGATGCCACAGAGTCACTACTTGTCTACTTGTGCTACACTGTATTCCCATGATGCCCCCCGCACCATGTGTACCAATCGTAATACCCCTCAATCCGCGCTCCCCCAGGCCTCCCCTTTGGTAACCGCTCATCCCTTCTTGGAGTCTATGAGTCTGCTGCTGTTTTGTTCCTTCAGATTTGCTTTGTTGTTATACTCCACAAATGAGTGAAATCATTTGGTACTTATGTTTCTCTGCCTGGCTTATTTCACTGAGCACAATACCCTCTAGCTCCATCCATGCTGTTGCAAATGATAGGATTTCTTTCCTTCTCATAGCTGAATACTTTCTATTGTGTATATGTACCACATTTTCTTTATCCATTCATCTACTGATGGACACTTAGGTTGCTTCCGTATCTTGGCTATTGTAAATAGAGCTGCAATAATCATAGAGGAGCATATGTCTTTCTCAACCTGAGATCTTGGTTTCTTTGGGTAAATTCCTAGGAGTGGAATTCTTGGGTCCAGTGGTATTTCTATTTTTAGATTTTTGACGAACCTCCATATGGCCTTCCACAATGGTTAAACTATTTACATTCCTTCCCACCAGCAGTGTAGGAGGGTTTCTCTTTCTCTGCATCCTCTCCAGCATTTGTTGTGCCTAGTCTATTAGATGTTGGCCATCTTAACTGGTGTGATGTGATATCTCATTGTGGATTTAATTTGCATTTCCTTAATAGCGATTTGGAGCATCTTTTCATGTGCCTGTTTGGCCATCTGAATTTTGTCTTTAAAGAAGTGTCTGTTCATATTCTCTGCCCATTTTTAAATCGGGTTATTTGCTCTTTAGATGCTGAGGCGTGTAAGTTCTTTATATGTTTTGGATGTTAACCCCTTGTCTGATATGTCATTTAAGAATATATTCTCCCATACTGTAGGGTGCCTTTTTGTTCTGCTGATGGTGTTCTTTGCTGTACAGAAGCTTTTTAGTTTGATGTAGTCCCACTTGTTCATTTTTGCTTTTGTTTCCCTTGACCAAGGAGATGAGTTCAGGAAAAAGTTGCTCATGTTTACATTCAACAGATTTTTACCTGAGTTTTCTTCTAAGAGTTTCACATGGTTTCATGACTTACATTAAGGTCATTGATTCATTTTGAGTTTACTTTTGTGTATGGACTTAGAAAATAATCCAGTTTCATTCTCTTACATGTAGCTGTCCAGTTTTGCCAACACCAGTTATTGAAGAGGCTGTCATTTCCCCATTGTATGTCCATGGCTCCTTTATCAGATATTAATTGACCATATATGGTTGGGTTTATATCTAGGCTCTGTTCCATTGATCTATGGGTCTGTTCTTGTGCCAGTACCAAATTCTTTTGATTACTGTGGCTTTGTAATAGAGCTTGAAGTCTGGGAGTGTAATCCCCCCACTTTATTCTTCCTTCTGAGGATTGTTTTGGCCATTTGGGATCTTTTGTGATTCCATATGAATTTTAGAACTATTTTCTCTACTTCGTTGAAGAATGCCATTGTTATTTTGATAGGAATTGCATTGAAACTGTAGATTGCTTTAGGCAGGATGGCCATTTTGACAATATTAATCTTCCTGTCCATGAGCACAGGATACATTTCCATTTATTGGTATCTTCTTTAATTTCTCTCATGAGTATCTTGTAGTTTTCAGGGTATAGGTCTTTCACGTCCCTCGTTAGGTTTATTCCTAGGTATTTTATTCTTTTAGATGCAGTTCTGAATGGAATTGTTTTCCTGATTTCTCTTTCTGCTAGTTCATCATTAGTATATAGGAATGCAACAGATTTCTGTGTATTGACTTTGTATCCTGCCAATTTTGCAGAATTCAGTTATTAGTTCTAGTAGTTTTGGGGTGGATTCTTAAGGGTTTTTTATGTACGATATCATGTTATCTGCAAACAGGGACAGTTTAACTTCTTCCTTACCAATCTGGATGCCTTTTATTTCTTTGTGTTGTGTGATTGCTGTGGCTAGGACATCCAGAACTATGTTGAATAAAAGTGGGAAGAGGGGCCATCCTTGTCTTCTTCTTATCTTGAAGGAAAAGCTTTCAGCTTCTCGCTGGTAAGTATAATGTTGGCTGTGGTTTTGTCATTTATGGCTTTTATTATGTTGAGGTACTTGCACTTTATACCCTTTTTTTGAGAGTTTTTATTATGAATGGATGTTGAATTTTGTCAAACGCTTTTTCAGCAACTATGGAGATGATCATGTGGTTTTTGTCTTTCTTTCTGTTGATTGGTGGATGATGTTGATGGATTTTCGAATATTGTACCATCCTTGCATCCCTGGAATAAATCTTACTTGATCATGATGGATGATTTTTTTGAAGTATTTTTTAATTCGATTTGCTAGTATTTTGTTGAGTATTTTTGCATCTATGTTCATCAGGGATATTGGTCTGTAATTTTCTTTTTTTGTGGTGTCTTTGCATGGTTTTGGTATTTGAGTGATGCTGGCTTAATAGAATGAGTTTGGAAGTATTCCCTCCTCTTCTACTTACTGGAAAATTTTAAGGAGAATCAGTATTAGGTCTTCACTAACTCTTTCATAAAATTCATCAGTGAAGCCATCTAGTTCAGGAGTTTCGTTCTTAGGTAGGTAGTTTTTTGATTACCAGTTCAATTTCAATGCTGGTAATTGGTCTTTTCAGATTTTCTGTTTCTTCCTGGGTCAGACTTGGAAGGCTGTATTTTCCTAGAAAGTTGTCCAATTCTTCTAAGTCATCCAGTTTGTTACCATATAGTTTTTCATACTATTCTCTAATAATTATTTGTATTTCTGTGGTGTCCATAGTGATTTTTCCTTTCTCACTTCAAATTCTGTTTGTGTGTGTAGACTTTTTTTCTTGATAAGTCTGGCTAGGGGTTTATCTATTTTGTTTATTTTCTCAAAGAACCAGTTCCTGCTTTCATTGATTCTTTCTATTGTTTTATTCTTCTCGATTTTATTTGTTACTGGTCTAATCTTTATTATGTCCTGCCTTCTACTGACTTTGGGTCTCATTTGTTCTTCTTTTTCTAGTTTTGTTAATTGTGAGGTTAGACTGTTCTTATGGGATTGTTCTTCTTTCCTGAGGTAGGCCTGTATTGCAGTATATGTCCCTCTTAGCATGGCCTTCCCTGTGTCCCTCAGATTTTGTGGTGTTAAATTATTGTTGTCATTTGTCCATATATTGCTTGATCTCTGTTTTTATTTTGTCATTGATTCGTTGGTTATTTAAGATCATGTTGTTAAGCCTCCATGTGTTTGTGGGATTTTTCATTTTCTTTGCATAGTTTATTTCTGGTTTCATACCTTTGTGGTCTGAGAAGCTGGTTGGTACAATTTAAATCTTTCTGAATTTACTGAGGCTCTTTTTGTACCCTAGTGTATGATCTAGTCTTGAAAATGTTCCAGGTGCACTTGAGAATAATGTGCATCCTGCTGCTGTTGGATGGAGTGTTCTGTAGATGCCTGTTAGGTCCAACTGTTCCAGTGTGTTGTTCAGTGCCTGTGTCTCCTTACTTATTTTCTGTCTCGTTGATCTGTCCTTTGGAATGAGTGATGTGTTGAAGGCTCCTAAAATGAATGCATTGCATTCTATTTCCCTTTAATTCTGTTAGTATTTTTTCACATATGTAGGTGTTCTTTATTGGGTGCATAGATACTTAAAATGGTTATATCCTTTTGTTGGACTAATCCCTTTATCATTATGTAATGTCCTTTCTTTGTCTCTTGTGACTTTCTTTGTTTTAAAGCCTATATTTTGTCTGATACAAGTACTGCCACTCCAGCTTTTCTCTCCCTATTAGTTGCATGAAATATCTTTTCCATCCCTTCACTTTTAGTCTGCGTATGTCTTTGGGTTTGAAATGAGTCTCTTATAGGCAGCATATAACATAACATTAAAACTGAAGGAAAAAAAAAACAGTTTGTTACTTCACATGGCATTGGGCAGCTGTTGCTAGTAAGTTGCAAGCTCTACAGCTAGCTACGTGACTCATATATCAGTTTGAAATTTGTTCCCTTGTCAGAAGTTTAACTGATAGAGGTATAGTCCAAACTATATATATATATATATATATAACAGTTATAGATAGATAGATAGATAGATAGATAGATAGATAGATAGATAGTTGTTACTGTACAACAGTTTAAACAAATCATCTTTCCAGGTAGAATATTCTTGGTTGGAGGCTCTTCTGCTTCATTGCATTAAATATATCATGCCACTCCCATCTGGCCTTTAAGGTTTCAGTTGAGAAGTCTGATTATAACCTGATGGGTTTTTCTTTATATGTGATCTTTTTTCTTTCTCTTGCTGCTTTTAATAGTCCTTATCCTTGATCTTTACCATTTTAATTATTATATGTCTTGGTGTTGTCTTATTTGGGTCCCTTGTGTTGAGAGATCTGTGCACCTCCATGGCCTGAGAGACAATCTCCCTCCCCAGATTGCGGTAGTTCTCAGCAATTACTTTCTGAAAGACAGTTTCTATCCCTTTTTCTCTCTTCTTCTGGTACCCCTAAAATGCAAATATTGTTCCGTTTGGATTGGTCACACTGTTCTTTTCATAATTCTTTCATTCCTAGAGGTCCTTTTATCTCTCTCTGACTCAGCTTCTCTGTATTCCTGATCTCTAATTTCTATTCCATTTACCGTCTCCTCTACCTCATCTAATCTGCTTTTAAATCCCTCCACTGTATGTTTTCTGGTATTGGTGGGATTTGGATTTGAACCAGGTTCCTTTGATGTTTCATGTTTGTGGGTGGTGCCCTCTAGTGCCCAGAAGCTTTACTCTCTGGAGCTGCTCAGCCCCCAGACTGATGTTGGGTGTTGCAGGGGAATGGTGCTGGTGCCTGCTGGGAGGAAAGAGCTGATTCCTGCTTCCCGGCTGCAGTGCCTGTCTCCACTGCCAGGGCCAGTGGGCCTAGTGTGCAGGAAGAAGCCTCTATGGTTTGCACTTGTAGCTGCCATGGGTGGGGCCTCCCTCTGGGTGGCCTGGAGCAAGGGTGGGTGCAGCTGGTGTTGGCTGGGGCCTCCCTGTGGGTGGCCTGGAGCAAGGGTGGGTGCAGCTGGTGTTAGCTGGAAGATGCAGCAGGCTGCATATCGTGGTGGGGGACCTCAGAGCTGTGCAGCTAGCCAAGGGTATGGAGTGCGTGAAGCTTCTGAAAGTTCCCAACCTGCTTGGCTGAGTTCACCCAGACTATTTTGTCCACCTACCCTTTCTCCTGAGCAACAACTTCTGTGCAGTCCTTGCCCCTCTAGCAGCCCTCTCAGTGTTAGAAAGTCTCTCAGACAGCCAACCTTTCTTTTGTCCCAGAGCGGCCAGTTGTGGATACATATTTTCCACAAGTAGCTGGAATCTCTGTCTCTCCAAGTATTCTGCCTGTCTTAGCTTTCCAACCCCACTAATCTCCAGAGCACCATGCAGTGTAGGTTTGTGCCCCCAAAGCAGATCTCCAGGGCTGGGTGTTCAGCAGTCCTAGGCCTCCACCCCTTCCCCTGTTTCTCTTCCTCCCTCCAGTAAGCTGAGGTAGGGGAAGGGCTTGGGTCCCTCTGGATGGTGGCTTTGGTACTTCACCCTTTCCTTGAGGTCTGCTGTATTCCCCAGGTGTATGCAATCTGCTGCAGCCTTCTTTCCTGTTGCTCTTTCAGGATTAGATGTATTTGCTATATTCTCATATTATATGTGGTTTTGGGAGGAGGTTTCTTTCTCACTTCTCATGCCACCATCTTTAATCCTCATATTTTTTGAATGAGCCTTTTAGTTCATCTACAATTTTTATGCTCTGTCCTAGGCACTAAGCCTTAGAGACACATTAATACAAAAGAAAGTTCCTGACTTTATGTAGTTCATAATCTGTCAAGAGTAAATAGTATGATAATTGCAACACAGTATGAGAATTAGTATATTAGGGATAAACTCAGGGTGTGCGAAAATGGTGGAGACCTAATCCAAACAGAGTGTGGGCAGTCAGGGCAGTCATCACTGATGGCATCCAGGCCAGATCCCAGAGGATGAGAAAGGGTTCCCAGACAAAGCCAGGAGGTGAAATCTTTGAAGGACTTCTAAGCTTTGTCTTACCTTTTATATAATATATATTTGGTTAAAGGTAAACAATTGAAATTCATAGTTTTTTTATTTTGATTTATTTAGTTGGGGGAAACATTATGAAATCAAACATTAATTAATCATAGTTTTCATTGTTCTTTTCTTTCAGAGACCAAAGGCAAAGCCTCTAAATACATTATCTAAAAAATGGGGCTCTTTTTTTATTGATTCAGTTTCGGGACTGGAAAATACAGAAGACTCCTTGGTTTATACATGGTCTTGTAAGAGAATCAGTACTTACAGCACTATTGCAATTCCAAGTATTGAAGCAATAGCAGGTAAGAGGAGGGAGAAATACTTATAAGTTTTACCTGTGAGTAGACAGTAATGACCTTAAGTACTAGAATTTCTGCATTTAAAAAAGGAGAAAATCTTCCCATATTTATCTATTTTTCTTGATATTTATTTATTTATTTTTATTAAAGTATCATTGATACATGATCTTACGAAGGCTTCTCATGAATAACATTGTGGTTTCAACATTCACCTGTATTATCAAGTCCTCACGCCCCCATTGCAGTCACTGTCTATCAGCATAGTAATATGTCTTCTCTATGCTGTACTGCCTTCCCCGTGACACATCTATATTGTAATTGCTAATTATAGTGCCCCTTTGGATTTTTTTATTTTAAGTCTGCTTGGAGCCATAGGATAAATGCAGGGAAAAATTGCCAGGACAAGATGTTAAGGAGGCCAAGTAAGTTGAACCTGACTTTGGGGGCTAGTTTTCCCAGGGAGTGTTTGCTTATTTGAAAGAGGACACCAACGAAAGTGAGTGGGCCTTTCAGTAGCTTCACAAAACTCACAGGCATAGAAAGTGAAGGATAGAGCCTGCCAAAAGAGAGGTGGGCCTGGCAGACGGTCTCGTTCTGTGTTGAGACCCTAAAGGAATTTACCTTAGAGTAAGGATAGTTGAGGCTCAGCTTCAAATCAGTGTAATCCCTTAAAGTGTATTGAGAAGATACTAAATTGGGACTACCCCAAGGCGTCTGGTAGCAATCAGTGAATATTTTCTTTTGACGAAGATAACGTCATTCTAGGACTCAAATTATTTCTAAAACAAATTGATACAAGGTTTAACACATAATGAAAAACAGCCAGGCACACAAGGATATAAGACTATATAACACAAACAGCCAAGTTTACTGTGGTCAGGTACAGAAAACAAAGGAGTGAGAAACTTGGAAGAGACAGAAAAACTATATAAAGAATGGAAATTCTAAAACTGAAATATTGCAAAGTCAAAATTAAGACCTCAGTGGATTAGTTTAATAGCAGATCAGACTCGGTTGAAAAATGAATTAGTGTACTAGAAAATAGGCCAAAACAAAATATCCAGAATGAAACATGAAGAGAGATGATGAAAGATACAGAAGAGCAACTAAGAGACATAGGAAATACACCAAGAAGGAAATTTTCTGTAACTGGAATTCCAGGAGATGAGATAATAAGCCAAAATCAATAGATACAAACTGTCCAAAAATGTCAAAAGAATAAGCCAAAGGTTTAAGAAGCCCAAAGAACTTAAGCAAAATAAATATGTGGAACCTAAAAACAAAATAAAACACAAGAGACTCATAGACGCTGAGAAGTGGCTGGTGATTACCATGGGGGAGGGGTTGGGGTGCAGGGGTTAAAATAGGAGAAGGGGATACAGAGGCACAAAACCTCAGTCACAGTATAAATTACTCGTGGGGATGAAAGAACACCATAGAGAATATAGTCTGCAACATCTTTCTTTGGTGAGAGACAATAATTGTCATGAGTTGGGGAGAGGATTTAATAGTGTATATAACTGTTGAATCGCTATGTGGTATACTTGAAACCAATATAATATTGTATAGTAACTGTACTTCAATTTTTAAAATTTATCAACAAAAAGAATCCAAAATAAACTGTTAAAAACACAAAGATAATTAAGAAATAATTAAAAGCAGCCAGAGAATAAAGACAGATTGATTTCAAAAAAGTACTTCAAAAGGGTAAAAATTAGAATATCTGACTTCTGCCATAAACAAAGGAGGGCAAAACACAATAGAATATAAATTGCTGAAAAGAAAATAGCTGTCATTCTTGATGGAGTTCTGTACCCAGTAAAGATATCACTAAGAAACAGAAGAAAAATATTTGTAGACAGACAATGTACATGAAGAAAATGTATCTCCAGAAAACTGGCACTAAAGAAAATACTAAAAGGCATTATTGTTCAGACAAAAGAACGAATGATCTCTGATAGAAGACTGGAGGTGCAAGAAGGAATATACAGCAACAGAATGATAGGTATGTAAGTAAATTAATTATTGTTGGAAGCAGTTTTTAAAAACCCTATGGGGTTTAGTTTAAGTAAAGAATTATAGAGCGATTGTCAAGATGGCGGCGTGAGGAGGGTGGTGGAAATCTCCTTCCAAAAACATATATATTTTGAAAATACAGCAAATACAACTATTCCTAAAAGAATGACCAGAAGATACAGTACAACAGCCAGGCTACATCTACATCGGCAAGAACTCAACATCTCATGAAAAGGGTAAGAAACGAAGCCATGACCCGGTGGGACTCGAGCACTCCCCGCACCCCAGCTCACCGACGGGAGGAAAAGAATCAAAGTGGGAAGAGAGTGAAAGCAGGGGACTGCTAAATAACCTGCCCAAGTAATCTGCACTGGAGCACAGACACACATTGCATGGTGTGCTGGATATTAGAGGAATGGAAAAGCAAAATCTGAGACTAAGACTGCCAACAGGTTCCCACAACCAGCTGCCCGGTGAGAAAAGAGTGGACGCTTTAAAAGTCTTAAAGGGACAAGGGTTTAACAGGTGGACAAAATCATCCTGGCACACTCAGCCAAGTAGGCTGGGAACTTTAAGGAACTTCAGGTGCCCTGATTCCCTGGGTGGCAACGCAGCTGCAAAGCACCTCATGGCGATAAGCAGCCTGCCATTCATTGACCCCCGTTGGCACTGCAAGCCAACCGGCTGACCCGCCATTGCTGCAGACCAGCCAGGGAGCAGCCGTACCCACAGCAACCACACAGAGGCTTCTCCCAGTGCGCAGCTAACCAGGCCAGACCCAGAGGCTCCCGACGGCTGGCAGTTGACCGGCACAGACAGCGGAGACCGGCTCAGAGTCCGGAAGGCACAAAGGAGCTTTATTCTCACGGCAAACACGCACCGCTCACCTGCAATCACTGCCAAAGCCCTAGGCCTCCCTGAGGGCCACCCACCCACAGCAGCTCAGGGGATCAACCCAGAGTCTGCTCCCTGTGTGCGGTTCCCTGCACTGGCAGTGGAGGCTGGCACAGAGTCCGGGAAGCATGAAAAAGTGCCATTCCTGCGGGAGAACACGCTGCTGGCCTGCGACCCCCGCCAGTGCCCTAGGCCATCCCAAGAGCAGCCCTGCCCACAGCAGCTCAGGGGATTAACCTAGAGGCTGCTGCCTGTATGCGGTTGACTGGAAGGGGCAGCGGAGACAGGCAAGGCAACCAGCAAGCATGAAGGGACTTTGTTCTCCCAGCTGACACATGCGCCACTTACTGGTGATCACTTCCATCACCATGAAAAGGCAGAACAACCTTGTTCAGTTCAAAATCCCTCAAACACCAGTGAAAGGGCCTGGTGAGTCCAAAATCACCAATCTTCCTGAAAAAGAAATCAAAATAAAAGTCAAAGGATGCTGATGGAACTACAGAGAAATAAGCAACAGCTAAGGGATGAATTCCTGAGGGAGATAACATAAGTGAAACAAACAATGGAAGGATTTAGGAGCAGACTGAATGAGGTGCAAGAGACTGTTAATGGAATAGAAATCAGAGAAAAGGAATACAGAGAAGCTGAGGCAGAGAGAGAAAAAAACCTCTAGGAATGAAAGAATATTAAGAGAACTGTGTGACCAATCCAAACGGAACAATATTCGCATTATAGGGGTACCAGAAGAAGAAGAGAGATAAAAAGGAATAGAAACTATCTTTAAAGAAATAATTACTGAAAATTTCCCCAATCTGGGGAAGGAAATAGTCTCTCAGACCATGGAACACAGATCTCCCAACACAAGGGACCCAAGGATGACAACACCAAGACATATAATAATTAAAATTCCAAAGATCAAAGACAAGGACAGGGTATTAAAGGCAGACAAAGAGAGAAAAAAGATCACCTACAAAGGAAAACCCATCAGGCTATCATCAGACTTCTCAGCACAAACCTTGCAGGACAGAAGAAAATGGCATGATATATTCAGTGCAATGAAACAGAAGGACCTAGAACCAAGAATACTGTATCTAGCAAGATTATCACTTAAATTTGAAGGAGTGATTAAACAATTCCCAGACAAGCAAACGTTGAGAGAATTTGCCTCCCACAAACCATCTCTATGCTATATTTTGGAGGGACTGGTATAGATGGAAGTGCTCCTAAAGCTAAATAGATGTCACCAGTGAAAATAAAACCACAGCAAAGAAAGTAGACCAACCAAATACTAACTGAAGGCAAAATAAAATCAGCTCTCCGCAAAATAAGTCAAGGGAAGCACAAAAGAGTACAGAATAAAACACCTAACATATAAAGAGTGGAGGAGGAGATAAAGAATCATCAGACTGTGTTTATAATAGCATAATAAGTGAGTTAAGTTAGACAGTTAGATAGTAAAGAATCTGCCCTTGAACCTTTGGTAACGATGAATCCAAAGCCTGCAATGGAAATAAATACATATCTACTGATAATCACCCTAAATGTAAATGAACTGAATGCACCAATCAAAAGACACAGAGTAAATAGAATGGATAAAAAAGCAAGACCTATCATTATGCTGCCTACAAGAGACTCACTTTAAACTCAAAGACATACACAGACTGAAAGTGACAGGATGGAAAAAGACATTTCATGCAACTAATAAGGAGAAAAAAGCAGGAGTTGCAGTACTTGTATCAGACAAAATAGGCTTCAGAACAAAGAAAGTCACAAGAGACAAAGAAAAACATTACATAATGATAAAAGGGTCTGTCCAACAAGAGGATATAACCATTATAAATATCCATGTGCCCAACACAGGAGCACCTACATATGTGAAACAAATACTAACAGAATTAAAAGGAGAAATAGAATGCACTGCATTCATTCTAGGAGACTTCAACACTCTACTCACTCCAAAGGACAGATCAACCATACAGAAAATAAGTAAGGACACAGAGGCACTGAATAACACACTAGAACAGTTGGACCTAACAGACATCTACAGAACTCTACACCCAAAAGCAGCAGGATACACATGCTTCTCAAGTGCAAATGGAGTATTTTCAAGAATAGATCACATACTAGGCCACAAAAGGAGCCACAGTAAATTCAAAGGCGGAAATTCTACCAACCAACTTCTCAGATAACAAAGATATAAAACTAGAAATAAATTGTAAAAAGAAAACAAACAGGCTCGCAAACACATGGAGCCTTAACAACCTGCTCCTAAATAATCAATGGATCAATGACCAAATTGAAACAGAGATCAAGCAATATATGGAGACAAACGAAAACAACAGCACACAGCCCCAAATTCTGTGGATGCAGCAAAGGAATGTCTAAGAGGAAAGTATATAACAATCCAGGCCTATTTAAAGAAAAAAGAACAATCCCAAACGAAAAGTCTAAATTCACAATTGTTGAAACTGTAAAAAGAAGAACAAGTGAGACCCAAAGTCACCAGAAGGAGGGACATAATAAAGATCAGAGAAGAAATAAATATTCAGAAGAATAAAACAATAGAAAAAAATCAATGAAACAAAGAGCTGGCTCTTTGAGAAAATAAGCAAAACAGATAAACCCCTAGCCAGGCTTACTAAGAGCAAAAGAGGATCTACACATATAAACAGAATCAGAAATGAGAAAGGAAAAATCACGATGGACACCACAGAAATACAAAGAATTATTAGAGAATACTATGAAAATCTATATACTAATAAACTGGATAACTTAGAAGAAATGGACCACCTTCTAGAAAAATACAACCTTCAAAGACTGACCAAGGAAGGAAACAGAAAATCTAAACCGACCAATTACCAGCAACAAAATTGAATCGGTAATCAAAACACTACCCAAGAACAAAACCACCAGGCCAGATGGATTCACTGCTGAATTTTATCAGACATTTAGAGAAGACATAATACCCATTCTCCTTAAAGTTTTTCAAAAAATAGAAGAGTGAATACTTTCAAAATCATTCTATGAAGCAAGCATCACTCTAATACCAAAACCAGGCAAAGACACCACAAAAAAGAAAATTTCAGACTAATATTCCTGATGAACATAGATGCAAAAATACTCAACAAAATATTAGCAAACAGAATTCAGAAATACATCAAGAGGATCATACATCATGATCAAGTGGGATTCATCACAGGGATGCAAGGATGGTACAACATTCAAAAATCCATCTAACATCATCCACCACATCAACAAAAAGAAGGACAAAAACCACATGATCATCTCCATAGATGCTGAAAAAGCATTCAACAAAATTCAACATCCATTCATGATAAAAACTCTCAACAAAATGGGTATAGAGGGCAAGTACCTCAACATCATAAAGGCCATATATGACAAACCCACAGCTAACATCATACTTAACAGCGAGAAGCTGAAAGTTTTTCCCCTAAGATCGGGAACAAGACAGGGATGCCCACTCTCTCCACTGTTATTCAACATAGTACTGGAGGTCCTAGCCATGGCATTCAGACAAAACAAAGAAATACAAGGCATCCAGATTGGTAATGAAGAAGTCAAACTGTCACTATTTGCAGATGACATGATATCATACATAAAAAACCCTAAAGACCCCACCCCAAAACTACCAGAACTAATATATGAATTCAGCAAAGTTGCAGAATACAAAATTAATACACAGAAATCTGTTGCTTTCCTATACATTAATTATGAACTAGCAGAAAGAGAAATCAGGAAAAAATTCCATTCACAATTGCATCAAAAAAATTAAATACCTAGGAATAAACCTAATCAAGGAAGTGAAAGACGTATACCCTGAAAACTACAAGACACTCTTAAGAGAAATTAAAGAGGATACTGACAAATGGAAATTTATCCCATGCTCTTGGGTAGGTAGAATAAATATTATCAAAATGGCCATCCTGCCTAAAGCAGTCTACAGATTCATTGAAGTCCCTATCAATATACCAGCAGCATTCTTCAATGAACTGGAGCAAATAGTTCTAAAATTCATATGGAATGACAAAACACCCGAAACAGCCAAAGCAATCCTGAGAAGAATAAAGCAGGGGTATCTCACTTCCCAACTTCAAGCTCTACTACAAAGCCACAGTAATCAAGGCAGTTTGGTACTGGCACAAGAACAGACCCACAGACCAGTAGAACAGAATAGAGAGTCCAGATATTAACCCAAACACATATGGTCAATTAATATACGATCAAAGAGCCATGGATATACAATGGGGAAATGATAGCCTCTTCAACCGCTGGTGTTGGCAGAACTGGACAGCTACATGTAAGAGAATGAAACTGGACTACTGTCTAACCCCATACACAAAAGTAAATTCAAAATGGATCAAAGACCTGAATGTAAGTCATGAAACCATAAAACTCTTAGAAAAAAACATAGGCAAAAATCTCTTGGACATAAACATGAGGAACTTCTTCATGAACATATCTCCCCGGGCAAGGGAAACAAAAGCAAAAATGAACAAGTGGGACTATATCAAGCTGAAAACCTCTGTACAGCAAAGGACACCATCAATAGAACAAAAAGACATCCTACAGTATGAGAGAATATATTCATAAATGACATATCCGATAAGGGGTTGATATCTAAATTATATGAAGAGCTCACATATCTCAACAAACAGGAAGCAAATAAGCCAATTAAAAAATGGGCAGATAGACACTTCTCCAAAGAAGAAATTCAGATGGCCAACCGGCACATGAAAAGATGCTCCACATCGCTAATCATCAGAGAAATGCAAATTAAAACCACAATGAGATATCACCTCATACCAGTTAGGATGGCCACCATCCAAAACAAAAACAACAACAAATGTTGGCGAGGATGTAGAGAAAGGGGAACTCTTCTACACTGCTGGTGGGAATGTAAATTAGTTCAACCATTGTGGAAAGCAGTATGGAGGTTCCTCAAAAAACTAAAATTAGAAATACCATTTGACCCAGGAATTCCACTCCTAGGAATTTACCCTAAGAATGCAGCAGCCCAGTTTCAAAAAGACATATGCACCCCTATGTTTATCGCAGCACTATTTACATTAGCCAAGAAATGGAAGCAACCTAAGTGTCCATCAGTAGATGAATGGATAAAGAAGATGTGGTACATATACACAATGGAATAGTATTCAGCCATAAGAAGAAAACAAATCCTACCATTTGCAACAACATGGATGGAGCTAGAGGGTATTATGCTCAGTGAAATAAGCCTGGTGTAGAAAGACAAGTATCAAATGATCTCACTCATCTGTGGAGTATAAGAACAAAGAAAAAACTGAAGAAATAAAACAGCAGCAGACTCACAGAACCCAAGAATGGACGTACAGTTACCAAAGGGAAAGGGACTGGGGAGGATGGGTGGGAAGGGAGCAGTAAGGGGGAAAAGGGGGAATTGCAATTAGCATGTATAATGAAGGGGTCGGGGGACACGGCGAAGGCAGTATAACACAGAGAAGACAAGTAGTGATTCGATAGCATCTTACTACACCGATGGACAGTGACTGTTACGGAGTATGAGATAGGGACTTGATAATGGGGGGAGTCTAGTAACCATAATGTTGCTCATGTAATTGTACATTAATGATACCAAAAAAAATTTTTTAGACATGACACCAATAGCATATAAATTCCAAAGTGGGACAGCTGGAGTTAAGTGTTTTAACATCCTTGTATTATATGGTAAAGGTAAGAGTTTGTTAGATATCGGTAAGTCCAAATGTATGTTGTAATATGTAATATAATTATGAAGAGAATTCTAATGATATACATAGAGCTAATTATGTAAAATAATTTTAAAATCAAAAACAAAAAAATGGGAAAGAGTAAGCAGAACAAATGGACAGCATTCAGTAAAATGATATACTTAAACTTGAGAAATTACATGAAGTATAGGTCGCTAAATATTCCAATTACAAGGCTGAACGAAATGAAACTTAAGTATAGGCTGTTCATGAGCGACATCTCTACAACATAAGGTCCAAGAAAGTGAGAATATCAAAGGATATAAAAAGGTAATGCCATGGTAATGATAATGAATAAAATGTCAACGTCAGCTATATTAATGTGAAACAAAACAGACATTCAGGAAAAAATCACTAATAACATGAAAGAATCATTTCATAATTATGTTGTTTAGAGATATATAATTCAAACTCTAAGGTCAGAAATTAATCCATTTTGTCAATAGCAGGAAACTTGAAAAATCTGCTTTACAGATGTGTTTGCTTCTGCTCGCTGCTTAGTTTCCTGAAGTTCCCTCAGAATTTGGCAAAGGGCTTGAGGAGAAGGCCGGCAGGGTCCAGTTCTTCACTCCCTCCATTACAGCCCCTCAGCTTTTCTCTGCAGCTCTTCAAGACCGCCGAGACCTACTGGTCCTTCTGCGGCTAGAAACTGCCTCTGCCCGCCGTCAGATTCAGGGGCCTGGAGGGGGAGGCTCTGAAGCGTCCGCTCCCTTGTATGTTTATCATGCCTTCTCAGGAATTGCGTGCCCTCAGGTCTTAGTTGCCTCTTCAGCTCTCCAATCTCTCCAGGGACTTCAGGCTGATGTTAATATATTACCCAGTTTTTCAAGTTGTCTCAGCTCGAAGTTAGAAACCGATGTCTACTTAAGTTTTTTGAACCTCAGATTCTTCCTTAAATTGGGAATAGTACCAGGCTGCGTTTCCTCCCTCACAGAGTGGATGCGAGAGGCAGTAAAGCAGGATGTCTATCTGAGTTCGTGATGCTGCCGCCGCTGCGGAAAACCCTAGGTCATGGGTGGCCTTCCCGAAGGTCCGGGCCCCGGGCCGGTGTGCAGGTCCGACACATCAGTGTGTCCCGCTCGTTGAAATGTTAATATTATAATGGTATCAAAGGAATGGTTTATTTCTTCATTTTGTTCCGTGATTACACCCATAAAATTAAAGAAAGATAATTTAAAATATTTCTTCCTTTTTAGAAACAATATTCCTGTTAAAGAAATGGACCTTGCAACTTGAAGGGAGGGACCAGGACAGAATTATACTGTTATTTCCGATTTTTGTTATTTCATTCTAACTTTCTTTCAAAGTGCTTCAGATTTACGGTTAGAGATTAAGGTAGTGTGATAATGGAAGTCACTGCATTATTCGAAAGTACCGGAATAAAAACTATTCTGTGAGATATGGTTGTGAAATAAGAAAGTCAAAGAAAAGTGAATCTCTATTATTCCAGGATTTAAATATTTCTCCAAAGGATTGGAAAATAACCCCCTCTCTATCACCTCTCCTTAAAGAAGCAATAATAACAGCGCATCTTACCTTTTGCATTTTGCAAAAGCTTAATTCAAAGCACTCTGGAAATGAACCTGGCAGGGCCTTCGTTATCTAACTTCTCTCAGGAGAAAATGTTAAGCAGGGCTTACCAGTAGTCAAACAAAGCTAAACAAAGCTAAACACCAGGTGTGGGGAAAGAATGAGAGAGACTTGGTGTGTCATATTCGGTTGTTAATTCTGATGACCTAGACACTTCCCCATAAAGCAGAGCGTTCGTCTCTGAGTTAGCACTCACTGCAACGATCGCGTTCTCATAAGGAAGCGAGGGCTCACGTAGAACCTGTAATTTACTATTTCAGCAACATATACTCAGTGACGTTGGGTACTCCTGTGTCATTTGCCTTCCCAAAAAAATGGCTGGAAGAAAAATAATGTGATGGCCATGGCTTTAGACATGTTGAAGATAGAATCTTTATATAAATGTTATCTTGCTGCTATTTTAATTAAAAAGAAAAGTCCCAGGATTTATTCTTTTGTTACATTATTTTAATTGAATTTACTGTTTAAGCATGTATGTTCATTTTAGTTCACTTCATGCAACTGTTAGATAATATGGTTGCTATTACAGTGTATTTAGTACACAATGTTTGGTGGAACATTGTTATGATAAACAAGGATTTAGTTGTCTTCCTTTCTCTTTTCTTCCAAATAGTCAGCATCCAACAATTTTCCTATAACACAGAGGCAAATGTTTCCCCCCCTTGCTGAATCCCCCGTCTGGATGGAGATCCTCGTTTGAACAGAATAGTCATTCTCATCTCACTTTGGCTATCCATGACCAGATTTCTTAACAGTCATAGACTTTTTTTGCTGCCTGGGAGAGTAAAGAAAAGTTCTGTTTTAAATGAGATAGGAGATGAAAAACAAACCTGATACTCCCACTTTACCTCTTAAAACCTTTTTGTGCTCATATAATACGTCTTTATTCATGGATATCCTATTAGTCTGAATTATTTCACTGATCTTTAAGCACATAGAATCCATTTTTATAGATGTTACAAAAATTTGACTTATTATCCATAAACAGTATGAAGGTGATTGGCTTATAAGCATTCTGATATATAGAAACCTAAACATCTACTTTAGGAAATGTATAGGAAAGATAGGGAAAGAGATGTCTGGCTCCACTATTAGTCTGTACATTTTGATGGTTTACATGAAATCCAGGAAGTCAGATGTATAATTTCAGAAACTCAGTTTTATCAATTTACTTTTCAATACCTCAAAATACACTCCAGCTAAGTAGTGAAGACCAATGAAATTCACTAATACCGAATGTTTTAGCATCAAAAAGGCAGTGTTCATTCTTCCCAATCTCTAGCACTAGTTTTCTCCTCATAAGGATTGATGGCTTGGACCTTAATGATTCTCACTGGCACAAATAATAAAGTATAATTTTTACACTAGCTGGTGTATTTTCAAAATACTACTACCAAATGAATATTTACTTGGGAAATTTGTAGAATAAGTATTATTGCCCAGTATCTGCATGCAGAATGAATATCATAACGTATATCATAGTGTTTCACTTGTAATATTTCTGGTAATGTTACCATGAAGAAATTTGGGAAGAAAATGTCTCAAGGCTGGCTTTTGAGAAACTTTTGTGAATATGCACAATGCCCCACCATCAGTAAAGCATGCGTGTTCTCTCTCCGACTGCCCTTTTGGCTGGTCTGTGAGTGTGTAATGCTTATCGTATAAAGAAAGTTCCCACAATGTGCGTGTTAGAATCTTTATTTAGCTAAGCATTCAAATATTAATTCTTAGTAACTCTCTTATTACTAAAATCTATGAAGATTATTAGTTCTCAGTTACCAATTATATGATCCTCTGAGTAGGGCTTGAGAGATTTTTAAATTTAAAAAATCAGATGAGCAAGAATTCTTACTTTCTGTGTCAACTGTGCAGAGAGTATTAAAATTAAACTCACTAGTTAAAGCTCTGAAAATGATATGCAATATCTCTAAAAGTAATTTGACTTGAGTATTACTGTAAACTTTATAGGGAAAGACACCTACTCTTCTTCCTAGGTAGGTGCAACCTATCCAGGTGACAAATATTAAGATTATAAAACTCTAAAAAAAGGTTTTATTAACAAAGACTATCAAATTTTGATTTATTTATATTTATGAAAGGCCTTCTGAGCTCTGCCAAATAACCAAATTTTTTTTTTCCAGAATTACCCCTGGACTACAAATTTATAAGGTTCTCTTCAAAGAATTCAAAAACGGCTGGCTACTATCCAAATCCTCCATTGATTTTATCAAATGATGAGACACTAAAAACCAAATAATCTTTACTGAAGAATGAAGTTAAGAACCAGATATGCAGCACATGTACTGTAAAAATGTTAATTTTCAAAAATATACTGTAAAATGAACAAATTCTTAATGAATACTTAGAAGATGTCAGTGTTTTTCAGTGGGTCTTCTTTCTATATAGACTGCCTTGACGCCCAACAACTCACCTTATATTAAAATCTCAGTTCTTAGAACTGAAAAGATCTTTATTTATATTTTCTATGCTAATAACTCTGAGATTAGAATTCACCTGGGGAGATATGCATGCACACCCACACATACATGTACATGCACATATTTACACATATGCCTAGACCAGTGGTTCTCAGCATCACCTGAGAATTTGATAGAAATGCAAATTTGCAGGCCACACCCGAGACCTACAGAATCAGAAAACCTGGGAATGAGACCCAGTAATTTGTGTTTAACAAAAGTATGTTTCACACAAAGCTTGAGAACCACTATCTAGACCATAACCTCCTATTGGTTTAGTTGGTCTGGAGATATAGATGAACACTGACATTTTTAAATGCCTTGGGAAAATGCAGCCAGAACTGAGAACTAATGTTCCTTCAATTTATAGCCAAGAACAGAATGCAATAATAACAAATGATTTTTTTCATGTGATCAGGTTTTATCCTGTTACTGTGTTTTCCAAAAAAAAAAAGACATGATTTCTTCTGAAACCACACAGCCTATATGGAACAAAGATGATCTGAAATGAGAGGCCAACTATTTTAACTTCCAGTGTTACCAGTTACGGTTTGTCTCCCCTAATAATATTGGGTTCATTTTCATTCACTTAAAGGCATGTATCCTCAATAGGACAAAAACTGGTTCTTGGAAAAAATCTTAGATAAGGGAATGGATTATAGCCTTCCAGAGTTTAACCCTACCCAATAAAATCTTATTTCTTAGTATTAATTTCTCTCACTAGGGAGAAATATAATTCAAATTTATTTATTAATTAAATTTAATGTGTGCTTAATTTTTCTCCTCAGGGAGTGATAATGAAAAAAAAGTTGAGAAAAACTGCTTTTAAGAGGTTTTATAGTTCTTTACAATACAGGATCATTGTGTTCTGTATGCTATATGTAGTCATATTAGTAGCTATTTGTTGCAAAATGTTTGGAGACACATAATGTTTACAATATAAATTCCTGGCTACTCTTTATGCTGTAATTTCACTCTGTCCATCATGGTCAGTATCAGAAATCACACTGGTCACTATCATTATTTTTCGTGGATTGTAGTAGAGAATTTAGCATATTGACACATGCAACAAAAAGATTTTGTTAAATTTTTAAACACTCATATAATCCCAAATATATTGTGGGGATGAGTATCTCAGGTTAAATAAACAGCTACTGAAGTTTTTTCCTCAAAGTGAGTAGCTTTGTTTGATATCTGCTAATAAATACGTGGTAATGTATTTGAAATTGATTTCCAACATTTCATTGGAATATTATAATGAGCATACATTATCGAGTTTAGGGTTAAATGAAAGATGCTATCTTATGTATACTTTCAATAAATATTATTTTAAAAATAAAGCTATTTTCCCTTCTGCATATTTACTTTTTCAATGGCAAATAATAATACACCTTTAAATGCTTGTGAACTGCTATTGTTAAGATGAAAAATGAGAACCCCAAAAGATTAACTGCGTTTTTTTGGCCACTGAGAAGTGAGAAAAAAAACTGACTCAAATCAGAAATTTTATTCCTATTTACTAGTACCTACCTGAGGAATCAGAACAAGTTACAATCCAACCTCATTTTTTATCATCTTGTTAGAAGGTTAGAATTTATTTCCAAGTTTCCTTCCCATCTTTCTAGTAGAGTCAGTCAATGAATGTTGTCTCTCTGTTGAACTTTTAAATTTTTTATTTCATTGTTTCTAAAAAGTAGCAGTATTTCTAATTGAATATAAAAAGTAAAACCATCCAAAAATGGCACTGGAAAAATGTAAAAGAGGATATTAGAGAAGAAAAGCAGTATATTCCTTAATAAAATTTGAAGTAAAAAAGCAGGAAAGCGGTATAAATGAGCAGAGGACTTAAGTTTAATATTAGTATACAGGCAGACATTTATCTAAAGGATACCTACAAATAAATGCAAGGGAGCTGAAATTTTCTTTGCTGGTCACTGTTGATCTCATCAGCAAAGGAAAGATTTAAAGGACACATTGGTCAGTTTGTCATAATTTGGTATCTGGAATATTGAGGTAGCAAAAACTTTAATGAACCACAAATTGCAATCTAAAATCAAGTACTGCTTCCCCACCAGTGCTCATATATCTAACAATAACTTATATTTAAAGCTTATATATGTGTGTGTGTGTGTGTGTATATATATATATATATACACACACACACACACACACACTTTTAATGAACTGGTTTGAGTGTAAATCAAACCTATATGATTATTTTATATAACAAACAGCGTAACATGGTATGTCAAACTATCCCTTTGATACAAATAACCCTATGTTAGGATCAAATGGATAGCTTTTTTCAAATGTGTGATGTTGCAGTCACATTGCTTTACATCTTCTCAGGCCTTCAAGCCCATGGTTTTCATAAGTGTTGACTTCCAGATTAGTGCAAGACCAGCACTAATATTTGAGAATTCACCCAGTGTGGTCCCTTGAAAATCCATGTGCATTGTGCAGTCCACATAGAATGAATTCAAAAAGGTGTTGCCTGTTGTTGACTCAGGAATCATCAGAATAATGGTAAAAAAAATCATGGTAATGAATGCAGACTCTTCACCAGGCTACTTCATGTACTTTACCTTATTTGATCCCTATTTATCCCCTACAGCAACTATCTGAGGTGTGTGTGATTATTCACATTTTACAGATAAGGACACTGAAGTTCACAGGTTAAATGATATGCTTGCTCAAACTTGCAGTGTTACTAGTGAATAGAATCTGTACTAAGTTTGCTTAAGTTTGGCCCAAAAAATCGTGCTCTTAGCTGACTGACACATAAAAGTCTTCCAATATTGGCTCTTGACTGGGGGAAGTTCTGAGTCAAAATGACAGCGCACCCTTGGTGAACAGAGGATGGGAGAACCTCTTACCTGGTTTGGAAGTCGGCATGAAGAATAATTTGGATCTAGAACTGAGGAAGGAAAAAGAAGCAATGCAAAGCAAGGGAGCAGGGGATAGGAGTGAACCAGCTGGCTGGTAACTGAAACCTAGAGAATGCCTGCCTGCGTTACAACAGGACAGAAACAACGGAAACCTGTAGCAGATGAGTGGTCCCGCCTTCTAGAAAAACAAACAGCAGTGATTAGACTAAAGCTGACAATAAATCAAGGGTGACAAAAAGGATGTTTTCTGACTGATAAAAGAACCAATGCTTGAAACAAGTGATGCAGACATCAATCACTGAAACTAAAAAGGTAAAAGGAACATTGTGAGAATTTAGGATTAGATGGGTGTAGAGCCTGCAAAAGAAAATCTAATACTAAAGTTCTCCAGGCCTAGAAAAATTATACTTCAAGTAGAACTTGCAAGCAAGAATTGCACCAAGAATCAGCCAGTCTAACTATACTTAATATCTACTTCAAATCAGTTATTTTAGGCAGCTTATGTCAAATTTTTGTTTGGATGACTTAAAATACCTGGTTATTCCTCACAAATCTTGCAGCATCCATGCCCTCTACTACAGAGAATGCAGAGGTATTTATCTCCTAAGCTTTCCTGTGATGGGTGCTGAACAGCAAAATATCACTGGTAATTGAGTTTATGTCCCATATCATTTGTTTCTAGACATATTTCAATCATTATGTTATTCTTTCTTTTTAAGGCACCACACTGGTATAAGAAATAAGTACTTGCCGAATGCACAATGACTAATTTTTCTGCAACTCTACCTTAAGCTTATTAAGAGTAAGACGAAGGGGGAACATAGTTAACATAAATGTAGTGTACATGGAGGACAGTGTTCCACTGTTATTTATTTTAAGTAAATGACAATATGGTGCTTTAATTACCACCTAAAACTACACTGGTTGTACAGGGGAAATTATGCCAAGTATGCAGTTGCAGTTGGGCTTCTTACCATTTTCCAACCAACAAAAAACTTGGAAGTTTTGGTTGCTCTTGCTACCCCCACCTTGTTTTTTCCAAGCTTCTGTGCTTACTGTGACAACTTGATAATTTTATTTCCCAACCTTTTATTAGCCTAGACAACATAGAACTTTATTTTTATTTTTTGAGAAAACAAGAAATACAGTCGAGTGACAGATTTTATTTTTCCTTCAAGCACAAAGACGAAGACTAAAATACTAAATTCTTGTTTAGTTTGACAGCAATTATACAAATAAATTAAACTGGTTAGGAACAAAATGTCGACAGCACTACGACCAGGGCAAGAAATATCAAGACAATAGAGTTTTGTTTTTCTTTTTGAGATTACTTTCACAAGACACAAACAATTTGCAAAATTTCAAAGATCACATTCAAGTAACATTTCTAAGATTAGAGCTATATATATGAAGAGAGACCAGAAGTTTTCATACTGCACAAGAAACAAGTTTGGTATTTTTGTGCAGCCTCAATTACAAGCAAAAAGCAGGCCTGTAAATGTCAATTTTGCCAGCAAGCAAAAATGGGAAAAGGCAATAGAATTTCTCAAACATAATGCAATATGGAGCATACACCAGTAATCTTCCACATATATACGGTCAACCCTCCAATAATACAGAAAAAACATCCACACTTGGATTTTTATGCACAAACATCTGGTGAATCCAAGGATTCAGAAAAAAATGGAGTACAACCTAACTCCTCCAAGCATCCTCTTGAAACATCAACCACTTTGACTCTCCCACCTTTTCTGGGAAAAGCCTCTGGACCTTCCACCCCTGGCTCTGCAGGGCTCCAGGCTTTCCAGTCTGCCTTTCCAAGCCCACTCCACAGAAGGCTTATTTTTGTTTCTGGGCTTTCAGCTTGCCCAGCCTAGAGCACCCTTCCCACTGATCTGTGTCCAGATCTTTGCCTTCATGGAGCTTAGGGCAAGGCCTTCAAAATGAAAGGAAAAAGCGAAAGGGCATATAGTGATTACCACCACCATACAACTCCCGTCAGACAGCCCTGACAGCACGGCTGTCCACCACCGGGGAGCTATCCTGGAAATGGAGGGACTACACATACCCTTTACGCCGTGGGAGGGAGGCTTGGCATCCCTCCGTGCAAACTGCAGCCTGCCCCTCATTTGTTAGGACAAAAGCAGGGAAGGAGGTGGGGAAAGAGGGCTGAGAGCCAAGAAGGGCCAGGCCCAGGAGGAGGCCACTTGGTAACAAGGTAACACCTTCAAAATGCTGCTTTGGGGTTATTTCTAAGTGGACCAAGGCCCAAAAAAGAATTTCCATGTTTAGGAAAGTGGAGTGAACTTTAGAACACAACCTGCTCTGGGTCTGTCTTAAACTGTGAGGCTCTTTTGTCTGTCCTCCCAGCTTCTCACACTGAAGCTCAAGAAACCCATGTAGGTTTGGGTCGGACAGGTAAAAAGGTGTGGATGTCAAAGTTGGCCCAAAAGAACACTGCCCAAACTATGTAACCTTTCTCCCTCTGGACACAATCAAGGAGAGAGCACATTAAACCACCAGCTTTTTTGCCAGTCTTGTTTTCTGTTTCTGAGTTTCAACGGCTTCGGAGAAAGTGAGGGAGGAGGGTAAGTGGACTAAGGAGGCTGGAGTGAGGAGAGAGAAAAGAGGGAGACGGACAGAGACAGACACATAACAGGCCCCACGGACCAGACACCCCTCCTCCGTAGTGCTCCCGCCCTGACGACTTTGTCATGCTCACAGCGGGTGCCACAGGGTCAGGAGGGGGCTGCCTAACAAAGCTGCGGAGATGCAGGGTGGTTTGTTTGCTAGGGCTTAGAAAGGCTAACTGCTGGAAGTGTACCCTTGTAAGACCTGCTCTGAACGTATGACAGTTAGGTTGATGGGTAACCATAGGGTGGGGGAAGCAGGGAGTTCCTGTATGTGCCTAGGAGTCTAAGTCTACAGATCGTTCCTGAAGAGGAACGTAATGGTGCCTGCGCAAAGCTCATCCAGAAAGCTGAGAGGTTTGGGCGGGGCCACAGCACAGGCCTTCATACTCACCAGTACCAGTCACAAGGCAAAGTGCCCAAAGGCCTAAGACCAACAGCGATAGCACAGAATACCTCTCATCTGTTACCTCATTCATTCCTAGCAGCCACCCACCATCCACCTGATTATCCTGCCAGATAATCAATCAGCAGGGTGGATGGCATGGACCCAGGAAGGCCGTTGGGAACCCGGTAGTGGCAGCCTGTAATGTCCAGTTGGGCTGACGGCCGGCATCGTCTGTATCACCTTCACGTTGCAGCAGGGACGCTCCCAGATCTCCCACAGAGTAAGTACATGGGTCTCACAGGGCAACCAGCATAAGGTATGAGGCCTAGCAGTCATTTGCACGTATCGAGCTTTTATACAGTAGATAACCACTTAAAAAACTGGGAGAAGATCATAGTCACAGACAAACCCAAGGCATGCAAAGGAAGGCAATGTGTATCTACAGCTTGGCACAGAAGCCACGCACTTGGAACATAGGAAGAGCACAGGCATAGAAGAGAGGGCCTTGGAACTGACTGTTGAAGAGTTAGAAGAACCAAAGGACAAAATAATCCAGTGGGAAGAGAAAGCAGATGGAAGACTGCATGCTGTTGGCTAAGCACAGGTCCAAAAGGAGACGGTAAGGAAACTGTGCAGGAGCTTCTCCCAAGCACAGGATTAGCCAGACTGGAACCTGAAGGACCTGGGGCTCTCCACTGGCTGCCTCGCTGGGTCTCGAAATCCTCTGCGGGGCCCTTCACCCATCAGGTAGTATTGCAGGGGATTGGGCCACAGTTCTGCTTTGATAATCTCAGCAATCCTGTCGAATTCTAGGAGGCTGTGGTCGGAGAACCAATTGAAGAAACTGGGGATAGTGTTCCCGTCCCGGTTTCTGTGGATATGGGACTGGGGGTCTTGGCCTCGGTGCCAGCGGATTGGAGTGGCAAGCGACACCACCCGGCCAGAGGATCTGCGCTCATATTCCTTGACCAGCCCCTCATTTCGGAAGTAGGGGTTGCTCTGAAAGATGAACTTGAATTTGCAGCCTGCTCTGGGGTGTTTAAGCTCCTCCACCTCCAGATTGATCATATACCTCATCATGTCTTCATCTTGGCCACTGATCATAGGTGACAGCTGGGGGTGGTTTCGAAAGGCAGTGACCCAGAAACCGGGGATATTTTGGATAATGAAACTTCTGCGCTGCATATGGAGCCTTCGCATCCGGCCAAACTTGCGCTCCAGCTGAAGGAAGGCCCTGTCAGCCTGGGCATTTACGTTTGACAGCTCCTGATCGATGGCCTCCAGGGAGTCCATGCAGTTATTGATCTTCGGGGCCCTGGCCCGAGTCTCCTCTTTCATTCCTCCTACCACTTTTTTTTCCTTCTGTATCACCTTCTTTTCCTCCACCACCTCCTCTGCTACTCCCTCTTTTTCTGCTGCTGCAGAAACGGAGCACTTTTTTGTCATTTCCTTGGCTTTAGCGCGAGGCACCATCGTCTGAGACCCCCAACCCCCTGCGCCACAGGCTTCTGTTGCTTTCTCTCTACGCGCACAGCCATTTTCCTGACTATTGTAGGTCGCCACCGAGGCGCAGGCGGAGGCTGCCTCCAGGCCCTCGGTGGGAGGGGTAACCTCCTTCTGGCCCACTTTGCTCGCTGCACGGCCGCGACTCCCTGCAACTCGAATGCGGAGCGGGGGGCCCCAGACCGCGGGGCGCCGGGCTGCACCTCCCTCTGCCGCAGTCTCCAAGCCGCCCTCATCGGCGCCCGCCCTCACCTGTGCCGCCTCCGTTTTCTCGCCCTGGCATTGGGTTAGGGCCGGGTGTCCCGGGGCATGATCAGGAGTAGCGAGGCCGCAGGTTTCAGCGACAGGGAGGCTGTTGCCCTCACCCAGGCCGCTCATTTTGGCAGAAGTTAGAGCTGCAGATCTGCACTAGCGCCCCTTGTCCTCTGCAGAAGCCGCGCTCCGCCCCAACCTGCTCCTCGCACCGCCCACCTTTTCACTCCGGGCTTGCTGCCATGGCAACTGGTGACGTCGAGCGGCCGCCTCCTAACCTCGCGCGAGAACTCGCTGCTTATTGTGATTATGCTCTTCAGTCAAGGGTATTCCCTTGTCTTTGTGTTACAAAATATGAATTTTGTCAGTCTGGGAAAGCCTTGGCTTACATAAATGGATGCAGACTAAAGCATGTGAGAACTGTGTTAATGTGGATTCCTGAGCTCTGAGTGAATTTATAGGACACCTAAGCTATTGTTTAAAATATTTATTCAAGAGGTATTCTATTGTCTATTCAAGTTAGCGCAAATGCCTTCTCTTGTAGATTCAGCAATTAACATGTCTTCTTTATTGTGCGGAGTTATGGCAGTTACCAAAGAATTGAGATGAGGTTGATTTTTAAGAAAGTGAAGGGTTGCTGTGTTAAGTGTCATCATTTAAAAAATTAGGAGCAGCTGAAAGGGAATCCTTTCTGTTCCTAATAAGACAAAATGAAGGATTATTTCAATTAGCCTTTGAGATGTTAAGGTTTATGTGCTTCGGCCAACCCCTACGAAGAAATCGGACAATATTTCCTCTTCACTTTATAAGTAGCAATATGTCTTCTCCTTTCTTGGGACCCACTTGCGCGCGAACGCACAAATTTAGTCTTTGAGCATTAGTGGAAGAAATGTAACTTCAAGATTTCAATTTCTAAAAGTATGTGTGTTATATGTTGCTTATCCTCAGGTTACAATCTTAACCTAAAAGAATCCTGCTTCATAATGCCTTTGGGCAGGGAGCCAGCAAATACTTGCCAAAATTTGCTCCTGTGATAATTCACTGCAGGGCAGAAGTAAAGTCAACTCTTCAAGGGGATACCAAAGCCATTCATTGTTTTAATATCTTTAGTAACACTTAAAATTTTTAAATTGTTATTTAAAAAGTAAAAAAATATATACTGTTTATTCAAGTCAGCTCATCCAATTCATTTGATATTATTGTCACTATTATCTGTTATTTGTTGAAGTGTGAAAGTACCGGTTAATCCTTAGAAAAATGCAAGAATGAAGGAAATCATATCTTGTATAGTTTCAATGTCTAAATTATATTACAAAAATGATTTTAGTTATTATTCTTTGTAATAGAAATTCCACTACAGAGAATCCCAAATTATGATCACTTTCAAATTAGGACTCAGAAGAAGATCCAGTGAGAAGTACAGATGTAGGGAAAAAGGATTAGAGAAAAGCAGCAGGTATAACTGCGACTTCTAATGAGGATAGTGCAGACCTGGTCCAACCAAGAATGAGATGCAAATAATGGAAGGACACTGCAGACGTTACAGAAAAACAGCCTGTCAGTGCAGCTTCATAGTTTAGCTCACAAAGGTTTTCCAGAGAATTCATAAGAAATTAAGATTTTATATCCCTAGTCAGCCTACTCAAGGACAGACTGTCCAGAATGCCAGCTGCCAGCTGACTGGTTATCCCCCTAAGAAAATGTGCAAACAAGATTCACTCTTCACAGACTACACTTATTTGTCTCTCCCTTCTTCTTTCTTTTAATAAGTCCTGTTTTTTGTCTTTGTGGGGTGAAATTAATCTATTGATTTATCCTTCTTGTAAACAAGTGAACAGTGTAATATAGTTAAATGACTATAATTATTTGAGTTACTACTTTAACACTACTTTGCCTTTCTTTTCTGAAAGATTCCTTAGGAAAAGAAATCTCTTGGAGGATTAAATCTCCATTACTTTAAACATCCCTGTCTCTGGCTTTGATTTTCCCTGCCAATGGGGTCCTTTTCCACTAATAACAGTCTGACCAGTCTTTCAAAGTCCATGATTAGACATACTTTAATTGGCAAATTGCCTCCTCCCGTCTCCTATGTATAACCTTCCTTAACTGCCTTACTATTTTGATAGTCTTCTGAATTTATATAGCTCTTACAACCTTTGCCATCCAATTTAGTACTTACGTATCTTCTATCTTTAACTTTCTTGGTTGTTTCATGCAGATCAGTCTCCTCATCCCAGCTAGACAAGAGCTGCGTTAGTGGCTGCTGCTTCCTTGGCATAGACTATAGTATAGGCCAGTGACTCTCTCATAGAAGAAGTTAATGAAACTTGATTTGATTTAAATGAAAAATTTTTAAGGTTTTATCAAAGTGAACAATACGACTGTGCTGGTATTTCATTTTGAGTAGGGTGGATATATATATTGGAACTATGAATCATCTTATATTCTCTGTGTACAACAGAGCCTGTTCTGTTGGCAATAAACCTCACTGCACAGAAAAAGATACATAATAACTTACAATTCTATGGAAAAATATCCACAAAAAATGCCACGTTGAGAGGTAATTTTCATTTCCTATGGAACAAGGAGTTTAACAGAAGTTCAAACATAAAATAATAGAAATAGAAATGACTTTACTAAAGTGCACAGTAAATACTGGAAATTTTATTAAATATCCCCTATTATTACTCTTTTGAACAGTAAGATTGTTTTTTCAGAACAATATCATTTCTGATTATGTATACATTTTAGCTAACCTTTATTTAGTGTCTTCTATATACCGGAACACACTTAAATGGGTTATTTAATCCTCACAACAATCCTGTGAGGTGGTACTCCTATGACCTCCATTGTACTTTACCTCAGAGGACTTGGCAAAGAGAAATTGAGTCACTTACTCAAAGTCACACCAGCAATGGGGCCAGCAATCCAAACCCAGGTAATCTGACTCAAAAACATGTGCAGTCATTCATTATATTATTCTGCAACCCTACACATAAAAATGAGAAGGTACTTCCTTAGAAATAAGACCATACAACCATCCCAATTTATGTTGTCTTCTCCTTCATTTTTCTATTCCCCCATCTACAAATTGCTGGGAAGTGCCCAGTTCTTAAGGAAGAAACAAGAATTCATGATCCTCACATCAAGGCCTTAAGTCAAAAGTTCTTAATCTATTAGATCTAATATTCCTTTTGGCTTGCTTTTTCTTTAATGGTGTTGTGTAGACCCATTCTTACCGGAGGAGGGCAGAAGGCATGGGCTGGAGTCCCACCTCTACCTTTCCATAAACTATGGAAATTTGGGCAAGTGGTTTAACTTTTTAAAATCTCAATTTACACATTTAAAAAAAATAGAACTAGTAAGATCACCTCACCTATCTTTATCCATTTCTGAGAGTAATGGGTCAACATTGTAATGTATGTGAACCTTCTTTGTAAGTAAGAAGTTGCTTTTTTAATGTTTCTCTCCTCCCCCCTCACCCCCATCTCCCTTTCTTTTTTTTCCTTCCTTTCTTTAAAAAGTATTTAATGAACCATTTACAGTCAAAAGATACTTTTGAACATATGCCCTGAATGACCCTTAACATATGAGTCACCTCTCCTCCCAGAGCTGAGTTGAGCAGCAACAGAAGCATTCCATAGAAACATTTCTCAAAACAGGACAAAGGCATCTTCAGCAGTCAGCCCCTCTGTGTCCAGGGCCGGGCCAAATTTGCCACTTCCAACAGAAAGCTGTCCTGCTTTTCGAGAAAACAGTGTTAGAACAACATCCTTCACATTCCAGGAAAATCCTACTATACACGAAAATTCCTTATAGGTTAAGAGTCAAGGGTAGATCTGGCTTTGGCACCAATTCAATGTGAAGTTTGATGTGGTGGCCATGAAAATGTACCTCACAGACTTCCAAATACAGGGAAAATAATTGCAATAATTGCTGCACCCTGAAATCTACAGACTTTTCTCCCTAAGACCACACGTCCCATAAGCTACTCCAGCCAGTGACTGAGCATAGGGCACTAGAAAGCCGCTTTCTGGGAGATGGGACCGACATCTGACTCTCCTCGGCTCCAGGACACCCCACTGGCTGAATCGTCCTCAGGCGATACAGGAGCCTAGTACACTTCTACCAACTTCTTCTTGCTCTCCTTTTCACTCAGAATCAGACTTGCTTCCATCTTTTTTTCTGGCTCCCTCCCAATTTCACTCACTCAGGTGTTTCCCCTAATAAACTCTTGGTTCATTTAATCCAAATAACTTCTGCTTTTCAGAAGAACCAGAGTTAACACTCTTGGAAGATCATTTAACCCTCTGTTTCAATTTTTCTATCTTGCAGATAGGAAGAGTGAGAGAGAAGATCTAGAAGTAGGAAAAGACTTCGTGTATACCATGTGCCATACATTATTTTACAAAATCATCCCATCATATTTAATGTGGCAGGTAGTACTGCTATTTTACAGAAGAGAAAGCTGAAGGTAAGAGAAATTAAATCACTAGCCCCAAGTTACTGTGAAGTCTAGGTTTGAACCCAGGCCTCTTCTGACTTCAAGGTTTTATCTTCTCTACCACTTTCTCTTCTCTTCTGGCTGCTTAGTTGTGAGAATCAAATGCGATAACAGATGTAAAAGCACTTAATGTAAAGAAGTGTTACTTCAAAGCCAGAGATTATTATTTTTCTGTTGGTTGCAGTCAGGACCACTACCTGATATGCAGGGCCCAGAGCGAAATGAAAACGTGGAGCTCCTTGTTCAGAATTCATAACTTCAAGACGGCACAGGAGAGCATTAAACCAAGTGTGGGACCCAGGAGCCCAACCACAGTAACATCAGAACTGTCAATACAGGGGCAATAAAGTTGAGCCTGTAAGAGATTTTCTAGAAGAATAGAAATAATATTCTTATAGAAAAATAATCCTTCTTAAAATATTCCTTTTTATAACTTCTTCTTGAAATTCACTAGTATGCCATCATTAGAAATTTTTTAATCGATATAAGATCTTAGTTATAATTTAAAGGAGAAATAAAAGGGAAATAGCTCTTAAAATATCTATTTTAATTTTTAAATGCTTGGCCATGCCTACATTAAATGACATGATGTAGCTAGACGGCTATACCTATATAATCTGTACCTATATAATCACTAGTTCCCTATATATTTTGGAGATTAACCTCTTTTCAGATATATGGTTTGCAAATATTTTCTCCCATTCCATACGTTGCCTTTTCACTGTTGTTGATAAAATGTCTAAGTATTAGAAACTTTATGTCACAGTTTATTTTCATTTTAGTGTTAGGTAATGATGTATCTTACAATGTTTTAAAGTACATTAAGTTGCTCTCAAAAATGCAATGTATAAAACTACAAAAAAATTTTGTTTTCATATATACAATAGTGCTAGGCTCTAGGCTTAAATAATAATAAATTTTCATCTACATGAATGCTTAGCACTGGATAATTATTTTAATATAGGGCACTGTCCCTCACACTGCAAGATGTCTAGCATCCCTAAGGCCCCTAATAAATGACACTGGCACCAAATTCATTTTAATAACCAAAATAACTCTGGCAAATTTCCCAAAGACCCCCTAGGAGATGGTACACATACACACTGAGAATCAGTTTTTAAATGCTTGTGACTATGATACAGGGTTCCTATTCCTGGTCACTAGAGGGATGAAAGGGTCTTCAAAATGATAATATATTTGACTGTAGTTTGTCTGCCTTTGATGTTAAGTCTAAAGTGCTCTGAGGAGAACATTTATGGCAATTTTATTAACCATACATTCATTAAAAGGACTATGGCATGAGCTTTCAATATGTTTGATCTCTATCTTATTAAAATTGAATCACAATCTTTAGTATACTTAGGCTATTACTGTTACAAAATTAGAATTTCTCAGAAAAGCTTGTTTGGTTATGTTGGCTCCCTTTGCTAATATTTGGCCCCTGGAAAATGCCGTGTAGCCTTACTTGCCCCAATCATAACGGAAATCAGGGACAAGGTCCCTGACCTGAATGACCTCACACCTTTGTATGCTGCCTAACTAGTTAGGCTGGGACATCAGTCTTCTCTTGCCCTTGGACTGGTATCGACACCATCAGCTCCCCTCATACTCAGGCTTTAGGAGAACTCAGACTGGAATTACGCCATCTCCAGCATTACCGGGTTTCTGTCTTACAGATGGCAGATCATGGGACTTCTCAGCCTCCATAATCACGAATCAATACCTCATAAAAAATCTCTTCCTATTGGCTATATTTACCTGGAGAACCCTAATACACTGGGTAGACATAAACATTGGAATCATACAGATCTGGCTTCAAGTCTCAGTTGTGCCACTTACAGCTGTTCAATTTAAACAGGTAACTTGACTTCTGAGCCACAATTTCCTCATATATGGTGAAAGATATTAAAACTTAATTTATAGAATTATTGTGAAGATGAAATGAGATATATGTAAAGTGTTATCCCAATGGACTTTCAATAAATAAAAGCTGATTCGATAAATTTTATTATTTTTATGCTAAGATTTACCTATATTTAACAGACTATAGTGGAAGCAGTATAAAAAAATCAATCTCAAATTCCATTATGAAACTCAGTGTTTAGAATTTCAAAGATGAAAGACATCTGTAAAGAATGAAGCAGTAAGTTGAATTGGACCAAACAGGATATAATCTGAATAATCTGATAAGGACATGAAACATTGGGACAATGTTAATACTTGTTCACTATGTTCCAGTCATTTCAAAATGATTTTAAGCATATATTATTTGAACTTCATATAAAAAAAAGTTTATTGCTAGAAGTAAAATGCTTTACTTCGTGGTATTACTCTTAAGACTTTATAAAAATAGCTGGAACTAAAATGCTTTACTGCATTCTTCCACATATTAAAGACTTTACAAAATACCTTAAGAAAAAAAATTAGTTATGTTAAATCTATGCTTTTAATAGCTAATTGGAGAGGATCCTCAAAACCAACCTAAGGGTAAACTTGGGGAAGTTTGGCCATTGAAATGGTTGAAAACAGCACCGACCTACCATACAACTACTGGTTCTTAGACCCATTTCAACATAACTCTAATTGTACTGTGCTGAAAGAATTCAGAGCTTGGTGAAGATAAGCGTCAAATGCCTGTCATAAGTACTCACTCTACTGATCCAGTTAAACCTCAATACACATACTCTTCATTTTTTAGTGGTAAAAGTTCTTTAGATCTCAGCAGCCAAATTCCAAAAAGATTTGATTTTTGAACTACTTTGGCCTATTCTCTTCTGAGGGAAAGCAAAACCAAGCAGTTTAATTCAAGCAGTACCAAATAACAAAAATTTCATTTTTAAATGCAAGAACTAGTTATACTCTGATAGGGTTTGGAGACCCATTATTGTTTAACATAAAGGTAACTGGTTTGTTGATGGACACTTGGTTCATTTCTAGATTTGAGCCACTGTGAATAAAACAGCTATAATATTCCTGTGCTATATGTAAACTATATTTTAATGAAGAAAACAATGACAAATTTCAAAAACAAAACAAATTTATTATTAGGTAACATCTTTGGTCACTTAAAAAGAGCAAAAAGAGAGGGCTAAGGCAAAAACAACTGTTTTTGTTTAGTAGGGATTAAATGTTTAGGACTCAAGGTTAGCCACTGTTAATGTGATGAAGAAAATGCAAATGGATTAAAACTGGATATGTATACTCACTGGAAATCAGGTGGAAAACACATTTTCCAATACTAAGCTGCCCTGAACTCTGGAACCAGTTTGAATCTGGAAGAAATGAGACTTGGAAATGAAGTTACTATCTCAGACATATCAAACATGCTTTCAATTCTTGTAGTTGATTCTGCAGTGCCAACTTCTTCTCCATCAGTGGACTCAGTCTCAAGAATTGTGTTGAAACCAAGCCCTCGATAACAAAACTCTTATTTCTAGAATTTTGTATAAGAGTACATGAATCCCCAAACAAGTGTAAGTTTCTAGATATGTGGTCTATTGGGGGCAATGTTGGGTCTATCAAGAGCTGTATGAAATAACCCACCACCCCTGATAACTCTTCGAAATCTGTGCTTCCTATCCTGTAGCTGTCAATACAGAACAATCTTTTAAATATGACTATTATTAACTTTATGGAAATTGGTCAAAATTATCAATTGATCAAGATCTTTGTGCATTTTTTAGCTGTATAACACATTAAATACTTTTTTTATTTTGAAGAATTTCAAACTCAGTTGAAATAGTAGTATTAAAATCTTAATTCTGCCTTCAAAAAAAAAAGCAGAGTGATCAATAGAGGTGAACAAGGATCACTAAAATATTTCCTTTTTTGACAAGGGAATTTGGAAAACAAAGTCCCTCAGCTCTTATGAACTGCAAGTGGGAGGAACTGGTATATCTTCCTAATCCCTCAGCCTGGAGGGGCATCTTTCCCTAATTTCTAAAGAGATGCGAAGTGTGCTTGCCAGTGCCCTGGACCAAAGTTAAACTACATATAAAGAGAGACTAAATCCTAGGTGGCTCCATAGTTGATTAAATATCATATTCTAAAGAAGCTGTCTCACTCTGAAAGAAGTTTTCTGGGAGTGAACACTTGAAAAATGACCTGGTTACAGACCACATTTGCGAACACATGAACTTAGGGTGTAAAATTACTCATTAGAAATAATAATCTTCCAAATTTGAATAGCCTAATAGAATACAAATTCATTTAGAGACATGTAAAGTGCTGGACACAAGCTATTGTTCAATAAAGTATATGAAGAAGCCCAACTCAGCAGCACTTAGTACTTTAAAGGGTACAGTAAATTATAATCTCATTATATGAAATTATAATTTCATTAATAATGAAAAGGGAAGTATTTCTGCCCCCAAAGCTAATGTTCTCCCAGGATCCATTTAGAGAAATACAATATTTCTAATAAAGGCTGTAACAATCCTGTTCTGTTCTGTTATTTGGATGTTATTTTGTTCAGTTCTGGGTATCAAACTTTATAAATACTGGCATAATGACTCTTTAATTAGCATAAAGAATGAATATAGAGTACTGAAGTTGATATACAGTTGATGCTTGAACAATGTGGGGGCAGGGGTGCTGAACCACCATTCAACCAATACTCCACATATAACTTTTGACTCCCCCAAAACTTAATAGCCTACTGTTGGCAGGAATTTTACTGATGTCAATTAACACAAATTTTGTATGTTTATATATTAAATACTGTATTTTTACAACAAAGCAAGAGAAAATGTTTTTTCAAATTGTCCCAAATATCAAAAAAAATTTCCAATATATTTGCTGAAACATGTAAGTGGAGCCATGCAAAGATCAACTGTTTAGCCAGGTTGGTGAATGGGGGTTCAGGGGAAAGATATGATGATGAACTTTTGTGAAATAAGGCTAATTCCATTCTGCAAGGCTACAGGAGTCAAAATATGGAGACATGCTGAGTGTTTACTACAGGCCAGACCCTTTGAAATAGCTGGATGTTACTAAATTTCTGAGAAATTTAACAGAACTGAAGAGTGGGTATTCCCTCACTTGACGAGTCCAGGGAAAGGCTATCCATGAATCTCAAACTTGTCTGCACCTTAGGATCTGATTTAATTAGTTTGGGGTAGAGCCTAGGCATCAAGAATTTTTCAAAGCTCCCAGCTATTCATAATGGGCAGTCAAGTTTGAGACTTATTAGGGTAGATTGTAAATTAAATTAAAAAATAAAAATTAAGAGCAAGATAAATGGAAATTTGTACTTACTGATTACATATTAAATAAGAGGCATTGTGGCCTTTTTGCACTCTAACCTTTACTAATTTATACCTGGAATCTTTTAGCACAGTGCCTGGAACACAGTAAGCTCCCAAATGTTTGCTGTTTTATCCTCTCTACAACTTCATAATGCATTTTCCAAATACATCCCAGAAAATATATTAGTTTATAACACAGGTAGTATCATCCATCCTGCATTACGGACAAGGTTACCAAGGCTCAGAGAAAGTATTTATTTTGGTTACTGTCCTAAGGAGATGTTGTTGATCATCTCTGACACCTCTCTTGGACATACACCCAGAGTTTACTTGTGTGCATGACTGGTTTGAGTATGTGATGGAGAACAGGAAACGTGCAAGGAAAGTTCCCCCCCCACCCCATCTCAATTAGTGAGTTCCTCAAGGGCAAGGACTTTTGCTTTACTATCCCACATAATCCTTAATATAGTATCCAATACAAAATAGTAATTGCTGCAAGACAACAGCAATTACAAAACTAATCTTCAAAAAATATGCTTCTGCAAGTGGTGAGCATTGAACTGACTTCAAGCAATGCTAGACTCAGATTCTTTTTTTCTGTTGCTGGCCAAATATTAAAATTTGGAGGCGATGTAACATACACAGAATGGTATGTTAATGAAGCTATGGGTTCTAAAGGTTGTTAAAAAGACTAAATAACCAATATAACTATCAGTGCAAATTTGGCACCCAGCTTTACCCTACTTAACATCCAGAAAAATTTAACACAGTACCTTTTGCCAACTACTTCTGCCAAGCACTGAGTATATCTTAAAGAACAAGTTGAGTAAAGATATTTCATTTTACCTTCTTTTACCCATTGACCTCTAGTTATACTTTATCCATCCTGAATTTTAGCTAGATAATCCTCCTAAAGTCAAAAAACTTCATGGGGGGAATACAATGTTTAATTTCTATAGATATTTTATCTGCTTTGAGATACTCATCAGGAAGTGTGAAACCATGTTGTACTATGTATGTAAGTTAAAATTTGCTAGTACCCACATTAAAAATATGGATAAAAGGGGTAATTTTATTACTGTATTTTAAGCCCATGTATCAAAAATATAATATCAATATGCAATCAATAACATTTAAATATTTTACATTTTTTCTATACTGTTTTTGAAATTGTATTTTGTGTATTTTACACTTAGCAGATCTCACTTTGGACTAGCCGCATTTCAAGTCCAAGTGGCTACTAAGATCTAGTCTTACCCCCTTCTATCTCCAGTGTAATAATCACCATAAACTTTACAAAAACGAAGCACATGCAGGTTGACTCCAAGTTAAGTAATGCTCTATTAAAATGGCAAGTGAAAGTTTAAATATAGTGTTTGGACCTTTTCTAATTAAACAAAAAATTTTCTTTTATTTAAAGAGAGACTGCAAATTGTTTAATGTCACTTTTACAAATGCCTTAAAATGTTTTCTTCTTTCCATTACCTAATCAAAAGTCTTTCTGGGTATTAGGTTATTTTGTTCTTTTGAGTTGTTCATTTTGTTATTCAATGTATTATTTAGTGACAGCTACGCAAAACATACTAGATCCAGTAAAGGATGTTTTCACAAAGCTTCCAAAGTGGGAAAAAAAAGGAAAAAGTGAAAAAAAGCATGTGAAAATATATGTTTGTATTTTATTTTCCTGTGTCACTGTGTCAATTATTTGTATATCAGTCTTTCTTCAATCTTTAACAATAAAGGGAACTGCCTTTATTCTTATTCTTGTTATCTTAATATTTGTTAAATTCACTATAATGAATTATTATGTTTATACATATAATTATATATAACAATTATGAATTATATCAATTATTAGGTTTTCTAAAACAGGGGTCCCTATAAGTACACCAGGTAAAGGAACATTTCTCTTCCCTAAGAGGAACAGAAATTTTATTATTATTTAATAAAACAGAAGTTATCTACGACACTCCTTCAAGGATCTGACAGATAGAAGGTTTTGAGTTTTGAAGAAATGAACACTTTTTTACAGCTGAGGAAGTACAGGGACAGAAGAGCCTATCAGTTATGATAGAAACTCTGTTTGCTTCTTAAATGCTCAAGTGAATAAAAAGATGAGCCCGAATGACCTGAGAATATCATTTACAGAGACAGATATGGAACCTTCAGGGAACTGAAGGGAGGTGGTGCACAAAGCTGCAAGGAAAAAAGTGAAGTCAGGAGTAAGCAGTTACAATTGTTAACATTTTAAAGCCAAACAATAGCAACAACAAACCTCTGTACCTTGGAAGGTGCAGTAGTATGCCCTAGTTTTTCACTTTGGGGATAATGCCCGTTGGATCCATTTAAGAACCTTAATTCCATAACCTGTTGTTATTTTGAACAATTTCTTCAGTCAGGTTTATGGGCACAGTGAAAAATGAGAAATCTAGCAGAGTAACATGCTTTTATTTTACCACAATGCATATAAGAAAAGAAAAATATGCCAATGGTACACTTCAAATTGACAGAACAACCTCACAAGTATTTATGCTATTTAGGAAAAGGGACACATCTATTACTAAGTTGTTACCATGGCAAATTATCAAGTAAGACAATAAAACCACACATTTTTTGTAGGCTGTTTTTCCATGAAGACAACAATTTCCAGTCTTCAGAATCTGACAAGATGAAGTTATTCAAACTATATTTCTAAGGATACAGTTTTCACAGAAACAAGTGAAAACCCTTACTAATATTCATTTAAATCTCTATATTATAAAGAAAACTTTTCCAAATGTTCCCAACTGAAAACAAAAGCAAGCATGTATAGCTTAATTTTCCCAGTAAGCAGCAGAAAGACAGTATTTTACTAAATGCTAGTGAAATAAAGGACACTGTATTAATCTTCCTCATAAAGCACCCAAAGTTGCTGTGTTTGTGTTTCTTTACAGAACTCTTTTCTAGGCAACGTATTTTAACACCCTCTTCAATTCTCCCACAGAAACCCCGAGAAAAAGTATTTCTCCTCCCATCACTATTGACAAAGAACCTCTTCCATGGAGGCTCTCAGTCAGCCAGTCTTAATTTTAAGCCCAATTTTTACCTGGCCCAATTTTGCCTGTGGTCTTTTGTGGGGTTTCCCCCGCTTAGATCACCCATCACAATCTCTTTAGTTCTCCCATCCATTTGAACTAGATTATCACTTTGCATTTCATCTAGATCTGTGTCCCTTTACGCCCTCTAGGTGTTGCTACAGGAAGTGGTGAGTAGAGAAAGCAAAGGGAAATAACGGCTCCAGCAGCCTATTTTCCGGGACAAACTGACCCTGGAAATAACGGAGAGCCAAATTAAACTAAAAGGCCTACTTTTGTAGATGTTTCTGAGCTATCACTTTTAAGAGAGAGGAGAGAGACAGAAAGTGACTGTCACCCTGGCAACTTCATCAGGTTCAGAATGAGGAGAGGAGGCACAAAGGGGTCCAACTTGTCATCTCAATCACTTGCCTGCCAATTAGTAGGGTTCCCGCATGATGGGGTGGAGAGAAGAGGGGGTAGGAGTCAGGAAGAGGTCTTCTGGGGAGTGGAATGAAGGGACTTTTGTATGCTGGCAAGAAACCTGCGTCCATCAACAGTTCTGGAGATTCTTATTTACCAGAAACCAGAGTGTGGGGCTGACAATGGTCTAGATGTTCATCTAGTAGGAGCAGCCAAGGTAGGTGGGCATAGCCAGTAGCAGGTAGCAATAGGTGACCAAAGGTACAAGAGCAATGGAGTCACATAAGTCACACAGACCAAGTGGCCTACTGCTGCTCTTTCAAATCTCCTTTCTTCCCTGCAATTGTCCACAGGTTACACACCTGTACTGCAAAACAAAGCGGGTAGAACACAGTCCTAGACAGAGCCATACCAAAGGCGTGGGAACAAACAGGGTTCAAGCAGTGCAGATAAAGGCAGTGCAATTTACAGCATTATTTGCTTTGCTTAGTTGTGCTGTGACCCATGGTCATGCAGCATGTCATAGGAATGCAGAACAGTATGAAGGCCATGTGGAAATGAAGAACATGGCCACAAAGTCTCAATCTTGAGGTTGCCAGAACTGAATGTCCAGAAATTAAAGGTTGCAGAAATGTCAGGGAAAAAAAAAAAAAAAGACATACCCATTTCTGGTGCCCCAAGCACAGGTCAAGCAAGAGGTGGTGGAAGACCTTGTGCAGGAGTCTTCCCAAAGGAAGAGTTTAACCAGACTGGAAGCCAAAGGGCCTGGGGATCTCCACTGGCTCCCTTATTGGGCGATGTCTGGGTCTACGGACTCCTTCACGCAGCAGGTAGTACTGCAGTGGATTTGGCCACAGGTCCTCTTTAATAATCTCCGCAATCTTGTCTGACTCTGGAAGGCTGTGGTCTGAAAACCAGGTGAAGAAATTGCAGACGACATCTTGGTTCCTGCGAATGAAAGACTGTGGTTCATGGCCTGGACGCCATATGATTGGAGTGGAGAGAGAGACCACTCTCCCAGAGGCTCTGACCTCATATTCCTTGACTACCAGCTTGTTTCTGAAGTAGGGGTTTCTTCGAAAGAAGAACTTAAACTTGCAGCCAGTTCTAGGGTGTCTGAGTTCCTTCACCTCCAAATTGGTTATGTATCTTAACATCTCTGCATCTTGGCCCCTAATCATGGGGGACAACTGAGGGTGGTTCCGAAAGGCAGTGACCCAGAAGCCCGGGATATTCTGAATGATGTAGTTTCTCCGTTCCAGGTAATGTCGACGCATCCTTCCAAACTTATGCTCCAGTTGTTGAAAGGCCCTGTCGGCCTGCGCATTCACGGTGTCCAGTTCCATTTGGATGGCCTCCAAAGGGTTCATGCGGAGATCCATATTCAGGGGCTGCGGCCCTGCCTCCTCCTCCACCTCCTCTACAACCTTATTTTCCTCCATTTCTATTTCTTCACCTACTGGCTTCTCCTCTACCTCCATCTTCTGCTCCACCACCTTCTCTTCCTTCACTCTTTCCTTCTCAACCATCTCCTCATCCACTGCTACTGAGATGACGGGACACTTCCCAGTCTTCATTTCCTCGGCTTCGGCTTCGGCCTCGGCCTTCGCCAACACCTCAGACGCCGACCTCTCCGCGCCACAGATTTCGAGGGCCTTCCCGCGACCTGGGCCGCCTGGCTCTCCACGCTGACACCCATTTCTCAGGCTGCTGTCCGCTGCCACGGACACGGACACGGCTCCGACTCCCGCGGTAAGAGGCAGGGTCTCCTCCTGGCCCGCTGCGGTCGCTACATGACCTCGACCTTCACCGCCTAGGACCTGGGGCGAACGGCCGCCGTCCGCTGGGTCGTGGCGCGCTCCCCCCTCCGCGGGGAGCGGAACCGCCTCCCGGCTTTCCTCACCCGCCTCCGCCATCACCTGTGACGGCTCGGCTTCCTCGAGTAGCTTCCGGCACTGGTCCGTGTCTCCGGCGGGACGGTCGGGAGTAGTGAGACTGTGGGTCTGGGGGAGAGGGGTCCTCTCGCCCCCACCCAGGCCGCTCAGGGCTGTAGCAGCCAAACCAAGGCAGGCTAACGGCTGTTTACCTCGCAGAAGCTGGACGCGGAACAAGCCAACCGCTAGCTCCGCCCACTCTTTAGTCTCGCGAGCGTCTCTGTGACGATGACGTCAAGACTGTATATCTCAGCCTTAACGCGAGAATTCGCGGCTTTCGGGACTGGTTTCGCAGTGTCTTCGGGACCTGCGTGTTTTCTCTTAAATTTACTTATACGAATTAATCGGGTGGAGCGATAATCTGATTTACGCAAACAAATGTAGATCGAATCAGAGACTGCAGGCAGTGAGGACCCTCCCTGAGATAGTTCTGGAAACTGCCTCCAACATGTAGGCTGGGGTCAATTGTAGGGATCGCAGTACTACACTGCCGGCTGTCACTGAAACGAATTTTTCTGGGTTTCAATTCCGTTACTTCAGAATGACTAGGAGTGAAAATCTAGTCTATTTTTTTTAAACAATTTATTTTGGTATCTTTAACCTACAGTTACATGTGCAATATTATGGTGATTAAACTACCCCCTTCATCAGGTCCCCCCCACCAACCCTATTACACTCACTGTCCATCAGCGTAGTGAGAGTTACTTGTCTTCTCTGAGTTGTACAGCCCTCCCCGTGCCCCCCCACCTTACATCTGCTAATCGTAAAATCTAGTCTATTTTTTTTTAACTAAGATGAATAGCAAATGGTTTCCCTTTTACCAAGTAAAAATGATCTGAAAATATCACTTCTAACCTCTAACATTACTAGGAGAGCGAGCTACTCAGCGGCTTTTTGCCACTGTGTAAAGTGATGCATATAATACTATACTTGTTAGCCCTAAATTTATAATATGCATCAAAGAAGAGCTTGTGCTGCCTGTCTGCAGGAAGGAAGCCATGATCAATTTGCTAAATCTTGCTCCATGGCCGCTCACTGCAGGAAATAGAAAAACTATTCCCAGCCCCATAAACTGAACCTGTTAACGAATTTAGTTCTGCTGGGAGGTAGGAAATGTTGTCTATAGTGAACTACCCATTCATGGCAATCAGCTCCTAGAATTCATTTAAGAAGGATGTCACTGTGGTTGTTTTAGTTTCTTGACTTAGGAGGCAAACTGCTGTTAGAGAGCTACAAGGCCTCAGAGAAATACCACTGGGGAGATGGGGGTGTGGGGAGCCCACCTACCACCATTTTTATGAAGAAAAGCCAATTGAATCGGATAACCAAGATGATCTTGAAGTAGGAAACAAATCTGCAGAATGCCAACGTGCAGCTAGTCCACCTGAGGTGTAAAAGAGGCAGTTTTTTTCTGTTTGCAAAGCAGAGATGAGAGATTTGAAGATACTACATTGCTGGCTTTGAAGATGAAGGAAGAAAGCCAAGATCCAAGGAATAAAGGCAGCCTCTAGAAACTAAAAAAGTAAGGAAATAGATTCTCCTGTAAAGCCTCCAAAGAAATGCATTCCTGACAACATCTTGATTTTATGATACCTAATCTCCAGAACTGTAAGATAATTAATTTGTGTAGTTTTTAAACGATTGAGTTTGTGGCATTTATTACAGAAGCAGTATGAAACAAATACTCCTTGGGTTCAGATTTGGTTGCTTATACTTGTGCCTCAAGTTTTTCCTAACAGCAGCCCCTCCAACCTTGCCCATTGCATCCCCTGAGGTCCTGCCCAACAGCTCTATGTGTGTCGTATCTTCAATCTCTTTTTGGTTATTGCGACCAGAATTAGGCAATACACAGAAAGACAAAATTGAAGCCAAAACCTAGCACAAATGATATTTGAGAAGACTGTGAACTCCAGGAGGACAGGGCCGTGGTTTTCTTTACGCTTATTTTTTTTTTTACAATATATTTTATTTTAGTATCATTAACCTACAATTACATGAGCAATATTGTGATGATTAAACTACCCCCTTCATCAGGTCCCCCCCACCAACCCTATTACAGTCACTGTCCATCAGTGTAGTGAGATGAGAATCACTACTTGTCTTCTCTGAGCTGTACAGTCCCCTCCGTGCCCCCCCACGCTATGCCTGCCAATCGTAATGCCCCTTTTACCCTCTTATCCCTCCCTTCCCACCCATCTCCCCAGTCCCTTTCCCTTTGGTAACTGTTAGTCCATTCTTGGGTTCTGTGAGTCTGCTGCTGTTTTGTTCCTTCATTTTTTTTTT
>JAQQAC010008864.1:4521770-4533504 GCA_029783875.1 Phataginus tricuspis
TGCTTTTGGGTGCAGAGTTCTGTAGATATCTGTTAGGTCCATCTGTTCTAGTGTGTTGTTCAGTGCCTCTGTGTCTTTACTTATCCTCTGCCTGGTTGATCTATCCTTTGGAGTGAGTGGTGTGTTAAAGTCTCCTAGAATAATTGCATTGCTGTCTATTTCCTCCTTCACTTCTGTTAGTATTTGTTTCACATATGCTGATGCTCCTGTATTGGGTGCATATATATTTATAATGGTTATATCTTCTTGTTGGACTGACCCCTTTATCATTATGTAATGTCCGTCTTTATCTCTTGCTACTTTCTTCGTTTTCAAGTCTATTTTATCTGATATAAGTACTGCAACACCTGCTTTTTTCTCTTTGTTGTTTGCTTGAAATATTTTTTTCCATCCCTTCACTTTTAGTCTGTGTATATCTTTGGGTTTGAGGTGAGTCTCTTGTAAGCAGCATATAGATGGGTCTTGCTTTTTTATCCACTCTGTTACTCTGTGTCTTTTGATTGGTGCATTCAGTCCATTTACATTTAGGGTGATTATTGATAGACATGTACTTATTGCCATTGCTGTCTTTAGATTCGTGGTTACCAAAGGTTCAAGGGTTGCTTCTTTGCTATCTGAGAATCTAACTTAACTTTCTTGTTAAGTTATTGTAAACGTCGTCTGATGTTTCTTTATCTCTCCCTTCCTATTCTTCCTCCTCCTTTCTTTATATATTAGGTGTTTTATTCTTTGCCTTTAGTTGGTATTTTGATGGTCTGCTTTCTTTGCTATGATTTTATTTTCTCTAGTGACATCTTTTTAGCCTTAGGGGTATTTCCCTCTAGAGCAGTCCGTTTAAGATATCCTGTAGTGGTGGTTTATGAACGGCAAACTCTCTCAACTTTTTTTGTCTTGAAATTGTTTAATCCCTCCGTCATATTTAAATGATAATCGTGCTGGATACAATATTCTTGTTTCGAGGCCCTTCTGTTTCATTACATTAAATATATCATGCCATTCTCTTCTGGCCTGTAAGGTTTCTGTTGAGAAGTCTGATGACAGTCTGATGCGTTTTCCTTTGTAGGTGATCTTTTTTCTCTCTCTAGCTGCCTTTAATACTCTGTCCTTATCTTTGATCTTTGCCATCTTGATTATTATGTGTCTTGGTGTTGTCTTCTTTGGGTCCCTTGTGTTGGGAGATCTGTGGGCTTCCGTGGGCTGTGAGACTATTTCCTTCCCCAGCGTGGGGAAGTTTTCAGCAATTATTTCTTCAAAGACACTTTCTATCCCTTTTTCTCTCTCTCTTCTTCCTCTGGTACTCCTATTATGCGAATATTGTTCCGTTTGGATTGGTCACATAGTTCTCTTAATATTCTTTCATTCTTAGAGATCCTTTTATCTCTCTCTGCCTCAGCTTCTTTGTATTCCTGGTCCCTGTCTTGTAATTCCTTGATCGTGTCTTGAACCTGATTCAATCTGCTGTTGAGCCCGTCAATGGCTTGTCTCATTTCTGCATTGTCTTTCCTCACTTCCCTCACTTCCTCTCTCAGCTCTTGCACATTTTTCTGTAGATCCGTCAGCATGGCTATGACTTTTATTCTGAATTCTTTTTCTGGAAGACTATGCATGTCGATTCCTTCAGATTCTTTCTCTGGTGTGTTGTTTGTCTGAAGCTTTGTCTGTATCATATTCTTCTGTCTTCTCATTACTATAGAATTAGTGTTAGTAGTTGTCACGTATGTCCACTGGGCTCTTTATGACTTTAAAAAGGAAAGAGAAGAGAGGAGAGAAAAGAAAAAAAGAAAACAAAGAGAAGAAGAAAAAAATACTTCTAATAAAAAAGTAAAAAGAGAGAGGGAAAAAGGAAAAGAAAGAAAAAGAAAAAGCAGCAACACGTAAAAGAAAAAACAACAACAACAACAAAAAAAACAAAAACAAAAAAAACCCAAAAAAAACGCCCACCGTGGGTGGTTTCTGTGTGAATGCTGTTGGTGGCGCTATTGCTCCACTATTCCAGAGCCATGGCCACGTCGCTCCACACGGCCCTTTAAAGCTGTGGCCGGGGTGAGAGTGAATGGGAGGCTGTTGAAAGAGAGGGAAAGAAAAAAAATGGAAAAGAAAGGGGAGAAAAAAACAATAACGGAAAAAAAAAAGGCCCTGGGAGTTGGTTCTTTGTGAATGCTGTAGGTGGCGCTGTTGCTCCACTATTCCAGAGCCATGGCCTTCCTGCTCTGCAAGGCCCCCTATAGCTCTAGCTGCGTTGGGAACAAATGAGAAGCTGTTGATCTCAGTGGGGGTCTTAATAGCAGTCATCCTTTCCCAGTCGCCAGCTGAGGGGTCGAAAGCTCCCCAGGACTCCCAGCGTGCTGGGCTCAGCTTGCGGGACTATCCGGCCCCTCTACTGAGCTCCTGTCTCTTTACGACCGCTGAGAAAGAGCGCGCGCTTTTCTTCCCTTTTTTTTTCCCTTCTCTTTCCTTCCCGGAGCCTGCCGCGGGCAACTTGCACGTTCAGGGCTGGGCCCCTGTGCCCTCTGTCTCTCCTATCTCCGCTACACTGCAGGCTGTGTGTCGGTGCTCCCGGCGCAGCCTTCCACTCCCTCCCGGCTCTGAATCCTCTCCTCCCGCTGGAGCGCTGGGGTGGAGGAGCGCTCTGGTCTCGCTGGGTCACGGCTCTGTCCCGCCTCGCCGGGTGCCGAGTCCTCTCTCCGGAGTGGCTGACTGCCGGAGCTCCGTACACTGTGCACTTTCCTGTGTATTCTGGTCTCTCTTTTAGGGATAGTTGTATTTGCTGTATTTTCGTGAATAAATATAATGTTGGGAGGAATTTTTCTGCCGGTCTGCTTATGTCGCCATCTTCCTGGAAGTTACAACCACCTCTTTTCTGTTTACGCTTCTTATCTAGTGCCTAACACACTGCCTCGCACAGTGTTACATAGGTTATTAGAATGTAAAATAAAGGAACAAATGAACAGAATACAGAATACTGCATGCAGAAGTAAGGGGCACACAGATTGTCACCCTTCTCTCCTCCCTATCTTCTGCCAGCAAACCAGAGGACCTCTCTACTGTCTGCAGTATGAAATCCTGGTCAAAACAAATTTCTACATATGCATCAAAGCTTCTGATAGCATATAAAAACCAGTGGGAAAAATATTGTTTCACAAATAATTTACATTTGTGTGGTCACACTCTATGATAAACTCTGGAAGAACCAACATACTTTGGTGAGTTTACATAGCAAAACCTCAGACTCCCAACACTGCTTTTCTCTCCTTTCCGAACAAACCAATGTAATGGGTCCAGGCCTTACTTTGTTTCTTTCTGCAAGAAATGGGTATAGATCCTGTATGGCTAAAATTACTTTTATATAGACAAGAATGAATAATGAAAATTTCCATAAGGCTCACCTCTTTCTAATTGCCATGAAATCATCCATCTTGAAATTAGAATAATTTAATAAAAATTTGATATCTTAGTTGGCCTAACGTGGAACTTTCATTACTCTAATATGCCTTCTACTTTTAAGCAGAATACTCTAGTGCCAGGCTTTGACCAGCTCTAGAAGATGTGGCCCTATTTGTCAAAGTCAACACTAAAGTGCCTGCAAGTATAATTAATTAATTGGTTCTCTAACAGACAATGTTAGGAAAGACTCCAGTGATAGATACTGCGTGTAAATTGTAACCAAGATTCTGGTGAGTACAGTTTCCCTAGACAATACTAAGATACTTTGGAGGAATCTTTCTTCTCTTTTTGTCAGTACATTTGGAAAAACCATGATATGGAATATTTGATTGAATATGTACAGAAAATTAGGAGAAACTTAAATTTCTACTAATGTTAATTATCCGAAATCACAGTAGAGAAATAATTGTGATTATAAATCTTTGTTATGGAATAGAGAGAGTCCAGGTTATGATCACTTTTGAATACAAGGCCAGAAAGAAGCAAGGATTTAGAAGGAAAAGTGGACATGTATATGCTACGCCATGACTTTTTTTAAAGAAAGAATCTATGCTTGGAAGAAGGAGCTGTCCAGGAGTTCAACTTGCACCAAGTCTCATGTGCTCAAGGAGTTATTTTACATGCAGAGGAAAAAATGTGATTACTATTTGCCACAAAAAATTAGTAGGACTATAACATGTAGAACTTTTTTCTTATCTTTTTGAACCTAAAGTCTTAAAAGGGATATGTGTCTCTTTTACATGGCACAAGTTATCCCGCTATTCTGAAACATTATTTGTAGGCAGGTATTGCCCATTCCCTAAGGCCCCACCACAAACCTATCTTGCTTTACAATGTGCTAGGTATATTACATGCATTAAATTGTCAAGTTTTATAAATGAAGAAGCAGTAATACTGAAAGGTTAACTAACTTAATCAAGGTTATCATATAATAACTGCTACATTTTCCTTTCCCTTTCCTTGGTGCAACTTTCCTTAGCCCCCTACTGTTGCAGGAACTGCGGGAACTATGAACAAGGAGTCGGAACACCGAGACATTAGGTGAGAAACAGTTTATCAGTGCTAGCACTAGCTCAGCGGATTCATATCCAAAGGCTGAGCCCCAACTGCAGTGGGGCCATGCTTTTTACTTTCACTGCTAGGGTAAAGGAGAGTCGGCCCCCAGGACTGTTGCAGTGGGAGCTGTGAGTGTGCTGTAGGTTCAGCCAGAATGCTAGTTCTGTTTTACCCTATCTCCGTAAAGGGTATCCAGATACTCTGTTGTAAACTAATGGGCCTACACGACTGTGATCAACAAGCTGTTCCGTATCACTCGGTCCCTGCTCGGGGTGCATTGTTACATTCCACGCAAACCTCCTGTGATTCCTCTGTGTTCTTAAAGCCTTAAAGAAACATTGTCCTTTTCCTTGGCTTGGCTTCCTACGACACTAGGACTCAATATCTTCCTCTTCTGAATTCCTACAACTCTTTATGAAGGCAATAGCAACCTTCGTTCTTTGTAAAAAGCAAAACATCACAAAGTTCCACGAAACTCCTAAGGAGGAGGGTGCCGATCCTGCTGATGATCGCTCTACTTGGTGGGTATGGCATTCCCACTGATTCCCACTAGAGGGAGCAATTGGCCTTTCAGAAAGTGGTATGTCTGGTTTATGATGGAAGGACTTTTGAATGGTCTTTCACGGTAAATGAAATAGTCTTGTATTTAAATTGAATCATAATTTTTTATTCTCACTAAGATGTAACTGTTACAAAGTCATTTTCACAGATAGGCTTAGGTTTGTTTTGATCAAATCAGGCCAAAATATTATAAAAGACCCTGTCTCTACTCTGACAAGGTCCCTCCCTGTGTAGACAGGAGTCACGGACCTGGTTTCAAGCTCTAGCTCTGCTGCTCGCTAGTTGTTTGACCTGGGCAAGTCGCATCATCCCTCTGAGCCTCAGTTTCTCATGGGTAAAACTGAGATTATAATTCATACATTACAGGCCCATTATAAAGATGAAATAAGATATGTGTAAAGTGCTTAGCACTGTAAGCTTTTAATAAATAGAAGCTAATAGTATTTGTATCATATGCTAAAAGGTACATATATTAAAATTAAACTACAAGGTATAATCAGGCACTAAACTTCATTATAAAACAGTTGTATTTAGGAGTTCAGAGAAGAAGGACATCCACGTGGATTAGAGTGACCAGTGAAAGCTTCGTGGAAGAAATGAGACTTGATTTATATCCTACTATGGGTAACAGCTGAAGAGTCTGACAGAGAATTGGGGCATGAGGATACAGTAGGCACATATGTTCACCTCTCAAGCTCTCTCAACATGCATTCTAGACCTGTACTGTCCAATGTAGTAGCCACATGTGGCTATTAAAATTAAAATTAAAATTAAAACTTCAGTTAATCAGTCACAGTAATCACATCTCAGGAACTCAGAGGCAACACCTGGCTAGGGCCTACTGTACTGGACAGCATACCTTTCATCGTGACAGTAAGTTCTTCTGGGAAATGCTGTTCTGGGCATATAGTATCTTGAGGTGGTGGAAAAAAGGAGGTTTGCTAGAACTAAAATGCCATACCATAGAGATTGCAGACTTATACTTCTTAAAGGTTTTGAGGGGAAAAAATTACTAAGTCATCCTTTTACTTAGTATAGTTTTTGAGCAAAAACACTGTGTTTATATTGGGAGTAAGTATTCTCACTAGAAGGACTTTACCTATTGGCTCATATAAGATCAAAAAGACAATCCAAATATATATATTCCTTCGCTGTAAAATTTGTAAATTTAAAATAATCTACAAAAGTGAGCCATTACCTTGAGAGAGAGGAATGAAGCTAAATGAATCAAATTCAGGAAATGTTAGTTGAATAATTTGTGTAGTTACATTAGTCATTTAAATGACCAATAAAATGTATGCTTGGTGGGACAAACCCCTGCTATGTTTTTAGTAAGATGAAATAATTTAAAATAAAATGAAAAGAAAATAATGTATATGAAAAAATTAATGAAAATAATTACATAGATTTTTTAAAGTCACTATAAAACATAGTGATTTGTTTAGTACAATACCAAAAGTTGACAGCCAAACCATTTAATAAATGAGACATATATTTGAAAGCACCTAAAAATCCTAAGGTTAAGAAATTGCATACAAGGGAAAGTATTTATTTGCATTTTCTAGACAGTATGAAGTTTAGATTAGTAGCTAAATCCTTTAAACATTGTTCTCATGAATTTGTGTTGTCACTGTTCGTTAAAACTCCAGAGCTCATATATAATCTTACAAAAATATCAGTAACTTTTTTTGAGTACTGAGGTCAACAAACCTTTTTAGAACAACCAGACTTTCATGATAAAAAATAGCCTTCTGTTTTAAAGCAAGTTTCGTCGAAGTCATTTACTACTTTCCACACAAAAATTAATTCAGTGTTAAAAGTTCATGTTACCGTATCTAACTTGATACTTTGGTTACTATAACACTTCATCCATTAGCTGAGAACTCTGCCTTGTGAATTCTTTGGCTCTAATACTACATTACAACTTCCTATGGTTTGTAAGCAAAGCCATTCTATGCACATCTGTCTTAAAAATGTGAAGTTGATTTGGAAAGAGACCATCATTCATTCATTTGGTCATTAGTAGACATGATCTCACCCCTTCTATGATATAGGTAGAATTCACCTCACTGTAAAGGTGAGGAAATCTCAGTCAAGTGACTTGCCTAATCTCAGTCAAGTCACATAATCTCAGTCAAGTTACATAGCTAGTCGGTAATGGAGTGTGGCTATAAACCCATTTTGCCTGACTTCCAAGCTCTTTCTATTGTGCCCGTGGGTTTTCTGATTTCTTGAAATTTTGGACAGTAACCAGGGAACTCAAGGACTGCTACCCCTTCCCTGGTGACTTCTTTTTTCCAGGATTTGTGTCTTTAGTGAATAGCACCCAGAGGATTCTTATGCAGTGTTGGCCACATTGAGTGAGTGATTCCACACTGAAGGCTAACTTCACCAGCCGTGGAAACTTTAATATATTAATCTAAACAGAACATATGGCTTTTAGGAGACAAGTGCCCTCAGTGGGAGCATTTATTAAATGTGGGACAGATTTAAGAAACAACACCTTCTGCTACTGCTGATAATTCTAATTTAACAGCAATTCCAGATTCTTAGACTTGGGGTTTAGAGATTTCATCTGCTGATGAATGAACTCAAGGATAAAAGAGCTCTAGCCAATAAATATTTCACTAGTTTCTACTCTTCTATACTCAAGAAGGAGTCTTGAAAATAAAGGTTTGTTATCAGGAAATAAGTCCAATTAGGGATTAATTCTTTCTAACTCATGCTGAAAAGAGAGAGGCAATCTGCATCCTTTCCATTTAACATATCATCTATCCATAAGTACTCTCTCATTATTGGCAACATTTCTCTGATTCCAAAAATAGGGGAATTGTTGTAACATTTACTTCTCTCCCAAAGAGAGAAAAATTTCCCAGTTCAACCCCTATGAAATTGTTGGTTAAATGCTGATCCTATAATTGTGTTAACAGTAGAAAAAAGTGGACAGAGCACCCAATTTAAATTAGCTTAACTTTCTAGCTACTACTGTTTTCTGCAGTGTCACCTGCAGCACAGTAAGTTGGAGGCACAGATTGGAGACGTGACCTTTCTGTTTGTTCTTTCCACATTCTATAAACTCAAAATGTATATATTGGTAAACAACAACAACAAAGGACACAGAACTGTGTCCTTTGGGATACAAAGATACGAAAAACATGGATTCTGTTCATTAAGAATTTGTGACATCGTGGAAAAAATAGATATAGAAACAAATAATTATAATCCAGGTATAAATGCAGCAAGAGAGAGAGAAGCAAAGGCTGTGGGTGTATAGAATAGGAAGTTTATATTCCTATAAGTGATAAGAGAGCTAGCTAGGTAAGAATTTACAGAGGAAATAATTGTGAGATGAGTCCTAATAGAAAAATAGGATTATAACTGGAAGAGGGAGAGAGAATTTCAGGCCAGTGAAACACCCTGAGCAAAGACCCAGATGCAAGCAGGAGCCCAGACAGCTGAGGGAATTGCTGAGAAATTGGGCGATTAGTGGGGGTGATGGTGAAATAAAATGGAGTCTGATGACTAAGGGCCTTTTTCATGCACATGTGTGTATGTGTGATATACATAATTATATGGGTATAGGATGGATAATTATAACATATATGCATTTTTAAATCCTGTATTAGAGAATACTGGTCGTTTTTAAATTGATACAGACATGTTTAAAATAACATTAATTACCATATGGAAAATGGCTTGAAGTCTGCATGATTAAAGGCTGGGAAATTAGTTATGAAGTATTGAAATAATTCAGTCAAGGAGTGATGAAGCTGTTAAAATGTGGCAATGACAGAACAGAATATTTCAGAGAAGTAATAAAAGAATGATTGGAAAACTAGATGTGAAAGTGAGTGAAGAATTGAGGAAGATTGATTTGTTTTGGCTCGGACAGTGGGTGGGTGGGAGGGAATGTGAGTCGGCTACGGCATCTAGGCAGGTCACAAATTCAGTTACAGACAAGGAGAGTTTCCTTGTGAATCTGGGGCAGCCCACTGGAGATACTGGAATAAGAGTCGGGCATTTGTAGGTCAGGAGAAGAGTGGGGTCTACAGATAGATTTGGAAGTGGTTAGTGTATAGGTGGTGGTTGAAACTATCAGAGTGGATGAAGCACCAGAAAGACATACAGAGGACAATAAAGGAGAGCCGAGAGAGGACGTCTGTGGAGCGCCAAATCAGAGACTGGTGAGGTGCCGCAAGCAGAGAACACTGAAAACAGCCATTACACGCAGGAGAAGAACCAGAAGACAGTGTTGGCCCCAAAGGCAAGGCAAGAATGGACTCAGAAAGCTGGGGCTCAGGTGATGCTGCCATGTCCGGTGAGATGATGATTGGGGAGAACAGTCCCTGAACTGGGCAGCTGTGTGCGCGTGCATGTCTTCAGTGAGCAGTTTCAGAAGAGTGGAAGGACAGAATGGTTACAGGGTTGAGGAATGAATAAGAAATGAAGAACAATATAGACAGCATGTGAGACCCGTTCTTTTGTAACTGGCGAATCAGAACAGAAAAAAGACTAGGTGATAGATTCAAGACCATGTTAGGTTAAAGGAAGAAAGTTTCTGAGAAGAGGGGTTGAGGGCATCGTAATCATGTATCTTTACTGAAGTCGGGATAGACCAGATGTCTTATTCAGTTTAGGCTGCTATAGCAACGTGCCATAGACTGGGTGAGCCGCCTCCCCATTTACAGACTGCCTATGTCCCGCTGTATTCTCATATGACAGAGAGAAGGCAAGGAGCGGAGAGTTCTCTGGAGCACCTTTCATAAGGTCACTAATTCCATTCATGGGGCTCCACCCTCATGACCTAATCACCTTCTAAAGGCCCCTCCTCCTAATACCATCACAGGGGAGGTTGAGAATTTCAGCATATGAATTCTGGAGAGTCACAAACATTCAGTCTATTGCACCATATTTCCTGTCTTGATGTTTCCCAGAGAGGTAGGATTTTAGATTCAATCAGGGCTTTGGGGGATTTACAAGACTTTGGAACAGATTTACAAGACTTTGGAACAGAGTAAGGACCTAGTTATTGACTTGGGAGTTTGAAAAAACCAAGAAGCTGTAAACAAACTAAATGTCAGTCAGTAGAGGAAAGGTTGGATAAATTATGACATGTTCAAACAATTAAGTATTATATAACGTTGAAAAAAAGAATAAAATGGGCCCAAAGTAGTGACCTGGAAAAGTATCCATGTAGAATTTGAAAGATATAAAAGAACATTTCAGTCAATAGGTATATAACTGTATTTTAACAAATAATTTAAACCAATACCCATATATTTATATAAATATAGACAATATTGGGAGAGGATGTGTACCCAGCTCCCAATGCTGATGCTCTTTGGGAAAATGATGATGGGAAAAGGGAAGAGGCTTTACCTTCTTGCTTCCTTTAATTTTAAAGACAGGCAGTGACATTAAAATTACTTTTACATTTTGCATTTAATATTTTGCAAACATTAAAAAAACATATAACAAAATAGTTGAACTTTACATGATCTAACGTAGAGTGTAGTAGTCTTTCAAAAGAAGAAAATTACATAAACAAGCACATTTGCTTCGATGACTTTTCGGACTTCTATTTAAAGACTGAAGCAGAAGCGCTTGATCAAAACGTGATACTGAGTTCAAGGCAAACTAAGTTTTGTTGTTTTTGCGGGAGATAAGACCGATATTAGGCTAAATAGTAATTTAAAACAGATGAAATTCAGACCCTTAATTTATTGACATGAACCTCCGGCATTATGGAGCGTTGGTTGCTTTAAAATATGAGTTAAAAGTGACCTTTGTGATTTATTTGGTAGTATTCTTTTATTTAAGGTACATTTTTAAAGTATGCACCTTTATTAGTGTTCTCCAGAGAAACAAAACCAATATGGAGTAGATGTAGATACAGTTTTGTTAGGCAGGAAAACAGATGTGAGCGGGCTGGGAAGAGAACAAGCTCGGTGAAGCCCCCTAGAAAGGACTCAGTTAACCAATTGAAACTAGAAAGCCAGAAAAGACTGAGTTAGAGTTAATCAGTTAAAGCTCAAAAGGCCAAGAGCAAGTTGGCCTTGAATGTTTGGATATTCCTCAGATAAAGAGAAGTATCTGAGCACAGCCCATGTCTTCATTGTGTCAATTAGATCATTGTAAGATTTACTCTAGCCTGCTAAAAGGCCCATCTATAAACAGCATAATAAAGACAGGGACATCCCACCTTAAAGTCAAAATTGCATTGTGAAAAAACCCAGGAAGTTTAAGAACACTTAAGTTCTTAAACAAATAACTCTGCCCACCTTGGAGGAAGGGCAGACAGTCTTGACTGATCTGCTCCCAAACCAGGAAGCTGCTGTCCTGGGAGGGAACCAGAGCAGTATATTTCTTGTGTTAAGCTAATTTTACAGAATTACCTAGAGGACTGATAAGAAACTTAATGTCTCATCAAAGACGCTGAGACCACTTTAACAAGTCCACACCACCAGCCCTCTGTCACATTTCTGAAAAATCCTTAAAAGGGAGAGCCCCCAACCTTTCAGCACGCTCCTCTCTCTGGGGTCACCTGCACTTTCTAAGTAACTTTAAATGAAATTTTTAGTCTGCTTCACTGCTGTGTGTCTGCCCTTCAATTCTTTGTTGTGGCGTGGACAAGCCGAGGAAAATACACAATGCCTCTCCCCCAACAGATACG
>JAQQAC010008864.1:4543504-4625565 GCA_029783875.1 Phataginus tricuspis
GTGTATCCTGCTGCTTTTGGGTGCAGAGTTCTGTAGATATCTGTTAGGTCCATCTGTTCTAGTGTGTTGTTCAGTGCCTCTGTGTCTTTATTTATCCTCTGCCTGGTTATCTATCCTTTGGAGTGAGTGGCGTGTTAAAGTCTCCTAGAATAATTGCATTGCTGTCTATTTCCTCCTTCACTTCTGTTAGTATTTGTTTCACATATGCTGATGCTCCTGTGTTGGGTGCATATATATTTATAATGGTTATATCTTCTTGTTGGACTGACCCTTTTATCATTATGTAATGTCCGTCTTTATCTCTTGCTACTTTCTTCGTTTTGAAGTCTATTTTATCTGATAGAAGTACTGCAACACCTGCTTTTTTCTCTTTGTTGTTTGCTTGAAATATTTTTTTCCATCCCTTCACTTTTAGTCTGTGTATATCTTTGGGTTTGAGGTGAGTCTCTTGTAAGCAGCATATAGATGGGTCTTGCTTTTTTATCCACTCTGTTACTCTGTGTCTTTTGATTGGTCCATTCAGTCCATTTACATTTAGGGTGATTAGATAGATATGTACTTATTTCCATTGCAGGCTTTAGATTTGTGGTTACCAAAGGTTCAAGGGTTGCTTCTTTACTATCTGAGAATCTAACTTAACTTTCTTGTTAAGTTATTGTGAACGCCGCCTGATGTTTCTTTATCTCTCCCTTCCTATTCTTTCTCCTCCTTTCTTTATATATTAGGTGTTTTATTCTTTGCCTTTAGTTGGTTTTTGGATGATCTGCTTTCTTTGCTATGCTTTTATTTTCTCTGGTGACATCTTTTTAGCCTTAGGGGTGTTTCCCTCTAGAGTAGTCCGTTTAAGATATCCTGTAGTGGTGGTTTATGGGAGGCAAACTCTCTCAACTTTCTTTTGTCTTGAAATTGTTTAATCCCTCCGTCATATTTAAATGATAATCATGCTGGATACAATATTCTTGGTTCGAGGTCCTTCTGTTTCATTACGTTAAATATATCATGCCATTCTCTTCTGGCCTGTAAGGTTTCTGTTGAGAAGTCTGATGACAGTCTGATGCGTTTTCCTTTGTAGGTGATCTTTTTTCTCTCTCTAGCTGCCTTTAATACTCTGTCCTTGTCTTTGATCTTTGCCATCTTGATTATTATGTGTCTTGGTGTTGTCTTCTTTGGGTCCCTTGTGTTGGGAGATCTGTGAGCTTCCGTGGTCTGTGAGACTATTTCCTTCCCCAGCGTGGGAAAGTTTTCAGCAATTATTTCTTCAAAGACACTTTCTATCCCTTTTTCTCTCTCTTCTTCCTCTGGTACTCGTATAATGCGAATATTGCTCCGTTTCGATTGGTCAGACAGTTCTCTTAATATTCTTTCATTCTTAGAGATCCTTTTCTCTCTCTCTGCCTCAGCTTCTTTGTATTCCTGGTCCCTGTCTTGTAATTCCTTGATCGTGTCTTGAACCTGATTCAATCTGCTGTTGAGCCCGTCGATGGCTTGTCTCATTTCTGCATTGTCTTTCCTCACTTCCCTCACTTCCTCCCTCAGTTCTTGCACATTTTTCTGTAGATCCGTCAGCATGGCTATGACTTTTATTCTGAATTCTTTTTCTGGAAGACTGTTCATGTCCATTCCTTCAGCTTCTTTCTCTGAGGTGGTGTTTGTCTGAAGCTTTGTCTGTATCATATTCTTCTGTCTTCTCATGACTATAGAATTGGTTGTTGGTAGCAAGGAGAGATAAGAAAGGAGAGAAAAGAAAAAAAAGAAATTTCTACTAATAATGAAAAAGTAAAAGGAGAGAGAGAGAAAGGAAAAGAAAAGAAAAAAAAGAAAAATCAGGAACACGTAAAAGAAAACAGCAACAACAACAACAACAACAAAAACCAACAACAACAACAACAACAAAACACCAAAACGCCCACTGGGGGTGGTTTCTGTGTGAATGCTGTAGGTGGCGCTATTGCTCCACTATTCCAGAGCCGTGGCCACGTCGCTCCACACGGCCCTTTAAAGCTGTGGCCGGGGTGAGAATGAATGGGAGGCTGTTGAAAGAGAGGGAAAGAAAAAAAGGAAAAGAAAGGGGAGAAAAAACAATAACAACAACAACAAAAAGCCACTGAGAGTGGGTTCTGCGCAATTGCTGTAGGTGGTACTGTTGCTCCACTATTCCAGCGCCACTCTATAGTTCTGGCTGGGTTGGGAACGAATGGTAAGCTGTTGATCTCCATGGGGGTCTCAATGGCCGGCACCCTTTCCCAGTCGCCAGCCAAGGGGTCCAAAGCTCCCCAGGACTCCCAGCGTGCTGGGCTCAGTTTGCGGGGCTATCCGGCCCCTCTACTGAGCTCCTGTCTCTTTAAGACCGCTGAGGTAGAGCACGCGCTTTTCTTCCCTTTTTTCTCCTTTCTTTTTCCTTCCCGGAGCCTGCCGCGGGCAACTTGCACGTTCCGGGCTGGGACCCTGTGCCCTCTGTCTCTCCTTTCTCTGCTACACCACAGGCTGTGTGTCAGCGCTCCCGGTGCAGAGTTCCACTCCCTCCCGGCTCTGAATCCTCTCCTCCCGCTGGAGCGCTGGGGAGAGGAGTGCTCGTCCGCTCACAGCTCCGTACCTTACCCGCCTTGCCGGAACTTCCGCCGGAGTTCTGGGGTGGAGGGGCGCTCTTGTCTCGCTCGATCGCGTTTCCGTCCCGCCTCGCCAGGTGCCGAGTCCTCTGTCCAGAGTGTCTGGCCGCCGGAGCTCTGGGGGGGGAGCGCTCGGTTCCACCGGGTCGCTGCTCCGTATCCCCTCCGCCTCACCGGCTGCCAAGTTCTCACAGGTGTAGCTGTACGCTGTGCATTTTCCTGTGTATTCTGGTCTCTCTTTTAGGGATAGTTGTATTTGCTGTATTTTCGTGAATAAATATAATGTTGGGAGGAATTTTTCTGCTTGTCCGTTCACGTCGCCATATTCCCAGAAGTTCCAAGTTCCAGGGTCTTTATATAAAATGAGACATGATCCATGACATGTAGAACAGGAAGACAGAAACCAAAATACAGAAAAAAAATATAACAGCCTTAATTTAAATGTTTAAATGAAGAGCTGTCTAGGTTTTCAGAAAGCAATAATTTATCTCCTGGAAATTGATCAATATGTTTTTTAATAGTGATAATTTCAATTATTTTTCAATGTATGATGAAACTCTGGAAGAGATTCATTTTAGTTCAAAGCTTAAGGAAATTACAGATTTACTTAAGAGGAAAAAAATGCAAATTATCATTTAGTTCCATTCTAAAAGTAGCTAGAACATTATCATTATAAGCCTCTTTGGGAGCAGAATTCATTAATTAGGATTCCACTGATGAATAATTTTCCATAATCTTATCAGTTTTGCCTTTGCTTATCAAACCATCTCTTCATGACTATCTTAAACCAAGATATATTGGACTTAGGTTTACAATATATGAGACAGATAAGCCTTTCCATTTAACCCCTCAATCTTCGGAAATTTTTTTCAGTAAAGAAATATTTCTGAAATCCCCAGTATGTGCTAGGAACCATTCTAATGGGGATAAAGCTTAGAACCAGACATGCCAAGTCTTTGCCCATTAGGAGTTTCCATTCTGGTGCTGAAGAGAGAGAAATATAAAAACATATAAAAAGATAATTTGGTGGACAGATAAATGGTCTAAAGAAAATCAGTTAAAAGAGTGACTGGGGTTAAGGTATATGTAAGTCCAGGGAGAGGAAATCCTGGGGCAAAATACCTCTAAAAATAGAAATCAGTCAAAGGGAGAAATAAAGTTTAAAACCCGTTTATTGCTTACAAACTGCAGTCCAGGGCCGTTTCTCTCCTCTGTTCCTGAAGAAGCAAGCAAGCAAGCCACCCAGCCAGCACCTCCCTTTAAACTTTTAGGTTCAGACATGCCCTCAGTTGCCCAGGTAATTACCCACTGACACGGAGATGAACTTCTCTACACCGCTGAGGATATGCAAATGCACTAAAGCAAGGCGAGATACTCTGGAAATGTCACAATTTTACCCACAGGCCACCCCTCCAGAAATATCGCCTTACAATCTACTTGTTCCCCTTCTTCCACAATGGTCCCTGGGGGACAAAACTGGAGCACTGTGACCAGACTAATGACATAACAATAGCAGCAGCAATAAAATTACAATTCTCAAGCCTGAGGATTCAGCTAGGTTCAGTCTTATGCAGATTAAGTCTATAGCTCGTCCATTCCATAGGCAGGAAGTAGCTGAGGGTTCAGAGCAGTCATCATGTGGCAGCTGCAGCCAGGGGGCGCATTCAGGCCACAAGGACTGTAGGAAAAAATAACCTTAAGGGCAATAAGATACATGTTTTAATAACACTAGCATAGGCAAATCTTGTCCCTCAGGTAGGATACATGCAAGAGAGTGGTCTTGTGATAAAACTGGTGGGGATGGGATTTCGTCCTGGTCTAGTATACCACAGGTTCACCCCCCTCCCTGTGGAGTTACAGATGGGTCAATATATAGGGCCATGGGAGGTACATGCACTGGCCATAAAGATAAAACAAAACTTCCCTGCAAGATGCTCTTACCTCCTGGACATTTTGGGTACACTACCGTGACCTTTGGGCGCCATTCAGCGTTACTCCAGGAATACACATGAGGCCAGCTTCCAGGCCTTTCCCCCAAGGTGCCAGAAGGGCCAGCCATCGCTGGTCCATGTGTCGAAATGTCCAGGCCAGGTCCATTCAACAGTGTCTCCAGGGCTTAATGCAGTTGGGGCTGGCAGCAGGATGTTGCTCTGCTGGCCATATCCTGGCTTCAATAGCTCCTCTTTGGTTTGAACGTAAAATTGTATAGGAGAGGCAGCAAGGTGTGTGAGCATATACACAGGGCTCAAAGCTCCCTTACATGGCTTCTCATTCAAATGCCACAGCACCGTCCATAGGTGAACTGACCAACCCCACAGACTATTGGTGTCCACTTCAGGCCAGATTTCAACACACCGTTGTACCTCTCTATCATGCCTGACCTTGTAAGATTATATAGTATATGAAGTTTCCATGTTATTCTCAATCGCTGCAACCATTCTTGTAACGCATGTCCAGTAGAGTGGGTGCCTTGATCCCTCTCAATCACCTGTGGCCAGCCATGGGCTACAAAGAGATGCTCCAGACTCCTCTTGGTGGTTTGCTGATCTGCATGACATGCAGGAAAAGAAACCAATAGTCCAGTAGCCATATCCACACAAGTCATGGCATACCAATATCCTTCTGACATGGGCAGAGGCTCAATATAGTCTGCCACCTGACAAGGGGTATCGGCCCCCTTACTATTGTCCCATGTTGCTCTGGGAATCGGTGTAAGTCCCTCTTAGAGCACACAGGCACTCCTTCTGGACTCTGCTGACTTCTTCAAAGGTCAACGGCAAGCCCCACCTATGGGCTACAGCCCACATTGTCTTTTGCCCCCCATGCAACAAATGCTGGTGTAGCCATTGGGCCACATGAGAGGCAGGCTTTCCTTCTAGCCAGTGCACCTGGGCCAATGTGTCTGCTTCATCATCCCCTGGGGATGCCAATGGCAAATGGCCGGGCATATGATATACAGTAACAGTCTTAGTTTGAGCAGAGGCCCGTAGATCTTGCCACAACTCTTACCCCCAAAGGGACCGGTGACCAACCATGCAGTTGGCATGATACCATGTCGGGGGCCACAAGGTCAAGCCCTGATAGACAGCCCAGCTGTCAGTGCAGACAACTATGGGGGAAGGCTCCTGGGTGATCACAAGCCATACTGCCTGCAACTCAGCCCATTGGCTGCTCTTTCCTTCTCCATTCTCCATCCATATTGTCTCAGTCTTAGGATGGGAATCCACAGCCCTTCATTTTGGGGGCTGCAAATGACAGGAGCCATTTGTGTACCAAGCATCTTCAGGTATAGAGGCTTTTCCCTCCTGATAAGAGTCTTGGCTATGAAGGGCTGAAAAGCAAGTTCTCCTGCTTTCCACTGGTATAGGTCACCAGCCCCAATAAGTGTTGGAGTTCTCCACTTAAGGGGATAGTAGAGAGGGTGCTGCATTGCACTGCTGTAAATATGCACCCCATTTGGCCAGTGTAGGTGTCTGTGCCATGCCACTCCATGGCCTTTGGGTCCAGTCTCGCACCCACCCCGCGATGGGATAGGTGGTTATTGCCTTGGTGGGAGCTGTTCCAGCAATGGGCTCCATAGCCAGCAAGGCGTGGTACACAGCAGCCAGTTGCTTCTCTATCAAGGTGTACCGGACCTCTGCTCCTTTCCATAGTTGTGACCAGAATCCAACAGGTTGGCATGTCCATTCAAGCCGCTGCCAAAGGCCCCATCCATAATCACCTTTGGTTAAATGAACATCTAACTCACAGGGCCTTGGTGAGTCCATTACGTTCAAGGCCTGTATGGCCTTGACTGCCCACTTGGCAGCAGTAAAAGCAGCTGCACATGTCTCATCCCAGTCCCACCTGATGCCCTTTTGTACCAACCAGTATAAGGGTTTCAGGATTTGTGCCAAGTGCAGGATAAACACTCTACAGTAGTCCAAAAGACCCCAAAATTCTTGTAATACTGCCACAGTGGTAGGGGTGGGGAAAGCCTGGACCTTGTCTATAACTGCTTCAGGAACAACTTTAGTTTTAACCTACCAGACAACCCCAAGAATTTCACAGACAAACCAGGTCCCTGAACCTTGGTGCTGTTCACAACCCATCCTTTTTCCTGTAGATGTCGCAACAGTCCCTTCTAAATCTGAAAGAGAATCAGATGTGAGCATAATATCATCAATGTAGTGATACAACTGCACTGTTTGTGGTTTCTTCCATGTGGCCAAGTCCTGGGCTACAAGACCATGACAGATGGTGGGACTGTGGAGGCATCCCTGTGGAAGGACAGTGAATGTCCACTGCTGGCCTTCCCATGTGAAGGCAAACTGTTCCTGACTTTCCTGTGCTATGTTAATAGAGAAGAAAGCATTAGCAAGGTCTACTACATAATGATACGTTCCCAGTTCATGGCTGAGGGTGTCCAGAATGTCTGCTAGAGGGGACAGCAGCATGTAAAGGGGGTGTGACTTTATTCAATTCACTGTAGTCCACAGTCATACGCCAGGAGCTGTCTGGCTTTCTCACTGGCCACACTGGGGAATTAAAAGGACTATGAGTGGGTTTATGATGCCCACCCTCTCCAACTCCTGTAGAGTTTCTCCAATTTCCTTGTGCCCCCCAGGCAATTTGTACTGCTGAATATTTGTCACCCGCCAAGGTACAGGCAGAGCTACAGGTGGGTGCTTAGTATGTCCCCTCAGAACTGCCTTTACTACACCTACCCTCAGTCTGAACTCACCTGCAGTGGTCTGTAACCACAGCCCTGCAGGACATCTACCCCCCAAATATATTCAGGGATGGGAGAAATGTACATGGTATTCCCCTTTGAGGGTAAACTCCCTATCCCTAATGAGATTTGGGCTTTCTTCACTCTAATTGCCTTACCCCCATAGCCATCAATCACAGCAGGGGTCCCGGAAAACTGCTCAGGGTTGCCATGAATCAAAGAACACTCAGCTCCTGTGTCCACCAGTGCCAGGACATGTTGTACATTCACAGGAGACCAATGAATTGCTAATTCTACATGCGACCTCTGGTCCCCACCATGTCCCCCAAGGTGGGGATTCTGACCCCCACCTCAGTTGAACCACGATGCCCAATCATCCTCCTGTAGGGCTGAGGGCTCAGGCAAACCCTGAGTACTGTCTTTCATGAAGTTTTGCAGGGACACAGGCTGGGCATGAGGCCTTGACTCTGGTTTCCGGGTCCTGAACCTCAGCAGCTGGAACTGCTGCTCTGGCTTTAATTGGTGCCACGGTTCTAACAATATTCTATTGGGATGTCCATTGAGTTTTTCTTTCACTTCCCCAGCCTTTATCGAATCAACTCACATCTGGGTCCTCGAGGCCTTCACGGGGCCTTCACGGGGCCTTTTGCACCTCTCCTTTCAGTCGTGGCCTGTAGTTCCCTCCATGCCCTTATTGTTTCAACCTCCCCCAGATCTGCTAAAGTAGAGTAGCCTCACCTATGCGTTGCCCCAGGTGGGGGGCAAGAATAGTCACTAGGGATCCAAAGAGAGATGCGGGAGCTGTATGCATCCCCAGGTTTCTCATTCCTATAGTGAACACCTCCTCATCAGGGCCCTGGGGGTCCATATTATAGATGATCCAATTCCCACAGTACCTGTTGGAGCTCTGCATACATTTTCCAACTACTGGGAAAATATAGTAAATCACCCTGATTAGGCCAAACTATCCTGATGGCAGCTGTCAGCCATTCCAGGAGTGTCTGATTCTCTGAGGCATGACAGGCATTTTGCAACCGCTGCTGGATGGAAGGGTGAGTCATCAGGGAAGCCATTCTACTCATCTCAGTACCCGACACAACAACGTTTTCCACCCCCATATCCCAGAGATGTAAAAGCCATGTAGGCAGAGATTCTGACGGCTTCTGCCTATACCAGATGTTCATGTCCACCAGCTCATCCTGGGTGTAGGGGTGAAGCATGGAGTGCTCCACAACCTGGGGAGGGGGCTGCTCCTCCCTCTGAGTTGTTTCATTTTTATTTTCTTTTATTTATTTATTTATTTATTTTATTTTGGTACCATTAATCTAAAATTACATGTGCAACATTATGGTTACTAGACTCCCCCCATCATCAAGTCCCCACCACATACCCCATTACAGTCACTGTCCATTGGCGCAGTGAGATGCTATAGAATCATTGCTTGTCATCTGAGTTGTACAGCCCTCCCCGTGCTACCCCCCTACATTATGTCTGCTAATCGTAATGCTCATTTTTCCCCCTTGTCCCTCCCTTCCCACCCATCCTCCCCAGTCCCTTTCCCTTTGGTAACTATTAGTCCGTTCTTGGGTTCTGTGAGTCTGCTGTTGTTTTGTTCCTTCAGTTTTTTTCTTTGTTCTTACACTCCACGTATGAGTGACATCATTTGATACTTGTCTTTTTCCGCCCAGCTTATTTCATGGAGCATAATACCCTCTAGCTCCATCCATGTTGTTGCAAATGGTAGAATTTGTTTTCTTCTTATGGCTAAATAATATTCCATTGTGTATATTTACCACATCTTCTTTATCCATTCATCTACTGATTTTTCAAACTGGGCTGCTGCATTCTTAGGGTAAATTCCTAGGAGTGGAATTCCTGGGTCACCATCCAAAAGACAAACAACAACAAATGTTGGCGAGGATGTGGAGAAAGGGGAACCCTCCTACACTGCTGGTGGGAATGCAAATTAGTTCAACCATTGTGGAAAGCAGTATGGAGGTTCCTCAAAAAACTCAAAATAGAAATACCGGTTTTCTTAATTACAGCTGGGCGGGCCTTTAAAACAAGAGACAATGGTACCTCCGGTGGTGGCCTAGGTAGCAGATCCGCCAATGGCCCTTCCTTCTCCTCTTCTCCCTCGGGCTCCTCCACCAACGGCTCCTCCTCCACCATTTCCAGAGCTGAAGGCACTACTCTTTCCTCCCTCTCCTCCACGGCCTCCTGCAACGTGGCTTTTCCTGCTGTCTCCCCCTCGCTGCTGCTAAGGAGTCTTCTAGGAGCAAGCCCTGCCTTTTCAGTAACTGTCTCTCTTCTTTAACAGCATCCCATAGGCTATCGCCCAGCTCCTCCAAGCGATGCTGCAGTGTGTCTCTCACCCACCTAAGTCCCTCGATAATCCTCTTTCTCCTGTATAAAATTTTCCACTATCTTGATGAAGAGACCTACAATGCCAACCGCTACATGGCCCCCTAAGGTCCCCAAGCAGTCTTCCAATTCACAGAGGGCTAATTCTGCAGCTTCTGGTGTTTCCACCCTTCCCCAGTTCTGCAGAAGGCCCCACCCTTCTAAGAGGTACTTTACCCTGGACCAACTTCCCACTAGGGGTTCCCAACTTGGAAGCCTCACAGCTGGGGGTATAATAACAGGTGAAGTGGCACCTTCTGCCGCTGCATTCACTGGGGCCTCCCCACTATCCACAGAAGCAGCCCTCCCAAAGGTCACACCCATTATGACAGAGTTTGGGTTCAGGGGCACCCTGCCAACTGCTGCCAGATGTAAGTCCAGAAAGAGGAAATCCTGGGGCAAAATACCTCTAAAAACCGAAATCAGTCAAAGGGAGAAATAAAGTTTAAAATTCTTTTTTTGCTTACAAACTGCAGTCCAGAGCTGTCTCTCTCCTCTGCTCCTGAAGAAGCAAGCAAGCATGCATGCAAGCCCTTCCCTTTAAACTCTCAGACTCAGACACACCCTTGGTTGCCCAGGTAATTACCCATTGACATGGGGATGAACTTCTCTCCACCCCTGAGGATATGCAAATACACTAAAGCCTGGTGAGATACTCTGTAAATGTTACAATTTTACCCATACCTTGGTTGGAGGTATTTGTGGATTTTATTTATCCCTCTTAGTTTCAAAACATGTTGAACATGAGGACAATTTTTGCTAGCTTTTCTATTCTCAGAATGGCACCATAACTCTTTTTTGAATACTAAATTATTATTTTTGGAGTACGAAATTATTTCTTACTAATAGTACAGTACTCATTTCCTTCCTTTTTGAAAACTATTTTCATACAAATGCAAAAATGGCAGAAAAAAAGCCAAGCTTCAAACATACAAGTTCCTTTAACTTCTGAATATGTATATGTTACCATTCTTGTTGATAAAATTTCACAGCAATGAAGAGCTGGGAAATTTTAGAATTCATGTAGAATATTTGGCAAGGACTTAATTGTTTCATGACATATATTTATCTTCTCTTTTCCCTCATGCATAATTGTTTTCCTGACTATTCTGCCTCAGGCTATCAGGTCCAAGGAGAGATTTCTGGCCTTCTACTTGCTAATGCTGGTATCAAAGAACTATTGTCCTTCCCCCCTTCCTCCCACCCTTTGAATCTAAGTCCAAAATAAATGAATGGCAACAAGTTTTCTTCACTGCTTTTTAGTGTAGAGTTTCAGTTCAGGAAAAGTTGTGTTCAGGAATGAATTCCACCAGTGTCCCTAATGCCAAAAGGCAGCATAAAAGTCTTGGAGTATGGAAATAAGCCAGAGTAAATTCAGCTCTGAGTGAAGTTACTTATATATGATAACATATATAATTATGATATTCTTAATGCAAATTTCATGGCTATCTTTTCTTAAGAGTTTAAATGATGAGCATTTATGGGCAGCAAACTTAAAAGTGAAATCATTCCAACTGTGATTTTTATTCAGACACGGTTCAAACACAAAATATGGAGCAAGGTCTTAAGAGACAGAGCATTCTTTGGTTGTGGAACGGTGGCTAGTCTACTGAGGTGGTCACGCTGAAAGGTTTTGGAGTGCGTGTATGTATGAGCTTAAAAGGAAAGCAGGCAACCCTTCCTGGGATACGCTTCTCCCTTGAGGTAAAAGGTGGTCCTGAGGACCTGTCTTGAAAAAAGTCCTGCGCCTCTTCCTCTTTGGAGAGGGCAGACCTTGCCAGAGGCCCTGGCCTCGACCATGCGAGCTAGACTGTGTAAGCTACTCTTTCGGAAGCAGGAACATCCAGCCCTGCTCAGGGTCATGCTCATTCTGAATGTTTCCATATCCTATTGCATGTCTATGTGTCCTGAGAGGGAAGAGCCACTTTATTCTGTTCTTCATAAACTTACTCTTGATCTTCCCTTCCCTAACTCATAACCTGAATGATCTGATAAGTAGTATCTGAAAACCCCTTATGAAAACCCCTGCATGGCAGATTGTCTCTTAGGATAAAGACAAAAGTTCTTTCGCCTCGCCCAGGCCGTCTGTCTTTCTCTCCTCCACCACAGTTGCAGGTTTCACATCCACACTCAGGCCTAGCTCCTTCCTGCCTCGCATCCTTCACATGCCTTTTGCCTTGCCTGGAAGGCCTCACCCTCCCTGCCTCCCCTCATCCTTCCCCCTGGCTGCCTCGACTCTTCCTCGCAACTCAGGCCACTTCCTCCACAAGGCCATCCTTTAGCCTCTGCCCCAGGTGAGGCCCCTTCTCTCCCTTCCCCAGCCCCTATACACTCTCACTGCCTTCTGCACCCCCATTTGTAGAACTTACTATAGTTGTAGCTAATTATTTATGTAATACCTGTTTCCCTTACTTGTTTGAAAATTCAGTGATGACATCAAATATGTGTGTTAATAGCTGTAGTTTAAGTACCTAGCACAGAATTTGGCACACTGTAGGTGTTCGATGTGTATGTCCTGAATGAATGACTAAGTGATGAGCCAACGAATGACCAAGTGGCTGGCTGGTCTTATCCTTTCCACACACCCCGCAATCCCTCAGGGTGCCAGGCAGGACAACAGGAGACTGTGCAGGTGACGGGTCCCCTGGGGCACAGTACGGTGTGGGTGGGGAAGAGCTGGTTGGGGACGGGAGCTGTTAAGCTCTCTTCTTAGAGGCAGTTATGGTTCAGGAGGGCCGGAGATCAAACAAAAACCATAACCTGAAGAAGAGCTTGGATATTGGATTGGGTGGTGAGCCAGGACTGTAATGGATGCTGAGGGACAGATGCAGTGAAGAGCTAGAGATGCTGAAATGTGGAGCGGTGAGTCAGAACAGGTGGAATGCAGACCCTCTCAGGAGTTCCAGATATAAGGCACTAAAGCCTGAGGAGCTTTCTGGTAGCTCCACTCACATTTTCACGTGCGAAATGTTCATTCAAAGGCACCAGTCTAGGTTGCAAAGTACTTACCTCACTTTTCGAATACACTTCTGCATTTCCTTGTCTGAAATCTTTATAGTCAGATGAGTTTGAAATTCAGAATTTTTTGGATTTTAGAATGGAGATAGGGTGCATATACCATGAAGTAAGTACTATCCCCAGTGAGTTCTGAAGCAGCATTTGTTAGCAAACACATTAACACTCATACAATGAAATGTTTGAACACTCACATTGAGTGGGATAAACACCATCAAAGCCTCAGATCAATTCAGGTCAGGTTTTGCTGCCAGATTAGACAGAAAGATACTTTCAGAGTTTTTGGATTTGGAAATTCCGTGTGAGGGAACTGGTACCAAGTGTTGTGTACTTCGGGCACCCTGTGGAATCCTGTTTGAGTGATTGTCATCAGCAAGAGAGAAGCTGTCTTAGCTGACTCAGGGGTTCCTCAATTCTGCAGGGAAGTCCCCTGAGTCCTCCCAGCCCTCATTTGCCTGGAAGGAAACTTGGCTACCCTTTGCCGTTTCCTCAGGCTACTGTGACATGATTGCCAGTCTACAGTCTTTATTAAGTATCTGCTGCTGTGCCAGGGCTCAAAGATAGAAAAGATAAGCAGAAGAGGGGCTGTTTAGGTTTATCCTTCTATGGGTAAAGGGTATCCGTCTCTATGCTAGATATTTCACCCGAGAGCTCTGTGTCTCCTTCCCAACTGTACAGATTTACTCAGCATTCAAAACCAGAACTGGTTATGCATTTTCAACCTGGAATCAAAACAAAATTGAAAATCTACTACTTACCTTATGATCCTTACCACCACCGATTAAATGGCCCAAGCTGGAATCAAGCTTTCATTTTCTTTACTTTTCACACATTGTCTGCACTAACTGCTGCTGAATCCTCCCACACAGACACCCTTCTCTCCTGCCCAGTGAGGCCTTCCGCATCTCAGCTGCTCAGCGTCCCAAGTCCTCTCTTTGCCCCTTAGTCTGTGCTTTCTCTTATCCACCCATCTCCTTCTTTTGACCTTACTCATTTTTCAGTAATAAGGTATTTATTATTAACAATGCCGTTTGCTTAAAAATCCTCACTGGTTTTTAAAAGTCTCAATGTCATGAAAAATAAAGGCTGAGGAACTTTCCAGATTAAAGGAAACTAAAAAGACAAAAAAAAAAAAAAAAAAAGAAATGCAGTACATGATGCTGGATTTGGTCCTCTCTAAGAAAAAAATTGCCATAGTCTAAAGATCCTTATTACAGTTAGAAAAATTGGGATAGAGTATTATATCAGTGTTCAATTTCCTAAATTTGGTAACGGCAAAAGTGATATTAAAAAGAATGTCTTTGTTCTTGGAAGATACATACTGAATCATTAAGGGGTAAAGCATTCATATATGAACCTGTTCTCAACTAGTTCAGAAAGAACACAGTATGTGAACATAAATGTGAGTTATTATGTAGGTGTATATATGTGTATGCGTATCCACACACAAGCATATCTATATGTCTATATAAATAATATGTATATTACACAGAGAGAGAATAATAAAGGAAATGCGCCAAAAAATTAACAACTGGTAAATCTGCGTAGAATGTATAGGACTTCCTTGCACTATTCTTGCAACCTTTCTGTAAGCTTGAGATTATTTCAACATAAGTTTTAAAAATTCAATGTTTAAATTTGCTATTATCCAAAGAACAAACTTTATTATAACACGCACACACACACACACATTTCCTCGGCTCCCCACTGCCCGTAGAAAGAAACGTGAAGCCCCTCAGCATCATCCTCAGGGACTTTGTATAACCGGTTCCCAGCTTACTTTTTCCATCGCACCCTTCCCTTTCCCTGCGGGTGCTCCCTTCTCTATCCACGCTGAAACGATCACCTTGGGTTCCCTCTCCTGGGTGTTCTTGCTGGTCTGTCTACCTGGAGTGCCTCCCTGCTCCTCTCCTGGCGACCTCCTATGCCTACTTGGGGACCAGGCTCAGGAACCACTTCCTCTGCAAACACCACCCACTACGACCCTAAGCAGAGTTAAACTTCCCTCTTGTATGGACAAAATGTTTATGCTCCCTAAAATGCATATGTTGAAGCCCTCACCCCCAGTGTGACGGTATTTGAAGATCGGCCTTTGGGAGGTAATTAGGGTAAGATGACGGTGGGGCCTCATGTTGGGATTAGTGCCTTTTTGCAGTCACCAGTGAGCTTTCTCTCTCTCTGCCATGTGCGGACGCAGTAAGAAGGCGACCAACTGCAAGTCCGGGAAAAGAATTCTCACTAGGAACCCTGTCTGCGGGCACCTTGGTCTTGGACTTCCAGTCCCCAGAACTGTGAGAAAATACATTTCTGTTTTTGAAGCCGTGCAATCTATAGTACTTTGTTCTGGCAGCCTGAGCAGGCTAATGCAGCTCCCCTATGTATGCATAAGACTCTGCATAGAGGTAAAATACAGCAATTAGGAGCCAGGCTTATACCGGGCTGCTCATGGGTCTTCCTCTCCCACTGGGAAGTGCATCCCGAGGACAGCAGCTGTGTGCTCCATCTGTCGTCAACCCAGTGCCTGCCCCACTGGAGTCCAGCCTTGTTGAAGGAATGAGGTAGAACTTGAACCCGACCACTTCTATCATTCACTGACCTACTGTTTGAGTGTGGATTCATTGCTACTTTGCTTGACCTTGTGAAAAGTTGACTTTAGCATTAACAGAGAGGGCCACAGTTTCCGATCAAGCAGAGACATTGCATAGAGCCCTGCCTGCTCCTGTACCACCAGTGATGGATTTCACTGACCTCAGGAAGATATCCTAGGAAGAATGTTTAATGGATTTGATTGAAAACTGTTACTTGGAAAAGAAATAAACTTTCCTTCAGACACTTTATATGGACATGAATTAAATAATAAAGCATACTTACACTAATGGAGACAGTTTTTTAAAGTATTATTAATAAATTATGAATAATTCTTTTTCCTGACCCTCATATATTTTTAAATGAGCTGTTTAGACAAAAAAAATTGTTTATAAATATAAATGAAAATATATGGAATATTGAACATGAAGACTAAATGTCAAAATATTATGGTGATTGCCTTGTACACTGGATGGAATGGAGACTTTTTCATCAAAAAGCCCAGAGTCCATATTCTTGTGACTTCCTAGCTATGTTTTCAAAGCAATTTACATACACCCTTTGAGCCTCAAGTACATCTTCTATAAAAGGGTGCTAATAATACCTATCTTTCTGTGGGGCTGTTTTGAAAATGAAACAAATGTAAATTATGAGTAGCAGTGCCTTGAGCAGTGGATCCTCAGTAAAATGGTAGCTCTTAGGATTAATCATTTTTAAATCAACGTAACAAAATAAACTCATAGGTAATTAAAATCTCTGATTATTGCCTTTACTAAAATTTTTAACTTAGTTTAGAATATCTCCTAATAAGTTGAACATACTCATATTATCTCTTAATGTTTACATGAAGACTAAATTAAATTAGAAACATCTATTGTAGTACATGACACACAGTAAGCACCTAATAAGAACTCATTTTATTCTCTCCTTCCCAGCTACCATGCACCTGAGTCTTTCAGGAAGAAAGACATACACACACACACGCACATTTGCTCTAAAATGAAAGTCCATTACCTATTGATCATCTATCGTCTTATGTGACTCTTACTACGGCCACTCTGTGTGACTTCAGATAATATTTATATTTGAACACATTCACCTTTGCTTCTCTTAACTCAAGTATGAAAATAGCCCAACAGTCATGCATATAAGTAACATTCTAAGTTTTGCTATCAGACTTTATTGAGTACTTATTATGGCTAGGTTTTCTGGTAGGCACTTTAGATATATATCATATTCAGTACTCACAAATTCTTACAGGTAAGTACTATTTTACAGAAGAGAAAGCCAAAGCTCAAAGTCTAGACCCTGTAACTTACTAGTGGCTTGGGACCCTACCTTCTCCAGCTGTGCCCCGGACTTTATAAGCAGCTATTTCTTATCTTTATTTGGTTAGTCCTTTTCTTCCCAACCTCTGATAAATATGGAAGGGCTCTAGACTTCCTTGGCCCTCTTCTCTGTGGCTGCTCCCTAGTTCCTAGGAGGCTTCGTCTACTCGTATGGCTTTAAATACACTGATGAATCATCAGCAGGCTGAAGGGTCTTTTTGTTTTTTCTGTTCCTGGTGAGGTGGTCTTCTTATATCCAGCTATCCTTGAAAATCTTCATCCACATGGCCCTACTAGGTTCCCAGCTCTTCACCCCACCCTTCTCGCTATTCCTGGTTGGAGGGTCCATGGCCCCACTCCTCACCCAGCAGCTCAGGACAAAAACCTAGGCACTGTCCTTCATTTCCCTCTTTTTTGTTTGTGGCATTCAGTACACCGACCATGCCTTTTGGCTCTGCCTCCAAAATATACTCCAAATCTACCCACTTCTCACCATACTTATCACACCCACTCTACTGAGATCTGTGTGGATATGGGTATAGATGTACCATCAACTCTTGCCTGGACTACACAAGACTCATATCCCCAATTCCACTCAATCCCTTCACAGTCTCCTTTGCACAGAGCCAAAGTGAACTTTCCAAAACATGAATCAGAACATGTTCATTCACTCAATTTAATTAAGAATTTTCATTTTCAAAGGCCCTCCCCAATGGCTTCCCATTACACTTAGAATAAAGCCAAATGTCCACTCTGGCCACAGGGCCTCTGTGCCCTACATGCCTGTGCCTGCAGTTTCAGCTCCAGCTTTGTTCCTTGAGGCAGGATGTGCCCCAACCAGTCTGCCTTCTTGCTGTCCCTCCAGCGTGCCAAGCTCTTTCTAACCTTAGGTCAGCACATGCTACTGTTCTGTGTGGATGCTTGTCCCCAGACTTCCATATGGCCGGTCCTTCGTGTTATTCACATCCTGCTGAAACACCACCTCCTCAAACGCTGTTCTGACCAGCATAACTAAAAAAGCACCCACAGCCCTGCCCTTTACTATTCCCTTGTCCTGCCTTATGTTTTTACAACATTCATCCCAATCCAAAACATATCCTTTAATATGTATATTCGTTTTCATATGGTCTCTCTCCCACCAGAATATAACGTCCTGAGGGCAGGGGTCTGGGCATCTAGTTCACTGCTACATACCTCATGTCTCAGGCTGTCAGTGAAATACGGTAGAAATAATAAATGGGACAAGGAAAGAGAGAGGAAGACAGATGTGTTTCCGGCTCAGATTCTGTTAGATGCCAGCAGGCTGTGCTGATACTTTCGTGTTTGTAACTTTTTCCTATGACAAAAGATTGGCAACAACCTATGTGTCTATCAGTAGAAGATGAGTAAATAAATCATGGAACATGCATATAATAGAATACAATGCATCTGTATTAAAGAATGGAAAACATCACAATGCACAATCTCTAAAGTAAAGTGAAAAAAGCAAGTTGGAGAACCTGTGCTCCAACCATCTGCCTTCCTGTCTCTCTTAAGTAATACCTCCCAGAGAACCTTCCCCAACACTCTTTAAAATAGCTTCCATACCACCTTCATTCATTAATCTCTTGCCTTGCTTTATTTTTCTGCATAGTGATCATCATCCAAAACGACATTACTTACTCACATGTTTATCTGTTTCTTAATTGGCCGTCTCTCTATGAGAACGTAAACACCACGTGGTCAGGGACCTTGTCAGCCTTATTTGCACCTGCATTCCCAGTGCCTGCACCAGAGGCTGGAGTAAGGCAGAAATAAGGAAGGAGAAGAAGAGAGAGAACTGAGTTTCCAAGTCTGGTTCTGTTGGATTCTAGAGTATGTCTACAACCACAATATCCTTCCTACCCGTCATTCTTAAAATCTTCTGTGTTAGGATGTTAGTCTTTTCAGGCTGAAAGGAACCTTAAAGATCATTTAGTCCAGGCCTTGATTTTGCAGAAGAGATGACTGAGCTGAGGGTGGGTGATGTGTGGCAGTCCCGGGAATGTGGTGGTCAAACATGACAGGACATTTTTAATTTTTTCAGCTTTGAGGTATGTAATGTGTTACTTATTTTTTAAAAGCTTCATAAATACATTTTGGAAATGATTAGTAAGTTGGTAACCAGTTAAATAATTCAGGCATAAACAGCATGAGAGTTTGGAGGAAAGTAAGTCACTATAGGCACAGTCACTGGACAGGGCAGGCTTCCTGAAGCATAAGCTGGCCCTTGAAGGATGGAAGAGATTTGACAGGGAAGAGAGAGAAGGAGTGTGTCCGGAAAGCACTGCAGGAGTGAGGATGGGTTGGTGCGAGGGATCTGGGTATAAGAGGGAGACCCTGAGGAGAGAAACCTATCGAGGGCTTACAGGGAAATCAATTGTCATCCATGATATGGTTTACTCTGGAAATAGGAACTGGAATATCAATCTATAAACACTTAGAACCTTTAGTGGACAGGCTTGTTTTCTTAAATTGTTCTGGTTTAAAACAATTAACTTTTTTTTCTGTAGGTAGATTAAGGCAGCTGAATAGCAGTTACAGATTGTTATGGATTGAACTGTGTAGAACAATTTTAAAAGATGATGTTGATTTTCTAAGCCTTCCTACCTCCAAATGTGAACTTACTTGGATGTGGGGTCGCTGCAATGTAGTCAGTTAAGATGAGGTCATACTGGAGTGGGGCAGGACTCTAAGCCAATATCACTCACGTCCTTATAAGAAGAGAGTCATGTGAAGACGGAGGCCGAGGGTGGGGTTACACTGTCAAGGTCCATCGGGGGCTCCAGACGCTGGAAAAGGCAAGCAAGGACCCTCCCTGGAGGCTCTGAAGGGAGCAGAACGCTGCCAACACTGATTTCAGACTTCTAGCCCCCGGAATTGTGAGACAGTGCATTTCTATTGTTTTAAGCCACCAGTTTATGGCACTTTCTATGGCAGCCCTAGGAAACTAATACACAGATTGTACTTCTACAACCTGATTCTGAAGTGAAGTCAACGGAAGTAAATCATCCCATTGTTTTGTAAATGGTTTTTGAGCACTTGGTAAACTTGATTAGAATTTTCTCTATATCTTTTTGTTGATTAGTAATGATTGGTTACATAATAGCCATAAATGCGAACATCTTTAAATGCTTTGCACATCGATCCTTTATAAATGAATTACAAGCAGAGTTGGAGTAATTCAAGCCACAAACTTAGGGACTCACCAGCAGGATCAGGCATAGACCCTTTGTTTTCATTTTCCAGTCTAAAAGCTCAACCTTATAGCCTTTCTTTTCCTTTTCTCTTAGTTGAAGCATTAATTCATGTGTATACCTAATCAAATGATTTAGTCATTTCTTTCTTATAAAGTACAGATCTTAACTTTTGGTTTAAGTTCATGAACATGCCTGCAATTTAATTATTTACTATGCTCATTACATCGACTATAAGAGATTTAGGACTCGCTGTGCCAATAATCTTTCTCACTAACATCTTGAATCAGAGAGAAATTCATAGAGAAATGAATTGTACATAAACTCAAACCTTTCCAGGCACAGAGGCGCAGAGCAATTTTCTCTGCTGTTTACACCAAGTTTCACTTATCTTTGTTTCCAAGGCTCTCATCCACTGGTTTGGGGACTTGCTTTTCTTCCTTTTTTCTGTCATTTTAATCTCATACTAAACCAAGATTTGCTCTTTTGTTTTTTCTTTTTCTGGTCTTCATGCTTTCACAATAAGGATAAAAGAAGATTTTGCTGTGTTATCATAAGGCAGGACTCTGAGCAAACTACGCTTGTCGGGGAGGTGGCAGTATGGACTGCAGCACGTTTAATGAAATGGCTCCTTCCTTTACTCAACCTCAGTTTAATTAAGAATTAAATTTGAATTCAGCTTGCCTTTTTTTTCTTTTTTTAGACTTGAGGGTCATGGGAACAAGCTTAAGCTTAGTCACTTCATATGGATTTTAATCTTCATGGTTATCTTGTAACTCAAATATTAATCATTTTAACAATGCGTTAGAAGAATTGTTTGGACATTTCATAGGACTTTGGCTCAGGTAAGTTATTACAATAATACATTTTCTCAAGAAAATGTCTTCAATTATTGCTTTACTGATTTGGTATCTCCTGTAAGTTTTCTAAATTCTATGAGACTCTAAAAATGTTTTCAAATAGTGCTGTGGCCTAAATATATTTGGGGAAATTATCAGTATCTCTTTATTCACAATATAGTAGCTATATTATCTAAGGAAAATTTTAATAATATTGTGTCAAAATGCATTTTATAGTTTCCTTTAAGTTTTTCCTTAGCCATTGTTTACCTATTCATGATGTAAATGGAGACCAGTAGTAGCCTTTATAAAGCTATTATAAATATGCTTTAGGAGATGGCTGGAGCTATAGGCAAAGTGTGCCCTTCATCTTACTCATGTCCTCAGAGATGTCAAATAGAAGCTGTGTTTAACAGTATTTACCTCTAAACTATGGCATCAGCAAGAGCTACATTCAGGTACAGGAGTCTGTCACGAGGCAGGCTCTGGCCACATTTTCTTAACATCTGTCTTCCAGCCGCAGACTGAAATTCTTCTAGGAGTGAGTTGAAGGGGTCTGATGCGGGTAACCCCAAGTCTGAGTCACCTCCTTTCTTAGAGTTACTTGGCCAGATTCCTTTACCTCTCTGGATGTCTGGACGTAAAAATAATAGTATAATAGAAGATAGACTTACTGAATGTTAAGTGCCAGGCACTGTTCCAAGCACCTTACAAGTGAAATCTGTTTATTCTTGCAACAATTCTATAAGGGTAGAGGGTGCCACACACACATACTTTCTCAGTCCCCTGCCCCTACTTTTCCCCTCTATTGTCTTATCACCTTGTTGCACATATTTTATTTATTTATTATGTTGTTGTTTTGTCAGTGTCTTTGCTATAGAATGTAAATGTCACAAGGGCAGAAATTCCCATTGGTTTGATCACTGGTGTACCTCTAGAACAGAGGCTGGCACTCAAGAAATATACATTGGATGTTGAATCAACGAGGTTCAGAGAGAGTAAATAATTCACTACTGAAGGATGCTGTTGAAACTAGTAAAGAGGCAGAGTTAGAAACTGATCCCAGGCGGTTTATCTCCAGAACCCATTCTCCAAGCTGTGTTATACTGTGTAAAATTAGGCAACTGTATGGCTCATAGTGTTGATTTCACATCAGAGTTATATGTGGCACTTTAAAAAATACACATGCCTACTAATCCCCACTATGCCCCATTAAATACTCTGATTCCCCTTTAGTGGGTCTGGAGTCACTCTCTACATTTTGTCCTAAAATTCCCAAGTGAACTTAATTTGCATCTAAAGTAGAGAATCAATGCTTAAACTTTATCTCAGTAAATCCTTTAATTTTACACATCTTTGAAATTTATTATGAAAGGAGTTCAGACTAAGGCTGGAGACAGAAGGGCAGTGGAAGAGAGAAGGGCCAGAGCCTGCTTCCGAGTTACATTCGTGATCTGCCTCACGGTTGGGTTCGTGGTTGAGCTCATGGATATTTCTATAAAGATTTACTAGTCAGTCCTAAATGATACATAGCATTGGCCCATGGCTCATAACTAGAGACTCTCCTGTAGGCTGATAATGAACTAATAATAATCTATATGATTTAAAGTAAATGGCTTAACCATGTAGTGCTTTAACCACTTGTCTAAAGTATTAAATATATATATTCTATTATAATGATATTTAATATATAATAGCATATTATATATTATAAAATATAATAATAGTCTATTATATATATATATATTATTCTAAATAATATATATTCTATTACATGGAATATACTTTATGTCTTGTCCTCAAGGAATTCAATTATCTTGCACAACAAAGATATAGAATTACGACTCTAATATCCCAATAAGAAAAATAATAGTAATAAGGAATGTTCTGATAGAAAATGTTATTTTTATTAAAACAGTAATTAATAATTTCAAGATTATTGGTCCCTTTCAGAGATCTGTGTCTAACAATAGATGGACAGCCCAGCCCTCCCCTGGGGCTGGACATTAGGAAATCGTTTCTTTCACAGGTCTTAGTTAATGATCCACACTCTACTAGATAGGTAGTATTTTTGAAAAGTACTTTTATGGCGAAACGTTATCCCTTCAAATTCTGAGATAATCTTTACCACAGAAATGCAATGGAACATGGAGTAGAATGACCAGAAATAATAGCTAGCCCAGTAAGATTGTTATTTGCTGATGGGGTAGTGACTTACTCATCGTAAAACTAATTACAGTAAAGAATGTATTTAACAGATGCCTGTAAAATTGAACATCCTTTTTTTTTTTAAAGTACTGTGCAGGTACCTTAACTCATTCACCCATTTGCTTTAAAAAATTATGTGAGTTTATGCTCTAAGAAGCAGATGCCAATTCCAGATTAAATATGCAAGAAATTTATTACAGTAAATGCCAGTAACAGAAAATAGGGAGGGGAGAATGGAAATGCGAAATGTGAATCTGATCATATTCTGGTGTTATTTAGAATCCTCCAGTGCCTTCTCACGGCCATTACAATGTACAAAGTAAACTGAACATGGCGTGTAAGACTGCATGATCTGGTGTCTACTCACCTTCACAACCTCAATTTTTTATTCTTTCCCTTTACCTTTTTCATTCTAGACATGCTTGTGAACTCTTAGCTTCTTAGAAAACATCCTTCTGTCTCTTGTTCACAGGACTTTGCACTTGATATTCAGTCCCCACCTTTCCATGTAACTAAATCCTCCTCCACTCACATCTCAGTTTAAACGTGACATATTCTGGGTAACTGTCCCTGGCTCTCCAGTAAAAATTCTGTGCATGAACTCAGCAGTCAGTAGATGTTCCTCCCGCTCCTCACCTCCAACTTTCAAAGGGATTTTCTCTATGCTAACACACAGGAGGTAGTTACCAAGGCCATGTCTGCTGCTGGCCTTTCCTATTAATTCCACCATGATTTTGATGTGACTTTATTTCTATCTTATTTAGTCATCTTAAGTGGTCAGATTTTCCTTAGTTTTTGGCCTCATCCAGGGTACATGTAGCAGCAGGCATGATCAGGAAACAAAGATATTTTGCCTATTTTTGCCTAGTCTGCTTTAATAGCTGGAAATGGGTGTAACCTCCGGGGAGTTGGTCGTTTGGATTCATGGCAAGAACATGAGTTTGGGTGTCAAATTCAGGTTGTGACTCCGGCTTCACCCTAGACAGCTGTCTGAGTTGACCCTTCAGTCTCAGGTCTGCATGGGCCAAAAGGACAGAGGAATCATGGCACACATGGAAGAATATGGTGGGGGTTGGGTGTTTAGCTTTGGAATCTTCACAAGATTGTTGGGAGGATTGAGGATTGCACACAGTGATATATAATATAAAGTACAAAAAGGGCCTGGCTTTGTTGGACACCAGTGGTAGATAAATCCAGGTGACCCTGGAGGCCCATTATCAACCCCTTACCCCTGCCAATTTGAAACTCAGTCAACCGAGTTCACTCAGGCTGCTAACTCACTATGTCCTTTCATTGCACATATGTTCACTGCCCTCCCCAACCCCATCCCTGTCAGTGTGTGGAGCCTTACAGGGGCCAGGTGTCATCCTTCTGAGGGTTTGTACCATCCCGACCTAAATCGTGAGTGATGAAGGCACAGGTGGTTGTGTGCACTCTCCTACTTGTTTGCTTTTAAGTATTCTTTTAATTTATCCCATTTCATATTTGTGCTATGGGGCCCTGCCTATGACCCTTTTGCATGACAACTGGAGACCAGGCAAAGTAACACATCCTATTCCAATGTTATGTGTGTGGTAGGAAGCAGCAGAGTTTAACTGGCCCACCAAGGATGAGAAATAACCCCCCTAGAGGGGGATAGTCACCTGAGAATCTAGGGCCAGGTGTTTGCTAGCCCAAGATTGGGTTTGGTGGCACCAGAAGAGTCCTTCAAACACCAAAGCTCTCAAATCCTCAAGTCACTGGAAAGAGGTGGATTTTCTACAAAAGAAAACCTGGAAGAGTGGGACTCCTAGTTGTCTGATTTTTGTAAAGTTTCAGATATTGTTTTAGCAGGTCTGGGGAGAGGCTAGGCCTGTCTTTGAAGATGTTCACACAAGCTGTGATGCATACTACTGGATAAGGGGTGCAGCAGTAAGTCGCCTCCAAAGTCCCATCAACTCTAGTTCAAGAGGTTGGCTTCACTGTAAACATATGGGTTCTCTCCCTTGTTTTGTTAGAGAAATTATATAAAATAATCTGTTCGTAACTCTACCTTGCCTTCCTCTCCAAATTTTTTGTACCTTTCATAGTTCTTCATAAAACCTGATGCCCTGTGTTGCATCTGGGGTAAGTACACAGTCTCCTGCATAGCTTAGATGTTTAAACAGCTTTTGTGCATCACACTGTGATGCTCTGATGCATGTTGTATAATTTTCTTCTGCATTCGCTCTGATGCATGTTGTATAATTTTCTTCTGCATGCCACTTAAAGACCACTACTCTGTTTTACAATTCTGCCTTTTTACATGCATAACCCCTTTTTAATTTGCTGTGTGACATACAACATGCATTCAGACACTTTCCTGGCCCATCACTATAGTACCCAGGAGAGAGCCCTCATCCTGCAGGAGCACAGAGAAGATGGAAGGCTGAGAAGTAAGAGCCTACGGAGAAGAAAGGAAAATCTGAGGTAAGGGTTTTCTTCAGCTCATTCCTTGGAAGGAATACCTTTATGTTTCATATATCTTAGGGGCTGCTTGTGCCAAGAGTTACGAATCTTTTGGCAATTACTGTGATCTTCATGCTAGTTCACCTCAAGAACTTGCTGATAACATTTAAATGATGCCAGTGTAACACTGATTACCGAGCCCTTTCATCCCATGCTGCGGGCACCCTGGGCGTCCTTTGGCTGATGCTGAAGCAGCGAAATCCTGATTCACTGTAATCCTACTCCTTGTCTCTCTTGCTTGGCCAAGAAAAACTGTTACATTCTCTTTCCATTTATCAAATGTAAAGATATTGGGTGTCTCTAAAACTTACTGCTGAGCTACAGAGCATGAATTCGGATAGAAAGAAAAGTAAAATATATCTACATTTAAATGGGGGAAATACTGTGTAAGGGCAAGTGAAGCAGACAGATCACTAGAGAGATGAGAGAATAAGTATATTTTCCTAAATCCATTCCAGTGGAACAGTCTATATAAAGATGGAAAGCCCAAATCAAAATATAACCCTAAGTAGACTCTTTAAAATGATTACAGTCAGGCAGTTGGGTTGTTGTGATGTTTCACATTTGCTAAATATAGCCTTGAGGCTGATGTTGGGGATCATTTGTGTGTTCTTCAAATATGCAGGCCTTATGCATTAGGCTTGGGGCTCCTGGGGAAATGGATGGGTTTCCCCTGACATTAGCGGGTTCCCGAGTAAGGAAAGGAAAGAACAGCGAACAGTCATGGGACAGATTCTGTTTTTATGTTACTTAGTTACCCAGCACATCACGAAGAATAATCTATTATGATTCAAAGACTTTACAGGATTATATCTTAGTAGAAAATTAAGTGTTTCCTGAATTTCTCCTTCTCATCTATCACAAGGTGAACAAATAAATCTGGAAGGGAGGGTAGGTTAAAGGACAGGGTTAGAATAAAGTTTTGAGCTCCCAGATGTGACCTTGGGAGGTTGTATCTGAATTGGAGCTGTCTTTTATGAGGTTGAGGTTCCAGAAAAGGTGAAGTTGGAGAAGGATAAGTTTTCTTGTCAGAATCTTGGGCAAATGATTTGCTGGAAGAACAATAGCTGGTGTCCAGTGAATAGAAATCACTGGAATTGCAGTTCATTTAGAGTTCAGAACTGCAAAGCATTCTCCTAGTACCCGTCTCCAAAATGCACCCAGTAACTATTTCTATGTGTTGTTGATGGGCCCATTATTGTTGTATGCTTCCTACCTTACTGGCCATTTTACATACTTTTTTACAAATGTCTTACTGTATATTTTATTTGGTTAATATTGAGGGCAGTTGAAATCATTATCTGTGTTACTACAGAAGTTCTGTTCTTACACAAGTAAACCCAGAGACAACTAAACATTAGACTCTTAATTGGCACTTTTGCTGCTTTCAGTACATGTTCAGGTCCGTTCCTCCGCACAGTGCCCGACAGCGCCCAGAGCAGCACTTCAAAGCCAGAAGGGCAGCAAGTCATCACAGTTCAGATTCTTCCCTGCTTCCCTGCAGAGGGGTCAAAACACAAACATCCTCAATTGCTGCAGCAGGAGGGAACATTAGGTCATCAGCAGAACCCAACAGGAAACACTAAAAGGACATTTCTTCTATTTATTTTGTGACTACTAAGAAAGATGTAGTTTAGTTTTTCCAACCAAATTTGTCAGTAAATCATAGAAAATATATAACGTGTAGCATTTTGATTAAACGCTGATTGCAAAGAGATTTAAAGTTGTTTTTCCAGTTATTTTACTCACTATAATTTATGCGATACTACATTCTTAAGATACTGGAATTTAACCATATCTTTTTTTTTAAATTATGAACCAGAAATGTAACATTTGCTGCAGCTTGTTGAGAATTTCCATATGATTCACTGAGACTTTAATTAAATTTCTCAGCTATTTCCTTTCCAGAGCCAGGAGGCTGTGCATATATTAAGCAGAATAATTTCACCTCTCTTCAGTTTGTGAGAGGGTGCTGAAAGTGTCAGATAAGGCCAGAAAATACCTCAGATGGTACTTCAGAGATTTGTTTGCCTTACTAGAATTTGTAATCTTGGCATAGCAGTCGGTTATCCCCTCCATTACATCAGAGTAAGTTCTGTTACTCCACCGCTAGTGATGGCAGATAAGCAAAAATGCAGCACATTGTAATGATTTAAACCAGCCTAGTGAAGGAGCAAGAGGGAACGTAATTGTATTTTTAATGAATATTTCAAGAAATAAATCAAAAGCCACTTCATTATTCTTATAATTACTTGGAATCTCTTGATTCCAGAAGACTATTTGGCCTGCTGGTTCAAAGGAAATGAATGTTCCTTTTCAGCTTCCCTCATTATTTTTCTCATCCAGCCAGTGGTGCACCAAGGATGGGATGGCTGGAGCAGTCCAACTCTAGTACAGGCAATAAGGAAGTGCTTTGTGTATAGAAAATGTAAAAGGAATAAAATAAAATAATAACCAAAGCCAATCTGCTTTTTATTATCACTATGCACTGACAATATAATTCTGCCAATGATGTTCCTCCTTTCTGAAAAAAATCTTTGGTTGGTCTCAGTTCTAAACAACTGCTGCAATTGAAATTTAATGATATATAAGCTGAAAATTACCATGTTTTAAAATTACTTCTGTAATAAACATTATATTCTACATGGAAGTAATTCTAACTCCTCTGCCTGTGAACTCAGCTACTAATGTTTATTTCAAGAATAAACAGCTAAGTTCTGTGTTTTCATTTTCATAATCACTGTCCTATAATTTTTTATTTTGAATCTATATTTAAACACAGGCCTACATAGTGCCACAGGGGTTAGAGATATGAATTGAGCCTAAAGTGAGCTCAAATGATTCACAACCGTTGTAAACTTTCAAGACTTTTACCAAATATAATAGAAATTTATGCTGTATTTTCTGGTGGTGTTTTAGTGAAAATAATTTTTGGCTGCAGAAACATATGAAAGCTGTTAGAACTGATCCCAAAGAACAAAGACATGGACATTATTGAAGTTTCTGGAAATTTACTGTGAAATGGGATTTTTATAAAACTCTGATAAACTTACCTTTTACAGTTGTCCTGTTTGTAGATCTGTTTCTTCATGTGAAAGAACTTTGAAATTAAATTATTTCAAATTAAAATATTTGAAATTAAATAAGAAGTGTCCTTCAACCAACTATGAGTGTGGATACACTGACAGATCTGGCTATACTGATTCTTTGCCCATAAATATGGGAAGATCAATTTGACAAAGCCATTGACAAATTTGCAGAAATGAAGGCTCAAAGCCAGGAAACACAATGGGATTATTCATCACTGTGGCAGAGCAATATGTAAGTATAAATATTTTTCTCCTTTAAAAAAGTATTAATGTACTTAAAAAGCATTAAAGGTTTACCTTTTTAATTTTATTAATTTTTACTAGCATTACTATATATGCACAATTTAAAGAATGAAAATTGTCACTGCATTTCTTTTCTAGACATAAAATTGTTATTTGTTTAATTTCCTCATAATTACTGAAAATACTTTTCTTATATAGAGGAAGAGATGCCAAAAATGGTCCATTTCAGATGGCAAGTATACTAGTTATGTCATTACATCCATCTTTTCATTTTAACTCAAAACAGATAAAATGCATTCCTCTTTAGTACCACAACTATGTTTTAAAAAATTATGTCAAAAAGCAGTTTATTTTAATAAGGCAAAGTCATAATAACCAAGAAATAGAAAGAACTATCTCAATACAGCTCTCATCCACCATAGATTTGGGTAAAAATTATATTGAAAATAAATGTACACTTTATGTTTTAACTATTTTTGTCTAAACTTAGAATGATGAAAAAAACACAGCCTGTGAAATTTGGACATGAAGAAACAAAAATTGTGAATATCTAATAACAACTGAAATATGTTGACCCTCTAACTAAAACCTTCCACTCCAGATCCAGATAGTTTCATTATTTAACTTTAGCCAATGTTTAAGGAATAAATATATTTACGACATTTCAGAAAACAGAAAATAGAAAAACAGGAAACACTCTGTAACTTAATTTATGAGGCCATTATAACCTTGATATCAAAACAAAAACAGGAAATTATGAGGAAAATTTTCTGGGCAAACTGAATCAACAAATATACCAAAATTCTTAATGTCAGCTAACCAAATACCATGTATAAATGATAGTACATCACAAGTAAGTTAGTTGAGCTTGTTGTAATCATGCATTGTTACTTTAAAATTAGAAAATCAATCAGTAGAATTTACTCCACCAGCAGAATAAATGGAAAAATTATATGATCGTCATAGTAGAAAAGCAGTTGATTAAAGTCAACATTTCTTTATGATTAAAATACATCTTTTGGCAAACTAAGAAGAGAAGAGAATTTCTTTAACCTAGCAAAGGATATCTACAAAATACCAATAGGAAACACCATAGAAATATCAAAAGCTTTCCTTCTGAGATCAGGAGTAAGAAAAGTGAGAGAGTTATCACCACCTCTGGTCTGCCTTATACTAAGAAAGGTCCTAATCAGTATAGTAAGGAGAGAAAAAGAAATTAAAGAAGGAAATAAAACTGCTTATTGTATGGTGTGACTTTGTGTATAGTAAATCCCAAAGATTCTACAGACAAATAAATATTAGAATTAAATGAGTTTAATAAGGTTGTATTCAGCAACCTTGTTAAACTCATTTAATTCAAATGTCTATATATAGGTTTTTAAAATTGCACTTCTGTGACAAATAACAAGAGAAAATAAAACTGAAACAATATTTATATAATATAAAAATACTTAAAACTTAGGAGTAAATATAAAAGAAGTTGTGAAACATACAACATCCCTGAGAGACACTGAAAATCAAAAATTTATGAAGGCCTATACCACATTTATGTATTGGAAGACAGCATTTAAAAATGTTAATTTTCCTGAAACTGAGTTTTAGAATCAATGAAATTCCAATTAAAATCCTAGAAGGTTCATATGTGTGCTTACTGCATGTATATGTGTATTTGTATGTGTATATGTATATGAGAACCAAAGGAGAGAAATGAATTTGAAAATATTCTAAAAAATATATATGAAAACTCAGAGGACCAAGCAATGGCAAGACATTCTTTTTTTTATTATTAAGGTATTATTGATATACACTCTTATGAAGGTTTCACAGGAAAAAACACTGTAGTTACTACATTTACCCATATTAACAAGTCCCCACCCATACCCCAATGCAGTCACTGTCCTTCAGTGTAGTAAGATGCCACAGATTCACTGTTTGCCTTCTCTGTGCTACACTGTTTTCCCCATGATCCCCAACACCATGTGTACTAAACAAAATACCCCTCAATCCCCTTCTCCCACCCTCCCCACCTGCCCTCGCACACCCCTCCCCTTTGGTAACCACTAGTTCCTTCTTGGAGTCTCTGAATCTGCTGCTATTTTGTTCCTTCAGTTTTGCTTTGTTGTTATACTCCACAAATGAGGGAAATCATTCGGCACTTGTCTTTCTCCGCCTGGCTTATTTCACTGAGCATAATATCCTCCAGCTCCATCCATGTTGTTTCAAATGGTAGGATTTGTTTCTTTCTTATGGCTGAATAGTATTCCATTATGTATATGTATCACCTCTGCTTTATCCATTCATCTACTGATGGACACTTAGGTTGCTTCCATATCTTGACTATTGTAAATAGTGCTGCGATAAACATAGGGGTGCATGTGTCTTTTTCAAACTGGGCTGCTGCATTCTTAGGGTAAATTCCTAGGAGTGGGATTCCTGGGTCAAATGGTATTTCTATTTTTAGTTTTTTGAGGAACCTCCATATTGCTTTCCACAATGGTTGAACTAGCTTACATTCCCACCAGCAGTGTAAGAGGGTTCCCCTTTCTCCGCATCCTCGCCAGCATTTGTTGTTCTTAGTCTTTTGGATGGTGGCCATCCTTACTGGTGTGAGGTGATATCTCATTGTGGTTTTAATTTGCATTTCCCTGATGATTAGTGATATGGAGCATCTTTTCATGTGTCTGTTGGCCATCTGAATTTCTTCTTTGAAGAACTGTCTCTTCATATCCTCTACCCATTTTTTAATCGGGTTTTTTGCTTTTTGGGTTTTGAGGCATTAAGTTCTTTATATATTTTGGATGTTAACCCCTTGTTGGATATGTCATTTACAAATTATTCTCCCATGCTGTAGGATGCCTCTTTGTTCTGTTGATGGTGTCCTTTGCCGTATAGAAACTTTTTAGCTTGATGTAGTTTCATGAGTTCATTTTTGCTTTTGTTTCCCTTGCTCAAGGAGATGCGTTCAGGAACGAGTTTCTCATGCTTATATTCAGGAGATTTTTGCCTATGTTGTCTTCTAAGAGTTTTATGGTTTCATGAATTACATTCAGGTCCTTGATCTATTTTGAGTTTACTTTTGTGTATGGGGTTAAACAATAATCCAGTTTCATTTTCTTGCATGTAGCTGTCCAGTTTTGCGAACACCAGCTGTTGAAGAGGCTGTCATTTCCCTATTGTATGTCCATGGCTCCTTTATCATATATTAATTGACCATACATGGTTGGGTTTATATCAGGGCTCTCTATTCTGTTCCATTGGTCTATGGGTCTGTTCTTGTGCCAGTACCAAATTGTCTTGAGTACTGTGGCTTTGCAGTAGAGCTTGAAGTTGGGGAGTGTAATCCCCCAGCTTTATTCTTCCTTCTCAGAATTGTTTTGGCTATTTAGGGTCTTTTGTGGTTCCATATGAATTTTAGAATGATTTTCTCTAGTTCATTGAAGAATACTGTTGGTATTTTAATAGGAATTGCATTGAATCTGTAGATTGCTTTAAGCAGGATGGCCATTTGGACAATATTAATTCTTCCTATCCATGAGCACAGGATGTGTTTCCACTTATTGGTATCATCTTTAATTTCTCTCCTGAGTGTCTTGTAGTTTTCAGAGTATAGGTCTTTCACTTCTGTGGTTAGGTTTATTCCTGGGTATTTTATTCTTTTTGATGCAATTGTGAATGGAATTGTTTTCCTGATTTCTCTCTCTGCTAGTTCATTGTTAGTGTCTAGGAATGACACAGATTTCTGTGTATTAATTTTATATCACAAAACTTTGCTGAATTCAGATATTAGATCTAGTAGTTTCGGAGTGGATTCTTTAGGGTTGTTTATGCACAATATCATGTCATCTGCAAACAGGGACAGTTTAACTTCTTCTTGCCAATCTGGATGCCTTTTCTTTCTTTGTGTTGTCTGATGGCCGTGGCTAGGTCATCCAGAACTATGTTGAATAAAAGTGGGGAAAGTGGGCATCCTTGCCTTGTTCCAGATCTTAAAAGGAAGTGATTTCAGCTTCTCAGTGATACGTATAATGTTGGCTGTGGGTTTGTCATATATGGCCTTTATTATGTTGAAGTACTTGCCCTCTATACCCATTTGTGGAGAGTTTTTATTGTGAATGGATGTTGAATTTTGTCAAATGCTTTTTCTGCATTTATGGAGATGATCATGTGGTTTTTGTCATTCTTTTTGTTGATGTGGTGGATGATGTTGATGGATTTTCGAATTTTGTACCATCCTTGCATCCCTGGAATAAATCCTACTTGATCATGATGGAAGATCTTTTTGATGCATTTTTGAATTTGGTTTGCTAATATTTTGTTAAGTATTTTTGCACCTATGTTCATCAGGGATATTGGTCTATAATTTCTTTTTCTGGTGTCTTTGCCTAGTTTTGGTATTAGAGTAATGCTGGCCTCATAGAATGAGTTTGGAAGTATTCCCTCTTCTTCTACTCTTTGGAAAACTTTAAGGAGGGTGGGTATTAGGTCTTCACTAAATATTTGATAAAATTCAGCAGTGAAGCCATCTGGTTCAGGGCTTTGTTCTTAGGTAGGTTTTCGATTACCAGTTCAATTTCGTTGCTGGTAATTTGTTGGTTCAGATTTTCTGTTTCTTTTTGGGTCAGCCTTGGAAGGTTGTATTTTTCTAGAAAGTTTTCCATTTCTTCTAGGTTATCCAGTTTGTTAGCAGATAATTTTTCATTGTATTCTCTAATAATTGTTTGTATTTCTGTGGTGTCCATCGTGATTTTTCCTTTCTCATTTCTGATTCTGTTTATGTGAGTAGACTCTTTTTTTCTTGCTAAGTCTGGCTAGGGGTTTATCTATTTTGTTAATATTCTCGAAGAACCAGCCCCTACTTTCATTGATTCTTTCTATTGTTTTATTCTTCTCGATTTTATTTATTTATGCTCTAATCTTTATTATGTCCCTCCTTCTACTGATTTTGGGCCTCATTTATTGTTGTTTTTCTTGTTTCATTAATTGTGAGTTTAGACTGCTCATATGGGATTGTTCTTCTTTCCTCAGGTAGGCCTGTATTGCAATATACTTTCCTCTTAACATGGTCTTCGCTGCGTCCCACAGATTTTGTGGTGTTGAATTATTATTGTCATTTGTCTCCATATATTGCTTGATCTCTGTTTTTATTTTGTCATTGATTCGTTGGTTATTTAGGAGCATGTTGTGAAGCCTCCATGTGTTTGTGGGATTTTTCATTTCCTTTGCATAATTTATTTCTAGTTTCATACCTTTGTGGTCTGAGAAACTGATTGGTAGAATTTCAATCTTTTTTAATTTACCAAGGCTCTTTTTGTGGACTTGTATATGATCTATTCTTGAAAATGTTCCATGTGCACTTGAGAAGAATGTGTATTATGCTGCTTTTGGGTGTAGAGTTCTGTAGATATCTGTTAGGTCAGTCTGTTCTATTGTGTTGTTCAGTGCCTCTGTCTCCTTACTTATTTTCTGTCTGGTTGACCTGTTCTTTGGAGTAAGTAGAGTGTTGAAGTCTCCTAGAATGAATGCATTGCATTCTATTTCTCCTCTTAATTCTGTTAGTATTTGTTTCACATATGTAGGTGATCCTGTGTCGGGCACATAGATATTTATAATGGTTATATATTCTTGTTGAATTGACCCTTTTATCATTATCTAGTGTTCTTCTTTGTCTCTTGTGACTTTCTTTGTTTTGAAGTCTGTTTTGTCTAATACAGGTACTGCAAATCCTGCTTTTTTCTCCTTATTAGTTTCATGAAATGTCTTTTTTCCATCCCGTCACTTTTAGTCTGTGTATATCTTTGGTTTTAAAGTGAGTTTCTTGTAGGCAGCATATAGATGGGTCTTGTTTCTTTATCCATTCAATGACTCTAGTCTTTTGAATGGTGCATTCAGTCTATTTACATTTAGGGTGATTATCTGTAGGTATGTACTTATTGGCATTGCAGGCTTTAGATTTGTGGTTACCAAAGGTTCAAGGTTAACTTCCTTACCATCTAAGAGTCTAACTTAACTCACTTAATGTGCTATTACAAATACAATCTGAAGGTTCTTTTTTTTTTCTTCCTCCTTTTTCTTCCTCCTCCATTCTTTATATATTAGGTATCATATTCTGTACTCTTTGTCTATCCCTTGATTGACATTGGAGATAGTCCTTTTAATTTTTTCATTTGCTTAGTAATTAGCTGTTCTACTTTCTTTACTGTGGTTTTATTACCTCTGGTGACAGATATTAAACCTTAGGAACACTTTGACCTGTAGCAGTCCCTCCAAAATACACTGTAGAGATGGTTTGTGGGTAGTAAATTCTCTCAGCTTTTCCTTATCTGGAAATTGTTTAATGCCTCCTTCAAATTTAAATAATAATCTTGCCGGATAAAGTATTCTTGGTTCAAGGCCCTTCTGCTTTATTGCATTAAATACATCATGCCACTCCCTTCTGGCCTGTAAGCTTTCTGTTGGGAAGTCTGATGATAGCCTGATGGGCTTTCCTTTGTATGTGATCTTATTTCTCTCTCTGGCTGCTTTTAATAGTCTGTCCTTATCCTTGATCTTTGCCATTTTAATTACTATATGTCTTGGTGTTGTCTTCTTTGGGTCCCTTGTATTGGGAGATCTGTGCACCTCCATGGCCTGAGAGACCATCTCCTTCCCCAGATTGCGGAAGTTTTCAGCAATCACCTCCTCAAAGATACTTTCTATCCCTTTTTCTCTCTCTTCTTCTTCTGGTACCCCTATAATGCAAATATTGTTCTGTTTGGATTGGTCACACAGTTCTCTCAATATTCCTTCATTCTTAGAGATTCTTTTTCCTCTCTGTGCCTCAGCTTCTTTGTATTCCTCTTCTCTAATTTCTATTCCATTTACCGTCTCTTCTACTACATCTAATCTGCTTTTAAATTCCTCCATTGTATGTTTCTTTTCAGATACGGAATTTCTTAATGATTGAATCTCTGACTTAAATTCGTTCCTGAGTTCTTGAATATTTTTCTGTACCTCCATAAGCATGTTTATAAATTTTATTTTGAACTCTCTTTCAGGAAGTTTGGTGAGTTCGCTTTCATTTGGCCCTTTTGCTGGGGTTTGTGAGATTTTGGTCTGAACCATGTTCTTTTGATGTTTCATATTTCTGTGTGGTACCCACTAGTGCACAGAAACTCCAGTCTCTGGAGCTTCTCAGCCCCTAGAGTGAGGTTGGGGGTCATAGGGGAGCAGAGCTGGTGCCTGGTGGGAGGAAAGATCTGTTTCCTTCCCGTCTGCAGTGCATCTCCAGTGTCTGAGCCAGTGGGCCAAGCACACATGTGTAAGCCTCTGTGCTTTGCGTCTCTAGCTGTTGTAGGCAGGGCCTCCCTCTGGCTGGCCTGATGCCAGCACAGTGACTGCCAGTTTGTGAACTGGTGCCGGCAGGCTAGGAGGAAGGTGCAGCAGGCTGAGTGTTATAGTGGGGGGCCTTGGAGCTGAGTAGGCAGCCAGGGCGATGGAGCACCTGAAGCTCCTCAAAGTTCCCAACAAGCTGGGCAGAGTGCGCCCAGACCACCTTGTGCAGCTTACTTCTCCCGTGCAGCAAGCTCCGTGCAAACCCCACCCCTTTCAGCAGCCCTCTCATTGCTACGAAGCCTCTCAGACCACCTGCCTTTCCTCTGACACAGAGCGGTTGGATGTGGATCCCCCCCTCCACAAATGGCCGGAATGTCAGTCTCCCAAGCACTCTGCCCGTCCGAGCTCCCCAACATCCAGGGCACCACACAATGTAGGTTTCTGCTCACAAAGCAGATCTCCAGGGCTAGGCGCTCAGCAGTCCCAGGCTTCCACCCCCTCCCCGCTCCATTTCTCTTCCTCCCACAGCTGAGCTGGGGTGGGGGAAGGGCCTGTGTCCTGCCAGATTACGGCTTTCCTAAGTTACCCTGTTTCGTGGGGTCTGTATGCAGTCTGGTTCAGTCTTCTTTCTTGCTGTTTTAGGGTTAGTTGTATTAATTAACTATATTTTTGTACTATTTGTGGTTTTGGGAGGAGTTCTCCGTGTCACCTCTCATGCCACCATCTTGAATCTCTCTACATTTTATCTTTTTTAAAGCAATAACCCTATGAGCTATATATACTATCATAACCCCTACTTCATAGATAAGGAAACTGAGGCATAGACAACAAATACTTGCTCAATCCCACAGCTGATAAGTGGTAGAGCTGGTACGTGAATCTAAATACTCTAATTCCAGTGCCTCCCTTCCTCAGTGCCATGCTAAATACCTAACATATATTAAGAAAACATATATAAGAAAAGTTGCTTTGTGAGGGACTTATTTTTATCTAAATTTTGCAATAGTATCATTATTCCTCATTTAGAATTAGGAATGCCTTAATTACAGAATCTGGATAAATTGAAAAACATTGGCATTACTTACAGATTACAGAGTCTTGAGGTCAAATATGTAGAAAAAAATATGTTTTGATGAAGCCTGAGATTTTAGACATATCATAGTAAATGGCTTTTATATACTTCTTAGTGACTATTAGTGAGCAAAAATGGCCTGTGTGATTTCATTTTTTTAGAAATGAATCTGAGGACATTGAATATAAATTAAGTCTGCTCTGATTTCTGTAGACTTTCTACTCCTGGATTCGGTAACACCTTTGGAAGTTTGAAGGATCATCACAAAATGTGGTTTAACTTTGAAGATTATACCTTCAGCAAATGCAGCAGAAATTTTGCAGTTACCTTGATTCTGTCAGGTAAGAGAAACTACAATAACCACACAGAATGAACTTCATCAGTTCTTCCCTGTAACAAGAGCTTTGTTATTGTTCATATCTGTTTGGTGTCCTGATTAACCTTAACCTTACATGTTTTGCTCTATTTATCTTCAATTAATATCATTCTTTCATAGTGAACTTTTAAAATTTAGATCCTATGAATTCTGAATTCATTATAATTGATGGATTAAATCAAAGCTTACCTTTGACATAAGTACAGAGACAGTGGAGAGCCTAGCTAGGCATTGACCCACACCCAACCAGCAGCAACAGAGTTTTTGTTACCTAATTTGCAAAAATCCTTGTAGCTTATCCCATTCACAAAGCTGTAGAGTGATGGAAAGCTTTTTCCACTTTCCATCAAAGTACTTTACAAGCAGCAGCATGTTTATAAAAACAAGCAGCTTCTCGCCAGTTATTCAAGATTCTCCAGCTTCTTATTGTCAGGGGTGTATGGACCTCTGAGGGCTTGCCCGGACATCCTTGTGCATGTCTGTCTGGACCTACAAGAACCTCTATGGTTACAAATAACAAAACCAAGTATTCCAGAAATGTTTGTTATGATCTTCATTGTGTTTGGCTCACATGCCCCGTGCTACAATCTATGTTCATCTGGATCTATTTACTAGTAACTTGGTCCTGTTCAGTAGATAATTAGCTTGCCTTCATGTCTGTAACTGGCTGAAAAAGTCCAGGGTGGGGTCTCCTCCATCCCAACTCTGTCCATTTGTTCACCATATTCCATGGCCATGTGTCCTGCACTTTTCTTCTCCCATAGTTGATGTGGCCACTCTCTGCTTCCAAGATCTTATGTAATGTTAAATCTTAGAACATTTACAAGTTTTCAGGGAACATGTTCCCACCCACAAATAGTAATTTTTTTCCCCCGTTTTTCACTTTTCTTTCTTTTTAAATGTCATGGTTTATTTTAGATGAATTGAAAAAAAATTCTAACTTTTTTTCACAACTGCAATTTGGGGTTAGTAAAGGGAAGTGGTGATACAGTTTAGAAAGCAGTATTCTGCTCAGATTTTATTTTTTGAGCAATGGGAAACTATCATTTTGTTTTTTTAACATGTTGTTTAACAGCAAAATGATAAGAGCTATGGTTTATAAATATTAGTCTATTATGTTTTTGATGGAATAATGAAAGAAGAGAACAAGGTCATGAAAGCCACTTATTATCAGTCTGGGTGATAAAGTAATGAAATCCTGAACTAAGGAAGTAGCAGTGGAAATGAGCAGAAAGGAGAAAATTATCAGTAGAATTATCAGGATCTAGCAACTGAGTAAAGTGTAGGGGAGAAGGTTGTCTGTTGCCTACTCTTAGTGCTAATGCTATTATATAAATGTGGAATAATTTCCATTCTGCAGTTAGGGAGCTAGTGAAGTATACAGGAGGGGGCATTTAGCCAGAAAATGGAAATACAGAAGCCACATTATAGGATTCGAAAGTCACTTTACTAATTTCATAAAAATGTATGAAATTTCTGTAAGAGTGTGTAGTATAGAAAGATGAGTTGCATGGGATTTTAAAATATAGTCACTGAGAAAAGAAGGACTGAGAAAGAAAAGTACACAAGGGAAGAACGTTCATGAAGGTGTGAGGGTACCCAGGAGGGTACACAATCCTAGAAAGCCAAGGAGGAGAGTTTTAGGAAGAAGGTTTATCTCCTTGGGGTTTGTTGAGTTTTTGTGCCTCTTGGATATGCAGATTACTGTTTTTACATACAAATTTGGTACGTTTTCAGTCATTATTTTTTCCATTTTTCTGTCCCCTTCTCATTTCTCTTTCTTTGTGGAGCTCCCATCACATGGCTCTTGGTGCACTTAATGTTGTTCTGTAGGTCTCTGTTCTTCAGCTTGGATAATTTCTACTGATCTGTCTTCAAGTTCACTGATTCCCCTGCCATCTTGAATCTGCTGCTGAGTCCATTTAGTGAATTTTCATTGCAGTTTTCAAATCCAGAACATGCATTTGGTTCTTTTTCTTTTCTAATTTATATCACCCTACTGAGAATTTCTCTTTGTTGATTCATTGCTGTCATGCTTTTCTTTAGTTAGGTTTAATTTAATTCTTTAAACTAAATGGCTGCCTTTAAAATGAGTGTTTTGTACTTTTTGCCTGCAAATTTTGTTTGCAAATGTCTCCAACTTTTAGGACAACCAGGGACTGTTTCTATTGACAGCATTATTTCTTGAATGTGGGTCACACATTCTTGTTTCTTTGCACATTTCATAATTATTTTGTTACAACTGGACATATAAGACAATATATTGCAGTAAGTCTGGATTCTGAACTTTTTTTTCTACTCCTGAAGGTTATTGTTGCTGCTGATTTTTGTTTGCTTGTTTAGTAACTTGCCTAGGTTAAATCTGTGAAAATTTTCTACCCTGACATTAGTATGCATGGATATTGCTGCTCAGTTTAAAATCATATATAAATGTATTTATGTGTATACATATATATAGATACACATATACATCTTTATATACTATATATATATCTTATATCTCTATATATGTACAAAGTATGTACATCTATATTTTTTACTGAGTACTTATATATATATTATATATATATATACATATATACATGTATATTTGTATATCAGTATATATATGCATGTGCATATATACATGTAGTATATTTACACACACACACACACAGCTGTTTTTATTTTAAGCCTGTTTCCTGAGGGTTTCCCTGTGTCCATATGGCTTAGTGATTGGACAGAGGTTTGTGTGCAACACCTTGAGCCAGCAAGGCTTCTGTCCTCTGTTATATACTTTTGGTCAGCCGCTATGTGAGTCGGGTAGTTCACTCAAAGTTCAGGCTGTTTTCAAGTCTACTCAAGCTCTAGATTTTACTTTCTCCTGGGCCCTTTCTTATATGCTTTGTGCATGTACACAACTCCAGGATTGGCCAGGAATGGGTGACTAGCTTTGACCTCAACCTCAGACTAGTTAGAGCCGTTTTCTCTCTCTGTCCACCTACCTAAGAGATTATCACTTCCCCTAAAAATGCTACTGGGAGTGGTTGTTTCCCACCACTCCCGACTGAGTGAGCTCACACTTACCATGACAGAGTGTCAGTCCTCATGACCTGCCCTTCCCCTATAAAATCTCTGTCCTTATTGAGTGGTGAGCAGGTGGGGAAGCAGCTCCAGGCCAGAATGCCACAGATTCTCATTATTCTTATTCAAAGTTCAGCAACTTTTCAAGCCTAAACACTTCTCAGATTGTTGTATGCCTTTGGTCATACAACATTTTCAGAATGTTGAAAAGATGGTTTTGTCAATCTTATTGAGCTTTATAGTTGCAATTTGGAGAGAGCATTTGTCAGTCTCCCCACATAGTCATAACCAGAAGCTCTCACCTGTTTATTGTCTTAAAAAATAAATTACATATTAATTATGTTTCATGTTTACATCCATAAAACTTTTTAAAAGAATACCTAAATATACTTTTCCTTTTACAATGTTTAGGAATCTGAGCTTGTAACTTTACCAGAACCAAGTTTCATTTTCAAATTTTTCACCAAACCTTTTCTGTATTGCAAAGTGAATTATAGGTCATAAAGGAGTAGGATAATAAAAAAATTGAAAATTGATTTCAAATGCCTTCGTAAAAACTGTTAAGTGGATATGGTTGAGGAATAGTATGAAGGTCAGTGTAGTATCAATCTACATTATTCTACAACATACTTGCTTCCTTACAGAGTGGAAACATCCTATCCTTTAACTTCTGTGTCAATAGCTTCTTTTAAAGAAGCATAATTACAATCAGAGCTCATTCTTCAGAGAAAGGAACTTGCATATCTCCGTTTCATATTACAAAAACTTAGTCCAGAGATCCCTGGACTAAGAGCCAATCTGAAAATCACATTTAGAAAATCACATTTCAGCACACTGAAAAACACATTTAGGTCTTGAACTTCTATCCAAATTTTCTCAGGGAAAAGTATTAAACAGGACTTAATCATTATTAGCCAAATAATCATACAAAAATCCACTGACATAATTACCTACTGTTTGAGGGAGCAAAGAACACAGTCACACATTGTGTTGTACTCAGCTGATGATTCTGATATTTAATAAGACTGTTCCTTAAACAGCAAAGTAATGGCTTTCTAAATATCAGTCAAGTTCTTGCTATTATATGGTATGCTCAAAGGGGAATTGTGTTCCATGCATGTATTTTCACTAAACATGTACAGTACATGTAAACATATTATCTGTCTCTAAGTAAGGAAAATAGCTAGAGCAATACTTGGGTGTTTTCAGAAAGAAAATCCTGAAAGTCCTTCTGCTTCATGAAGAATTCTAGTCTCTCTTCTACACTTTATTAATTTACATAAAACTTAGAGTCTTAGAAAAAATATTGTTCATTTTTTAAAAGGCATTCAAATTGGCTAATGTTACTGAGGCTTTGGAGGCTGTTTTTTCTTAGTGTTTAGTAGACCATTTGTTGTGATTAAGCATGATTTTGATTCTTTGTCTACCTTTCTCTTTTCTCACAAACAGAACACACCATCAATAACTTTCCTGTTACAGAGATGTGATGCTTTCCTCTTACTCAAGCCCTAGTCTCAAGAATCCACAGTCTCAGAACCCTTACTTTAAGGGAACAGTTGTCTGCTTTCACTTTGGCTGTCGCATAACCAGACACCCTGGCAGCAAGAGGGTAACAACCCTTGGTGGTTCCTGAGAGAGACAAAGGGTCTGATGGTAGAAGATAAAAAACAAACCCGATACTTCATTTCACATCTTAAAACTCTTGTTTTTTATTTAAGAAAAGTGCTAACAAATTGGTAACCTTATTAACATCTAATTATAGCTGATATATTATATTCTTATTATAAGGCTAAATACATCATCGCCACATGCTATTACATTCTACTTATAGTAGTGCTTGTTATTTGTTAATAACTTCATTATTCTTATCTCATTATAAAATAGTTGCAGAAAATACTGAAATTTTTAATAATTTCACAGATAGAAAAAAATGTTATCTACCATCTTGGATTATTTTTCATGAATCCAGTGTCTCTGTTTAATTTTAGAAACTTAAGTTTATCAATTTAAACCAAATGATCAGTCTTTGCTGATTAGCATCTTATTCTCTGCCATCTGGTGCACTCCAGTTCTGATCTCTGGATATTTAGGAATTTGAGTTTGTAATCAGAAAGCTCCTGGTGAGCTATCAAAGGAGACAAAGGTCTCGAAGCATGGTCATCTCAACTCTAGAACCTAGAGAGTTGTCTCTTAATAATCACACACCTTTTTAGTGACTGCAGTTTTCCCACCCATCCCAGAGTGCCCCTCTGAGTTTATGAGAACTTTAAGCCCCATCATTAAACCTTTACTAACTGTGTATAACCTCTTTGGTTACACTTAATTTCCATAGGATTATAACCAAAGCCCATTTTAGTCTCTGTGCATCATCTCGGAAAAGTTAGTTAAAATCTCTAGGCCTCAATTCTGTTTGTAAACACATAAAATGAAAGGGTCAAACTAGATGTCTAGCTATAACATTTCATCATTTTAGGCATTTATACATTCTTGGAGTTAATATCAATACATAGTGGTGCCTACTGAATGTTACTTTGAGCAAATCAACTATTATTTACATACCCATAGCTTCCTTGGCATAACCAATCCTTTCAGACCTTAGCTTATTCTGTTTATATATCAAAGGATCAGTTCAACTAAAATGACCAGTCAGAACCATTTCTTTTCTCAGTCACAGGATTTCCCCAAACATGAGGCTGCCTCAAATGATAAAGAACCTGTCCCAGAAGAATCTTTCATTATGGTGCTGAACTGGCATGAATCATTGACCCTAATGTCTAGACTCTGCATGGAGGTCACTTAAAGTGGTGGTTCTGAAAGGCAAAAGGATTTAAAATCCACAGGTTCAGTGCTAGGTGGGACAGAGGTCAGTAACTCTTAAACTGGGTAGTAAACATCAAGAAATTGAAAAATAAAAAGCAGGAACTTGGGGATGATTTGAGGAGCGCACTTCAAACCACCAAAGCCTCAGATGTTCATGTTAAAGAACTGAGAGGGTTGAGAAGAATACATCAGTCAGTTCTGCAACTCCACTCATTCCAGTAATATGCGTGGCAGAGAAACCACTACCCATTTTGCAACACAGCCTTAGAGCAAGTCTTGGGCAAGCTTTGAGTAGGCAAAAACTGGCTTCCCAAGACTGACATGGCTTGACAAGCCAACCCCCACGCATGCCCCCCATGGAGTCTTCCTTTCTTTCCTTTTCCCTTTCCCCTTCTTTTCATCCTTTTGTCCCTCTTCTTATTATTCCCCAATTCTTGTTCTTTTCTTATTCTTCTAATTCTTTGTTCCCCACCCTAACCCCCACTCTTTCTTTTCCAGAATGATTTGTGGGAATGTAGAATTTTTGTCAGACAAGTCTATCAGGAATCGTTAAGAGTAAGACAGAAGTAGGAGTCTGGTAGTCATAATAAATGCTTGGTCATTTACCTCATTCATTTTTGTTAGTTAAGTACAAAAATCAAGGTCTTTTCTAATTTATTGCTCAAAAATACATATGAGTAAATGTGTGTTTGTGTGTGTGTGGGTCTGTGTTTGCATAAACAAGGATGGATATTTTTCCAAATGAACTGATAATGACCTCTACTTTGTGGTTTAGAAGAAGGAACTTTATGTTCTACTTTTCCTCTGGAGAAATGGAAAGATTACTAAGGGTGGTGGTGAGGTGGGGGCAGAAACATTCATGTGTATGTGAATGTATGAGTGTTAGGTAATACTGGGTAGAAATTTTAGGGATTATTTTCCTTCATAGTATTCCAAATAAAGCTGTTTATGTCATGGATAGTTACTGGGAATAAATATCTTTATGAAAGCCTTCTTAATTTCCAGAAAATCTTAGAAATGTTTATCAGTAAGGTCTTTAAATAGACTTTGTTTTATTAACAGTAATAGCTACTCTTGAGTATTTATCTGGCATTGTGTCCAACACTTTACATTCTTTATGTCCTATCCTCATAACCTCAAAAGATGGACATTAACATCCCCTGGAGACTGAGATTTGGGAAGGCTAAGCAACTTGCCTGAAGTTATAGAGCAAATAAATTGTACAGCTTTGACTTGAGCATAGATCTGGCTATCTCTAGTCATAGCACACTTGCCATTGTAACATAAAGGAATTCAGATATGGGGCTTATTTTATGATTTTTCTCCTTTGATAAGAGCTTGTCTCTATGTCTGCTTTTTTGGGGACTGGAATGACCAATGTAAAATAACTTGATAATAATCATTTTAAGTTTAAGAAAATCTTATAGTCAGTCTAAACTTACTCACATACCATGTACTGAATGATATACCATGATTCTTAGAAGAGGTTTTAGAGTAGATGTGACCAGTCTTCAGATACCGAATCATAATGTTATCTGCTTTTAAAGAGTGATGTAGCATCATTTTCTAGAATCTAGATTTCAGATAGCTTCTAAATATACACCTACATATGCAGCAATATTTAGAGGTAATATTTCCTGACATATCTCTGTGCCTCCTTCTCACAAAAAGAATGAGGATACTATTTGGTGCTGGCTACACAGGAAGAGTCTCCTTCCTCTTATTTGTCCTTGAAATGTGAGTCAAGGACCGGGGATTCATTAAGTAAATGTTGACTCAGACTATATAAATTTAATGATCAAAATCCCTTTAAAAATTTTTTAAGGAAGTTGGAAAACATTTTTATTTCCAACCAATAATACATTTTTATTTATTGAAAAGCCTCTTATTCGCTATGCGCTGCTTGGTTCTTAGACAACATAAGTTGATGTAGACCTTACAGCTGCTCTAGGCCTCAGTCATTGTTCTCAAGTCAACCTTTTTTATTTGCAAGAAACAACATTGCCCCTTCATGTTATCTCAAAAGTCATGAGTAATTTTAAGAGAAGTGGAGGGTTTGTACAAAAGGGAACGAGGAAGCTCATGGAATTGCTGCACAATAAGGCCTTACAAGAACTTCAGTTAAAACTTGTCAGATTGGGAAGCAGCTCAAGAAACCTCACTTTTTCCACTTCAGGGAAGGATGATGTTTTTCTGGTGTTAATTTTTAAAATATTTGGTAGCATTTACCAATGAAAGCAACTTGTCCTGGGATTTTCTTTGTTGGAAAGTTTTTGGCTACTCATTCAAACTCCTGACTCATGATCGTTTTCTTCAGATTTTCTATTTCTTTATGATCCAGCCCTGGTCAGTTATATGTCCCTAGGAATTTATACATTTCTTCTGGGTTATCCAAGTTGCTAGTGTACAATTGTTCATAGGAGTCTCTTATGATCCTTTGTATTTTTGTGGTATCAGTTGTAATGTCGCCTATTACTCATTTGAATCTCTCTCTCTTAGTCTAGCTTGTTAGACTAGATTCATTAATTTGTCAATGTTAGCTTTTAAAAAAACTAGTCATTTTCATTGATCTTTTCTATTGTGTTTCCAGTTGTATTGCATTTATTTCTGCTTTGATCTTTGTTTTTTCCTCCTGCTAACTTTTGACTTAGTTTGTTCTTTTACTAGTTTGTTGAGGTGCCAAGTTAGCTTGTTAATATTTTAAATTATTTTTTTAATGTAAATTAGAGCTTTTGCAGCATCCTATAGATTTTGATATGTTGTATTTCTATTTTCATTTGTTTCAAGATATGTTTTTATTTCTCTTCTGATTTCTTCTTTGACCCACTGGTTATTCAGGAGTGTGTTGTTTAATTTCCACATATTTGTGAATTTTCCGTCTTTGTTCCTGTTATTCATTTCTAGTTTCATACCATTGTTGTTGGAAAAGTTACTTGGTATGATTTCAGTTTTCTTAAATTTGCCTAGACTTGTTTTGTAACCTATGTTCTGTGATCATTTGAGAAAAATGGTACTGTTGGATAGACTGTTCTGTATGTCTATTAGGTCCATTTGGCCTAAAGTATGGTTCAAGTCCAACATTTCCTTATTGATTTTCCATCTGGGTGATTTATCCATTGTTGAAAGTGGAGTATTAAAATCCCCTATTGTCTATTTCTCCCTTCATATTTGCTTAATATATTTAGGTTCTTTGATGTTGGGTGCTTGTATATTTATGATTGTCATATCTTATTAATGAATTGACCCCTTCATCATTATTATATAATGACCTCCTTTGTCTCCTGTTGCCACTTTTGGCTTAAAGTCTATTTTGTCTGATATAAGTATAGCTGCCCCTCCTTTCTTTTGGTTTCCATTTGCATGGAATATCTTTTTCCGTTCCTTCACTTTGAGCCTGTGTTCTTAAAGCTGAAGTGAGTCTCTGGTAGGCAGCATATAGTTGGGTCTCACTTTTTATCCATCCAGCCTCTTTTGATTGGTGACCTCAATCCATTTACATTTAGAGTAACTGACACATATTGGACTTACTAATGCCATCTTATTAACTGTATCCTGGTTCTTTTGTTCTTTTCTTCCTCTCTTGATGCCTCCCTTTGTGAATTAATGATTTTCCAGAGTGGTATGCTTCTATTCTCTTCTTACCTTTTGTGAATCTACTATTGTTTTTGCTTTGTGGTTATCATAAGATTTACATAAAAGCACCTTCTAAATATAAGTCTATTTTACACTGATAGCAGCCTAACTTTGATTGCATACAACTCAACCCTTTTACTTCCCACCTTTTATGTTTCTGATGTTATAATTTACCTCTTTTTATATTGTGTATCCACTCTTCAGCATTTCTTGTAAGTGGTGATGGTCTCCCACCTTTTCGATTTTTGTTTATTAGGTAAAGTCTTTATCTAACCTTCATTCCTGAAGAGGAGCTTTGCTGAGTAAAGTATTCTTGTGGGTGGTTTCTTTCACCACTTTGAATATATCATCTTTCTCTCCTGGCCTACAAAATATCTGCTGAGAAGTCTGCTCATAGCCTTTGGGGGTTCCCTTATATAAGAAAAATTATTTTCCTCTTGCTGTTTTTAAAATTCTCCCTTTTTCTTTGATTCTAGATAGTTTTATTATGTGTATTGAAGAAGGTCATTTTGGATTGAAATTTTGGGGTGACCTACTACCTTCATGAACTTGGATGTCCAAATCTCTCCCCAAGTTTGGGAAGTTCTCAGTCATTAGTTCTATAAATAAGCTTTTTACTCCTTTCTCCTTCTCTTCTCCTTTTGGGACTCCAATGATGCAAATTGTTGCAGATTGTTTCTTATGTCCCATAAGTATCCTAAAAGTCCCATGGACTTTCTCCATTCCCTCTTATTCTTTTTTCTTTTTCTCCTCTGATTGGATAATTTCAGCTGATGTGTCTTATAGATCATTGATTCTAGGCAAGTCTGCTGTTGAAGCTCTCCATTCAGTTCTTTGGTTTAATCATTGTACTCTTCAGCTCCAAAACTTGTTTTTGTTTTTTCAATGTTTCCTATCTCTTTTTGAACTTCTCATTTTGTTCTCATACTGTTTTCCTGATATTGTTAAATTATTTATTTTTGTTTTCTTATAGCTTTCTGAGCATTTTAGGGCAATTGTTTTGAATTCTTTGTTGGGAAGCCTCTGGACCTCCATTTCTTTGGGGCCAGCTACTACAGGCTTTACTGAATTCCTTTGGTGGAGTCATGTTTCCCTGATTCTTTGTGGTCCTAATAGTTTTGTACAGGTGTCTGTGTGTTTGAGGCAGCAGTTACTTCTTCCTGTTTTTAATGGACTAACCTCATTAATGAAATACTTTCATCTGTGGGTGTGGCACACTGGAGTGTACTGTGACCCTAGGTCTAGTGGTAAAGGTGCCAAGTGTGAGGGCATGGGGCAGCGCAAGATTTGGGGGGTGACTGATATCTCTTTGGCTAGGGCTGTTGGGTCCACAACATCAACAACTGTGTGGTGCTTGGTGAGAACTACAGAGGATTCACACTGGCTGCAAGGGGTGCTGGTGTTCTCAATGGCTAGGGACCAGGGCAGGCAGTGGTGGCAGCTGGAGCCAGTGGTGTGCACACGCTTGTCTGTGGGAACCAGATGCAGCTGCCTATGTAGTGGCAGAGCTTGATTGCTGACACACATGTAGTGGTGGAGGCCAGGGCCACCAACAGGTTCACCGGTACCTGCAGGAGCCCTGGCTGTTGGCATGCTGTCCTGTCACTGCACAGTATCCCTCCAGGCATGTACGTGTGCAGCGGAGTCTGGTAACAGGATTGGGCCAGGGGGCGTGCAGGTGCACAGCTGGAGGGGCTGGCTGCAGGCGAGTGTGGTGGTAAACACTTGTCACAATCACTGTGATAGCTTCTGCTACGTGGTTGCTCTATTGGAAGCCCCTGCTTTTCTTCCTTATTCTTAGATAAGAGTCTTTATTATTCTTAGACCCTGGACTCCTTTTTCCTCGTTCCATTTTTTTGAATGTCTCAGCTTTGCCAGTCTGGGTAGGGTGAGACCAAAGCAAGATATTCCTCTAGTGTCCCAAAAGGCTGGGTAAGCGGGTTGCTTACCCCGCTAATCCTTTCCTAGCAAAGGGAACTCTTTCTAGCTATGAAGTTCATTCCTGGCACTGAGAAATGTCAGCTGTGGAGTGGGATGATGCAGGCAAAAGGAAGTTGTCTTAATTGTCTTTTTATGCAATTATGATCACGTATTTTATTCCATAGTGTTGCTAAGGTTTCTTAAGTGGACTCCAGAGTTTTTGCAGAGCTGATTTTATTTGCAGATAACTGTCTAATTGTCGATCTTTGTGTAGGGAGGGAGATGGGGTCTTCTGTGTCACCAGTTTGGTCTCACCTATTGGGGTTTGGCTGATTTTTAAACCTTCTGCTCCAATTAGGCTAGAGATAACTTCCTCTACATTTGAGACTCCTTTCCTTTTTCTTTGGGATAACCTTGCCTAAGGCTAATTCAACTAACCTATTTTCTGAAAGTTCCCTCGTATCCCCCTTTGTCCATGCTTTAATGATTTTGGAAGTCTGGAAAGCAGACTTTTAATACATATACCCATTTTCTTTTTTATGTGAGTAAAATGAAATCATTATGAACTCTTCGCTTTGCTAAGTTCTCTCAACTACTGTTGCTGTTTAACTGAAGACATCAGAAAGTGAGTATCAGCTTGGATGTGGGCAACCAATCTACGTACAAACATTAAAGAGGCTCAAAATTAGATCTGTAACTATAGATGCACCTCTGTCAAGTCACCAGCTGGACACATTCTGGCAAAGTAGAACCTGACCTCCTTTGTTTTGCAACAACTGCTCATTATTCTTTAATATAGTTTAACTTTAAAAAGTTAAGCTGCCTTCAATAACTGAAAGCATCCCATGCTATCAGGATTAGTGTTGAGATCTTCCAGCCCACACAGTGGACAGAAGATAGTCCTCTTGGTGCCTTTATGGAGAGTCTCCAGAGAGGATGCTAACCACATGGCCACTGCTGCCCTTACTCCACCCACCTCTGAGCACCATGAAGTCTGTTAGCGACGAGGTTTTCAAATACTGCCCTGCATACTAATACAAACTGCCTGAATATAAATTTATCTGGTGAGATTTCCTAAGATATGACCCATGCCCAAGGAATGGGGTATGCTTAGAAATTTTGTTTATGTTCCTCCAGTAATTTCTTGAAGAGCTAGTCTCTGGAACCATGGCTCAGAGCATCAAAGAGAAATATAATTCCTTGTGCCTGTCTTATGAACTTTACACTATTATCTAGAGCTGTGCTATCCAATATGGTAGATGATAGCCACTAGTTACACACAGCTATTGAGCACTGCTGTGTGTGTGGCTGCTTGAGATTTCAAAGACATGTTGCAATAACAATACTTTGGATATGTTGGGTTAAATAAAAAGTTTATAAAATCTAGTTAACTTGTTTTTACATAATTTAACATAGTTACTAGACCTTTTAAGTTACACGTGGAGCTTGCATTCTATTTCTATCAGACAGTCCTGATCTGGAAGGCATCTGTCCCACAGCTTAGGAATTTTGAGCCATAAACTTCCCAAGTCCAAGGAATCTTGTTGACGATACAACCCTTTCATTTCATAAATGAGGATGCTGGTACTCAGATGGATGGATAAAGTGACTTATTCAGGTCACCTAAGTTGGTGAGAGGACCAGGATGTCCCCAAATCCCACATATCTGAACCCCCATCATCCGGTGCTAACTGGCCCCTCCTGTGCTGCCCATGTTTGGCTGGAGTAGCCACACTGACTGCTTCAGGTTTCCTACAATTCTGGGCATAGAAAGGCTTACCACATGAAGCCCCTCCTACAGATCCCATCTGCATAGCTTGTGCTTCCAAAATTCATTACTGAAGAGCAGTATTTGGGCCTTAGGTTGATGTCTCCCCTTTTCACAATCTCACATTAATTACTAGTTTTGACTCCACATGGAGCCGTGGTTTTAGCAAGGTCTTGGTATCTTTCTAAAGCATGGCTCAAGAAACAAAACAAAACCAACAGCAATGGCAACAAAAAGCCCTCTAGCTAACCAAGAAGTGAAAAACCGCTGAAATTCATTAATGATGTTTTGTCCCCCAGTGTTTACTACATTCTGGTTTTCTCAGGTACCCACAAAACAAGGTTCTCTCTTCTCCCTCCTCTAGCATTAGTTCGCTCTTTGGAAGGAACAAATACCGATGGATGGTGAGCAATTCCTTGGCTCCCGCCCTTTAACCATAAAAACAAGTTATTTTTTGACACAGCATCAGCAGACCTTGCTTATGTAAGCCCCTTTGAGCTGAAAAATATTTTTCCTTTTTTCTCGCCCTTTAACAAAATATTTGAGAATTAAAAAAAAAAGCATCATTGGTAGCATCTAAAATGTTTCTAGAATCTCTCCCCACCAAACAGGAGTATTTGCTGTTCTGAATGATGCATTCCAGGGACCTACTTTCTTGGATGATTCTAAGCTTGCTGAGACCCATGTACGTACATGTCCCGAGGTGTATGACTATCCATTTGCTTGTGTGTGTCAAGGTCAGTGAAGGTGCAGAGAAATACCTGGCTAATGTCTTCCATTTTGATGTATACTTCCTGGGTTCTTTAGGTTTAAATTGAGTTGTCAAACAGAATTTATAGAGAGTAATTAACCTAAGGCACTGATTGAATAAAATGATTAAGTAAAATAAGATTATGTGAATAAATCAGGTTTTAGGATTTCTTAGGACTAGGTCACTGAAATGCTTTATAATTTCAGTCCCTTACTGTCTAGTTGAATCCCCACCACTGGCAGAAGGCAAGCACGTTGTCCTTGCCTGGCTGCAAAGCCCTGTATCCAGTACGGCTGAATCTCTAATCGTGGCCCCATTTCCCCCATTACTTACCAGGTCCTTCACTGCCGCTGATTATTTCTGACTATAGAGACAGTCACTGTGAAAATAAATAATCATAGCTCACAGGTTTAGAGATCATGGTATCAACACCATCTGCAGCAGAACACTACAACCCATGTTGGTATGCACACACCATGCAATTATTTATAAATTGAGGAGCTGGGAAGAGTTTTTAAAGTTCTCTAGATTTATTGAGGGGAAGAGCAATTCTTTAGGTATTAAAAACCTGAGGAGGGGACACCAAGCATAGAGGGAAAACAGGGTGAAGACACTGAGAGAAGGCAGCCCTCTGTAAACCTAGCAGAGAGGCCTCAAAAGAAACCCAAACTTGTCAACACTTATCTTCGACTTCCATCCTCCAGACCTGGGCCAGGTTCTCTGCAGTGGAATTATGGGAAAAGAAGAGCTGATGAAGGAGAACGCTTCTTCGTGCCAAGAGCACTGAGCAATGCTGGCTTGGTGGATGGGATGATGCAGCCCTTTCAAGGCTCTTCCCCAGCACTTGTGTATTATCCTTGAGCTTGCAGCAAGCTTAGCAGCTCCCCAGGTCATCTTCAGCCATTCAGCAGTGCTTGTGATGATTTGTTTCTGTAGCTTTATAAATGAAAGAGCAATGAAAGGCTTCTGTTTCTGTTGGAGATAGAATTTTTTTACAATAAGTATTTTTCACCCATTTTCCAAGATCTTGGCTGTTGAATGCTGAACCAGTGTAAAAATATCAACCATAGGAGAGGATTAAAGATGGCGGCATGAGAGGTGAGACAGAGGCTTCCTCCTAAAACCACATATAATATGAAAATATAATTAATACAACTAATCCTGAAAGAGCAACAGGAAAGAGGGCTGCGCCAGACTGCATACAACTGGAGAAAAGATAAACCCCACAGAACAGGGTAACGTACCAAAGCCATGGCCCAGTGGGACCCCAGCCCTTCCCCCAGCGCAGCTCACTGGCGGGAGGAAGAGAAACGGAGCCAGGAGGGAGTGGAGGCCTCGGACTGCTGAAAACCTAACTCTGGAGATCTGCTCTGGGAGCACAAACCTACATTTCATGGTGATTTCATGGTACTCTTATGATTAGGGGTTTGGAAAGCTAAGACAGAAAGAATACCTGGAGAGACTGACATTTGAGCTGCTTGTGGAAACCAGGGATCCAGATCCAGCAGCTCTGGGACAAAAGAAAGGTGAGCAGTCTGAGAGAATTCCTAACAGCAAGAGGGCTGCTAAAGGGGTAAGGATTGCACAGAGCTTACTGCTCAGGAGAAAAGCCAGGGAGACAAAATTGTCTGGGTGCACTCTGCCCAGCAGGTTGGGAACTTTCACAATCTTCAGATACTCCAGCTCCCTGGCTGCCTACACAGCTCCAAAAACCCGCTCTGTGATATGCAGCCTACTGCAGCCAGCCCCACCTGGATCATAAACTGGCAAACCCATCATGGCGTTAGGCCAGCCAGAGGTAAGCCCTGTCTATAATAACTACAAACGCAAAGCATAGAAGCTTATACCTGTGTGCTTGGCCCGCTGGTTCTGTCAGTGGAAACAGGCATAGCAGGCGGGAAGCAGGAAACAGCTCTTTCCTCCCCCCAGGCACAAATACTGCTCTCCTGAGACCCCCAACATTGCTTCAGGGGCTGAGCAGCTTCAGGGAGTAGAACTTTTGGGCACTAGAGGGTGCCATATACAAATATGAAATGCAAAGGGAACTTAGTTCAAAGTAAAATTGTGAATACAACACCTGAGAAATATTCAAAAGAAATTGACCTCATGAATCTCCCTGAAAGTGATTGCAAAATGAAAATCATTAACATGCTCATGGAGATACAGAAAAATATTCAAGAACTCAGGAATGGGGTTCCGGGAAGATGGCAGCGTGAGCAGGGGGGCGGAAATCTCCTCCCCAAACTATATATATTTATGGAAATACAACAAATACAACTATTCCTAAAAGAGAGACCAGAAGATACAGGACAGCACCCAGCCTGCATCTACACCTGAGAGGACTTGGCACCCTGAGAGGCAGGTAAGATACGGAGCCGCGTCTCGGCAGGACCTGAGCACTCCCCCACCCCAGCACACCGGCGGGAAGAGAGAATTCAGAGCCGGGAGGGAGTGGAAGTACAGGCCCGTGAAATAACCAGCCCTGGTGATCTGCGCTGGGAGCGCTGACACACATCTAGTGGTGTATCGAAGATTGGAGAGATAGAAGGTGCAGGATCTGAGCCTAGAAATGCACTGGGTCCTGGCAGCCAGCTCCACGGGACAAAAGAAAAGCGCGCGCTTTTTTTTTAGAAGTCTTAAAGAGATAGGGGCCCAACGGAGGAACAGGATCATTCCAGCACACTTGGCCCAGCAGGCTGGGAGTTCTGGTGAATGTCGGACCCCTTGGCTGGCGACTGAGAAAAAGTAGCCCTACGGAGACTTCCCACAGATATCAACAGGCTCCCATTCGTTCCCACCCTGGCCAGAGCTACAAAGGGCCCTGCGGAGTGGCGTGGCCACAACTGCGGAATAGTGGAGCAACAGCGCCACCTACAGCATTCTCACAGAATCTACTCCCGGCAGATGCCTTTTTTTTTTTTTCACTTTTCTTACTCTTCTCTTTCTCTTCTTTCTTTTTTTTTTTAAAAAGTCTTAAGGAGCCCAGCTGACATACGTGGCACCTACCAGTGACAACTTCTATTGCCATGAAAAGACAGATGAATATGGTACAAACAAAGCTTATCCAGACCCAGACACCAGAGAGGGAGTCTGAAGGAATGGAAATCACAATCTTCCTGAAAAAGGATTCAGAATAAAAGTCATAAAATACTGATGGATCTACAGAGAAATATGCAAGAGCTGAGGAAGGAAGTGAGGGAAGTGAGGAAAGAATGCAGAAATGAGACAAGCGATCAACGGGCTTAGCAGCAGACTGGACGAGACGCAAGAGACTGTTAATGGAATAGAAATAAGAGAACAAGAATACAGAGAAGCTGAGGCAGAGAGAGATAAAAGGATCTCTAGGAATGAAAGAATATTAAGAGAACTGTGTGACCAATCCAAACGGAACAATATTCACATTATAGGAGTACCAGAGGAAGAAGAGAGAGAAAAAGGGATAGAAAGTGTCTTGGAAGAAATAATTGCTGAAAACTTCCCCATGCTGGGGAAGGAAATAGTCTCACAGTCCACGGAAGCCCACATATGTCCCAACAAAAGGCACCCAAGGAAGACAAAACCAAGACACATAATAATTAAAATGGCAAAGATCAAAGATAAGGACAGAATATTACAGGCAGCAAGAGAGAGAAAAAAGATCACCTACAAAGGAAAACCCATCAGACTATCATCAGACTTCGCAACAGAAACCTTACAGGCCAGAAGAGAATGGCATGATATATTTAATGTAATGGAACAGAAGGGCCTCGAACCAAGAATATTGTATCTAGCACAATTACCATTTAAATATGACAGACGGATTAAACAATTTCCAGACAAGTGAAACCTGAGAGAGTTTGCCTCCCATAAACCACCTCTACAAGATATCTTAAATGGACTGCTCTAGAGGGAAGCACTCCTAAGGCTAAAAAGATGTCACCAGAGAAAATAAAATCATAGCAAAGAAAGCAGACCTTCCAAATACTAACTAAAGGCAAAGAATAAAACACCTAGTATATAAAGAATGGAGGAGGAAGAATAAGAAGGGAGAGAAATAAAGAAACATCAGGCTGTGTTTACAATAACTTAACAAGAAAGTTAAGTTAGATTCTTAGATAGTAAAGAAGCAACCCTTGAACCTTTGGTAACCACGAATCTAAAGCCAGCAATGGCAATAAGTACATACCTATCGATAATCACCCTAAATGTAAATGGACTGAATGCACCAATCAAAAGACACAAAGTAATAGAATGGATAACAAATCAAGACCCATCTATATGCTGCTTACAAGAGACTCACCTCAAATGCAAAGATATACACAGACTAAAAGTGAAGGGATGGAAAAAGATATTTCATGCAAACAACAAGGAGAAAAAAGCAGGTGTTGCAGTACTTGTATCAGACAAAACAGACTTCAAAACAAAGAAAGCAGCAAGAGATAATGAAGGACATTACATAATGATAAAGGGGTCAGTCCAACAAGAAGATATAATGATTATAAATATATATGCACCCAACACGGGAGCACCAGCATATGTGAAACAAATACGAACAGAATTAAAGGAGGAAATAGAAAGCAATGCATTCATTTTAGGAGACTTCAACACACCACTCACTCCAAAGGACAAATCAACCAGACAGAAAATAAGTAAAGACACAGAGACACTGAACAACACACTAGAACAGATGGACCTAACAGATATCTACAGAACTCTACATGCAAAAGCAACAGGATACACATTCTTCTCAAGTGCACATGGAACATTTTCCAGAATAGACCACATACTAGGCCACAAAAAGAACCTCAGTAAAGTCAAAAATATTGAAATTCTACCAACCAACTTCTCAGATCACAAAAGTACAAAACTACAGCTAAATTCATGAAAGAAAACAAAAAGGCTCACAAATACAAGGAGACTTAACAACATTCTCCTAATTAATCAATAGGTTAACGACCAATTCAAAACTGAAATCAAAGAATATATGGAGACTAATGACAACAACAACACAAAGCCACAACTTCTGTTGGATGCAGCAAAGGCAGTTCTAAGAGGAAAGTATATTGCAATCCAGGCCCATTTAAAGAAGGAAGAACATTCCCAAATGAATAGTCTAAAGACACAATTACTGAAATTGGAAAAAGAAGAACAAATGAGGCCCAAGGTCACAAGAAGGAGGGACATAATAAAGATCAGAGAAGAAATAAATAAAATTGAGAAGAATAAAATAGAAAAAATCAATGAAACCAAAAGCTGGTTCTTTGAAAAAATAAACAAAATAGATAAACCCCTAGCCAGACTCATTAAGAGAAAAAGAGAATCTACACACATATAAAACAATAGAAAAAAATCAATGAAAACCAAGAACTGGTTCTTTGGAAAAATAAGCAAAATAGGTAAACCCCTAGCCAGACTCATTAAGAGAGAAATAGAATCTACACACATAAACAGAATCAGAAATGAGAAAGGAAAAATAATGATAGACCCCACAGAAATACAAAGAATTATAAGAATATTATGAGAATCTATATGCTAACAAGCTGGAAAACCTAGAAGAAATGGACAACTTCTTAGAAAAATACAACCTTCCAAGACTGACCAAACAAGAAATAGAAAAAGTAAAGAGACCAATCAACAGCAATGAAATTGAATCAGTAATCAAAAAACTACCCAACAACAAATCCCCTGGACCAGATGGATTCACATCTGAATTCCAGCAGACATATGGAGAAGAAATAACACCCATTCTCCTTAAAGTTTTCTAAAAAATAGAAGAGGAGGGAATACTTCCAAACTCTTTCTATGAAGCCAGCATCACTCTAATATCAAAACCGGCCAAAGACCACACCAAAAAGAAAATTACAGACCAATATCCCTGTTGAACGTAGATGCAAAAATACTCAATAAATATTAGCAAACCGAATTCAAAAATACATTAAGAGGATCATACACCATAATCAAGTGGGATTCATCCCAGGGATGCAAGAATACAACATTCGAAAATCCGTCAACATCATCCACCACATCAACAAAAAGAAGAACAAAAACCACATGATCATGTCCATAGATGCTGAAAAAGCATTTGACAATGTTCAGCATCCATTCATGATTAAAACTCTCAACAAAATGGGTACAGACGGCAAGTACCTCAACATCATAAAGGCCATATATCACAAACCCATAGCTAACATCATACTTAACAGTGAGAAGCTGAAAGCTTTTCCTCTAAGATCAGGAACAAGACAGGGATGCGCACTCTCTCCACTGTTATTCAACATAGTACTGGAGGTCCTAGCCATAGCAATCAGACAAAACAAAGAAATACAAGGCATCCAGATTGGTAAAGAAGAAGTCAAATTGTCACTATTTGCAGATGACATGATACTGTATATAAAAAACCCTAAAGACTCCACTCCAAAACTACTAGAACTAATATCTGAATTCAGCAAAGTTGCAGGATACAAAATTAACACACAGAAATCTGTTGCTTTCCTATACACTAACGATGAACTAACAGAGAAATCAGAAAAACAATTCCATTCACAATTGCATCAAAAAGAATAAAATACCTAGAAATAAACCTAACGAAGGAAGTGAAAGACCTATACTCTGAAAACTACAAGACACGCCTAAGAGAAATTAAAGAGGACACTAACAAATGGAAATGCATCCAATGCTCTTGGCTAGGAAGAATAAATATTTTCAAAATGGCTATACTACCTAAAGCAATCTACAGAGTCAACGCAGTCCCTATCAAACTACCAACACCTTTCTTCAATGAACTGGAACAAATAATTCTAAAATTCATATGGAACCAGAAAAGACCCTGAATAGCCAAAGCAATCCTGAGAAGGAGGAATAAAATGGGGAATTATGCTCCCTGACTTCAAGCTCTACTATAAAGCCACAGTAATCAAAACAATTTGGTATTGGCACAAAAAGAGACCCACAGACCAGTGGAACAGAATCCAAAATCCAAACATTAACCCAAACATATACAGTCAATTAATATTTGATAAAGGAGCCTTGGATATACAATGGGGAGATGACAGCCTCTTTAGCAATTGGTGTTGGAAATACTGGACAGCTACATGTAAGAGAATGAAACTGGACTACTGTCCAACCCCATACACAAAGGTAAACTCAAAATGGATCAAAGACCTGAATGTAAGTCATGAAACCTTAAAACTCTTATAAAAAAACATAGGCAAAAATCTCTTGGACATAAACATGAGTGACTTCTTCATGAACATATCTCCCCGGGCAAGGGAAACAAAAGCAAAAATGAACAAGTGGGACTATATCAAGTTGAAACCCTTCTGTACAGCACAGGACACCATCAGTAGAAGAAAAAGACATCCTACAGTATGGAAGAATATATTCATAAATGACGTATCTGATAAGGGGTTGACATCCAAAATATATAAAGAACTCACGCACCTCAACAAACAAAAAGCAAATAATCCAATTAAGAAATGGGCAGAGGACATGAATAGACACTTCTCCAAAGAAGAAATTCAGATGGCCAACAGGCACATGAAAAGATGCTCCACATCGCTAATCATCAGCGAAATGCAAATTAAAACCACAATGAGATATCACCTCACACCAGTGAGGATGGCCAACATCCAAAACACAAACAACAACAAATGTTGGCGAGGATGTGGAGAAAGGGGAACCCTCCTACACTGCTGGTGGGAATGCAAATTAGTTCAACCATTGTGGAAAGCAGTATGGAGGTTCCTCAAAAACCAAAAAATAGAAATACCATTTGACCCGGGAATCCCACTTGTTGGAATGTACCCAAAGAATACAACTTCTCCAATTCAAGAAGACGTATGCACCCCTATGTTTATCGCAGCACTATTTACAATAGCCAAGATATGGAAGCAACCTAAGTGTCCATCAGTAGGTGAATAAAGCTGAGGTGGTACATATACACAATGGAATACTATTCAGCCATAATAAAGAAACATATCCTGCCATTTGCAACAACATGGATGGAGCTGGAGGATATTATGCTCAGTGACATAAGCTAGGTGGAGAAAGACAAGTGCCAAATTATTCCCCTAATTTGTGGAGTATAACAACGAAGCAAAACTGGAGGAACAAACTAACTGCAGACTCACAGGCTCTAAGAAGGGACTAGAGGTCACCAAAGGGTAGGGGTGTGGGAGTGTGGGTGTGGGAGTGCCAATGGTGAGGGAGGGAGAAAGGGTTTGAGGGGTATTGTGTTTAGTACACATGGTGTGGGGCATGTCGGGGAAAACAGTGTAGCACAGAGAAGGCAAACAGTGAATCTGTGTCATCTTGCTACACTGATGGACAGTGACTGCATTGGGGTAAGGGTGGGGACTTGATAATATGGGTAAAAGTAGTAACCACATTGTTTTTTCATGTGAAGCCTTCATTAGCTTGTGTATCAATAATATCTTAACAAAAAGAAAACAAACCCTGAGGAGGTAAAGTAGTGGCGGAATTTGGCGGCTTTGGTCTGGGATGTGGAGTCTTTGGAAATATCTTTCCCAGTGGCAGGAACTAATGAATCATCAGCACCCAGCTGGGCCTTCTCATTGATGAGCTGATGACTTCTAGGCTGTGGGGCTCTGGTGCCTTACAATTTTAGCGATTGTGAAATTTCTTGGTGTGCCTCATGAACACATAATCTTCCTGTTAGAAGATCTATGTGGCCCTTGGAAAAATCTTAAACGTAGTGCATTGCTTTAAAGACCTTATCTATTTACTACTGTTGCCTTCTCCTGTCAGTATCAGCAGGCTTCTAAATGCCACAAGGTGCTGGCTTTTACACAAAGTTGTCTCTACTTCTTGTTAGGTTAAAGCGTTAAGGCATCTTCTTATGTGTTTAACAGGAAGATTTATGTAGGTTAGAAAGAGTTCAGAAGCCACTGTTTCAGTGTCATATTTCTTAGAGGTCTATACCCAACATGTCTCTACACATACACAATAACCCCAGTGCAATGTATTTAAGCTGCAAGTTGCAATCCTTTAGTGGGTCTTGAAATCTATTTAGTTGATCAAAAACTGTCTTTCTTTTCTAATGAAATAGATTAAAAAGATATCAACATTGGATTCTGAAAGTTTTATACATATCTACTTCTATATGTTTATCATTTATCTATCGATCTACCTATCATCATCTATCCATATTAGTTTTTAGTTAAAAAAAAGGGTTTGAAGAAAATCTGTCTTGAAGGAACTGTCAGAAACAGATGGTTAGACTTTGTAACAGTTCTTGTGATTTCTCAAGAAATTAAATAAGGCACACTTCCTTTAAGTTTGTATATATGATGACGTCCTTCTTTCACAACTTCCTCCCATAATTCTCATATTGTTTTGTTTGTTTCTTTGTTTCTTTTTAAAACTGTGTGTAGGGACATTTAGAAAAGGCATAATACTAAGTCTTAAAGACATCTAGGTAAATTATCAGAGACCTTTGCCTGGATGGACTGAAGCTCTCTGGGCCAGACCAGGCTCATGTCCCCCACCCCTGGTGCCATCCAGCAGAAGAGGCAGGTGCAACATTGGCTCCTCAGAGGCCTTGCCTTGGAGGCACCACCTGTCAATGAGGCATTAAAAGGAAGAGGTTGTAGAAGAATTCAGGCACTTGTTCAAACACTGTCTTTCCATACCTTAAGTGTGTGCTTGGAGGCCAGTAGCCAATGAGACTTGTTTACACTTCTGAGAAGTAGGAAACACAAAAACAGTAACAGAAATTTAAAGTGAAAACTTTATAATGCTATCTAAAGCAGAGCATGATTTCTAAAGAAGGTGTCATAAGGAACAGTGGTTCCCTATACAGTTCTGGCACTTCATTCACCCACTCAGGATGTAGAATCCGGCCAATTCCTTCACTGTTGATCCAGAATAACTGAATTGTCACTTGTCATCTCAATGCTGAAGCAACAAGTCACCTACAAAGATGGAGGCCAAAAGTAATTGACATTTTCCGATTTATCCTTCATCAGAACTATTCTGCTCACTGGGGAAAGGAAGACACAGACACACTTGGCTGCCAGTTCCTGGTAAAGCTGGCAAATAAGACTTTCTTATATATTTCTGAACAAAGAAAATACGCAAGATTCTAACTGACAATGATGATTTCAATAAAATTTTTTTTAAATGTTATGTTTAGAATGGTATTTTAGCAACTTCCTCACAGAAAGTGAAGAGTATATTTTACCCAGCTTCTTAGTAACCAAATGCAATTTAACAATAACCATTGTTATCATGATTTTATGGATTTCAGTAGTCTTTGTTAACCATCATAATCAAATTTAAATATCGTTTTTCCTATTTATAATTTTAGGTCAGCTACCATATTTCCGTGTCTTTTTTCCTATATATGTATATAGCAATACTGTTTTAACATGAGTTAAGTTCAGAAGCTTTTTTGGCTCTCAGAGAATGATATCTGACAGAACAGGGACATACAAAAGTTAGTATTATTCTTTCAAACTTAGAATGGAAACTCTGATCTTTCATTTCAGTATAGTATATATAACTGGTGATGTGGTTAAATGGAATCAACTGGGAGTTTTGCAATATTACTACAAATCAGAATTCTACAATACTTCCTTTTCTCTTCAAGCATCTGTTAATCTCAGCACATCTGTTGTTTATGTGTTATGTAGTTCACTTTTCTCTCACCGAATGATACCCACTGATTCTTGAGGCAAGTTCTCTTAGGTTAAATTGTTAGGCCATAGTCATTCTTAGTGGCATCCAATAAAAGCAAAATTCATATGGCAGCATTATTTTCAAACAACTCTCCACCAAATTATGTTGTAAATAAAGTTGCTTACAGAGAAGGAATATTGCTACTATGTATGTTATGGCTGAATTTTCCAAATTTATAGGAGAAAAAAAGAATCAGTTTCTTCTGGGGTCACGTCGATAGTATGTGAAAGACTCAGTCCTAGAACCCAGAACTCTCAGTTTCCAGTATTAACCGATTCATTTCCCACCAAACAACTAAAATGTGTTTCATTCAGGCAGATTTAAGTGACTTTTCCATTATAGCATAAGCCAACAATGTTGTATGCTTTGTTCTGTCTGCTTCATAACAGCTGCTACTCGTTACAACATGTTTAATGACTGACTAATCAGAAAGCAAGATTTTACATATATACGTATATGTATCTACTAATGTGTATATGTGCATATATGTGGCTGATCTTCACATCATAATATTAATCTGCCTTCCAAAAACAGAAACACAGCTCTCTAGCATTACCCTTCTTGTATAATAATAGCAAGAAACTTAGAAAATCAATTCATGCAATAGAAGGATGAAAATTTGTTAAAACTTTTGGATGCCTTAAAAATCCTAGGTATAATGAGGATACATGAATCAAGATAGGTAGAAGTTTACTGAAGATATGACCTCAAAAGCAAGAGCTTGGCTAGGTAGGAATTGTAAGTATTGTAGTTTTGAGCTTACTTTGCCCACATCAGTGGAAAATTACTTATAATTTATATCATACACCATCAGGTTTAGTAATGCTAAACAAAAGGGCCATCCCTTTTACATTTGAGTAGGCATTTGATTCCTCCCAAAATAAAGCTTATTCCTCCTTATGTATTGACATTTTGTTAATGGAAAGAATGCATCTTTACATTTTTAAATAAATTGCCACAATTCATGCAAAATATGATAACCTAAAAGGGTAAAAAAGGGTAAATTAGTTATATTTTTGGTCAATGATGCAGCATGGAGAAGTGGAAAAAAAGAGTTTGGCTAGGAACTAGGAGACCTGATTTCTCTTCCCATCTCTATCAGTGATTAGCATCAGGAACTGGTAACAATCACCACCTTTGTTAACCTCAGTTTCAGATGAAAGGGTTGGCATATAATTATTCCAAGTTTCCTTTTCCCTTTCTTGCGTAGATAAGTGCTCCTAAGGAATGCATTTGTCTGTTAGCTGGAGTTAGAATTAAAAATTTTGTTATTGTAGCATTTTTTAAAAGCACCAGTGTCTTACATTTGGCCATGAAAAGTAAAAATGGCCATCTAAATATAGCACTCTTAAAAAATCATAAAAATTAAAAGAAGAAGAAACAGTTTGTATTCTTTGGAGTTAAGTTAGAAAAGGATATAGAAAAATGTCATTGGATTACTTAGGTTTAACATCAGCAAACTGTCAATTAGTCCTCATTTGAAAAATACTAACAAATGCAAAACAGCCAAGATTTTCTTTGCTTCATACAGTTAGCTTCATCAGCAGAAGAAAAAGTCTAAATAACCTGGCTGTTAAATATGTGTTTTGTTTTGGAATTTATTATTTGTAATACTTGGGCAGCAGAAATGTGAAGGGAAACATTGACTATAATCTGAATGCAACTTCACTAGTTCAGCCAATACTGAAACCAAGTATTATGTCCCCAGACACAGTATGTCCAACAAATGTACTTAGAAATAAGTGTATTTGTGAACTGGTGTAAATGAAAACCAATCTTTGCAATGTTTTATGTAATTATTAAAGCAGTATAAATGTGGTAAATGGTCATATAAATACAATGCTTAATTTGGTTCAAGTGTCCATTTAGTACCACTCCTATAGAAACGTGGTTCCCAAACCTTCTGGGTATTGGAATCACAGGGCTTCAAACACACCAGTCCCCACACCTTGATTGGTACAGGCTACAACCTGGGTATCAGAAGTTCTAAAAGCTCCCTAGATTGTTCTAATGTGCAGCAAAACTGGTGAAGGCTGAGTGGTTTAGTGGAAAGAGCCTGGATTTCATATCAGAACACGAATCATACATGGTCTGCACCATTTATATCTTCGGAAATTCACTTCACCTTTCTGAGCCTCTGATTCATCATCAGTCAAATGAGCACGGTAATACCAACGTCAGTTCAGTGCCTGTAAGGATAAAAGGAGATGCCTGGGGAGGAGCCTGGCATACTTTATGATTTGTTAGGAGACTGGGAGGCCAGGAAATATGTACCTGAAGAAGAATTATATACAAAAGTCTCAAATTGTGACTGGAGGTGGAGGGGGGTGGCAACTCCGTTATGATTAAGAATATAGGTACATGTATCCTTTTGCTTTAATGATGAAAATGAAGTTTTTAGGGCTTCTTAAGTCCCCTGGAGATGAAGCAGTAGCAGTCTAGGTAATGGTGAGGGCAGGTCAGCACGGGCAGTCAGGAGACAGTGGGCCCAGTGAGGGAGGCTGGAGAAGCCCACAGTGGATGTGTCGGTCTGCGTGGTTCAGGGCTGAATGCCCAGAAATGGAAGGGGAAGCCGAGGAGATTACCACTGAGTAAATGCAGGTATAGGGCAGTAAGGCTTGAGCCAATCAAAATGATCATATTTCTTCAGTGACTCAAGGATGACTCTTTTAGGTGTAGTTATAGACTAATTCGGCCTGAGGGAGAAAAAGAAAAAAAAGCACTTCTAGAATTGAAGAAATGATACCGTCGTGAACTAGCTGGCTGGTTAGAAAACCTAGAGGGCAAATGTCAGTTTAATTTAATGAATTAAACTAAGAGAGAACAAAAACCATGTATTTATAACAACCCTGTAAAACTGGGCTCCATCAGGCTAGAGCCAAGAGTAAACTAAGAACAACAAAAGCAATACATTGTTTGTTTTGTTCCAAGAAGAGTGAATGGATGATGACAAGCCAGAGAGAATTCTCTTTTCTCCTTTCCTTACCATGAAAAAAAAAGAAAAAACCTTTTAACTGAAAGAGTAAAATGAACTCTATAAGAGATGACCTAAAACTAAAATAGGTGAAGAACTTGTAAGAACATACCTAGCTCTGTAAAACTTAACTTTTCTTGCATAAAAAATTATACCTCAGCAAGGAGAGTTTATACATAAGGACTTTCATTTTAAACTAGCACAGAGGGAAATGGACACTAAAAGACAAATGGGGGTCTTTTCATGGACAAATGGGGTTCCAGTTTTCAAAAAAGAAACAGCTTCATCCGTTGACAAGGGCCTTTTCACAGATCCTGAACAAAACTAATAAACCTATTACTAAAGTAGTATCTGGGCACTTAGGAAAGGAAGAAATTAAAAAGTTAAAAGAATTCACTAAGTAGTCATTTCCTTTTTTTGACAATGTTGTTATACCAGTAGAGTGAGGACATCTGACAGACAAAGCACATCTGTTTAGGGCTGTATCAAGGAGGAAAGGGTGCCTTTTTCCTACTCCCTAGGTAACTGTAGTATCTTTTTCTAATTTCTACTAAGATGCCATGTGTCCATGCACATTAGCTGCTCTGGGACAAAGAAAGAAAGTAAGACTTTAAGTAACATGTTGGCCCTCAATTGATGAGAATATTCACCAATAGCATGCTAATTCAATGTCACTTGGCAGTAGAAAGTGCCAGAGACTGAGAACTTAAATGATGACATGGCATGCAGACTGAGTTTGTAGAAGATGTGAAATTGGGAGGAGAATTGCTCAATTAAATGATTGATACCCAGCATGTCAACAAGCTAAAAAGAAGAGGCCTAACTCAGCACAATAAAATTTAATAGAATCGCATGTTAAGTGCTTCCACTAGCTTAATGAGTGTAGGTCGAGAAGGTGTGTATTGGAGCAGTTGTAAAAAAGACTTTACTACCTCAGATTTTAGTAGATTGGCGTCATTAGGGTAATATTACTGCCATAATAGCTCCTACTACTTATTTGGAGGAAATACAGTAATTAGGACAAAACCATTAAACATATTTTTACTCTATGTTATTTGGATGAAATCTTGAATTCAGTTATTGGGATTATATTTTGAGAGGGATGATGGCAAAGTAACCCACCTTCCAAGGGCTTTCAGAAAGGGAGAGGAAAAGCTGATGGAGTTGATAGGTACCCAGGCAAAATGAAGGACTCTTCTGTGGAATCAAAGCAAGATGCATCCTGGAAGACTCCAGAGACCATAATTGCAGAATTTTGAGACCTACCATTTGGGGGGCCCTTTGCTAGAGGTAGATCCACAAACAGATTTCCATGTCAATGGAAGGCAAAACTGGTAGTGAAAGGGAGCAAATGACAATGGATATCGTCTCCTTTGAAGGGTTGTCAATCCTGGTTATACGTTATGATCATTTGGGAAGAATTTTTCAAATGCTGATGTTTAGACTCTGATCCTAGAGATTGTGATTCATCGATTTGGTGTGGGGCCCCAATTAAAAAGTATTTTATTCAAGCTCCCCTGCTGATTTAATGTTTTTAGGCTGGAGAATCACAGAGCTAGATGACTACAGGTTCGGAGGTTAAATAAGTCAAACCAGATGCTTTCATGTAGTATGCTTTCCATATACTACAGAGAGGCGCTTTCACAAGTAATTCTAATTGAATTAATGCATGTAAATCCATTAGTGTAGTGTCTAGCACTCTCAAATATTAGCTATTTTTATTTTATCCCCTCTATGACTGTTCGGTGGAGGTATTGGCTCTACATTACAGGTGAGGACACTGAGCCTCAAGTTATGTTTTTTAAGGCCTTTCATTTTAATTACAAAATAATAATTCAAACCAGATTAAAGCTAGTTCTAAATTCTAGAGCCTCTTCTCTGCTCCACAGGCCACCTCTAAAATGGCTGAAAGTTTATGCAGATCAGTGGTTTGCCTGAGTAACATTAAACAATTCAATAAAACCACTTCCTTTTGACCTGCTTATGAGCAATCTTTCTTCATATGCAACTTCTAAAAACGGAAGCATAAAAGTATAAGACATCCACAATTTTTTCCAATGTGACCTGATGGAAACTCCTCTGTAGGTTTTAAGGACCTCTGAGGACAGGGAAAAAGGATGGAGATGGCCCTTTAGAACTTAAAACACATTGAAGCAAAGGAGAAAATCACCGCTTTCAGGTAAAACATCTCCAATTCTAATGACTAGGTAAACACTTGTCACTTCTGTCCCGTCTACTTCTGCTAAGTCAAGGACACACTAACACTGAGGAAGGCAAAGTTAGCCCTCAGGTAATGGCCAGGGTTACACCTGGCATCTCCCTGGAGCCAGGCTGGACCAGGCTGTGTGCAGTGGCTGCTTTAAGAAGGGAGGAAACTTTTCCAAGGGGGCTGAGACGACTAAGGTGCAAATTCTCCTCCTGAAAATCTCAAGTGAAAGACAGCTCCCAAGTCGGCCTGCAGGCCTGGGAGAAAAGGTAAATGAAATATTCTCTGGTAAGCAGCCTACATCAAATACGCTGTTCCTGACCTTCGATGATTAAAATCCACTCAGTTTGCAGGGTTCAGTGCTTCTGGATTTAGTGTATTTCGTTAGTACAGTTAAGGCGTGAGCTGCTTCTAAATACGTTATTTCTTCCCTTCTCTCTGAAAGGAGCAAAACCGAATGTGGGAGAAACCGAGGAGTAACTATTTTGGAGAGGGCGAGGGGAGGGCAACAGCCCCGGTGGTAAGGTTCTCTACGTTTTCCACGATTTTCTTCCCCAGGCTGTCCAGAGGCATCAGCTCCTCCCCCTGAGCCTCCAAAAGTATCTTTCAGTTGGGGAGTCGAGCCCGAAGCACACGGGTCACTGGAAACTAGAGCAAGTTAGAGCCAAAGAGGCCCTGCGGGGCAGGGGTGCGTGGAGTCGGGGCCCGAGTGGAGCAGAGGCCGCCCTCCGCGCGGAGCTGCGAGTCCCGGAGAGGAGGCGGGGCTGGGCGGGGAGCGGGGCGGGCCGGAGGTCGGGGTCCGGGGTGGGGAGGGGTCCCCGTTCCTCCTCCCCGTTCCCCCTCCCCGTCCGCGCCTCCCGGGGCTCTGGTGACGTTGCGGTTTCCTCCTCCCTCCCTCCCTCCCTCCAGCCCAGCTCCGCGCCCGCCGCGCCCCGCGCTCCTCCCCTGGCGCCCACACCCCGCCCGGCTCGCAGAGCGCCGCCCGGGGCTGCAGCGGCGGGTCCCGAGGCGCGGCGCCCTCCGACACCCCAGGGGCAGCGGGCGCCGGGGGCCCAGGCGCCCTGGCGCGAGGGGAGCCGGGAAGGGGCTCCGGAGCCCGGGCCCAGGCTGGGGAGGCGACGCCCGAGAGGACGGAGGCGCGGCGGGAGCGGTAAGCGGAGGGGCGCGGGGCGGGTGCCGCCCTGAGCCCCGCGCCTTGCAACTTTCTTCCGGAGCCTCGGGCGGGTCGCCGGGAGCCGGCAGATGGCGGAGAGCCACGTCCCCGGCCAGGCGCCCGGCGTGGGGAGCTGCGCGCCGGGGCCCAGCTCAGCTGGGCTCCTGGAGGACGCGCGAGGCGTGAAGCCGGGTGGTGGGTTTTCCCGGCGGTGGGGCAGCCTCGGGGCCGGCTTTCAGTCCCTTTCCACCCCTTGGGCGCCCCGCACCGAGCCGGGCGCACGGTAAGAAGCTGGAGCTCACTCTCGGTGCGTCAGATCTGACCGCCGCAGCCACGATTTCTCGGGGGCTCCGGCTCCCTTCTACCTGGTTGGGGGCACAGCCCCGAGCCCTCCTGCCCCTGCGTCCCTTGCTCGTCGGGGTGGTGGTGGTCGCGCGTGCTGATCCTGGCGCTGGCAGCCAGCCTGTGCGGCTGCGGAAGCCCGGGAAGCACGTCGCGAGCCTCCCCCAGATGCTGGATTCCAGCGCTGCTCGGCTCCGCCGGCACTCGGCGGAATTGTTGGTAAACCTCAGTGCGAGGCCGACCGCGGGGGGCGGGGGCCTGACTCACAGGCTCGGGAGCTCTGTAAACAGTGCTACGGGGAGCTCAAGATACGTCTCAGCTGGAATCTGAGCTACGTTTGTGACCTGAGAACTCATATTTTCATCGCTCTTGTGAGGCAGCAGCCTCCGCTTAGGCCAACTGGCATTAAAGGTTGAAACCGAATCCGATGCTTAAAAGCGAAAGGTGAACCTCATTTACCTGAAACCCTTTAAGTGAGGAAATGTCACGTAATTCTAGGGATCTTGGTGTAGTAAAGTTATTTAAAATTATTTTCGTTAGCCACGGTTTAGTTAATGTTACGTTAAATTTGAGAAAGGACATTCTCAGAAATAGTTTCAAACAGTTTTTTTTATTCTATTTTTCACATCTTAGAATTTAACCTTTCAGGAATTCCTTTTCCTTCATTTTTTTTGATTTCTCAATAAATGATAACCTCAGAAATATGATGTGCAATCTTTTGCAGAATATTCAGACAATACTGATAAAATGGGATCACATAAAGTGCATGGAAGAAATCAAATACAGGAATAGCTAAGTATTTGTCTATCATGTGTTACTTTTTTCTTAAGGTCACCAGACATTAGGCCTTTTTATGAAGTGTGTATTTATGATGTGTTCTAGTAAAAATGGAGATAAGATGGAATTTAATGCCCCCATCATCTAGTGATGATGGGTTCAACAAAAAGTACATGACAGCGCTGGTTGCTTAGGAGACATTCAGAAATACAGAAGAAACTGCCCTACCTCTTTTGTAACTGCTAATGTAGAAAAGGGAAAAACATAAAAAAGCAGCATCGGAGAGTTTGAGTTTGGGAGGGATCATTTTTCAGAGGGGTATATCATGTCAGTACCAGTTTCCTCAAGTTTTAGTTAATTAGTTAAAAACAGTGGCCTCAAAGTACATTTTTACATCCAGGTTAAAAAATATTCTTAGCACAGTCACCAAGTAAAAGGGAGTCTCAAAAAAAGAAAAGAAAAAGAAAAACCAACTTGGACAAAGGGGGAATTTCTAACAGAACACAGTATAGGCTTTTGCCACTTTGGGAATGTTAAGACCTTCCTGGTCCTGCTGGGTAGAAGCTGCTTAAAAATTCCTCCCTCTGGGGTTAAGGGCCTAGGGTAGGAAGACACAGGGTATGAAGTCAACTAGGTTAGCCATGCGAGGTCAGGACCGTCTAGTGACTAACAATTTGTTTGTGCATCTGCTTTAGTATTTATAAAATTAGTCCACAAATTAGCTAATACAGGTTTGCAATGAGATCGCTGTCTATCCAGTTTAGAATCTGGCAGTGCTGCCCTGTGTGGTCCTGCTGGTCATCCATGAGGTCAAGTTCATAACTTCACAGATGTTGTCCTGCCTTTCCCAGTGTGTTATTATAAAGATTTTCTAATCTCTGAATCTTTGAATTTTGAATTTATTAGAACAGTGGATCATAGTGGAAATGCATTCTGCAATTAAACAATACAATATGCATTTCTTAATGTTATTTGTTGTAGATGATTTTGATATTTCCTTCTACTGCCTTGGATCCCACTATATGACATGATTCACATTCAGGATATGATTTCAGCAAGTGATTGGAGAGGAATAAAGGGAGATAAAATATTTAAATTGGGGTTTAGTATATCAGAAATCTTTGTTTTCAAAAGGAATAAAGAAACTTGTAAAAGCCAGCATTTTGTAGGTGCAGCATATATGAAATACTACTTAACTGTTAGCGTGTTTCAGTCGTAAATATAGTTAATAGTGTTAGTATTTTCAACCTCCCGCCAACCCTACCAACCCATCCCTGCCCAGTAAAAAAGAGAAATACTGTCATTGTCCTGGAATATGTATGGCAGGCCTTTGAGGGGATAGAGAACCTGCAGTAGAGGGAACTTCATCATCATGGTAGATGTCATTTTATTTCTTGACAGCAGCTGAATCTTTATTATTCTGGAGTGGGGAATGTACCTGATGAGATTCAATGACCAGCAACCTTCTGAAACAATGTGTTCATTATTCTTACTACTAAGCCTTAGGGTTTTCTCATTTTGGAATTACATTGTCTTCCCCATAGTGATTTGTGGAATAAAAGTCCTTGGCGGGGAAACTGGATTACTGTCTAACCCCATACACAAAAGTAAACTCAAAATGGATCAAAGACCTGAATGTAAGTCATGAAACCATAACACTCTTAGAAAAAAACATAGGCAAAAATCTCTTGGACATAAGCATGAGCAACTTCTTCATGAACATATCTCCCTGGGCAAGGGAAACAAAAGCAAAAATGAACAAGTGGGACTATATCAAGCTGAAAAGCTTCCGTACAGCAAATGACACCATCAGTAGAACAAAAAGACATCCTACAGTATGGGAGAATATATTCACAAATGATATATCTAATAAGGGGTTGACATCCAAAATATATAAAGAACTCACGTGCCTTAATAATCCAATTAAAAAATGGGCGGAGGATCTGAATAGACAGTTCTTTAGAGGGGAAGTTCAGATGGCCAACAGGCACATGGAAAGATGCTCCATCTCGCTAATCATCAGAGAAATGCAAATTAAAACCACAATGAGATATCACCTCACACCAGTGAGGATGGCCAACATCCAAAACACCGAAGACAACAAATGTTGGTGAGAATGTGGAGAAAAGGGAACCCTCCTACACTGCTGGTGGGAATGCAAATTGGTTCAACCATTGTGGAAGGCAGTATGGAGGTTCCTCCAAAAACTCAAAATGAAAATGTCATTTGGCCCAAGAATCCCACTCCTAGGAATTTACACTAAGAATGCAGCCGCCCAGTTTGAAAAAGACATATGCACCCCTATGTTTATTGCAGCACTATTTACAATAGCCAAGAAATGGAAGCAACCTAAGTGTCCATCAGTAGATGAATGTATAAAGAGGAAGTGGGACATATACACAATGGAATATTATTCAGCCATAAGAAGAAAACAAATCCTACCATTTGCAACAACATGGATGTAGCTAGAGGGTATTATGCTCAGTGAAATAAGCCAAGCCGAAAAAGACAAGTATCAAATGATTTCACTCATATGTGGAGTATAAGAACAAAGAAAAAAACTGAAGGAACAAAACAGCAGCAGACTTACAGAACCCAAGAACGGACTAATAGTTACCAAAGGGAAAGGGACTGGGGAAGATGGGTGGGAAGGGAGGGATAAGAGGGTAAAAGGGGCATTACGATTAGCAGACGTAAGGTAGGGGGGGCACAGGGAGGGCTGTACAACTCAGAGAAGACAAGTAGTGATTCTATAGCATCTCACTACGCTGATGGACAGTGACTGTAATGGGGTTGGTGGGGGGGGTGATGATGTGGGAGTCTAGTAACCATAATGTTGCAAGTCCTGGGGGTCACCAAATTACCAACAAATGTTTACATGACATAAATGCTCTCAAAACCCAGAGTCAGTGCCTAGTGTGGGAATAAGGCAAATAAAACAGCCTAGAGTACTAAAAGGAGAAATGATTTGCCCTTGATATTCTTATGGTAAATTGGTGTCAGAATGGGAAGTAGAGATTAAAATTCTAGATTCCTGAGGCAGTAATCCATGCTTCCATGTGGGGATATCAGTAATTAGAAAGGGATGAATTTCAAAAAGTCTGCCAACTCTAATGTCCAATTCTAATAAGAAATTCCCTTTTATAAATTAAACTTTGCATTAAGTAGTGAAATAATTGTTCTTTAAAGGAAAATTTTCCATGTACTTTAGTGAATAAATATATTTCCAAATTCTGACCAATCAAAACTTACTGTTTCACACCTTCTATTTATGTAAATTGGTTATCTGACAGTGGAGAAGTATTGCAGAAAAGAGAAGTAGAAAGTATTGTGGATGAGATAAATAGGGGCCATTAGGGTTAATAAACTCTTGCTTACAAGTTCATATGCGTTTAAACAATTGAAAGAAAGGAAAAATCCCTGGTAGATCAGATGGCTACATGAATACTTGTATTTTAAAATTGCCTAGGGCTTTTTATTTTTTTTCAGCTAATTCTAACATTTCCATATTTTAGCCTAGTAGAAATGGAAAGTGATGTAGAGCAGGCGTCATCCTCATTTTAGGGGTGTGGAAATGAAAATACTGTGAAGGTGAGAGATTTGTCTATCATTTTACAAGTAATTAGTGGCCTATCTTAAAATATGAGATGAACCTAAACTGCACACTTAATTCTACTTTTCTCCTTTATGACTCCAAATTCTTGTTATCAAAGACTTACATTTCATTTTTCTGTAGATCTAGTTGATTATTCCTTTGATTACTCATTACTGCCCATGGTCTGTCAGCTCCCTAGAATGCTTGTGTGCTGCAGAGGCTTCTGTAAACTGGCAGTTTACAGACCCCTGTTCCCACAAGTGCCCTTCTCTTCCCCTGGGCTGTCTCTTCTCATGCCTTGTAAGGATTTCACTGTGGGGCCCGTTCTAATGCCTGCAAAGCCCTCGGCTCATCGCTCAGTCCTCATTCACTGGCTTCAGGTCTTTGGTAACTTTACCTATTGTGTTGCTTGCTTCTGCCTATCTAGGCAAGCTCCAGCGTGTTAAGTGTGCATTCCAGGTCCTCGTTCAGATGCCTAGAAGAATATAAACCTGCAGGAGGCAGAGTGTTCAGAGAGCCTGGAGGAGATTACAAAGAAGAAAAGGGAATGCTTTTAATTTGGCAAGAGAAGAAAAGATCCTTGAGGCCTTCTGTTTATTTCTTGAATGGAGTAGTTTGTTTAGTCCTTAATTCAGAGTTAATACTGTGAATTTTAATGTGCGTTAAGATTACCACTGATTTCCTTCTATTTGTTTCAACTCCATTGGGATATTCTATAAACATGATCTTGCTAAGTATTGTCATCAAATGTTAGTAAACAACTCCTGAAAGAACAGAATTTGTCTCCTCAGTGATATGTGGAAGCTATAAACATACTATGATAAGCATGCTTTGTTTTGGTATTTTGTATTTGGGAATCAGGTAAAGTTAACCCTGTTTTTAACAATATAACCGCAGAGATATGTACAGTTAACCTACCTATTGTAGGTATGTACATCTGCTTTGTCCTAGACAGGGTCAGAGAGAGCTTGCAATTGAGTGTATGTGTCTACATGCCAAAATAACTTTCTTTGGTATTATTTATGGAATTAATAGTGCCTCTCTTATCTCCAATTAATGTGACAAAAAGCAGGATAATCATAGTGATATTCCCTCTATGTGTTTAAATTAGTGTACTTGCCCTTTTAGTAGAAATTGAATAGGTCCACCATCAGTTAGAAAGCTGTCATTTAAGTCTTCCCATTTAAAATAGTCACTGCATACACAGATGCCATAGAGCTATAAAGTTGTATTTGTTGATTAAACCAAGGCTTTTGCATTTTTCTTATGTATAACAAACAACTACTAAGCAATAGGCATTTAATGCATGCAGTTGTTATACCACAACAAAGATGAATCAGCCCTTGGTAAGTCTGAAAAGGAATTTGTAATGGAAATGGGCTCATCAAACTTGTGCGTCTGTGATATTTTTATTGATGAAGTATGCAGGCAATATACTGGCTTTACTGCTGGGTTCTACTGGCTACTGCAAGAAAAATGGTGACATTTGTCAGCAGTTCCTGAAATAGGAGATAACAACATTAGGTTGATTACATATGTTTTAGTGTAAAATGTAGTAATCTGCAGATTTTGTTGTGAATCTAGCAGAGATTACCCATTAAAATAGATAAAACTGCAAATTGGCACTTTCATTTACTTTGAAGTATTGAAAGGGTTATATTGCATTCTAAAGTTAGCTTACATCCGGATAATTGTGTCATGACGAATCAAAAATTGCATGATGAGAATCAAGTAGCCTAAAAGTGTGCGATGCCAGGGTGTCCTCAGCACCCTGACACCTGGGGCAGAGCATTGGGAGGAGGCCTGCCCGCAGGGCAACACTGCTTGCCTTCTTTAGAGTTCTGGCTGTAGGGTTTTCTTCTTGAAACAGCACTGTTTTTGTTGTTTGACTATATCTGAAGACAGGCTATAAGTGATGGATTTTCAGAATTCCACAAATTCTGGCAAAGAACTTTTCTTGGGGCCTTTGCAGTCTAATGATACCATTCTAGGAAGTACAAATGGGGCCGGGCTCATCAACTCTGTGGATAATCAGGCATGGGCCAGCTGGATTTTGGAATCACCTGCAGTGTTTACACTTCTCCCATGGGGGAGAGCAGGCCTGGCAGGAAGGAAAAAGTAGACTGAGAGGGAATGTTGAACAGCTGTTTTCCGTCCTCCCTGAAAAAGAAGAGGAAATTGACTTACAGTAAGCAGCAAGAGGGATTTATGCTAAATGTGGGGAAGTTTTTCTGAGTGTTTAAACCTTTAGAATGGATTTCTGAAGGAGGCCTTTGAGTTCTTCTCTGTTTAGAAAGGTTTAAGTGAGTTTGCCCTGAAGGGATGTTAGCCTTTGTCTTCTGGGGTTCTGATTTTATGACGTTTGCTCATCTGGATTTGAAAATTTTAGGAATTAAAAATGATGTAACTGTATGTGAATCTAGAAGAAAGGGTCACTTTTAGTGTTTGACATACAATTTGCCGTTATAGTTTCTACTTAGCATTTTTATTTATTAGAACAAAGTATATGCTAAGTAGTTAAATATTCTTCATATAAGATTCCTTCACCATTTTATTCTAGTACACATTATAGTATCTGAAAACTTCTGTATGCTTAATCTATTTTCTCCCTGAATGGGTCACTTTTCTCCACATACTGTTTTCATTCTAGAAAATCATTAAAAAAGGTCTTGGCAACAGACTATGATGTTCCATTTGAACTTTCAGTAATATCTTTTACATTTCTCTGCTTCATTTTTTATAATAGAACTAGACTGGCACCAGGGGCCACATAAACATATGGGGCGTTCATCAGTCATGTGGTCAAAATATAGAGGTTGCCTGTGTTAGCGTCTAGAAACCTCTCTCATATGCCAAACTTCTTGCAGCTGTATTTATGGTTAAGAATAATAATGATATTTATAGAAACAGAATGTGAACTTTGTTTCATTTTTGTTTAAGAAGATAGAATCTCCATGATTGAGTCCATGGTTTCAGGCCAGTTCTGTTTCTACTCAGTATTAAAATTAGATAGTACCTATGATATAATTATCCTAAAAGTAGGTTCATTATGATGCAGCAAAAGGTGTTGGAAAATGCACTTTCAGCCATTACTGGGTCAGTGGGCTTGGAGGATGCCATGGAGTTCAACCGAAATGTCTTAGGTACTTAGAATTCAGTTTCTACTTCACTTAAAGTAATTTTGAGCTACTTTTCACAATTACCTTTCTCAAAGGAAATTCTAATTCTTGGAAGTAGTGAAAAACCTACAATTTCCTTAGGTAGGAGTGTCATTTGCTGATCCCATTGGTTGTGAGCTTAAAAACTCTGTCTTTACTAAGCCTTCCATAAGTTCGAGCCTCTTGGTTCTAATGAGAACCCAGGAGAAGTAGAGAGCAAAATAAGAATGATCGGATGCTTTTATGTAACAGTTCAGTTTATCATTTCTTAAACACTAGTGTGAAATTTTAAGATCCATCACTTTGTTGTAAGCGAACCAGTATTGTTCAGATGGGATTCCTCCTGTTAACTGTGTGCTATGTTGGGGTTCAAATATTTTCAGCATTAAATTTTTTAGACTTACTGTGAATTGCATAGAATTAGTTTATGAAGTTCCAATTAACAAATGGTATTTGAGTATCTGCTGTGGGAACTTGGGAACTTTAAAAATTCAGTCTTCACCTCTACTTTTTAAATTTATCTTGCAAGTTGTAGGATAAGTTGGGCAACATTTATTCTTATTAAATGTGTGTTAGTATTTATATTATTAAATTGCCATAAAATGATAAATCCCATGCCTGAAGAAGTTGGACTGAACCAGCAGTGTTAGGATGGTTATATAATGGATCCCTATTTGTTTCCTTACACCCTTTTTTCTTGGTGAAGCTGCTGAAGTTTGGTTCAGTGATTGCAAACTTCAGAAAAGACAAAACTGTTAACTTCAGAATGAATGCTTTGATGTATAATTTTTTCCAATGTACTTTTGAGCCTGGAGAGTTAAGTGAAAGAACCTTTATACTTTAGCGATAGAAATTCTGAAAGAACGTAGTCATTCAGCAAGTACTTGACAGGTAGTTGTGTTTGAGGGGATGTCTGGGTGGAGGAGAGGAGGGGAGGCATGCAAAATAAACATGACATGGTTTCCAGCTGTGGGGAGCTATAAAATCGGGTTGGAGAAGGATAACTGAGTATGAAACTTCATGAGAACAATTAAGTGCTGAAGAGACAAATGCATGCAGTAGAACTGCAGTAAAGAAGAGATCTGTAAGGGTGACATGGGCAGAAAATACTCAACTGGGAAGGGAGTATGAATTAGGCCTCAAGAAGATTTTATGCCAAAGAGGGTCAGGGAGGAGGGGGTGGGGGCCCCAGAAGAAAGCATTGCAAGCAGGGTGTCCAGCTGTGTGAAGGCACAGGAGCGGAGAAATGGACTGGCTGCCAGGTTGAGGAGAACTTCCTGGAAAAATTATGGGAATTCACTTATATCCATTTATAATATTCTCTTTCCTTTCTTCCTTCATTCTTCATCTGTTCTTTCATTGTTTTCCACAAATATATTTTGAAGGCCTGTATTGCTTGTCATCAGTGGTCCTTGACACTGTAGGAAAGACAAAGAGAACTAAACCCCCTGACTCATAGCAGCTTATACCTGAGCAGTTGAGATCTACCTTAAATCCCTTTTGGATCCAGAGAGGACTGAATAAATGTGAGAAAGGGGGATAACATGTACTGTCAAATAACAGTAAGTGTGTGATTAGTACAAAATGCATAAATTAGTAGAGACAGTTAAAGTTAGAAACATTCTTGTTGGTCCCGTTTTAAGGCACAACTTGGACATTACCTCCTCTGTGCATCCTTCTTCTTAGCCAGAATTTTAACTTCTGTTCATTTCCATAACAGTTTGTCATTCTCATGCTAATTTCCTTTTATTTTAGTGGTTTGTGTAAATATTTTATTTCTTTTGCCATCTAATAAGATGGTATAAGCACCTTCTTGGCTGGCATCCCCTCTGAATTCTCAAAGAATATTGAACAATGCATATATGAGGCCACAGGGGAGACCCCTTATGGATGAATTTGGAAGGGAAGGCCTCAAAGAACATTCTTTGAGGAAGATGGGTGTGGAGTAGGTAGAAAGAGGGAACCTGTGAAAGAGTAGCGGTGGGAATAAAGGATAAAAAATGTGAGCTGTGCTCAAGCAAGGAAGACCAAGTAAGTGTGAAGGGAGCATTTGTGTGGGGAGGGAATGGGTGGTAACATTGAAAAGGTAGGCCAGTCCTAGATTGTGGAAACTCTTGGATGAGAAAGTTGTTCGTTTTACTGTGGGAAATAGAGGCCTTTGAGTAGAAAAGTAATGTGATGGTGATTAATTGGTGAGGAACTTTCTCTGTCCCAAAGATAATTATTTCATAGATAGCACAGTCAGATCTTCAGTAACTCAGCTCATCTGTGTCAGTTTCCTCAGCAGTGAAAAGGGGATGTAACTCGTATCTGCATTATGGGACTGTGGTTGAGATTAAATGAATTAATCCACGTGAAGTACATAGCATAATTCCTGCTACTTGGTAAGCACTATTTATATATTTATTGTTTATAGCAGCCTCTGGTATAGAGATAAGAATTACAATCTCTTTTTAGAAATGAAAAAATCATAGAGCTAGGACCTTGTATTAGTTTGGTAGAGCTGCTATAACAAAATGCCTCTAACTGGGTGTCTTAAACAAGAGAAATTTATTGCCTCACAGCTCTGAAGGTGAGAAGCCTGAAATCCAGGTGTCAGCAGGGTTGGTTCCTGCCGAGGCCTGAAGGAGAATCTCTTCCATGCCTCTATCCTGGCTTCTGGAGGATTCTGTCAGTCTTTGGCCTTCCTTGGCTTGTTGCTGCTTCCCCTCTGTCTCTGCCTCACTCTCACATGGCACTCTCCCCCTGTCTATGTCTCTCTCCAAATTTGCCTTTTTTATAAAGATTCCAGTCATATTGGATTAGGGGCCCATCCTACTCCAGTATAACCTCATATTAACTAGTTATATCTGAAATAACCCCATTCCCAAATAGGTCACATTCTGGGGTCGTATTAGGGATTAGGACTCCCAACATTAGGAGCTTTTGCAGGACACAGTTAAACCCATTATAGACCCTGAGTCAGATCTTTTGAGTGTTTACTATGACCAGTGTGCCAAAAGGGTTGTAGAAAAGAGAAGGAACCTGTAGATTTATATGAGAAACAATTAATGAGCTGTGCTTGGCTCTCCTCTCTCCTGGTGCGGACGTGCACCATTCCCTGAATAGCCACAGTAACGGACATGCCACGGGTGCATCCCTTTCTGCTGAAAGGAATTTTTTGCATTTCTTCCTTCTTTCTTGCATGGCGCTGTCTGTGACTTCTTTCCATTTTGGGGTTGGAGATAAAGATATTAAGGTAAGTTTAGGGACATTATACTTGTACTGGATAACTTCAGTCTTCTTTATAAATTTGGAGGATATATCGCTGTCCCAAAGTATAGGTGAGAAAGGAAGAATTGAATACTTTTGGAAAAATCTAAAGTATTGAAGTATGGATTTTGCTTGAAGAATCTATTGGAGATGAATAAACAGGTAGATGGGCAGCTGAGAGGTAAGACAGAAGTTGATTCCTCTCAGGTGTATCATAGGGATTGAGGTAGAATGGACAAATATCATTCTTAATCACTGAGGAAGATGGATATAGCCCCAAACAAAATAAATTACCTGTGATGACCAAAAAGAGTCAAATGGTGAATTCAGGAGGTGAAAGTGCCAGGAGAGTCCCTAAGAGTAACCCCAGGGCGGCCCCCGAAACTGAAGCGCCTGCTGCAGTTTGCCTGTGGGTTGGGGACAGTGAGATGTGGCCCCCATGGGCGACAGCAGGGGGTAAGGTATCACTGGAAGAGTCAAAGGTACTTTATGAAATCTTTAAATTGGAAGGATCCTAAGTGACATCTGGTTCCTCTCCCGTGCCCCATTTACCTCAGCAATCACCTGACAGTAGGTCATCTAGTCTTCACATTCATTTAGGACAAGACATGAGAAGAAAGCTTAAAAATAAGATCAGTTCAAAAGAGGTTTTCTCCAGCATGAATGAGGAGAGTTTCATCAGGTTTGGCCAAATGAAGTAGCTCGGTGGCATCTGGCTGTGAGCAGAGATGGAGTAAAGTGGGTAGGGTGGGTAGGAGGTATATGCCTGCATCAAGAGACGCAAGGGCTGCCGCACCGCTCCCAGAGTAGGATGCCAAAGACAGAGCGACGCACGGGCAGTTGACTTACAAGACGAGGATAGAGACAACAAGCTAAACATTCACGAACCTGGACATACCCCCAGACGTTACCTATCTGGCTACGCTGCAGACTCTGAATTGTATTTCTGGCATTAGACATGAGCTTTTGGCTCTGTGGCCAGCAATTCAGAGATGATTCATTTGTTCTGCACAGCATGTATAGTCTCCGGTGGTCTAGTGAACCTTTTCCTTTCCTCAAGAATTGTTTCCGGACTACTAACACTTTATAGATCTGTAAAAAATCACCATAGTAGGTTTTTTTAAGCTCATGTAGGAATGGTATAGGTGTTAAATAATTCACTAGATAGTATCCTTATTCTTTTGAATTCTCCAGATAAAATAAATGTTAGCGGTATGGGGAGATTTTTTTTTTAATTTGCAAATAATAGCATTAATAAAGCCCTTATATTGAACCATTAAATAACAATTGAAATCCTTGGGAATATGGTTAAAAGTGGAGACGTGGAGGGAATCACTTTGAATTTTAAAAACAGAACCTTGATAAAAGCCTTAGCATTGAAACAATCATCCAGTGGAAAGAGAGGCCTGGCTGGCCTGGGCATGGTAGATGGGAAAAGCAGCTCCTGTCTAATGCCATCCATTAGATGGGCTGCAAGTTTGGAGGTGGCATTAAGAAAAAGACTCAAAGAAAATCATCCGTGGCCTGTTGGGAAACAGCAAGGGACACTCGGGGTGGCCTGCGTGTTCACAAGGGCAGGATGGGACAGGGGCGTTCAGTTCAGCATGCCAGCCACAGCCTGGGATGGACTCAGTGAGAGCCTCATGCCTCGGGGAGGACTGGAGGGAGCTGGTGGGGCAGCACCTCTCAGTGACTCTGGAATAATCACCCTGAGGACTCTTGAAAGGTCTAAGAGTAGTACATTTTGTCTTCAGATGGTTTGCCTTGGCACAAAAAGATTTTTATTGCTTCTTTTTATGTAGTTTTATTTATATAGTGATAAATTATATATAGAGTTATCTTTTGAGTTTTAAAGGTTTACATCTTGACACATGCGTTGATCCATTCAGTAAATAATCTCTGAGTGTTTATGAAGTGCTAGGCAGTCTTCTAGGTATTGGGGAAAAAACAGAAAGCAAAGTGCCCCCATGGAGCTTACACTGTAAAGGGGGAGCCAGACACACAAAAGAAATAAGTAAGTTATATAGTAGATCTGAAGGTTACAAGCACAAAGAAGAAACATAAAACCCAGATCAAGTTAGGGAATGGCAGTTGTGTGTGATAAGGATGTAATTTAGATTGGATGGTCGCGGCTGGCCTCACTTGAGAATGTGACATTTGAGCAAATACTTAGATGGAGCGAGGAAGCAAGCCCTGTGGACGCCTGGGGGAAGCACTGTAGGCAGAGGGAAGCAGCACCCAGGCACTGAGGGAGGGAGCAACACCACGTGTGCGAGAACAGCAAGGAGGCTGCATGGCTAGAGTGGGGAGAGAGATGGGGACCCCTGTGGGACGAGAAGGAAGAGGGGGGACGGGCCGTGGGGACCCCTGTGGGAAGAGAAGGAAGAGGGGGGACGGGCCGTGGGGACACCTGTGGGACGAGAAGGAAGAGGGGGGACGGGCCGTGGGGACACCTGTGGGACTAGAAGGAAGAGGGGGGACGG
>JAQQAC010008864.1:4625665-4779916 GCA_029783875.1 Phataginus tricuspis
CCGTGGGGACACCTGTGGGACGAGAAGGAAGAGGGGGGACGGGCCGTGGGGACCCCTGTGGGATGAGAAGGAAGAGGGGGGACGGGCCGTGGGGACCCCTGTGGGACTAGAAGGAAGAGGGGGGACGGGCCGTGGGGACACCTGTGGGACAAGAAGGCAGAGGGGCCACGGGCCGTGGGGACACCTGTGGGACGGGAAGGCAGAGGGGCCACGGGCCGTGGGGACACCTGTGGGACGGGAAGGCAGAGGGGCCACGGGCCGTGGGGACCCCTGTGGGACAAGAAGGCAGGGGGGCCCCGGGCCGTGGGGACACCTGTGTTTTGAGGGTGGAGCCAACAGAACTTGCTTACGTCGGGAACCGCGGTCGGCGGAGTGGGGAGAGGAAGAGGGGGCGTTTGGGCCCGAATTGCCGGCAGGCTTGGTTGCCAGGAACGGAGGTGGGGGATCCTGAGAAAGCGGTCAGTGCCTGTGTCTTTGGGTTAATTATATCTATGTATCATTGTTTTACAAACCAAGACTGTGGTATTCTGGGTTTGGATTATGATTCAGAACATTTTGAAAGTACTGAGGGCTTTTGGTGCCCAAGAACTATGATCTGTGAGACAAAAATGAGAATAGTGATATAAGCATCACTCCATATATTCTCATCTAGTAAAATGGCATTTTAATTTTAATCAAATGATCTTGAATTATAGGTTTATACTAGCAAATTGCTTTCTCATGAAATTCTTTTAAGCCTTCTGTCTAACATCTGTGTGTTTCATTTTAAACATTATCTAAAGCTTTTAGGCAATCTGTAAGTCCAGTATATTCTGTTACGTCTTTTGCTTCAACAGCAACTGAGAATTGTTTTTCTCAGTGGAAGAGAAAAATTGCAAAAGTTGAGTAAAGAGATAGATTTGGTGAAAAATGCCACATTTTCTTTTCTACTGGGACAAAGTGTTACAGCAGGACTCTCATAATTCTAACAGAAATATAGATGATATTTTAAAATGAAGTTGAGGGGGTCTCCAATATCACTGTGGGGCTCAGTGATTCACTAGAAGGACCCACAATAAGCTGTTATCATCTTGCATATGTCGAAGGATGCAGATGAAAATCAGCAATGGAAAAGGCACATGGCGCAAGTCTAGGGGAGACGAGGCCCAGGCTTCCAGGTGTCCTGTGCTAGGGGAGCTGCCTTCCCAGCAACAGTATGTGACGACATGTGTAAAGCCGTGTTGCCTGTGAGGGAAGCTCACCCCTGCCTTCATGTCCAGGGCATTTATTGGGGTTCAGTCATGCAGAAATGCAGTACTTGTATGATTGACTTAAGCTATTCGCACTCTGGCCTCCTAGTACAAAAATAGGAGTCCATCATAATCACATTGTTAGTATAAACTAACTAATCAAACAGGTACCACATGGCCCAAGGCCTCAGGCATACAAATAACTATCTGGCAGAATATTACAAGGCCTTAGAGCTCATCTCCCTTGAGCCAGACAAGGGCCAGTCCTGAAGACAGGCCTTTCTTGGAAATGTGTGGGGTTTGAGCCATAGACCCGCTGAGTTAACCCTTTCCGGCACAGCATAAACATGGTATTAGTGCCTCTTAGAGTCATTATTAGTAGAGGGTAAATTTATAGGACCTGATGCTGGAGGAGATGATATAAGGACATACCCAAAATGAGCATCGTTACTGCTAAATTCATAAATCAGTGAACCAGAGTAGGTTACATATGAGAGGCTAAACGCATTTTGTGATGCTTCACCTGAACGTGTTATTGGTGTCATGACTCACCTCACAGAAGTTTGCAGATATTGGGCTGGAAGAGCAGAGGCACTGACCTGCGAGCATATGTGCTACTGATTGGAATCAGGAAAGAGATGGAAAGGAGAAAAGGAGGCCTGGAAGTTGATGCTAAGGCAGAGGAATTGGCTCATTTGACTCCGAAGGCCAAGAAATCCCTTGATCTACTATCTGCAAGCTGGACTCCCAGGAAAGCTGGTGGTACAAGTCCCAATCCAAGGCCAGGAGAAAACTGATGTCCCAGCTCATGCAATGAGACAGAGAGAGAGAGAATATGAATTCTCCCTTCCCTTCCTCTGCCTTCTTGGTCCACTCAGACCCTCAGTGGCCTGAATGTGGCTTACCCACATCAGGTAGAGCTATCTGCTTCTCTCAGTCTACTAATTCAAATGCTAATCTTTTCTGGAAATCTTTTTACAGACACATCCAGAAATAATCTTTAACCAAATATCTGGGCACCCTGTGGCCAGTCAAGTTGACACATAAAATTAACTATCACATACCCAAAAATCAAAGGGGAAGAGATGATTACAGAAATAAAGATAGTTGTATCCATAAACTCAAAGAGTTACATTACCAACTGAAAGTTCATGTACATTGCCATTTATGGGACATAGAAAATGTCTTTTGATCAAACATAAGATTTCCAAAAATTCTATTTAAATTCAGTTAATTTTTTCATCTTTTAAATTTCATCAAGACAGATGTTTCTATGTTTAGGATGGATGTCTTTCTGACTTGTAAGCATATATGTATCAGTGTGGTGTATAAGTAAAGCTCTCTCTCTCTTAGTTTTGATGAAGAAATTATATTAGATTCATAGACTTCTTTTTTCCTCAGATGTGTTCAGTTGCTTGGAATATGTAGCCTGAAAGTTATAAATGTGCTGTTAAGCAGGAAGGAGAAACCTCTTGGCATCAAATGCTTTGTGTTTGTCAAAGTATTTGATATTTTTAGGCTCTTGAAGATTGCAAGGTTATGAATACACAGTGCTATGCGCCTATTTAAAAAATAACTTGCTGTGAGTGACAGTTTTGTGAGCACTTCCTCCTAGTATCACGGCCACTTCCTTTCAGTTGGACTGATCTTGGTGTTCCCATTGAGAAGATGATGACTGCTAGTATTTATCACACACACGCTAAATCCTCGGCACCCTTTTATGCTTCATGTATATCAGCTAAATTTAAGATCCCAGAAACCCTGTGAAGGAAGGTATTATTACCTTATCCACTTTACGGAGGAGGAAACAGGATGCAGTGACTCTGGGATTCAACTCCTAGAAGTCTGGCTCCAGCTTTGTGCTGTCAGCCAGCCACTAATCATGTTCTGAGATGAACGGTGATAACTAGCATTTATTTGGAGTGCTTACCAGAAAGTAGTCAGTGCTTTATAGGTGTTCATCTCATTTAATCTCCCAAATAGTCTGAGACAAATGTAGTTTTTTCTTCATTTTAAGTGAAGGAAAAGGTTTAGCTAGTTGGCTTGTGCAGATAATTTAAATAGTTATACTGCTGTGAGAAAGCAACTCTGAGCCCTGTGCCAGGCCTTTTAACCACCTCACTGGTCTACCTCAGAAATCTATGGCAGGAAGAAAAATTTTACCTTAGTTTTTCATGGTTTAGTTTAACTTATGTGAAATTGTTTGAGGTTATATTTAGCTATTGGCTTCATTATCTTTATTCATCTTTTTTATGCTTCATATTTTTTAGCCAGTAATGCCAGAAAAGTGCATTTTCACGGTTAAAGCTTTTGCTGAGAAAACCATAGCTGCTTTTCTAGACCCTTCCCAAAAATATTTGGTTACACTGTTTAGAAAATTTTGAAAAGAAAGATTGCTAATTTTTGGGGGGGCCAGGTATAGTGAGTTAAATTGCTTTGGAATAAGGGAGAATTCCTATTCATTTTTATTGTCAGAGTAATAAAGTACTGCAGTTAAAAAAGACACCTCAGAAACACCAATTTCTTAGATTTTTATCCTGTGGTTTTTTTAAGGCAGAGCATAGTTTTTCTTGTCTACTTTGCAACCTTATAACTAGCATAGTTCCCGGATTTATTAGCTGTTTAATACATAACTGGATTAATTAATAGCTGCAAGAAATTCTTACCCCCGACATGGATAGGGAATTGATATGCCAATTCTGGAACAATGCATTGGAAAACTTAGTAAGCATAAATTACTACTTCTTTAAAAGATTGAAAGTACCAAAAAGAAATATACTTAATTATATTCACCATTAAATTATTCTGAAAATATCAGAATAAAAATTCTGAAAATACTTTAGCATGTTGTATTCCAACACCTTTATCAAGAAAATCAGTTAAACTTGCAATAAAGTAGTAGTAATCAGACGTCCAAAGACTGCTAGGTAAGCTAGAATTTACTTATACTTTATTTTAGAAAGTATAACCATTCCATTTTACCTTTTAGCCTTTTTTGTCAACAAAGTAAAGTACTCCTAGTCTTATCAATGACTTTTTAGACCCCCATCTCTACCCTGCTTTCTTTTTGCCTCCATGAAAATGATACAGATTTTTACTTTCTTTCTACATACTGTATAAGACAACCACTCTCTCAAAAGATGGATCTTAATGGTTCTTAGTTTTGTATTAATGTGTACCAGGCAAAACTCTACTACTAAATTACCCCTCCAGTTTGGTAGCCACAAATTTACTCACTTAAGTAGGCTCCGGTTAATGGGAGATGGAGTCTTCAGACTGGACATTAGACATAATTTATATTAATTATTCTCCTACAAGGAAGTTATACATTATCACTGTTGGTGTAGGGAAGAAGTGAGGTTCAGATTATATTACGAGAAAGTGTGTTATCTTCACAAAAACTTTTGGGAACAACATAGAAGTGTTCTTTGACTGTACAGAGCTCCACTTAGCTTACAGACCTAACATTGTCTAATGTTGAGTGTGAAGGTGGTGAACACCGTTATTATACATGGTGTGGTTTTGCTGTGTGGGCTCAAGGTTATAATTATTCTCTCAGTAGTTGTGTAAATTCTTGGGGATTTCATATGCTCTGATATCATATTGTGGATTTTTGTTTGGAAATGACTTTTTGGGGGAGATATATTTATTTCATTTCACCCTTAAATAAGGAAACAATAATAAAAGGAACCTCATTTTGATTAAAAGCCTTTGCTTTTTAAACTTTTCTTTTTTGGCTGAGTCCATAGGCTTTACACATGGGGGAGTATAATTTTAGGAAGGATAGTACAGTATATAGTACCAAAACCATATGTTTTCTCAGGATTTGACATATTTAAGAATAATGTCAGATTTTTTTTCTTGAAGTATTGTTGATGTACAATCTTATATTGGTTTCAAGTATATAACACAGTGGTTCAATAATTATCCTAAAGAATAATGTCACATTTATTTCACTACAAAAACTTACCAAGGACATACAAGGTTTTATTTTGATATTGAAGAAAAATTATTTTTCAGAAAAATTATCCTAACTATATATTTAATAAAATTGAAACAGAAAAGTAAGGATAACTTTAAAAATATGTACATTCCATTAGTTAAAGTATGTGGAAACAGTGTAGTAGTTTGTGTGAGACCATGGCAAGATATTTCTGAAACACTTAGAAATACATTTCTCTGAAAGTTAAATCCTCAAATACATCAGAGAAGGAAATGTGTAGCTCTTTTAGGATTAGGATATTAGTGCTGTCAAGACCTCAGAGTTTGCCTAAAACCTGATTGGAAACCTAAGGGCAGAGGGAACTCGGGTCTCGATGGAAGCATGACCAAGGAAGATGCTGACATTTGCAGCATCTGTACATTTTCCAGGGGAGAGGGTCTGACATCCAGGGCATTCGGGTCTCTGGGTCTGCCAGCCTGTGTTAGCCCTTCATGGACGTGGGCACATCTAGTGTTAGCATGGGAGGTATTCCACTGTCCTATCGGGTAACTAACTCCTGGGCCCATTCATTGGTTTGGGTGAACTGGGACAGCTACTCCTGGGCTGAGCTTCGTGAGGGTGATGCCAGGAGCTGTGGGGGGTATACATTTTGCTCTTCTTTCCTGAACAACAATACAGTTCAATTAAAAATATTTTATTCTCAGTTATTTCCCAAGGGCATCTGTGACAGATGCTGACAACACAGCCTCCTCTCTAGTGCAGTCGTGGTGACCTTGATTGGTTGAGTTGCACATGACCTTTGCTCTGATTCCTTGTTCACCAGGTAATTTAATAATTTTACTTCCTGTATTTTACAGTGAAGCCAGAAAATATTTCCTTATCTGCTTGTATTTCTCATTAGTGAATGCACTGGCATTCTGATTTTTATATATTTTGGAGAAGAAGTTTTAGTTTTATTAACGTCACGTGGCATCTCCCAGGATGATCAGCTGAGACCCTGAACTAAGGTTAATTCATCAACTCTGGCAGTGGTAGCAGATGTTCCCCGGGTACTCAGGTATTAATTTGTTACTAATATTAATTTCCATAATATTAATTTATTACTAGGAAACAGCTTCTCAGCCAGAGATTATATTTTCCAGCCCCTGTTGTGTCACCAGGCCTTTCTTTTGAAAGATCTTAGTAAGAAACCATCAACTTTTGTACACCAAGAATTGCTAGTCTTGGGAAGCAATCAAACTCAAATAATAGTTTATTTGTTATTCCTTCCTTTGGGGGGAAAAACTTCCAACAAATACTTGAAATATTTCAAGGGTCATATGCTTTTCTTTCCAGTGAGTGCTGAGCTAGCTGGGAACCATGCGTAAAGAGTTGGGAGACTGCGTTTCAGTTTCAGCCAAGACTCTAACAAGTGGCACAACTTTGCACTAACGTCTCTGGGTCTCTTTCTTTTGCTTATAATATTTAGTTTCTTTCAAATAAAGTATTTTAAGGATAGGTTGACATAATCTTGCATATCTTCCCTTTTTATTAAAAATAACATTTACTGATCTCTTATTTCAGATCAGGTTCTATGATAAATACATCACATATTTAATCTCCCCCTGAAGTTGAAACCATTTTATGGATGACAGAAAGAAGGCTTTGAGAGCAGAAGTCACTTGATTGAAACTGGTAGACAGCAGAGCTGGGGTTTTACTCAGTTCTGCTAAACGCCACACCCATATCTTAATCTAATGTAATGTTGTGCTCCTTACACTAGGCACATATTATGAGGACATTTTTAATCTATCTTAATTTAGGGCATGTTTTACTTTCTACAGGATGCTCTCTCTCCCCTCCTTATGCTTTCTATATTTTGTAATTTCAGAGGAATTGAAAGAACTTTTGCATTACCATGTATTTCATTTATAAATAGTCCCAGACCAGTTGGAAACCTACTTCATTTTTGAAACTCAGTGTCCTATTCTAGCTTTCAATTCTTCTCCTTCTCATCATACTCTTTCTGTGCTTTCTTTGCATAAGGATGACAAAAATGGACCCTTAGTGTTGAATATTGTTAAAGCAAAGAAACTTGGCTTAGGATTTAGGAGATTTGGGTTCTTATTCTGCCTTTGAAAATTAGTCTAAGATACTGTTACAGTAACAGTACATAGTAACTCAATACTGTTTTGCCTCATTAAGTTATTGTAAAGTAAAAATCATTTATGTTAAAAGGCATTTCACACAAAATTTCTCTGTATGCCACAATCATAATGGCTGCACTGACTATTGGAATCAGAATTAAAGCAAAGTAATTTTAGGCTTATTGTTGCTTTGTGAGGATAATTAGAATGCAGGCATCTTGTTAAGTACTTTTTATATTATTTGGCTTGGCCTAAGCATAATGCCAAACTTGGACTGCTGCAGATTTATGTAGGACATACAGGCAGAGAAATGATCAAACTGCCATCTGAATTGTCTTGTAGTAGCAGGTTATTTCTTAAATGACTTGTATTGTATTCATCAATTAGGTCAATATTTAGGAATGTTTTGTTCTCTAAGTTGTCTAGAGTAAGACAAAAAAATAAAAAGGAAAATTGGATTAGGAAAGTTAGTGCCCTATAGTGGAGGAAAAGAGGAAAGAAAGACTTTAAGGGAATGGGGCCCAATAGGGTCCTTCCGAAACATCCTGAGCATTGAGTTATGGGTACAGTGTGCATTAGAGGCAGCTGCAGAGGGTAACCTCCGATTTTGCCATATTGAAAATGCCATGCTCTTGAACTGAGCCAAGTGCAACTGAAAGATTTAAGAGAGCTGGCGGTGCTCTGCCATTTCTGCAACCCATTGAGCGAGGGGAAGAATGTCTTGAGAGACTGACCACAGACATCTGAAAGCACAGACTTATTTGTCCAAGGTGTATGTGTGTGTGTGTGTGTGAGAGTATGAATAAATGTATGTATGTGTATATGAGAGTGTGGGGAGTGTGTATGCGAATGCGTGTGTGAGCGTGTGTGTTTTGTGGTGGGGCAGTAGGAGAGTCAGAGTCAGCCATTCTGGCAAACTCATTAGCCTTGGCAGCCATTGTTTTACTCAGCAGTTTCAGCATCTCCCAAACATTAGTCATTTGGGCATCATGTTCAACATTTTTTGTTTTTAACCAATTTCTTTAAAACTTACTTTTAAATCTAGATGTATTTTAAACAGGAACTTTATCTAATCTGTTGAAATCTCAGGTTTCATGTGCTAGTTGTAGTTTTACCTAATGTACATGGAAAATAAGTACATAAAATTAGTGTAAAACCTGTCCCTCTGTGATTCATGTAAAATTATCTTGAGAAATGCTCCATTCATCTAACTTTAGCTCTTCTCTTTACAGAGTGGGTACACAGAATTCTGAAGGTAGAAGTTTGATGGGGAAACCCAAAGACTGGAAATACGTTTTTTTTTTTTTTTGGTGGAATTTTCTGGACAGATTTAAGATGGTAGATGGGAATTAGGTTTCCCTTTGGGTTATCAGCCCAATGCAAGTTTGGGGTAGACTTCAGTTAAGTTTAATTTCTTTTTCTTTTGGAAAAACTGCTGAATAGTTTTTAAGCTCCAGGAGTTTCTAGGCCTTGTGAGTGTTTTCCTCCATTAGTTTCCCAGAAAAACAAATTATTTTTTTCTGAATAAGTCTAAACTTGCTTTGGCTTCAAATAAGGGGAAATAAAATTTCCCCTTGCTTTTTTTAGTGATGATATCTACTTTACCAGCTCCTAAACCCAAGAGTCAGTTCAGTTCAACAAGTATCTGTGAGCTGCCTTTTGTATGTCAGGCACAGTGCTAAGCTGTGATGCAAAGAGGAAGCTGTGGTCCTGCCTTTGTAAGGCGTGGCATGAGACAGTCCAGTGAGATACAGATATGTGTCAGATACAGGAGAAATAAACTGGGGAGATCAGCAAAGGCCTTCGTATAGCTGAAAGAGCAGTGGGGGCTGAGCACATTGGGTGTGACATGAGGAAGGAAGTGCACAATTGTGCCACTGTAAATGCTGTGGTCCTTTCTCCTCAGGCATTCTTCAGAATATCTGTGAGTTCTGCATTGACCCACATGGTACCACAACAAGAATTAATGTTTTAAATATGCAGTAAATCCTTACTGCCCTGACACTCTCACATGAATTTGAAGCAATAACTAGGGAACTTTCAATAACAGTTGGCATGTTGAGATGGCATTATTCCCAAAACAACATCTTAATGAGGGTCCGTGCTTCGGGAACAACTCTTCTCATTTAAATACACTCAGGCATGTCCTGCGTAACTGGAAGAAAAGTGGTAGAAGTGGCTGAGATCATAGTGTGAGTCCCACATTGTGAAGGACTCTAGAGCATCCCTGACTATCCGAGCAACTCCAGGCCTGGGTAGAGGATGGTACGCATTAGGGAGTAGAAAGGATATCACACAAATAAGACTTAGCCATTGTTAGGGAATGTTTGTACAGAATCTGAGATAGACAAATTCTGGTCTCCACATAGCTTCTTATCCATCCCCCTATAACCCAAGCCCTGCCAACCCACTGAGAACTTAAGCTACCCATCCAAATACAAGTAGTAGAGAGAAGATCTTCATTCTCATGCATGTAGGGGTCAGTTAAAGGAGAAACTTACAACCCTTCCTAAGCCTGGGTCCCTAAAACCCCTCACTGTTAATTGCATTGATGACTGCCTCCAATCTTAGATTTTTGAGGATTTAATATATACAGGCTTGGTGTTTTGTTTTAATTGTTAGCACAGTTGTTTTCTGAAAAGAGCTAGAAAAGTAAATCCAGGAGTCGGGGAGGCAAAGTGAGGGCTGAGCATTGCTGTAGACCCAGCTGCATCTCTGTGTTGCCAGTTACCACGCCCCTCCTGAAGACTATTTCTTTTGGCCAGATCTCCGACCTTGAAGGATCCAGCCAAGCCGCCTTGAAGCTTTGGGTGCTAGTCATAATATGGGTAGAGTCCAAGAGTTATTTCTATTTTATATCTTTTATTTAGCATGGATCTACTAATTTTTTTTTCATCACAAGTTCTACTCTTGAAGTAAACTTAAAATGCAAACCCTCTGCCATTGAGTTTCATATATATAGCCTAAAGCACATTCAGAAATATAAGGAATACTAGAACTTATGGCAGCATCTGCAAGCAATGCCATACTGCACTGACGTCTAATGTGTGTTAAATCCTTAGTTTTCTTTTTTCTGAATGTGATTAGGCAGTTTTTCCCTGGAAAAATAGTTTGTGTTCAGCTGGGGTATTTGCTTTTTCTCCATCAGTCTCTCCCTTTAATAATTGAAAACTACTGTTCATTATTTACACAAAACTGTCTTTTTCTGGTCTGCTTTCTATAACCTTTCCCCTCTGAAGAATTTTAAGAATTCCCTGACTTTCCTCTAGGGGATTTTATGCCTGCTTTATCCCAGATGTGGGATATAGACAAGGCTGAGGGTTTTTTCCAGTGTTCCTACATTTGAAAGACGTTCTTTTAACGTGTGAGCAGAGCTGGCACTGAAGAAAGGATTTTTAAGAAAGTTAAGTAGTTAAGAAAATATGTAAGCTTGGTGAGCTTGGTTTAAACGTCTGGCTTACTGAATTACACCAAAATCCCATATGCAAAATGAACAAGACAGTCGTTTCAAATACCAAGGGGAAAAAATCACGTGTGAAATTTCAGCCTTTTGATTCTGATATTTTATTTTCTGGTTGAAGGCATGTCAGTTTCGAGTCCTGGAAGATCCATGTAGGGCCTTTCACTGCACACTTGCTGGGGTCAGGTCAGGGAAGCCAGGGGGCTGTCAGGTGTTCATCAGCTGCTTTTGGTTTCTCTGTCCCCACCCTCTGCTCACACAAAGAAGTTATTTAGCCGGACTCATAGTGTTTTGTCTTCTTAGACACCTAGAGATATGTTGATCCTAATAGCTGTTTCAGAGTGTAGAATGTTGGGAAGTGGGGAGACGTCTGTATTAACTAAGACAGGATTTTCTCTTTTTTCCTAACGTCCATTCACATTCCCAGATGATGTTTTACCACCAGCTTTTGGTTTTGTGGTTTTCATATTAATGTCTAAAAAATACTGTAAAATCTAAAATTTTGTGTGATAAAATGTGAGAAGCATGCCAGGGAGAACTTGTCTTCCCTACTTGAGCAAATACACTGTTTCCCTAAGTCCAAAGTTCTGTTTTCCACAATGAATCCATGTGTGATATGTCGTGTTTAATTAATTAAATCGTTACGTTTTAGTAAGTTTCTCCTTGTTCAGAATTTTCTTGTATTTTTTTAAAAATCTAAATTCATAAGCTCTATTTGTCAATACTGAGACCTTTTCTAAGAAGGGAGGTCGTTCCTACCGTGTTTCCTGCTTCGCGGCGTTCCCCTGGCTAACGTGTCCTCTTCCTTTCTCCTTCTGCAGGATCTTTCGAAGATGGTTTGGCTGCCTTGGAGATTTGGAGATCTGATGCCACGATGAGGACTCATACACGGGGGGCTCCCAGTGTGTTTTTCATATATTTGTTTTGCTTTGTGTCAGCCTACGTCACCGACGAGAACCCAGAAGTCATGATTCCTTTCACCAACGCCAACTACGACAGCCACCCCATGCTGTACTTCTCCCGGGCAGAGGTGGCCGAGCTGCAGCTCAGGGCCGCCAGCTCACACGAGCACATTGCAGCCCGCCTCACCGAGGCTGTGCACACCATGTTGTCCAGTCCCCTGGAGTACCTCCCGCCCTGGGACCCCAGGGACTTCAGTGCCCGTTGGAACGAAATTTACGGCAACAACTTGGGCGCCTTGGCAATGTTCTGTGTGTTGTATCCTGAGAACATTGAAGCCCGAGACATGGCCAAGGACTACATGGAAAGGATGGCGGCTCAGCCTAGTTGGTAGATTTTTGTCTTTTACTTTTTACTGTATTGACTGTGCAATTTAAAGAACTGAATTCATATTCATATGAAATTTCAGAGTCTGGATTCTCACATACTTTGTGTGTGTGTGTGTGTGTGTGTGTGTATGTATGAATGAAGGGGAGGGGCTACCTGTAATTCGTGTGGGCAGGGGCTTATGAATGGTCCATAGTTTCAAAAGACCGAGTAAATTTCATGTTTAAAGTTAGAAGGGAAGTGTTTAGATACAACCTAACCAAAGAAAAAATAATTTGCTGAATTGAGTAAATTGTATCGTCTTGGTTGTTGAGAATTCCTCCCACCTTATTTAACAAACATATATTGCCACCATCTACCTCCTATTCTGATAGACCTCCAAATGGTTAATACTTTTTGCCAGCAGGAGATATCAGTCATTTAATATTTATTTGCACTTTATGACAATTAGGAGCTAAAAGTAAATGTGATAGGTTTAACTGGCAATTCATAAACAAGACCTTACCCAGTACCTATCAAATTGTCCAAACCTATAGGAATACCAGTTTTGAAGTTTAATTACATGAAGGATTCTAAGTATGTGATGATTTACTTTCAGAAGATCAAGATTTGAGAACAAATTTCTTGTCTCTTTTTGATTAGCCTAATTTATTTTGTCTATAATTAATGTGTCTACCTGTTAAAAAGAGATGGGATGAATTGATAAAACTAAGGATTCTATGAATATTCTTTTTTGTTTAATTGAAGTATCACTTAAATACGATCTTATATTGATTTCAAATATACAACACAGTGGTTTAAGAGTTTCCCATATTATTAAATCCTTGCCCTCACTAGTGCAGTTACTGTCTATCAGTATAGAAGGATGTTAGATTCTATGGGTATTCTTTTTTTGTTTCTCTGTATATTGATATCGAGACTCATTTGCTTTAATTTTACATAGCATGACCATATCAATTCTTCCACAAAGTTTCTACAATGTTTTTTTACATTTAGAGTTCTTCCTCTTTAAATAAACAGCCGTACTTTATTTATTTTTTATTTCTAAATTTTTTATTAAGGTATTATTGATATACACTCTTATGAAGGTTTCACATGAAAAAACAATGTGGTTACTACATTTACCCATGTTATCAAGTCGCCAACCATACCCCATTGCAGTCACTGTCCAGCAGTGTAGTAAGATGCCACAGATTCACTGTTTGCCTTCTCTGTGCTACAGTGTTCTCCGTGTGACCCCCCACACCATGTGAACTAAACATAATACCCCTCAATCCCCATCTCCCTCCCTACCGACCCGCCCTACCACACCCCTCCCCTTTGGTAACCACTAGTCCCTTCTTGGAGCCTGTGATTCTGCTGCTATTTTCTTACTTCAGTTTTGCTTTGTTGTTATACTCCACAAATGAGGGAAGTCATTTGGCACTTGCATTTCTCCACCTGGCTTATTTCACTGAGCATAATATCCTCCAATTCCATCCATGTTGTTGCAAATGGTAGGATTTGTTTCTTTCTTGCGGTTGAGTAGTATTCCATTGTGTATATGTACCACATCTTCTTTATCCATTCATCTACTGATGGACACTTAGGTTGCTTCCATATCTTGGCTATTGTAAATAGTGCTGCGATAAACATAGGGGTGCATATGTCTTTTTGAGTCTGAGAAGTTGTATTCTTTGGGTAAATTCAAAGGAGTGGGATTCCTGGGTCAAATGGTATTTCTATTGTGCTTTCGACAATAGTTGAAATAGCTTACATTCCCACCAGCAGTGTTCCCCTTTCTCTGCATCCTCGCCAGCATTTGTTGTTCTTAGTCTTTTGGATGCTGGCCATCCTTACTGGTGTGAGGTAATATCTTATTGTGGTTTTATTTTTATTTTTTATTTTTTTTGACGACCACATGTTTATTATGTACCAAGTGGAGACTTGGAATGGCCGATGGTCAAGGTTTATTTTCCCAGCCTGTAAGGAGTTTTCTATTTTTATGGGAAGATAAGAATATGTTACATGAGCCATTAAGCAAGCAGCTTCATGGAAGTCATCCAAAGGGTCCCGGAGGTTTCTAGAAGGGAGTGATGCATTTCTCCCAGGCTTGATTGAGTTGAATCACAGATGACCTCGAACTTCTGTCTTGATGTGCTCATGAGGCTGTGAGGAGTGACTCCTCATGTTTAAGCATGTCAGATTTAACAACCAGAGCCCGTTTCTCTACACTTTTTTTCTTTATTTAAAAGAGGGTTAAGACGCACTGATTTTTTTCATGGGGTCAATTTGTGTTCTGATAATTTTTCTTCAATAAATTATCTTTGTTGTAATTTTATCATTGTGGCTTTAATTTGCATTTCCCTGATGATTAGTGATGTGGAGCATCTTTGCATGTGTCTGTTGGCCATCTGAATTTCTTCTTTGGAGAATTGTCTCTTCATATCCTCTGCCCATTTTTTAATCGGGTTCTTTGCTTTTTGGGAGTTGAAGCATATGAGTTCTTTATACATTTTGGATGTTAACCCCTTGTCGGATATGTCATTTACAAATATATTCTCCTATACTGTAGGATGCCTTTCTGTTCTGTTAATGGTGTCCTTTGCTGTACAGAAACTTTTTAGTCCCTTGAGTTCATTTTTGCTTTTGTTTCCCTTGCTTGAGGAGATGCGTTCAGGAAGAAGTCACTCATGCTTATATTCAGGAGATTTTTGCCTATGTTGTCTTCTAAGAGTTTTATGGTTTCATGACTTTCATTCAGGTCCTTGATCCATTTCAAGTTTACTTTTGTGTATGGGGTTAAACAGTAATCCAGTTTCATTCTCTTGCATGTAGCTGCTCCTACAAGTTCAGATTTATTGGTTATTTGAGATGTATATAAATTTACTAGATAACTGGTATTTTATTCATGGTAGTATTGGTAAAAATAGGTATATCCCTATGGCATAACCAGTAACCCAAAAGCCAGTCTGTGATTTAGTAGAGTGAACAGTTGACTTCTTTCTCTTGATCTCATAGAAGCTGAAGGTCAGAAATTGAGAATTTACCTTTATATCTGGTTTATAGCTGCAGAAGTGATCCTAGCATAAAAAGCTGAGCTATTGGAACATTTGTCTCAGCAAGTACTGTTACTAGGTTGTAATTTTCAATGATTTATGGAAATTCTAACTTTTTGAAAGCTACCTCACCTAACCCCTAGACTACTAAATTTCCATCAACTTAAAGCACTGTTAATGTTTTTGTAGTCCAACTATCCCAGTTTAAATCAACTAAATCATATGCGCCCCCACTATGCACAAAGAAGTATGTTGTGGGTGTTGTCATTGTCTTGGGATATAGTTCACCTATATTTTGGTTTCAGAGACAAAAAAAGAAAGACTAGCTCTTACTTACCAAACAGATCAATAATTAATATTATGGAATTGAAAAATACTGCTTCCTACAATGGCTTCATCAGACTGAATACATTTACTATTTTCCTTGAAGAGCATTTCTACTTTATTGAAAACCAGCGACTAAATTGAGTTCATTCATGCATTCAAGTAACAATTATTGAGCATCTATTACCTGTCATGCACTGTGCAGGGTGTTGGAGATTCAAAGATGAAGAAATAGCCCAATAATTTGTAATTTGTACTTAGCATAAGGGGTGCAGACATTGGGTAGGTAGGGTTTTATCTTCATCTTAGAAATGAGTATAAGGATCACTTAAGGGGTTTTATTAGTTTTTGCTGATGACATGCTGAAAGGTGCGTATCATGCTTCACTCCAGGGCAGTAGAAAAGCACCAACTCTGGAGTCACGGTGCCTGGATTTGAATCCCAGCTCCCCACTCTTCAGCTATCTTACTTCAAACAAACTTGCTTAATTTGACGGGCCTTAGTGTCCTGATGTGTAAGGTGGCAATAAGAGCAGTGTCTACCTCATCGGGTTGTTAGGAGGATTAAATGAGATAATGTAAAGTACTTAGCAGAGTTCGTGTCACATAGTAAGCCTCTGTTAATCAGAATACTGACAATAATGTTAATAATGTTAATTATTGTTACTGTTATTTACTGAGTACTTAAACCCTGTTTGGTTTATAATTTGGTATATTAGAGTCTAAGGAAATAGTATTTGTTTGGGATTTATTTGGAGATTTTACTCATCATTGTTCAAATTGCTCTCACAACTAGAACACCTGTTTAATGACAAAATTTTCCTTCTGGCTTTGTTCCAGTAAAACTTCCAAGGATGCTCCCCTGGGCTCTTTTTATGCATATACAAATCTGATGGTAACACCAATGAGCAAGGCTTAGGGGAGAGTAATAATGATGTGTTTTTTGTCTGGTATTAAAGAGAAGTACATCTAAGATATAATACGTGCATATAAAGTTATTAATGTGGTTCATTTCACTTGAGTGTTTTGTTAATAAGAGCTAAAAGATACCTTCTACAGATCCATTATTTAAGAATCTTGGACCATTGTAAAAGCAAAGTTAAATGGAAAATATTATCGAATTATACAGATCTTCTTATATGTCCACCTAATAGAACATACTACAGAGGAGAAAGGGAATCTTGATAATGATGATGGTAGTGGTTAAAAAACATCGTTGTGCAGAACTTCTTTCTTCCTTAGCTTTATATTTGTGCATATCTCCAAGCACCCAGTTGATTGGGCACCACAGAGTGATAAGATCTATCCGTGTGCTCTATCTGCCTTTGGAGAGATGCCCACATTCTCCTTTGTTCTTCTGCCTTCTGCTAATGCCTATACATTCTTCGTAACAGTAACAGAGTGGTTTAAGACTGTTTGTAACTTAGTTCTAAAAATCAAAGTTTAAAAGATATTATTTTAAACTATATACAAAATAGCAAATTATTTTCAGCATCAACAATAATGTCTTTCACCTTTGAAGCAAGCCTTTTTCTTTCCTGTAGATCTTGTCTTCCAAATGAGAGCTAGGATTTGGGTAGCATTTGGTTCTGTGTCATATAAAACCTTGACTAGAACTTAATATGTAACCACTTTAAGAAAGTCTGATGAGCTGAGATCAAAATCTAGAGCTGGTAACAATACAAAATGCATTTTATTGCACTTAAGGTGAATTCATTTTTTTATGTAATATCACCTAGTCCCTAGAGCAAGTTATATGTATGCCAGTTGGTACATGAGGCTTTCTCATTTACAAATGGTTGCTTTCTGCATTCTATCCTTATACACATTTGGACCTCAAATAACTAAAAATTCTCCCTCAGTTTTTTTTCCTTCAAGAGCTTAAACTTTAAGGTAGGAAAATAATAAAAAAGCAGTTCTCTGTAGAGATTTAAAAGAGATTTCCAAAATAATCAATTTTTGAAGTTTTTAGAGTTTGCACATACTACTCTTTCCTAAAATTTCCATATGTATGTATATTTTTATTTACTTATTTGTATTTATTTCTACTCTACTTTTCTTCTCCGAAACTAAGGCAACATGAAATACAAGATTCAAATTAGAAGTAGGTGAGAAAGAAAAGAGGGAAGAAAAAGACTGGGGACGTCACCTGGACTAGGAATAAGCCAGTTGCTGAAACGCATCTTACCTACCATGAATGAGTTGCAAGAGCTCCCAGAGTTTTGTTAGCAGCAAAGAAATTAGGCTCATTTAGTTTGAAGTATAGAGTGCCCATGGGATTAAAAACATACCAGTTACTCTGTAGAACTATAAGGATCAGAAGGAATTTGCCAGACTGGACTGAGGGCAGGGCCATGTTTGTTTTGCTCATGCATGTATTCCCCAGCTCTTAGCATGGTATCAAGTAGGTTTCCATCGAATGATTGAATGAATACTGTAACATCCCTGGGTGGAGAATTTCCAAAGTGAGTTCACAAATGAAGGTGGAGAGGAGGGACATAGGGTTTAGCCCCAAGCTAGTCCAACTTCCCCTAGTCCAACTTCATCCTTCACTAGTATTTTGCATATGTAGAAAAGTGAGATAGCTGCATATTTCTCAGGTAGACTCCATATACATTGTGTATTTCAGCTGAGCTCATGGTGAGTGGGTTGTGGTCGCTTGCCATTACACGCCAGAGGAAGTTCTAACAGTGATCTTCTATAGCTAAAAACAAACAAATGAAAAACTCACTCAGGTGATTATTGGAAACACTACAGATCCAGAATCACTTAAGAAAGGCACAAATTGACCATATTTTACTTAATAGTGTGAAGAGATAAATGCATTTAAAAGAGATTAAAGATAGGACTGTAATAAAAAGAATTCGTTCAAGCTCCAGTTGATAGTGTATGGTTATCCCATGTATATTTCCAGTCACCAGCTTTTTGAGGCTTTTATCTAAGCAGTATGACTCCTGAATGGGCCTAGAACAGTGATCTTTGGAGGCAGAGCTGTGCTAGCATCTTGACTCTGCCATTTTGTTAGCCATACATTCTTTGGCAGTTTCTTTAACCTCTGTGAACCTCAATTTCTTCATCTATAAAATGTGGAAGGCTCTTCTGATGCAAGGCTGTTCTGAGGATTAAATGAGGTAATGCATGTTTAGCTCCTTGCATTATGTGCCTGGCACCTAGTTTTACTAAAAAGTCATTACACAGAAATAGGTACGAATGTGCAGCTTTATTCTCAAGGTTCTTGTTACATGGTACTCTATTTTACCTGCTGTGTCACTCTGGAGTTGTGTTTTTGAGAAACATTGGTTGTGAATCATTCTTTCCCCCTTTATAGTATTTTTGCTCACTTATCATCACAAAATAAATCACAGAGGAAAGAAATTACTTCACTCTTGCATTGGAGCCAGTCAGCTACAGGAAATCAGAACTGGTGAGGGAAACAAAGAAAGTTGAACTTTTGGACAGAGAAGTAATTATATTTCTATTTGCAGCAGACTCTGTATTAAATTCTTGCCAATTGATTACAAACTTCTGAAGAGTGATAGCTGAGAGTGTATTAGCAAAATAAAATAAAATAATAAAAGCAAAGTAAGGAGAGGAAAAAAGAAGAAAGAGAAGCCTCTGGCATATTGAAATGAACCAAGCAGTTTCATTCCTGTACCTTCCAAAATGAAGCGTGTGCCTCCCTTTCCCAGCCTCGCCTGCTGGGCTCCAAATGCAGTTCCCTACAGCTGTTGCACAGGCTTTTTACTTTCTAAATTACACTTTAAGGCTGGGAATCAAAGTGGGGAGGGTGTGGCTGGGTCCTACTATGTGGAGCTACAGCACTGGGAGTAAAAAGATGAAGTTTCTCTCTCATGACTTTGCAATGGAGAAGACTGGCAGGTTTAGCCCAGAATGCGCCTGGAATCCATTGGATTCTAGGAAACAAATCCAGTGGACTCGTCGAAACAAACGCTGGGCTCTCAGAAAACCCAGCCCGCAGTTCCCCTAGCTTTTTCTCATTCATGGTTTTCCTTTCTTTTACCTTCCTCCTCCCTCCCTTTCTGCCTCTCTTTTTCTCTGTTCCTTGCATTCTGTGACTGAAGAAAAGTAGTAGAAGGCTAGTGGTGGTGACTACCATGGCTTTTTTTGATGATCAGATTCTTTAAAATTTAGAGAAACACATGTTAGGAACCTGGCCAATTCACTTCTTGAACACTATTTTATAAGCAGGTTGTTGTCAGCATCATTCCAGATGAAGACCATGAGCAGGGGTCGAGATTAGGCGACCTGTGGTTGGAGGACACAGGTGAAGAGCTGCTAATTGAAGTGAAGTCAGACGCTGAGGGTAGTTTATCTTTTTTTTAAGAAAATTTCAGTGTCATTGATATACAATCTTATGTTGGTTTCAGATATACAATACAGTGGTCCAACACTTACCCATATTAAATCCTCACCCCCTCCAGTGTGGTCACTATTTATTAATGTAGTAAGATGTTACAGAATCTTTAACTGTATTCTCCATGCTGTTCTACTGTCCCTGTGACCAACCTATATTGTGATTGTGAATTATTGTGCCATTTAATCCCCTTCCCCTCCCCCCCACTCTCCTCAACCTCTCCCTCTTGGTAACCACTAGTCCCTTCCTGGTGTCTATGAGTCTACTGCTATTTTGTTCCTTCTGTTTTGCTTTGTTTTTATACTCCACAAGTGAGTGAAATCATTTGGTATTTGTCTTTCTCTGCCTGGCTTATTTCACTGAGCATAATACCCTCTAGCTCCATCCATGTTGTTGCAAATGGTAGGATTAGGATTTCCTTTCTTTTTATGGCTGAATAATATTCCATTGTGTATATGTACCATCTCTTCTTTATCCATTCATCTACTGATGGACACTTAGGTTGCTTCCATTTCTTGGCTATTGCAAAGAGTGCAGCAATAAACATAGGGATAGGGATGAATATGTCTTTTTGAATCACGGATTTTATTTTCTTCCGGTAAATTCCTAAGAATGGAATTACTGGGTCAAATAAAAATATTTCTGTTTTTAGTTGAAACTCCACATTGTTTTCCACAACAGTTGCACCAGTTTACATTCCCACTAACAGTGTAGGAGGGTTCCCCTTTCTCTGCATACTCACCAGCATTTGTTATTTCTTGTCTTTTGGACAGTGGTCATCCTCACTGGTGTGAGGTGATACTTCATTGTGGTTTTAATTTGCATTTCCCTGATGATTAGCGATGTGGAGTATCTTTTCATGTGCCTGTTGGCCATCTGAATTTCTTCTTGGGAGAAGTGTCTGTTCAGGTCCTCTGCCCAATTTTTAACCAATTTTTGTTTTTTGGGTGTTGAGGCATATGAGTTCTTTATATATTTTAGATGTTAACCCGTTGTTGGATATGTCATTTACAAATATATTTCCCATACTGTAGGATGCCTTTGTGTTCTGCTGGTGGTGTCGTTTGCTGTACAGAGCTTTTTAGTTTGATATAGTCCCACTTGTTCATCTTTGCTTTTGTTTCCCTTGCCCAAGGAGATGTGTCCAGGAAAAAGTTGCCCATGTTTATATTAAAGAGATTTTGCCCATGTTTTCTGCTAAGGATTTTATGGTTTCATGACTTACATTCAGGTCTTTGGTCGATCATCTGTAGAGTGTGATTGTTCACACATAGCCATCTGTTTCAAATAAATCTCCACTATTTCAAATGCAAGTGTGAGGATATAGTATGTTTCTTTCTAACGACAAATTTAAGCTGTTTTACAACAGTCATACACAATTGAAAGGAAGCCCAAGATTAATAAAGTTCTCTGTGGGATCTGTTTGTTGTTTGACTCTAAGATGCAGTACTGCTGCCACCCTTAACTACTCACTCTCTCCCACCTCCCACTCTTTTAGTGTAATTTGATGCCTATTTGAACACAATGTGGGCTTCCAGAGTTGCCAGGGGGGGCTGTGCTTAAGACCAGAGGAACCCTTGTCCCTCACTGATGGGGTTCTACGTCAGCAGCCCTCACCCCATATACATAAACAAGGGCAACGGGAATGGTCCACACAGCCTTTACAGTCCGCATCTTAAATTTCTAATACTAAAAACTTGTGAAGCATAATGTTTGACTTTTGTGCACTCCTTGGCCCGTATCTTGAGGAAAAATGTTAATTGGCAGATTCTGGATGTTTATCTGCATTCTCTTTCAGTGATGCTTCATAATCACTTTTTAAAAGTTGGCTTTATCTACTAGGTAAAATAAGTATTCAGTTCTAATACCACTTAAGATGTAGGGTTTTGCTGACATTAAGTTCTTACTAATGCTGTATAGCTTTGTAACTACTAGAGAGTACTAATGACATGGGTCCACCCAGAGAGTCTCTTCCACAGCCAAGTAGTCTGTTCTACCTGTTATCTTCAGAATGGCTTTTTACCTCTTCATCTCCTTCTGCCATATCCATTGAAGGGACACGTTTTAGCCATGCTTAGCCCAATCTCTGTCATCCTCACTTCTTTACCTTTCCGGTGTCAACATGCTTAGGACTGCAGGAGGAAACATAGTCAAGGACCTCATTGCTCATCCCACATAAGCCTGTGGTTTAGAAGCTTTATGTGCGGGATGGCTTGGAGGAGGGGAATGAGTTAGAATATTATGATATTATTCTAGGAAGGAAACAAAGACCACTGTTAAAGACAGTGAGGGTGCGGAGAAAAAGGAATTTAAGAGACATCTGGGACAGGGAAACTACACAGAGTTCGATTGGATAAGGGACCCTTTTTTCAAAGTGTGGTTCTTTCTTCAGAATCACATTGGTATTCTTAAAAGGAAAGATGCTTGTGCCCTACCCAGACTCAGTCAATCACCATCTCTTGGAATAAACCAAAGAAACTTCCCTTTTAACAAAGTCCCCCATGTGATTCCGAAGCACCCTAAAATTTAAATAGTAAAGGAAAGGGAGGTGTAAAGAATGGTACTTGGCTTTTATCTTGGGTGAATGGTTGCACAGTGATACCCATATAAGATAGGAAATACAGGAGAGAGAAAATAGTTCAGTTTTTTATTTTATTCATTTTTTATACATGGAGATATTAATTGACAGAAAGTACAAACCACGTCCACAGGGAGTGGGAGAACTATTAAATATGCCACTTTCACTTCTATAATATTTGTAGGAAATACACATCTTTGGTTACAGTTATATGTGCTCAGTGCAATATGAGTTTGTAATAAAAAGAACATAGAGGACATCTATGAGTAGCTAGTTTTGAAGAAATGGGCAATTAAAAAAAGACAAGTACATGTGCATAATGAAAAACAAAGTTTAATGTATAAAGATTTGCTAAAATCTTCAAGATATTTTTGCATGGTGATAAAAGCTATCGTCCCAACTTTAAGTGGTTTTACTATTTCATATTAAGCTAATAATTCTGTTTTATTTTTAGCCCATACTTATTGTATTTAAGTAGTTTTCTTATTACCATTTTACTTAGAATACAAGGAACGCCTATTTACCAAATGCCTCTTTAGCATCAACTGATGAAAATTGTATTTTTTCTCCTTTCATTTGTTTTGGTGCCAGATTATGTCAATTTCTAGACTTCAACATATTAATTTCCTAATAGTTCACTTTTTTTATGTGCCTTTTTGTGTCACTGTTTCTTCTGTCCACTTTATCTGTCTCACTTTGTCTCTGTTGATACCACCAACTGTATGGACAGATGAATCTCAAAGCCCTCGGCCCCTGTTACCATTACAAAGGCTCATTGGTACCCTTGCCAAGTATCTTGGGTCTTCTTACCACTGTAATGATTTGGACCCCCTGGCCATATCTGTGAACTCCATCTTGCACTGTCCCCTGCTCCATGGCTTTTGCACTGCCGCTGCTAAGCTTCGCAGAGGCTGTACCTGCAGCCATTTATTCCCTCCATCTCGTCTCTTCTGTTCTTCACTCTTGCTACCCTGAGTGCATTTTGCTATTGTTGTTTGTGTCGTTGGTGCATGTGGATGAGCTCTTCATGAAAAAGTATCTTTAGGTGAAAAAGAAAGATCAACCTGTCATCCGAATCACCATAAAACATGTCCTCATGTTTTAAATCTTTATTTTCTAGAATTTTGTGGTTTTAGCGTTTCAAGCTTTTCACTTGCAGGCATTGATGTGTGTTTCCTAGTGGTCCACTGGGACCATCTGTACTGGCATTTTCAGCTCTGCCTGAGTCTGGTGGCAGTACATTTGCAGACCAGCCCTGAGCTGGCCGTGGTGCCTGCCAGAATCCCACACTCATCCATCCCTTTCCTTCCAACCCAACACAGACGTTAGGATCCAGTTTAACTCCTTCTTCCTCCCTGGTAATTTCTCTAGCCCTTTATCCCATCAGTTCCCATACTTATTATTTTTCATGTCACTTGTTGGTTTCCAGTCGTAACTAGGTTATTTTCTGCTTGGTTCTCTGATCAGGAGTATATGTCTTCAAGATGCAACCTCAAAGAAACTTCTTTCTAGAAACCTCCTGGACTCCAACTTCTACCCATACCTTGGCCAGTGTGATTCAGATATGCCAGGAAATCTATGCAAACTCATATAGGATGTTTCACCCGCACTACAATTCTTGGTTTATTTGTTTGCCTCCCCGACTGGCACATAACTTTCCTGAGAGTATCACCGACATCCTGTTTTACCTTTGAGTCCTGAGAGCCAAATATGGTATATCAGCCACAAGGACACAATCTGATAAATTACATTGAATGCATGAGTGAATGAATGATCTTGTTTTGACTGAGAGTCAGCTTATCAGCAGCAGCCTGGGTCTGTCTGCACGTCTGAGTCTGATTTGGTGCCTCGTGCGCCGGGTGTGCTTGTGTTTGTTCGGCCTCGCTGTCGCCCTGAAGGCCTGCCTGTTGTTAGCCGGTGATCACAGACATGCTGCACCTTTGGCCCACTTGGAGGCCAGTAGGAGGTGTCAGGATGGTTCGGCAGTCTTGAATTACTGGCTCTTTGAAGTGCTTCTCCTTCACCCGGTGTGCTCTCCTCCCTAATCTCTGAACTTTTGGTGTCCAGCATCTTAACACTGTATGTATGTAACCTCAATATCATTTTTTTTTCAGTTTAAAACCACATGCTTCAATCTTTTAAATGAGTAGTAGTGATGTTAGGCAGTGGGAAGTGATAAGAGTAAAAACTGTGGAGCCTGGTTGCCTGTATTCTAATCCCATTTATGAGCTGTGTGAATGGAAGCATGTTCCTTGGCCTCTCTATGGCTGCAAATTGGTGATAAACACCTACCTCACAGTGTTGTTTAGAGGATTAAATGAGTTACTGAAACAGTACCTGACAAAGTATGTTAGCATTACTGTTTTCTTTACCTATTACTTTGCTTATATTTTATGTTCTTATAAATTGATGCTAACAGTGGCAGTTTTCATTTTTAATAAGTGTATGCACATATTCATTTTACATACATTTGTTGTGTAATTATTCTGTTCTTGGCATTGTGCTAGGTATTAGAAATACAAAAAAATACAAATTAAACATTGTGCCTTAAATTGTTGATCTCTGGAAGATATAAACTAATAGGCAGTATGGCTGCAGATGATAAGTGCTGTGATTGGGAAAGTGCCGTGTGTCGTGGAAAGACAGAGGGGTATTTTGCCCAACCTTTGAACATCAGAGAAGGCTTTCCTCTTGGAGCCTGAAGGCCAAATAGGATCAGCCAACTGGAGGGGGGAAGAGGGCATTTGTTCCAAGCAGAAGTAACTGACATTCAAAGGCTTAAGAAAGCAGAATGCTTTAGAGGAACTGAAATTCTGCTGTAGGGAGGAGACTAGCAAGCCTTGAGACTTTGGGTAGAAAGCCAGATATTGCAAGGCCTTGTCCACCATTTGGAGGAGCTTGGACTTTTCCTTACAAACATTGTGAGGCCATTGAAGGTTTTAACTGGGCAGTGACATGATCAGATTTGTGTGTGTGTGTGTGTTTTAATATTTTCATTGCAAAATAAAGTAGAACCCTAGACAAACAAATGTGTAGCTTCATAAAACAACTAAAGCAAACTAAATTTTTGCTACAATTTATGTGTGGAAGAATCCCAACCCTTTGACCTGCACGACTTCCCACAGTCTTGATATTGTCAATTGCCTGCTCAAGGTGCAGCGCCCAGAGGTCTTCCAGCCTTGGTATTTCCTGCAAACTGACAGCTGGAAGCCGAGGCTCGATCCAACTTAGTTCTGATCACTCTTGCCACCAGCAGAGCTGGTGGCTGCTCTCTCATCAGGAGGCATAAAATGGTGGCTGGTTTCTCCATGTGACATATGTGTGTCTTAGGAAGAATCTCTGACCCCATGTGAAGAGTCAGTTACAGAGGTCAAACCAGGAGGACCAGTTAGGCCTTTTGTGTTTATCCAGATGAGAGCTTCAGATAGGAGTGCTGAGAATGGAAAGAAATGATGGGTTCGATGAAGGGTAAAGAATTAGCCTGTATAAGACTTGACAACTGTATTTGAGGACAAAGAAGACAAAGATAGTTCTTTATGGAATGGTGAGAGGATGGTGGGACCTTTCGGTGAGATTGCAGCACGTGGAACTGTTGCAGAATGCTGATAATGGGTTTGGTTTGGGATATACTGAGTCTGAAGTGCCTGAAGACCCCAGTGAGGTCAAGTTCACATCTCTCAAGCATTATTTTTAGCTATTTCCTGTTTGCCAGGTGTGTATTTTCACTTAAAAAAAAAGTCACCAGAAAAAAATATTTTATCCAATATAAAATATGTTTTTAGTACAATGATGGTAGAAAATTGTAGAAAGGAAGTTCAAAGAAGGTCAGACCTAATTAAAGGAGGCCTACCACAATAAATAACTGAGTAACAACCAGCAGAATGAAAAGAAAAGGCAAGGCGCTAATGCAGCGTCACAGCCACATGGGTGTCTTCAGTCACTTCCTGGAGGTGAAGCCAAAATGAAACACCGACCAGGCAACACTCCAGGAAGAAAGCATCAGCTTGAGTGCATCATGCTGTTTCTTCTGAAGTTAAGAAATAAAAAGGAGAAAAAGCTTCTTGGTGAATTGTGGATTGGGGTATGGGCTTGTAACAATTATTGAGCAATTAAGTTTATTTCTGTGATTCATTTACACTGAATTCACTATTACCAGAAAAAAATCTTTGGAAAGGAGGAGATATGAATAAATCCACATGTATTGCTAAAACTTTGTATTAACATTAATATTTTCCTGCCCTAAACTTTGGTCATAATTTTGGAAAACCACATGGAGTTTACTATTTTACCTTCTTTGCAGAACCTGTTGACATGAGAAAGATTTCAAAGTTTTGCTAAATCCAGTTGGAATCTTCTCCTCTCTGCTTTTCTACTATGACTTGTCACTTAGTCGGAGAAGATGGAGGGAATGGGATCACATTCAGCTTTTGGGGTAGGGTCGACTTTTATTTTCAGTACGACAGATAACTCTAGGTCTAAAACTTGGGAATGTTTAATGCCCAAGGTATGCTCAAGATAGCTCAAAAGTTTGGCGCATAATTTAATTTTAGTTTATTCATTCTGTTTTGTGGCAACATCTGACATAGCACATCTCCAAATTTTTTTATGATTCACAAAAAAAAAAATTGTGGCTTTTTCCATTTTATTGCCAAATTACTTCCTAAGAGATACTCTTTGAAACTGGGTCCCTAGGACATGAAATAAAATAAACATTATGGGTACAAGGTGCTGTTCATAGGCATTGTTTTATTCTCTCTTAAATGTAAATGGCTTCAAAGCCAAACAAAATTGTCTTGGGTTTGAGTTGGGGAGTGAGAGATGTTTTCTTGTTTTTCCACACAACGATAAATTAATTTTGTTCCTGAATTGACTGCCTGGGCCTATTTGGTGTTTCACATCCTCCTCCTTTATCTAGTATCTCTGGTTGTTCTGGATTGCTTCCTGGTGACCTTACAGTGGGATTTTCCCTCAGTGCTGGCTCCAGACCCTGTGCTGGAAAGTTCTGTGGGCAGCTAGGTCTCAACCTGCAGGATGCACCTGACAAGCTGCTTGGTTGTGTCACCTTTATCCTTTAAGACAGTGGTTGCCACACCTTTTTTGACTGTGATCCATAATTGGAAACAAAGTTTACGTAACGACCCAAAATACACATAAATTTAACTCTACATATGTAAATATATAACTAAAGATTTCAAAAAATCATCCCTTGCATTTAAGTCATGCTGTGCACTCTACTATTTCTATTTCTATTCCATTACACTAAATTCCACTAAAAATATGCTGGCCATAACCCATTATAATCATCCATAATCTTTTAATAGCTTGTGATTTATTATTTGAAAACTCTGCCTAAAATTCAGATAAATAAGCGATTCCTTTTCAGAGAACTCCTTTTAAATGTCCCTCTTCTTGAACATCGCCAGTGAGGGGACTGCTTCACTCTTTGAGGTGGCCTCTTTATTCAATAATTCTAGTGTTTAGAGTACTTGTTCCTAAAATATATTAGGAAGCATCTTTTTTTTTTCATTAAGAAATAGTGCAAGCCTGTGATTAATGATTACATTTCATATTTCCAGGCCTGAGTGGAATAAATTTTGTAGCACTTTATTTCCTATTGGCACCCAGAATAAAATCAGCCACAGTTCATTCACTGTTTTGAAAAGGCAATTTCAGCAAAACCATTAAAAAGCATATTGTAAAAGAGAAGAATTTTGATAAAGCCTTAAAAAGTGGGAATCTTGGGTACATATTAACCTCACTAAGGAGAGACTGTAAGAGGAAATCAGATACTGTTCCGTGTGTCCTGCACCTTCAGTGCTCCCTCGTGTTGGTTTCAGCGTTTTCCGGCCATTAGGGCAGCAAGATTCAGCAATGTGAGGACAGTCTTTGCCATTGGTATGGTGTCCCTCTCCTTTTAAACTTCTCTGCCCTTTTGCAAACCATATTGTCAGAAGTTTAGGGGGTTGCTCTTCAAACCGAATGGGAGTTAACTGCATGTTCGGGCAGCAGTAGAGGGATGGTGGGTATGAGACGGCAGCGATGGCGGGTCAGAGTCTTTAAGGCCAGTGTATTCATTGCTAGGGCAGCCGTAGCAAATACCACAGATCGGGTAGTTGAAACAAACTGAAGCTGATTGTCTCACAGTTCTGGAGGTTGGAAGTCTGGAATCAAGATTTAGTAGGATCGGTTCCTTGTAGAGGCTTCAAGGGAGAAACTGCCCAGGCCCCTCTCCTAGCTTCAGGGGGCTGCAGGCAGCCTGCAGCGCTCCTTGGCATGTAAGCGCATATCTGCTTCTCATGCACATCACCCACCAGCAGCACGTGTGTGCTGCTTATCCCTCCATCCTTCCAGTGTGTCTGTGGTGGTCTGATGAGATGAGTATGAGGGGTTTGCCTATTTTAACAGGGTTGGGCTATTCTGTCTGTCTGACAGCTGAACCATATCATATATACTAATAGCTTTTCAATAGTGCACAACTTGTTTTTTTTTAAATTAAGGTATTATTGATATACACTCTTATGAAGGTTTCACATAAAAAAACAATGTGGTTACTACATTTATCCATATTATCAAGTCTCCACCCATACCCTAATGCAGTCAGTCTCCTTCAGGGTAGTAAGATGCCACAGATTCACTGTTTGCCTTCTCTGTGCTACACTATTTTCCCCGTGATCCCCCACACCATGTGTACTAAACATAATACCCCTCAATCCCCTTCTCCCACCTTACTCACCCGCACTCCCACCCCCCTCCCCTTTGGTAACCACTAGTTCCTTCTTGGAGTCTCTGAGTCTGCTGCTATTTTGTTCCTTCAGTTTTGCTTTGTTCTTATACTCCACAAATGAGGGAAATCATTTGGCACTTGTCTTTCTCCACCTGGCTTATTTCACTGAGCATAATATCCTCTAGCTCCATCCATGTTGTTGTAATGGTAGGATTTGTTTCTTTCTTATGGCTGAATAGTATTCCATTGTGCATATGTACCACATCTTCTTTATCCATTCATCTACTGATGGACACTTAGGTTGCTTCCATATCTTGGCTATTGTAAAAAGTGCTGCAATAATTACAATTAGCACACATAATGTAGTGGGGGTGAACACGGGAAAGACAGTATTTACAGAGAAGACAAGTATTGATTCTATAGCATCTTACTACACTGATTGACAGTGACTGTAATGGGGTATGTGTGGGGGACTTGATAATAGGGGGTCTAGTAACCATAATGTTGTTCAAGTGACTGTATTAATGATATCAAAATTAAAAAAAAAGTGCTGCAATAAACATAGGGGTGCATATGTCTTTTTGAATCTGCGAAGTTGTATTCTTTGGGTAAACTCCAAGGGGTGGGATTCCCGGGTCAAATGGTATTTCTATTTTTTGTTCTTTGAGGAACCTCCATACTGCTTTCCACAATGGTTGAACTAGATTACATTCCCACCAGCAGTGGAGGAGGGTTCCCCTTTCTCCACATCCTCGCCAGCATTTGTTGTTCTTAGTCTTTTGGATGCTGGCCATCCTTACTGGTGTGAGGTGGTATCTCATAGTGGTTTTAATTTGCATTTCCCTGGTGATTAGTGATGTGGAGCATCTTTTAATGTGTCTGTTGGCCATCTGAATTTCTTCTTTGGAGAACTGTCTATTCATATCCTCTGCCTATTTTTTAATCTGCCCATTATTTGCTTTTTGGGTGTTGAGGCATGTAAGTTCTTTGTATATTTTAGATGTTACCCCCTTGTTGGATATGTCATTTACAAATATATTCTCCCATAGTGTACGATCCCTTTTTGTTCTGTTGATGGTGTCCTTTGCCATACAGAAACTTTTTAGTTTGATGTAGTCTCATGAGTTCATTTTTGCTTTTGTTTCCCTTGCTCGAGGAGATGCGTTCAGGAAGAAGTAGCTCATGCTATTCAGATTTTTGCCTATGTGGTCTTCTAAGAGTTTTATGGTTTCATGACTTACATTCAGGTCCTTGATCCACTTCGAGTTTAATTTTGTATATGGGGTTAAACAATAATCCAGTTTCATTCTCTTACATGTAGCTGTCCAGTTTTGCCAACACCAGCTGTTGAAGAGGCTGTCATTTCCCCATTGTATGTCCATGGCTCCTTTATCATATATTAATTGACCATATGTGGTTGGGTTTATATTAGGGCTCTCTATTCTGTTCCGTTGGTCTATGGGTTGTTCTTGTGCCAGTAACAAATTGTCTTGATTATTGTGGCTTTGTAGTAGAGCTTGAAGTTGGGGAGCGAATTCCCCTAGCTTTATTCTTCCTTCTCAGGATTCCTTTGGCTATTTGGGGTCTTTGGTGGTTCCATATGAATTTTAGAACTATTTTCTCTAGTTCGTAGAAGAATGTTTTTGTTATTTTGATAGAAATTACATTGAATCTGTAGATTACTTTAGGCAGGATGGCCATTGTGACAATATCAATTCTTCCTATCCATGAGCACAGGATGTTTTTCCATTTATTGGTTACTTCTTTAATTTCTCTCATGAGTATCTTGTAGTTTTCAGAGTATAGGTCTTTCACTTCTTTTGTTAGGTTGATTCCGAGGTATTTTATTCTTTTTGATGCAATTGTGAATGAAATTGTTTTCCTGATTTCTCTCTCTACTAGTTCATTGTTAGTGTCTAGGAATGCCACAGATTTCTGTGTATTAATTTTGTATGCCACAACTTTGCTGAATTCAGATATCATATCTAGTAGTTTTGGAGCAGATTCTTTAGGGTTTTTTTTATGTACAATGTCATGTCATCTGCAAACAGGGACAGTTAAACTTCTTCCATGCCAATCTGCATGCCTTTTATTTCTTTGTGTTGTCTGATTGCTGTGGCTAGGACCTCCAGAACAATGTTGAATAGAAGTGCGGAGAATGGGCATCCTTGTCTTGTTCTCGATCTTAAAGGAAAAGCTTTCAGCTTCTCTCTGTTAAGTATAATGTTGGCTGTGAGTTTGTCATATATGGCCTTTATTATGTTGAGGTACTTGCCCTCTATACCCATTTTGTTGAGAGTTTTTGTCATGAATGGATGTTGAATTTTGTCAAATGCTTTTTCAGCATCTATGGAGATGATCATGTAGTTTTTGTCCTTATTTTAGTTGATGTGGTGGATGATGTTGATGGATTTTCCAATGTTGTACCATCCTTGCATCCCGGGGTTGAATCCCACTTGATCATGGTGTATGATCCTCTTGATGTATTTTTGAAGTAGGTTTGCTATATTTTGTTGAGCATTTTTGCATCTATGTTCATCAGGGATATTGGTCTGTAATTTTCTGTTTTTGTCGTGTCTTTGCCTAATATTAGTATTAGAGTGAGGCTGGCTTCATAGAATGAGTTTGGAAGTATTCCCTATTCTACTCTTTGGAAAACTTTAAGGAGGATGGGTATTAAGTCTTCACTAAATGTTTGATAAAATTCAGCGGTGAAGCCATCTGTTCCAGGTGTTTTATTCTTAGGTAGGTTTTTGATTACCAGTTAAATTTTGTTGCTGGTAATTGGTCTCTTCAGATTTTCTGTTTCTTTCTGGGTCGGCCTTGGAAAGGTGTATTTTTCTAGAAAGTTGTCCATTTCTTCTAAGTTATCCAGTTTGTTAGCATATAATTTTTCATGGTATTCTTTAGTAATTCTTTGTACTTCTGTGGTGTCCGTAGTAATTTTTCCTTTCTCATATCTGATTCTGTTTATGTGAGTAGACTCTTTTTCTTGATAAGTCTGGCTAGAGGTTTATCTGTTTTGTTTATTTTATTGAAGAACCAGCTCTTGCTTTCATTGTTTTTATCTATTATTTTATTCTTCTCGATTTTATTTACTTCTGCTCTAATCTTTATTGTGTCCCACCTTCCATAGACGTTGTGCCTCATTTGTTCTTTTTTTGTTATTTTATTAAGGTATTATTGATATACACTCTTATGAACATTTCTCATGGAAAAACAATGTGGTTACTACATTTCCCAAATTATCAAGTCCCCACTCATACCCCAATTCAGTCACTGTCCATCAGTGTAGTAAGATGCCACAGAGTCACTGTTTGCCTTCTCTGTGCTACACTGTTTTCCCCGTGACCCCCCACACCATGTGTACTAAACATAATACCCCACAATCCCCTTCTCCCACCATCCCCACCCGCCTTCCCACACCCCTCCCCTTTGGTAACCACTAGTTCCTTCTTGGAGTCTTGAGTCTGCTACTATTTTGTTCCTTCAGTTTTGCTTTGTTGTTATACTCCACAAATGAGGGAAATCATTGGGCCTTTGTCTTTCTCCACCTGGCTTATTTCACTGAGCATAATATCCTCCAGCTCCATCCATGGTGTTGCAAATGGCAGCATTTGTTTCCTTCTTATGGCTGAAAAGTATTCCATTCTGTATATGTACCACATCTTCTTAATCCATTCATCTACTGATGGACACTTAGGTTGCTTCCATATCTTGGCTACTGTAAAAAGTGCTGCAATGAACATAGGGGTGCATATGTCTTTTTGAATCTGAGAAGTTGTATTCTTTGGGTAAATTCCAAAGAGTGGGATTCCCGGGTCAAATGGTATTTCTATTTTTAGTTTTTTGAAGAACCTCCATACTGCTTTCCACAATGGTTGAACTAATTTGCATTCCCACCAGCAGTGGTAGGAGGGTTCCCCTTCCTCCACATCCTCGCCAACATTTGTTGTTGTTTGTGGTTTGGATGTTGACCATTCTTACTGGTGTGAGGTGATATCTCATTGTGGTTTTAATTTGCATTTCCCTGATGATTAGTGATGTGGAGCATCTTTTCATGTGTCTGTTGGGCCTCATTTGTTCTTCTTTTTCTGGTTTTGTTAATTGTGAGTTTAGACTGCTCATATGGCATTGTTCTTTTTCCTGAGGTAGGCCTGTATATCAATATACTTCCCTCTCAGTACTGCCTTCTCTGCATCACACAGATTTTGCGGTGTTGAATTATTGTTGTCATTTTTCTCCATATTTTGCTTGATCTCTGTTTTTATTTTGTCATTGATCCATTGGTTATTTAGGAGCATGTTGTGAAACCTCCATGTGTTTGTGGGATTTTTCATTTTCTTTGCATAATTTATTTCTAGTTTCATACATTTGTGGTCTGAGAAACTGGTTGGTACAATTTCAATCTTTTTGAATTTACCGAGGCTCTTTTTGTGGCCTAGTATATGATCTATTCTTGAAAATGTTCCATGTACACTTGAGAAGAATGTGTATTTGGCTGCTTTTGGGTGTAGAGTTGTGTAGATGTCTGTTAGGTCCATCTGTTCTATTGTGTTGTTCAGTGCTTCTGTCTCCTTACTTATTTTCTGCCTGGTTGATCTGTCCTTCAGGGTGGGTGGAGTGTTGACGTCTCCTAGAATGAATGCGTTGCATTCTATTTCTCCTTTTAATTCTGTTAGTATTTGTTTCACATATGTAGGTGCTCCTGTGTTGGGCACATAGATATTTATAATGGTTATATCTTCCCCTTGGATTGACCCTTTTATCATTATATGATGTCCTTCTTTGTCTCTTGTGACTTTCTTTGTTTTGAATTCTATTTTGTCTGATACAAGTACTGCAACTTCTGCTTTTTTCTCCCTATTAGTTGCATGAAATATCTTTTTCCATCCCTTCACTTTTAATCTTTTAGTCTATGTATGTCTTTGGGCTTAAAATGAGTCTCTTGTAGGCAGCATTTAGATGGGTCTTGTTTTTTTATCCATTCAGTGACTCTATGTGTTTTGATTGAAGCATTCAGTCCATTTACATTTAGGGTGATTATCGATAGGTATGTACTTTTTGCATTGCACACTTTAGATTTGTGGTTACCAAAGGTTCAAGGTTAACTTCCTTACTATCTAAGAGTCTTACTTAACTCAATTAATATGCTATTACAAATGCAATCTAAGGGTTCTTTTTTTTTTCTCCTCCTTTTTCTTCCTCCTCCATTCTTTATATATTAGGTTCATATTCTGTTCTCTTTTGTCTATCCCTTGGTTGACTTTGGGGATAGTTAATTTAATTTTGCATTTGGTTAGTATTTAGCTATTCTACTTTCTTTACTGTGAATTTATTACCTCTGGTGACAGCTATTAAATCTTAGGAACACTTCCATCTATAGCAGTTCCTCCAAAATACACTATAGAGATGGTTTGTGGGAGGTAAATTCTCTCAGCTTTTGCTTATCTGGAAATTGTTTAATCCCTCCTTCAAATTTAAATGATAATCTTGCCGGATAAAGTATTCTTGGTTCAAGGCCCTTTCATGCCACTCCTTTCTGGCCTGTAAGCTTTCTGTTGAGAAGTCTGATGATAACCTGATGGGCTTTCCTTTGTATGTGATTGTATTTCTTTCTCTGGCTGCTTTTAATAGTCTTTCCTTATCCTTGATCTTTGCCATTTTAATTACTATATGTCTTGGTGTTGTCTCCTTTGGTCCCTTTTGTTGGGAGATCTGTGCATCTCCATGGCGTGAAAGACTATCTCCTCCCCCAGATTGGGCAATTTTTCAGCAATTACCTCCTCAAAGACACTTTCTATCCCTTTTTCTCTCTCTTCTTCTTCTGGTACCCCTATAATGCGAATATTGTTCCGTTTGGATTGGTCACACAATTCTCTCAATATTCTTTCATTCTTAGAGTTCCTTTTTTCTCTCTGTGCCTCAGCTTCTTTGTATTCCTCTTCTCTAGTGTCTATTTCATTTATCGTCTCCTCCCCCATATCCAATCTGCTTTTAATACTGTCCATAGTGTTCTTCAAACATTGGATCTCTAACCGCAATTCATTCCTGAGTTCTTGAATATTTTTCCGTACCTCCATGAGCATGTTATTGATTTTCATTTTGAACTCCCTTTTAGGAAGATTCATAAGGTCAATGTCATTTAAATCTTTCTCAGGAGTTAATAATTTTACTCCGAAGCAGGTTCCTTTTACATTTCATATTTGTATATGGCGCCCTCTAGTGCCCAGATGCTCTACTCCCTGGAGCTTCTCTGCCCCTGAAGCAATGTTGGGGGTCACAGGGGAGTGGTATTGGTGCCTTGGGGTAGGAAAGATCTGCTTCCTGGCTGCTATGCCTGTCTCCACTGCCTGAACCAGTCGGCCGAGCATTCAGGTATAAGCCTGTATTCTTTGCGTTTGTAGTTGCTGTAGACAGATCTTCCCTCTGGGTGGCCTAACGCCAGGGTAGGATTGGCCAGTTTCCGAGCCAGGTGGGGCTGGCCTGGAGAAAGGCACAGTGGGCTGCGTATCACAGAGGGGGTCCTTGGAGCTGTATAGCCAGCCAGGGAGCTGGAGCACCTGAAGATCGTCTAAGGAGGAAGATTTCTTTTTCCTCCTTAAATATGAGAGTCTATATGGCAAAGCTCCTAACCTGCTGGGCAGAGTGCACCCAGACAATTTTGTCTACCTGTCCTTTCTCCTGAGATGTAAGCTCTGTACAATCCTTTCCCCTTTATACCCCATCTTGCTAAGGGCTTCCTTGTTAGAAAGTCTCTCCAACTGCCCGACTTTCTTTCATCTCAGAGCAGCTGGATATGGATCCCTGCTTTCCACAAGTGGCTGGAATCTCAGTCTCTCCAGGAATTCTGCCTATCTTAGCTTTCCAATCCTGTAATCATGAGAGTATCATGTGAGCACCATGAAATGTAGGTTTGTGCTCCCAGAGCAGATCTCTGGAGTTAGGTATTCAGCAGTCCCAGGCCTCCACTCCCCCCTGCTCTGTTTCTCTTCCTCCTACCAGTGAGCTGGGGTGGACGAGGGGCTTGGGTCCTGCCAGGCCACTGCTTTGCTACGTTACCCTGTTCTGTGAGGTCTGCTCTTTTTTCCAAATGTATGCAGTCCAGCACAGTCCTCTTTCCTGTTGCTCTTTCAGGATTAGTTGTATTAATTATATTTTCGTATTATATGCGGTTTTAGGAGGAAGCCTGTGTCTCACCTCTCACGCTGCCATCTTTAATCCAACCTCCACAACTTGTTTTCTTTAGGATTAATAACAATTTCTTGTTTTATTTGTCTAGTGTCCTATATATTTATCACTAATTACCAACCAACTCTCACTCAGTTATGTAACTCTTCTCTAAATCTGTTCTTACCAGATATTCTTAATAAAACATTACAGGTTTCCCCTGCTATCTGCAAGTAGAGTGTCCCTGTGAAAGCTTTCATGAGCAGAAATGCCGTAAAGGAAAGAAGCAATTACCACTAATTAAGTTGGAAAAGTTTTGGAGTACTCCCAGATCCCCCCCAAAAAATCTCTTTTAGGTTTTCATGATATCTTAGGACACATCTTGGTAATAGATGCACAAAGTAAATCAAGATAAAGCACAAATTCTCAGAGACACAGTTCCAGGCTGGGGCACCTTGATACTGAGAAGGTGAGTATAGCTCCCAGTTGGTGGGGCCAGTCCCTGCTCGGAATGCAAGCTGCCTCCAGAACAGCTCACTGCAGAACCAATGCTGCCCTTCTTCATAATGGTGACCCTTTTCTTACCTTTTTTCCTAAAAGAGTAAATCCTTTTCAGACTTCTTTCAGTTGGTGAAAATGGGTCCTAATGTAGGTCTTTCATAAAAACGAATTGGTATAATATGAACTTTAAAAAACTGGGGATACCTGTATTCTTAAAAATTCATCGTCTTGATGAGGTAACCGCTAGAGCCTTTTGACGTGCTGAGATTTAGGTCTACACAGGTTGTTCTTTTCTAGCTTGTGTTGGATTCCCCCCCGTGACACGAGTGTCATGTTGTGTTCTTTTTTGGTATACGTCTTAATTGATATTGGTCTCTGAAACTTTGAGCCTCTTTTCCATGCCATCAGAGCTACAGATTCTGGGGCGACATGTCCTTGTCTGGGGGAGTCTGTTTCCATCCATTAATAAACACTTGGTGATCTCTTTCAGTCTGAAACTCATGCCTTGTAGTTCTTGGAAATTTTCTCCATATATTTTATTTCTTCCCTGTTGTTATTCTTTGTTTTATTTTTTGGTTCTCTTATTCAGATATTCAACGTTTGGGGCCAATCTAATTTTCTTTCCTCTCCTCTCCTTTTTCTATTGCATTGTCTGATTTTGCTGCTGTCTTGAGATTTCTTCAGCTTTCCTTCAGTCCTTCTGTTAAGCTAGTCTTCCTGCTATTTTCTTTCCATTTTCAAGACTTTTTGGATTCGGAATTTTTTTTCTAACTGCGTAATTTAATTCCTCCCAAGGTGCATTTATCATTTTGTTAATTTGGGCCTCCTCTTTCCTGTTACAGGATTTCCTTAAATCTCTAATGGTCATTCCTTGCTCACTCCTATGTAAGAGTGGGGTTTTATGTGAGTTTCCTATTGTTGCCATAATGAATTACCACAAATGTAGTGACTTAAAACAACACAGACTTATCTTACACTTCTGTAGTTTGGGAGTCTAACGTGGGTCTCACTGGGTTAAAATGAAGGTGTTAAAAGGCCTGCACTCCTTTCTGGAGGATCTAGGGCAAGGTTTATATCCTTAACTTCTTGCAGCTTCTAGAGGCCACATAAATTCCTTTGTTCTTAGCTCCCTTCTGCAAACTCCAAGCCAGCACTTTTTAAAAATTTATTTCGGTATCATTAATCTACAATTACATGTGCAACATTATGGTTATTAAACTACCCCCTTCATCAGGTCCCCCCACCAACCCCATTACAGTCACTGTCCATAAGTGTAGTGAGATGCTATAGAATCACTACTTGTCTTCTCTGAGTTGTACAGCCCTCCCCCGTGCCCCCCAACATTATGTCTGCTACTCGTAATGCCCCTTTTTCCCCCTTGTCCCTCCCTTCCCACCCATCCTCCCCAGTCCCTTTCCCTTTGGTAACTGTTAGTCCATTCTTGGGTTCTGTGAGTCTGCTGCTGTTTTGTTCCTTCAGTTTTTTTTTCTTTGTTCTTATGCTCCACATATGAGTGAAATCATTTGATACTTGTGTTTTTCTGCTTGGCTTATTTCACGGAGCATAATACCCTCTAGCTCCATCCATGTTGTTGCAAATGGTAGGATTTGTTTTCTTCTTATGGCTGAATAATATTCCATTGTGTATATGTACCCAAGCCAGCACGTTTTATCTAGTATTTCCTCTAGTCACATCTCCCTCTGATCACAGCCAGGAAAGATTCTTTGCTTTTAAGGATCTATGTGATTCGTTTTGGTTTACACACATAATCTAGGATAATCCCCCACCACAAGTCCTTTATTTAATCACATCTGCAAAGTCCCTTTTGCCATGGAATGTAATACGTTCATAGATTCTGGGAATTAGGATGTGGACATTTTTGAGGGACCGTTATTCTGCCTGCCACATGTTCTAAACAGCTGATTGTCCACTCTGTGTGTGTGCATATGGGTGGGGCAGGGGGTGGGGATGGGGTTCTGTGCACCGTAAGGTTGATAACCATTTGACCAAACCTTTTCCTTGGAACCCTTGATGTCAGAATCTTGATTTGATTTGATTTTTTTTTACAATTTATTTTGGTATCTTTAACTTACAATTACATGTGCACTATTATGGTGATTAAACTACCCCCTTCATCACGTCGCCCCCACCAACACTATTACAGTCACTGTCCATCAGTGTAGTGAGATGAGAATCACTACTTGTCTTCTCTGAGTTGTACAGCCCTCCCCATGCCCCCCCTACCTTACGTCTGCTAATCGTAATGCCCCTTTTACCCTCTTATCCCTCCCTTCCCACCCTTCTTCCCCAGTCCCTTTCCCTTTGGTAACTATTAGTCCGTTCTTGGGTTCTGTAAGTCTGCTGCTGTTTTGTTCCTTCAGTTTTTTTCTTTGTTCTTATACTCCACATATGAGTGAAATCATTTGATACTTGTCTTTTTCGGCTTGGCTTATTTCACTGAGCATAATACCCTCTAACTCCATCCATGTTGTTGCAAATGGTAGGATTTGTTTTCTTCTTATGGCTGAATAATATTCCACTGTGTATATTTACCACATCTTCTTTATCCATTCATCTATGGATGGACACTTAGGTTGCTTCCATTTCTTGGCTATTGTAAATAGTGCTGCAATAAACATAGGAGTGCATCTGTCTTTTTGAAACTGGGCTGCTGCATTCTTAGGGTAAATTCCTAGGAGTGGGATTCCTGGGTCAAATGGTATTTCTATTTTGAGTTTTTTGAGGAACCTCCATACTGCTTCCACAATGGCTGAACTAGTTTTCATTCCCACCAGCAGTGTAGGAGGGTTCCCTTTTTTAAAGATACACATTTAGTTAAACTAGGTAACACTTTTTATAGCATGATATTATTTATTTTTATTGAAGTGTAGTAAATATACAGTATTATATTGGTTTCAAGTATACAACATTGTGATTTGACAGTTATCTACATTATTAAATGATCGCCCCACAAGTGTACCACTACCTGTCCCCATAAAATGGTGTTACAGAACTGATGCTGCTGTACTTTCATCCCCAAGACTAATTTATATTGTGATTGAGAATATATCCTCTTCACCTATTTACCCAGCCACCCAACCCGCCCCACCCATGGTAATCACTAGTCACTTCTAGTGTCTAGGAGCAATAGCTATTTTATTTTGTTTTTAGATTCCAACTATAAGTGAAATCGTATGGCATTTGTCTTTCTCTGCCTGGCTCATTTCACTTAGTGTTATACCATCTAGGCCCATCGATGTTGTTGCAAATGGCATGATTCTTTCTTTTTTATGCCTGAATAACATTCCATTGTGTATATGTACCATATCATGAGCCATTCTTCTATTGATGAACACTTCGGTTGCTTCCAAGTCTTGGCTATTGTAAACAATGCAACAATAAACATAGTTGTACATATATCTTTTCAAATCAGGGATTTTGTTTTCCTCTGATAAATTCCCAGAAGTGGAATTACTGGGTCGTATGGTGTTTCTATTTTTAGTTCTTTGAAGAATCTCCATACTCTTTCCATAGTGGCTGCACCAATTCACATTCGCAGCGACAGTGTAGGAGGGTTCCCTTTTCTCCACAGCCTCACCAACACTTGTTTTTCCTTGTCTTTTGGGTAGTGGGCATTCTAACTGATGTGAGGTGATATCTCACTGTGGTTTTGATTTGCATTTCCCTGAAAATTAGTGATGTGGGGTATCTTTTCATGTGCGTGCTGGCCATTCTGTATGTCTTCTTCAGAAAAATGTCTCTTCAGGTCCTCTGCCCACTTTTCAAACAGGTTATTTATTTGGTACTGAGTTTTATGAGTTCTTTATATATTTTGGATTTTAGCCCCCTATCAGGTAAGTCACTTAGGAACATATTCCCCCATACTGTAGGCTGCCTTTTTTTTCTGCTGATGGTGTCCTTTGCTCTACAGAAGGTTTCTAATTTGATGTAGTCCCACTTGTTTTTGCTTTTGTTTCCCTTGCTCTGGGAGATGTATACAGAAAAAAAAAATTACTCATGCTAAAGTTTAAAAGATTCTTGCCTATATTTTCTTTTCAGAGTTTTCTGGTTTCATGTCTTATATTTATGTCTTTAATCCATTTCAAGTTTACTTTTGTGTATGGGGTTAGACAGTAATCAAGTTTCATTCTCTTGCATGTATGTATCTCTCTAGTTTTCCCAACAACATTTATTGAAGAGACTTTCTCCCCGTTGTATATTCTTGCCTCCTTTGTCATATATTGTCAACATCTTTAGATATTTATTCTAAGTTATAGAGTACTTACCCTTAATGTATCATATTATAATGGCAGTAGATGATGTGTTTTTAATTTTGCATGTTATAAAATTTATTTTGAGTTTTAGAAGATAAATATATAGATACACACAATTTTTATAACTGATCAGTTATTGTCAGAGCTAACATTATAAATTGACATTTTTTCCTGAACTTTTTAACTTGAAAAATTTCAAACATAGAATTTAAAGAACTATGTAATTAATATCTACTTACATACTCAATTCCTGGATTAAACCATTATTGATATTTTCAGAGAACCAATTTTGCCTTTGTTGATTTTCTCTTATTAACTTGTCTGTTTTGTATTTAATAGACTTTCTCTTACCTTTATTTTCTGTTTTCTACTATTAACATTGGATTTAATTTGCACTTCTTTTTCTAGCTTCTAAAGATAGAAGCTTAAATAATTGGTTTTATACCTTTTCTTTTCCAATATAAACCTGGTAGTACCATAAAATTTTCTCTAAGGACTGTGTTAGCTATATGCCACAACTGCAGACATGTTGTAGTTTTCATTATCATTTGTGATCATTTATAATTATTTTTGTGATTTCTGATTTGATCCCTGAGTTATTTAGAAGTGTGTTTCTTTATATGTATTTGACTTTCCTCACTAATTGTTATTGAGCACTAATGTGACGCCCTAGTTGTAAAAGCATACGGAAATGTTTTCAGTCCTGTGATATTTACTGAGATTTGTTTTATAGCCTTGCAACACTAAGGAGATTCTGGTGAATATTCCACATGCCCTTAAAAGAATTTGTATTCTTTTTACAGTCTTGGATGTAATGTTTTATAGGGATCAATTAAGTCAAGTTGAATGATAGTGCCCTTCAGATCTTTTATATTCTTATTAATTTTTTGTCTTATTGTTCTATCAATTTATAGAAGAAGAACATTAAAATCTCCAACCAAAATTGCAGGTCTGTCTTTTCCTCCTTTTAGTTCTGCCAATTTTTGCTTTATATATTTTTTAATGACAATTAGTAAGGTACACAAATACTTAGGATTGGTATATTTTCATGGCCAATTGACACATTTTCATTATAAAATATGTATTTTTGTTTCTGGAAATAACCCCTTATCATGAAGCCTACCTTGATACCTGCATTTTTATTCTTAGTGCTTGCATGATTTATCAGCTCTCATCCATTAACTTAAAATCTGACTGTGTCTATATGTTTAAAGTATGGCTCTGTAAATGTATTTCCATTTTGCTTTTTTAAAATCCAGTCTGGCAAAAGATATAGAAAGATGGCAGCGTGAGCAGGGTGGCAGAAATGTTCTCCCAAAACCATATATATTTTTGAAAATACAACAAATACAACTATATCTAAAAGAGAGACCAGAAGATACAGTACAACAGCCAGGCTACATCTATATCTGTGAGAACACAGCATCTCACGAAGGGGGTAAGATACAAAGCCGTGACCTGGCAGGACCCGAGCACTCCCCCCACCCAGCTCACTGGTGGAAGGAAAAGAGTCAGAGTGGGGAGGGAGTGGAAGCACAGGACAGCTAAATAACCAGCCCTAGTAATCTGCATTGGGAGCACAGACACACATTGCATGGTGTACTGGATATTAGAGAAACGGAAGGGCAGGATCCAAGATGGAAGGGGCACTGCCCTTGCAAGAGAACACACCTGGTATGGCTTCCACCGTGCCCCTCTGCCCCCCTCCCCGTGCAGTGCTCTGTGCCAGCCTGAGGGCGGCCCCGCCCATGGCAGCTCAGGGGATTATCCCAGAGACTGACTCCCAGTGTGCGGGTAACCAGCACAGACAGTGGAGAAGGGCAAGGCGAACAACAGCAGGAAGGGACTTTGTTCTCCCAGCTGACACACGTGCCACCTGCCTGCAAACACTTCCATCCACATGAAAAGGCAGAAGAATCTGGTCCAGTCAAAAATCATTCAGTCAACCCAAAGAGAGGGCCTGGTGGGATAGATATGACCAATCTTCCTGAAAAAGAATTCAAAAGAAAAGTCATAACCATGCTGATGGACCTACAGAGAAATATGCAAGAGCTAAAGGATTAAGTTGGGAGGGAGATAACAGAAATGAAACAATCAATAGAAGGACTTGAGAGCAGACTGGACGAGGTACAAGAGACTGATAATGGAATAGAAATCAGAGAACAGGAATACAGAGAAGCTGAGGCAGAGAGAAATAAAAGGATCTCTAGGAATGAAAGAATATTAAGAGAACTGTGTGACCAATCCAAATGGAACAATATTCTCATTATAGGGTTACCAGAAGAAGAAGAGAGAGAAAAAGGGATAGAAAGTGTCTTTGAAGAAATAATTGCCGAAAACTTCCACAAGCTGGGGAAGGAAATAGTCTCTCAGACCATGGAAGCCCACAGATCTCTCAACACAAGAGACCCAAGGAGGACAACACCAAGACATATAATAATTAAAACAGCAAAGATAAAAGACAAGGACAGAGTATTCAAGGCATCCAGAGAGAGAAAAAAGATCACCTACAAAGGAAAACCCATCAGGCTATCATCAGACTTCTCAACAGGAAGCTTACAGGCCAGAAGAGAATGGCATGATATATTTAATGCAATGAAACAGAAGGGCCTTGAACCAAGGATACTGTATCCAGCACAATTATCATTTAAATTTGAAGGAGGGATTAAACAATTCCCAGACAAGCAAAAATTGAGGGAATTTTTTGGGACTGCTCAAAATGGAAGCACTCCTAAGACTAAATAGATGTCACTAGAGAAAATAAAATCATAGCAAAGAAATCAGACCATCCAAACACTAACTAAAGGCAAAAAATAACTATCCACAAAAATAGTCAAAGGTAAGAGAAAAGAGCACAGAGTAGAACACCTAACATATAAAGAATGGAGGAGGAATAAGAAGGGAGAGAAGTGAAGAATCATCAGACTGTGTTTCTAATAGCTTAAAAAGAGAGTTAATTTACATGGTTAGATAGTAAAGGAGTGACCCCTGAACCTTTGGTAATCAGAAATCCAAAGCCTGCAATGGCAACAAGTACATATCTTTCGATAATCACCCTAAATGAAAATGGGCTGAATGCACCAATCAAAAGACCCAGAGGAATAGAATGGATAAAAAAGCAAGGCCCATCTATATGCTGCTTACAAGAGACTCACCTCAAACCCAAAGGTATACACAGACTAAAAGTGAAGGGATGGAAAAAGTTATTTCCTGCAAACAATAGGGAGAAAAAAGCAGGTGTTGCAGTACTTGTATCAGGCAAAATAGACTTCAAAACAAAGAAAATAACAAGAGCTAAAGAAGGACATTAAATAATGATAAAGGGGGCAGTCCAACAAGAGGATATAACCATTATAAACATATATGCACCCAACACAGGAGCGCCAACATATGTGAAACAAATACTAACAGAATTGAAGGAGGAAATAGACAACAATGCATTCATTTTAGGAGATTTCAACACACCACTCACTCCAAAGGATAGATCAACCAGGCAGAGAATAAGTAAAGACACAGAGGCACTGAACAACACACTAGAACAGATGGACCTAACAGACATCTACAGAACTCTACACCCAAAAGCAGCAGGATACATATTCTTCTCAAGTGCACATAGAACATTTTCCAGAATAGTCCACATACTAGGCCACAAAAAGAACATTAGTAAATTAAAAAAGATTGAAATTCTACCCACCAACTTCTCAGATCACAAAGGTATAAAACTAGAAATAAATTGTGCAAAGAAAACAAAAATGCTCAGAAACACATGGAGGCTTAACAACATGCTCCTAAATTACCAATGGATCAATGACCAAATTAAAACAGAGATCAAGCAATATATGGAGACTAATGACAGCAACACAAAGCCACAACTTCTGTGGGATGCAGCAAAGGTAGTTCTAAGAGGAAAGTATATTGCAATCCAGGCCTATTTAAAGAAAGAAGAACATTCCCAAATGAACAGTCTAAAGACACAATTACTGAAATTGGAAAAAGAAGAACAAATGAGGCCCAAAGTCACCAGAAGGAGGGACATCATAAAGATCAGAGAAGAAATAAACAAAATTGAGAAGAATAAAACAATAGAAAAAATCAATGAAACCAAGAGCTGGTTCTTTGAAAAAATAAACAAAATAGATAAACCCCCAGCCAGACTTATTAAGAGAAAAAGAGAATCTACAGACATAAAGAGAATCAGAAATGAGAAAGGAAAAATCATGATGGATCTCACAGAAATACAAAGAATTAGAGAGTACTATGAAAATCTATATGCTAACAAGCTGGAAAACCTAGAAGAAGTGGACAACCTCTTAGAAAAATACAGCCTTCCAAGAATGACCAAGGAAGAAACAGAAAATCTAAACAGACCGATTCCCAGCAACAAAATTGAATTGGTAATCAAAAAACTACCCAAGAACAAATCCTGGGCCAGATGGATTCACTGCTGCATTTTATCAGACATATAGAGAAGACATGATACCCATTCTCCTTAAAGTTTTCCAAAAAATAGAAGAGGAGCGAATACTTCCAAACTCTTTCTATGAAGCCAGCATCACTCTAATACCAAAACCAGGCAAAGACCTCACCAAAAAAGAAAATTACAGACCAATATCCCTGATGAACATAGATGCAAAAATGCTCAACAAAATATTAGCAAACCGAATTCAAAAATACATCAAGAGGATCATACACCATGATCAAGTGGGATTCATCTCAGGGATGCGAGGATGATACAACTTTCGAAAATCCATCAACATCATCCACCACATCAACAAAAAGAAGGACAAAAACCACATGATCATCTCCATCAATGTTGTAAAAGCATTCGACAAAATTCAACATCCATTGATGATAAGAACTGTCAACAAAATGGGTAGTATAGAAGGCGAGTACCTCAAGATAATAAATGCCATATATGACAAACCCACAGCCAACACCATACCTAACAGCGAGAAGCTGAAAGCTTTTCACCTAAGATCGGGAACAAGACAGGGATGCCCACTCTCCCTGCTTTTATTCAACATAGTACTGAAGGTCCTAGCCACGGCAATCAGACAAAACAAAGAAATACAAGGCATCCAGATTGGTAAAGAGGAAGTCAAATTGTCACTATTTGCGGATGACATGATATTGTACATAAAAACCCTAAAGAATCCACTCGAAAACTACTAGAACTATCTGAATTCAGCAAAGTTGCAGAATACAAAATTAATACACAGAAATCTGTTGCTTTCCTATACACTAAGGATGAGCTAACAGAAAGAGAAATCAGTAAACCAATTCCATTCACAATTGCATCAAAAATAATAACATACCTAGGAATAAACCTAACAAAGGAAGTGAAAGACTTATACCCTGAAAACTACGAGACACTCCTAAGAGAAATTAAAGAGGACACTAACAAATGGAAATTCATCCCATGCTCTTTTCTAGGAAGAATAAATATTGTCACCATGGTTATACTACCTAAAGCAATCTACAGATTCCAATGCAATCCCTATCAAAAGACCAACAGCATTCTTCAATGAACTGGAACAAATAGTTTTACAATTCAGATGGAACCACAAAAGACCCCCAATAGCCAAATCAATCCTGAGAAGGAAGAATAAAGCAGGGGGGATCTCGCTTCCCTATTTCAACATCTACTACAAAGCCACAGTAATCAAGACAATTTGGTACTGACATAAGAACAGACCCATAGACCAGTGGAACAGAATAGAGAGCCCAGATATAAACCCAAATATATATGTTTAGTTAATATACAATAAAGGAGCCATGGATATATAATGGGGAAATGACAGCCTCTTCAACAGTTGGTGTTGGCAAAACTGGATAGCTACATGTAAGAGAATGAAACTGGATCATTTTCTAACCCCATACACAAAAGTAAATTCAGAATGGATCAAAGACCTGAATGTAAGTCATGAAACTATAAAATTCTTAGAAAAAAACATAGGCAAAAATCTCTTGGACATAAACGTGAGCAAGTTCTTCATTAACATATCTCCCTGGGCAAGGACACAAAAGCAGAAACGAACAAGTGGGACTATATCAAACTAAAAAGCTTCCGTACAGCAAAGGACACCATCAGTAGAACAATAACACATCCTACAGTATGGGAGAATGCATTCAAAAATGACGTATCCGATAAGGGGTTGACATCCAAAATATATAAAGAGCTCATGCACCTCAACAAACAAAAAGCAAAGAACCCAATTAAAAAATGGGCAGAGGAGCTGAACAGATACTTCTCCAGGGAAGAAATTCAGATGGCCAACAGGCACATGAATAGATGCTCCATATTGCTAATCATCAGAGAAATGCAAATTAAAACCGCAATGAGATATCACCTCACACCAGTGAGGATGACCAACATCCAAAACACAAACAACAACAAATGTTGGCGAGGATGTGGAGAAAAGGGAACCCTCCTACACTGCTGGTGGGAATGCAAATTAGTTCAACCATTGTGGAAAGCAGTATGGAGGTTCCTCAAAAAACTCAAAATAGAAATACCATTTGACTCAGGAATCCTACTCCTAGGAATTTACCCTAAGAATGCAGCAGCCCAGTTTGAAAAAGACAGATGCACCCCTATGTTTATCGCAGCACTATTTACAATAGCCAAGAAATGGAAGCAACCTAAGTGTCCATCAGTAGATGAATGGATAAAGGAGATGTGGTATATATACACAATGGAATATTATTCAGCCATAAGACGAAAACAAATCCTACCATTTGCAACAACATGGATGGAGCTAGAGGGTATTATGCTCAGTGAAATAAGCCAAGCCGAAAAAGACAAGTATCAAATGATTTCACTCATATGTGGAGTATAAGAACAAAGAAAAAAACTGAAGGAACAAAACAGCAGCAGACTCTCAGAACCCAAGAATGGAGTAACATTTACCAAAGGGGAAAGAGACTGGGGAGGATGGGTGGGAAGGGAAGGACAATGGAGAAAAATGGGCATTACGGTTAGCAGACATAATGTATGTGGGGGGCAAAGGGAGAGGGCTGTCAACACAGAGACTAGTAGTGACTCTATAGCATCTCACTTCGCTGATGGACAGTGACTGTAATGGGGTATGTGGTGGGGACTTGACGGGGAGAGTCTAGTAACCATAATGTTGCACATGTAATTGTAGATTAATGATACCAAAAAAACACAAAAAGTCCAGTGTGGCGATCTCTGCATTGTGGCTTTGTCCATTTACATTTATTGTAGTTAATGATTAGGTTTAAATATACTTTCTTGGCATTTGTTTTCTGTTTATATATTTTGTTTTTGTTTCTCTATTTTTCCTCTCTTGCCCTGTTTTTTGTTAGTCAGGTATTTTCTACTATCTCATTCTATTGTTTCTATTGCCTTTTAGCTATACTTCTTTGAGTGACCAGAGTGGTTGCTATGAATTACAATATTTACAATATATGTTAGAAATTTGGAAAATGAATATGCACACACATGAATAAATATAAATATTAGAGGAAAAAGGCCTTTTACATTTGTCCACACAGTTATCCTTTTTAGTGTTTATGATTTCATTTTATAGCATCTGGCTTTCATTTGATATCATTTCCATCAGCCTGAAGGGCTTCTTTTAGCATTTCATGTAGTCCAAGTTTGCTGGTAATTTTCTCAGTTTCCATTTATTGATAATTAAATCTCTATTTCCCCTTCAATCCTTTTCAGCATTACTGAGGTACAATTGACAAGTAGAATTATACAGGCATACCTTGTTTTATTGTGTTTTGCTTTAACACTTTGCAGATACTGTTTTTTTAAATAAATTGAATGTTTGTGGCAACCCTGAATCAATCGTTTATTGATACCATTTTTCAAACAGCATTTGCTCACTTCATGTCTCTCTTGCAATATTTGAAATGTTTTCAAATCTTTAATATTTATATTTCTTGTGACCAGTGATAGAAACTTGCTGAAATCTCAGATGATGGTTAGCAATTTTTAGCAATGGTTAGCTTCATTTTTAATTAAGGTATGTACATTGTTTTTTAAGGCATATTGCTATTGTACACTTAATAGACTACAGTATAATATAAACATAACTTTTATATGTACTGAGGAACAAAAAAATTCATTTGACTCACTCTGTTGTAATAGTCACTTTATTTTGGGTGGTCTGGAACTGAACATGCACTATCTCTTAGATATGCCTGGAATATATTTAAAGTGTATAACAGGATGATTTGACATACAAACACATTATAAAAGGATTCCTACCATCAAGCTAATTAACACATCCATCACCTCACATATTCACCTTTTTGTTTTTGCTCTTTTTATGAGAACAGAGGTTATATGCTCTGAACAAATTTCAATTATAAAATGCAGTATTATCAACCACAGTCATCATGCTATACATTAGATCCTTAGACCATAAGTGATGGCACGCAATTTTTGTCCTTCTCTGTCTGACTTATTTAGCATGATGCCCTCCAGGTTCATTCATGTTGTTGCATATGACAGGATTTCCCTTTTAATGGCTGAATAATATTCCTGTGTGTGTGTGTGTATGTGTGCATGTACATCATGTATTCTTTATCCATTTATTCACTGACAGATGCTTGGGTGTGTGCGTGTACATCATGTATTGTTTATCCATTTATTCACTGACAGATGCTTGGGTTGTTTTCATACCTTGGCTATATGAATAATACTGCAATGAACATAGGAGTACATGTATCTTTTCAAGCTATTGAATTAGTTTCCTTTGCGTATACCCAGAAGTGGAATTGCTGGATCATATGGTAGTTCTCTTTTTAATTTCTTAAGGAAACTCCATATAGTTTTTCATAGTGGTTGCACCAGTTTACATTTCCAAGAGTGTACAAGACTTCCCTTTTCTCCACATCATTAACATTTGTTATCTTTTGTATATTTGGAAATAATAGCCTTTCTAACAGGTATGAAATGATATCTCATTATAATTTTTTCACTTGCATTTCCCTAATGATTAGTGATTTGAGTGCATTTTCATGTACCTGTTGAGCATTTGTATGTCTTTTTTGGAAAAATGTCTATTCAGTTCTTCTGCTCGTTTTTTAAAATTGGAGTTGATGTACAATATTATATAAGTTTCAAGTATACAGCACAGTGGTTCACCAGTTACCCATATTATCAAATTCTTACCCCAACTAGTGCAGTTACTATCCCTTGATATAGAAAGATGTTACAGAATCATTCACTATATTCTCCATGCCATCACTGTAAACAACTTATATTATGATTGAGGATTTTTGTGCCCCTTTATCCCCCTCCTATTCCCCACCCACCCATTCCAAACCCTGCCCCATGATAACTTCTCAGTGTCTATGAGTCTACTGCTATTTGTTCATTTTGTTTTATTTTATTTTTAGATTCCACAAATAAGTAAAATTATACCATTCTTTGCCTGGCTTATTTCACTCAACATAATACCCTCTAGGTCCATCCATGTTGTTGCAAATGGCAGGATTTCTTTCTTTATTATGGCTGAATAATACTCCATTGTGTATACATGTTCCACATATTCTTTATCCATTCATGTCTTGATGGGCACTTTGGTTGCTTCCCTATCTTGGCTACTGTAAATAATGTGGCAGTAAATAATGTATCTTCAAATCTCTTCAAATAAGGGATTTTGTTTTCTTTAGCAATGATTTCTTCAAAGAGATTTTCTATCCCTTTTTCTCTCTTCTCCGTCTGGTGCCCCTATTATGCAAATATTGTTTCATTTGGAGTTCTCACAGGACTCTTTTAGCATCTTCTCCATTCTAGAGATTCTTTTTTCTCTCTAGTCCTCAGCTTCATTGTTTTCCTGTTCTCTAATTTCTATCTCATTGATAGTCTCCTCTACGTGAAGCAATTTATTATTCATTCCCTTTATTGTAATTTTTCATTTCAGTTACTGTATTCTTCAGCTCTCAGTGGCTCTTTTTCAAATCTTCTGTCCTGTTGAATTCCTCCATGAGATGGTCAATACTTTTCTGCAGATCAGTGACATATGTATGACTGTTACTTTGAAATCTTCGTCAAGAAGATGGGCGATCTCTGCTTCGTTTACCATCTTTCTGGTGTCCTACTTCTTGATTGGAATATATCCTCCACCTCGTCATTTTTATTTATTTATTTATTTTGGTATTATTAATGTACACTTGCATGAACAACATTGTGGTTGCTATATTATACTGCCTTCCCTGTGCCCCACCTCTACATTATGTGTGCTAATCGTAATGCCCCTTTTTCCCCCTTATTCCTCCTTTCCCACTCATCCTCCCAGTCCCTTTCCCTTTGGTAACTTTTAGTCCATTCTTGGGATCTGTGAGTCTGCTGCTGTTTTGTTCCTTCAGTTTTTTCTTTGTTCTTATACTCCACAGATGAGTGAAATCATTTGATACTTGTCTTTCTCCACCTGTCTTATTTCACTGAGCATAATACCCTCTAGCTCCATCCATGTTGTTGCAAATGGTAGGATTTGTTTTCTTCTTATGGCTGAATAATATTCCATTGTGTGTATGTACCACATCTTCTTTATCCATTCATCTACTGATGGACACTTAGGTTCACCTCCTCATTTTGTCTGTGTTTCTGTGTTTCTTTTTTTGTATTAGATGGATCTGCCTCCTACAGATCTCTAGATAGGTCAAGAGAGTAATGGTTTTATGAAGAATGTGTCCGGTGGTGCCCAGAAGCTCCAGGCTCTTTGCTCAACTGTGCCTTGTTCTCCTTTGCAGTGGAGCCGCAGTTGCTGTTTGTGGGCTGTGGGCGGGGCTGCCCTTCTGCCCATCCGCTGGCACTGGTTGGTGTGTCAGCAGAGGCCCTTTGTGGGATGTCGTGGGCAGGGCTCTCTGCCTGCCTTGCTGGGTTGGCGCTGGTGGGGTTGGTGGGACACAATGCTGGGCTGGGCCACCAGCAAGAGGAAGGAGCTCTCAGAGCTGGCTTCTGCAGGCACCTCCCAAGCTCTCCTGACAGAGGGCTAGGAAAACCTCCCTCCACCTGCCTGCAGCAAAGTGTCCCTCTGTTTCCAGGCAGCAAAGTCAGACTGCTGCTGGGCCAAGTGGGCCAGGGTCAGGTGCTTTTGCTGTAGTTGCTTTCCTTGTGTGTGAGAGGAGGTTTCGCCTTGCTTTCCTACTCTGCCATCTTTTTCACTGCTACAGCCCTCTGCCCATTTTTTAATTGGATTATTTTTTGCTGTTGAGTTGTGTGAGTTCCTTGTATATTTTTGGATATTAACTTATTATTGAATATATAGTTTGCAAGTATTTTCTCCCATTCTATTGGTTGCCTTTTCATTTGGCTAATGGTTTCCATTGCTGTGTGTTTTTTTTCCTGAAGCCTTTTACTCCCATATATTTATTTTTGTTTTGTTGCCTATGTTTTTGTTGTCCATTAACCTTTGTGTCTATTTTTATGCCAATACCATACTGTTTTGTTTCCTGTAGCTTTGTAATACTGTTTAGAATCAGGAAATGTGGTGTCTCCAGCTTTTGTCTTTCATGAGATTACTTTGGCTATTCAAGGTCTTTGTGGTTCCATAGAAATAAATATTACTTGATCAAGGTGTATGATCCTTTTAATGTACCATTAAATTTGGTTTGGCAATATTTTATTGACAATTTTTGAATCTGTTCATCAGGAATATTGCCCTGTAATTTTCTTTTCTTGTAGTGTCCTTGTCTGGCTTTAGTATCAGGGTAATGCTAGCCTCATAAAATGAGTTTGGAAATGTTCCCTCCTCTTCTGTTTTTTTGGAAGGGTTTGAAAGGATTGGTTTTAAATCTTTAAATGTTTGGTAGCATTCAACCAGTGAAGCCATCTGGTTCTTGTCTTTTCTTTGCTGGGAGGTTTTGATTGCTGATTAAATCTCCTCACTTTTTAAATTTAGTCTGTTGAATTTTTCTATTCATGAGTCAGTCTTGGAAGGTTGTATATTTCTAGGAATTTATCCACTTTCTCTAGGTTATCTAATTTGTTGGTGTATAACAGTTCCTTAGTAATTCTGTGTTATCAGTTGTAGTGTCTCCTCTTTCATTTCTGATTTTATTGTTTGAGTCTTCTGTTGCATCTTGTTTTTTTATTATTTTAATTTTTTATTAAGGTATCTTTGTTACACACTTTTATGAAGGTTTCACGAGAAAAACAATGTGGTTACTATATCCACCCTTATTATCAAGCCCCCCCAATACCTCACTGCAGTCACTGTCCACCAGCATACTAAGATGCCACAGTCACTACTTGTCTTCTCTGTGTTATACTGTCTTCTCCATGACACCCCACACCATGTGTGCCAATCATAATACCCCTCAATCCCCTTCTCCCTCCCATACCCCTCCCCTTTGGTAACAGATAGTCCCTTTTTGGAGTCTGTGAGTCTGATGCTGTTTTGGTCCTCCAGTTTTGCTTCACTGTTATACTCCACAAATGAAGGAAATGATTTGGTACCTGTCTTTCTCCAGCATAATATATTCCAGCTCCATCCATATTATTGCAAATGGTAGGATCTGTTTCTTTCTTATGGCTGAATAGTATTCCACTGTGTTTATGTACCACATCTTCTTTATTCATTCATCTGCTGATGGACACATTGCTTCCATATCTTGACTATTGTAAATAGGACTGCAATAAACATATATCTTTTGAATATGTTAGGATGGCCAGAATCTGAGAAATTATATTCTTTGAGTAAATTCCTAGCAGTGGAATTCCTGGGTCAAATGATAATTCTAATTTTAGTTTTTTGAGGAATCTCCATATTGCTTTCCACAATGGTTGAACTAGCTTACATTCCCACCAGTAGCGTACGAGGGTTCCCGTTTCTCTGCATCCTTGCCAGCATTTGTTGTTCTTAGTCTTTTCGATACTGGCCATCCTAACTGGTGTAAGGTGATATCTTATTATGGTTTTAATTTGCATTTTCCTGATACTTAGTGATGTGGAGCATCTTTTCATATGTCTGTTGGCCATCTGAATTTCTTCTTTGGAGAATTGTCTCTTCATATCATCCGCCCATTTTTTAATCTCGTTATTTGCTTTTTGGTTGTTGAGGCATGTGAGCTCTTTATATATTTTGGATGTTAACCCCTTGTCAGATATGTCATTTACAAAAATATTCTCCCATACTGTAGGATGCCTTTTTGTCTGTTGATGGTGCCCTTTGCTGTACAGAGGCTTTTAGTTTCATGTAATTCCATGTGTATTTTTGCTTTTGTTTCCCCTGCTCGAGGAGATGTGTTCAGGAAAAAGTTGCTCATGTTTATATTCAGGAGATTTTTTTCCCTGTGTTTTTTCCTGAGAATTTTATGGTTTCATGACTTACATTCAGGTCTTTGATCCATTTCGAGTTTACTTTTGTGTATGGGGTTAGACTATAATCCAGTTTCATTCTCTTGCATGTAGCTGTCAAGTTTTGCCAATACCAGTTGTTGAAGAGGCTGCCATTTCCCCATTGTATGTCCATGGCTCCTTTATTGTATATTATATGAAAACATATGTTTAGATTTATAGCTGGACTCTATTCTTCCAGCTTTATTCTTCCTTCTCAGGATTGCTTTGGCTATTCGGGGTCTTTGTGCTTCCATTTGAATTTTAGAACTATTCGCTCTAGTTCGTTGAAGAATGCAGTTGGTATTTTGATAGGGATTGCATTGAATTCGTAGATTGCTTTAAGGCAGGATGGCCATTTTGACAATGTTAATTCTTCCCATCCATGACCACAGAATGAGTTTCCATTTATTGGTATCTAATTTCTCTCATGAGTGTCTTGAAGTTTTCAGAGTATAGGTCTTTCAGTTCCTTGGTTAGAATTATTCCTACGTATTTTATACTTTTTGATGCAATTGTGAATAGTTTCTCTTTATGCTAGTTCATCGTTAGTGTGTAGGAAAGCAACAGATTTCTGTGTATTAATTTTGTGTCCTGCAACTTCGCTGAATTCAGATATTAGATCTAGTAGTTTTGGAGTGGATTCTTTAGGGTTTTTTCTGTACAATATCTTGTCATCTGCAAATAGTGACAGTTTAAATTCTTCTTTACCAATCAGGATGCCTTTTATTTTTTTGTACTGTCTGATTGCCATTGAGAGGATCTCTAGAACTGTTGAATAGAAGTGGGAAGAGTGGGCATCCTTGTCTTGTTCCCAGTCTTAAAGGAAAAGCTTTCAGCTTCTCACTATTAAGTATAATGTTGGCTATGGGTTTTGTCATATATGGCCTTTATTATGTTGAGGTACTTGCCCTCTATACCCATTTTGTGGAGAGTTTTTATCATGAATGGATGTTGAATTTTGTTGAATGCTTTTTCACCATCTATGGAGATGATCATGTGGTTTTTGTCCTTCTTTTTGTTGATGTGGTGGATGATGTTGATGGATTTTTGAATGTTGTACCATCCTTGCATCCCTGGAATAAATCCTACTTGATCATGATGAATGATCTTTTTGATGTATTTTTGAACTCGGTTTGCTAATATTTTGTTGAGTATTTTTGCATCTATGTTCATCAGGGTGATTGGTCTTTAGTTTTTGTTTTTTGGTTGTCTTTGCCTAGTTTTGGTATTAGAGTGATGCTGGTCTCATAGAATGAGTTTGGAAGTATTCACTCTTCTACACTTTGGAAGACTTTATGGAGGATGGGTATTAGGTCTTCCCTAAATGTTTGATAAAATGCAGCGGTGAAGACATCTCGTCTAGGGGTTTTGTTTAGGTAGTTTTTTGATTACCTATTCAATTTCCTTGCTGGTAATTGGTCTATTCAGATTTTCTGTTACTTCCTGGGTCAGCCTTGAAAGGTTGTATTTTTCTAGAAAGCTGTCTATTTCTTCTAGGTTATCCAGTTTGTTAGCATATAATTTTTCATAGTACTCTGTAATAATTCTTTGTATTTCTGTGGTGTCCGTAGTAATTTTTCCTTTCTCATTTCTGATTCTGTTTATGTGTGTAGACTCTCTTTTTTCTTGATAAGTCTGGCTAGAGGTTTATCTATATGTTTATTTTCTCAAAGAACCAGCTTTTGCTTTCATTGATTCTTTCTATAGTTTTATTCTTCTCTATTTTATTCATTTCTGCTCTAATCTTTATTATGTCCGTCCTTCAACTGAATTTGGGCCTCATTTGTTCTTCTTTTTCTGGTTTTGTTAATTGTGAGTTTAGACTGTTCATATGGGATTGTTCTTTTCTCCTGAGGTAGGCCTGTTTATCAATATACTTCCCTCTCAGTACTGCCTTCTCTGCATCCCACAGATTTTGTGATGTTGAATTATTGTTGTCATTTGTTTCCATATATTGCTTGATCTCTGTTTTTATTTGGTCATTGATTCATTGATTATTTAGGAGCATGTTATTAAGCCTTCATGTGTTTGTGGGATTTTTCATTTTCTTTGCGTAATTTATTTCTAGTTTTATGCCTTTGTGGTCTGAGAAACTGGTTGGTACAATTTCAATCTTTTTAAATTTACTTAGGCTCTTTTTGTGGTCTAGTATATGATCTATTCTTGAAAATCTTCCATGTGCACTTGAGAAGAATGTGTATCCTGCTGCTTTTGGGTGTAGAATTCTGTAGATGTCTATTAGGTCCCTCTGTTCTAATGTTTTGTTCAGTGCCTCTGTCTGCTTACTTATTTTCTGTCTGTTGATCTGTCCTTTGGAGTGAGTGGTGTGTTTATGTCTCCTAAAATGAATGCATTGCATTCTATTTCCCCTTTTAATTCTGTTATTATTTCTTTTTCATATGTAGGTGCTCCTGTGTTGGGCACATAAATATTTATAATGGTTATATCCTCTTGTTGAATTGACCCCTTTTTCATATGTAGTGTCCTTCTTTGTCTCTTGTGACTTTCTTTGTTTTGAAGTCTATTTTGTCTGATACAAGTACTGCAACTCCTGCTTTTTTCTCCCTATTAGTTGCATGAAATATCTTTTTCCATCCCTTCCCTTTTAGTCTGTGTATGTCTTTGGGCTTGAAGTGAGTCTCTTGTAGGCAGCATATAGATGGGTTTTGCTTTCATATCCATTCTCTTACTCTGTGTCTTTTGATTGGTGCATTCAGTCCATTTACATTTAGGATGATTATCGATAGGTATGTACGTATTGCCATTGCAGGCTTTAGATTCGTGGTTACCAAAGGTTCAAATGTAACTTCCTTACTATCTAACAGTCTAATTTAACTCACTTTGTGCTATTACACACACAATATAAAGGTTCTTTTTTTTTGTCCTCCTTTTTCTTCCTCCTCCATTATTTATATGTTATGAATCATATTCTGTACTCTGCCTATCCCTGGGTGACATCCATTTAGCCTTAGGAATACTACCATCTATAGGAGTCCCTCCATAATGCACTGTAGAGGTTGTTTGTGGGAGGTAAATTCTCTCAGCTTTTTTTAAATCTGAAAATTGTTTAATTCCTCCTTCAAATTTAAATGATAACCTTACTGGGTGGAGTATTCTTGGTTCGAGGCCCTGCTGCTTCATTGCATTAAATATATCATGCCACTCCGTTCTGGCCTGTAAGGTTTCTATTGAGAAATCTGATGTAGCCTGATGGGTTTTCATTTGTAGTGATCTTTTTTCTCTCTCTAGGTGCTTTTAAAAGTCTGTCTTTATCCTTCATCTTTGCCATTTTAATTATTATATGTCTTGATGTTGTCTTCCTTGGGTCCCTTGTGTTCAGAGATCTGTGCACCTCCATGGTTTGAGAGACTATTCCACAGATTGCAGATTTTTTCAGCAATTACCTCCTCAGTAACACTTTCTATCCGTTTTTCTCTCTCTTCTTCCTCTGGTACCCCTATAGTGCAGATATTGTTCCGTTTGGAGTGGTTACACAGTTGTCTCAATATTCTTTCATTCTAAGAGATCCTTTTTTCTCTCTATGTCTCAGCTTCTTTGTATTCCTCTTCTCTAATTTCTATTCCATTTACCGTTTCTTCTACTACATCTTATCTGCTTTTAAATGCCTCCATTGTAGGTTTCATTTCAGATATGGAATTTCTTAATGGTTGAATCTCGTCTTAAATTCATCCCTGAGTTCTTGAATATTTTTCTGTACCTCCATGAGTATGTTTATGATTTTTGTTTTAAACTCTCTTTCAGGAAGATTGGTGTGTTCACTTTCATTTGGTCCTCTTTCTGGGGTTTGTGAGATTTGGGTTTGAAATAGTTCCTTTGACATTTCATAATTCTATGTGGTGCCCTCTATTGCCCAGCATCTCTAGTCTCTGGAGCTGCTCAGCCCCTAGAGTCAGGCTGGGGGTCGTAGGGGAGCGGCACTGGTGCCTGGGGGAAGGAAAGGGCTGTTTCCTGATTCCCAGTTGCAGTGCCTGTCTCCAGCATCAGAGCCAGTAGGCCGAGCACACAGGTGTAAGCCTCTGCGTTTGGCGTCTCTAGCTGTTATAGGTGGGGCTTCCCTCTGGCTGGCCTGACACCAGCACAGTGATTGCCGGTTTGCAAGCATGTGCCAGTAGGCCAGGAGGAAGGTGCAGTAGGCTGCGTGTCACAGTGGGGGGCCTTGGAGCTGAGCAGGCAGCCAGGGGGATGGAGCTCCTGAAGCTCCTAAACTTTTCCAACTTGCTGGGCAGAGTGCACCCAGACAACCTTGTCCACCTATTCCTTCTCCCACATAGAAAGCTCCGTGCAAACCCTGCCCCTTCACCAGCCCTCTCACTGCTAGGAAGCCTCTCAGACCACCTGTCTTTCCTTTATCCCAGAATGGCCGGATGTGGGTCCCCGTCCTCCACAAATGGCCAGAATCTCAGTCTCTCAAGCACTCCACCTGTCCCAGCTCCCCAACCCCATCAACCTCCAGAGCACCACAGAATGTAGTTTGTGCTCCAAAGCTGACCTCCAGGGCTGGGTGTTCAGCAGTCTTAGGCTTTCACCCCCTCTCCAGTCTGTTTCTCTTCCTCCCTCTGGTGAGCTGAGGTGGGAGAAGGGCCTGGGTCCCACCGGATCAAGGCTTTCGTACATTACCCTGTTTCGTGAGGTCTGCTCTGTTCATGAGGTCTGTATGCAGTCTGGTGCAGCCTTCTTTCCTGTTGCTGTTTTTGGGTAGTTGTATTAACTATATTTTCACACTATATGTGGTTTTGGGAGGAATTCTCTCGCACCTCTCATGCTGCCATCTTGAATCCGACCCCCCAGTATTGGTAAATTCTTAACCTCATGTTAAGCAGGTACAGGGTTTCCAAAATTCTTATTTTCACTTGAAAGCTCAAATTTTATCACTGGCAACAAAGGCTTTCAGTTTCCGTTGAACTGACAGTCTTTCTTCTTCATTTTCAAGAAAGCTTGCACTTAAATACTAAATTCTAAATATATTTTGTCTGTTGGTCATTCTGTCATGTAAAAATGACATTTCATGAAAAAACACTGCTAGTCCATCTCTTAATTTACAATTTCTTTTCCTTGTGACCATTGTTTCACTTGGTCACACACTGTGCCTTTTACATACTTTCCATTTCTTTATATAGTATATCAAAAAGGCACATACTTAAAGGTTTAAGATTTTATAAAATTAATCATTATTATCACTTTATTGAGGATATTCTTTTTTTTTTTTTTTTTACAATTTATTTTATTTTAGTATCATTAACCTACAATTACATGAGCAATATTGTGATGATTAAACTACCCCCTTCATCAGGTCCCCCCCACCAACCCCATTACAGTCACTGTCCATCAGGGTAGTGAGATGAGAATCACTACTTGTCTTCTCTGAGCTGTACAGTCCCCCCCGTGCCCCACCCTATGTCTGCCGATCGTAATGCCCCTTTTACCTCCCTTTCCACCCATCTTCCCCAGTCCCTTTCCCTTTGGTAACTGTTAGTCCATTCGTGGGTTCTGTGAGTCTGCTGCTGTTTTGTGCCTTCATTTTTTTTTTTCTTTGTTGTTATACTCCACATATGAGTGAGATCATTTGGTACTTGTCTTTTTCGGCCTGGCTTATTTCACTGAGCATAATACCCTCCAGCTCCATCCATGTTGTTGCAAATGGTAGGATTATTGAGGATATTCTTAAGTGAAACTTTTTTTTTTTCTTGACGTGCATGGCATCGTGCAGCACCCTGCAGATCTAGTAACATGAGGGTTATTAGATCACTTTGGTGCCCGTGCCTGGCTTCCTGCTACGGTGCCACCATTTTTAACCTGTTAGTGTCTTTGCACTATCAGTGCAAATGTCAACATATACCATCTTTATATTATTATAAAAATAGTTTTTACTTGTGAACTACCTGAAAGAGTGTTAGAGACCCCAGGGGTCAATGGACCTTACTTTACGTACAGCTCACTAAGGGGAGAAAATGTAACTTACAAAAAGAGGAAAACAGTAAACATTCTCCTAACCTCCTTTCAGCTGACTTGCCAGTGAAATTACCTTCTGTGCCTCGTGTAATGTGGCAGCAACTCTCATGGGATCTGAATGTCCAGGCTGGCCAGCTGCTCTTTCCTGAGTCCATTCATCTCTGTTTCTCCAGTACAGTTACGTGTTTATTAGCAAAGTATCCATCGTATTTGTTCTCAAAGTAGTTTATGCCATCTTCACTAATAACTGTAATTACAAAGTGTTTATAATATTATGTAAATAGAGTAAGTGTGAGTTCAAAAAGAAAGAATGTTTCTAAAACCAACTTAAATGCTTTGGAATGACTTATTGTAAAAAACTGCTGCCATAATTAAGTGTGGATGAGAGTTGTTAAAGTTTAGGAAAAGCATAAAAATCTAGAAGGATTCTACATTTCTTCAGAAGTATCTTTAATTTCTTCCTATATTTAAAGAAACTAAAGCTGGAAATTGTGGTGATGTGTTACGTGTTTTCTTTGCAAGAAAGAACAATGAGACTGATCCATGGACCCATACTCAAAGAAAAGGTTTTAGCTCACCTTCAAAAGACTAGTAAACGTGTTTATGTGTAGATATTTTAGGCTGAAGTAAAGTCCATAGTTAATGCTTGTATCTTTTCTTAAGGATTTACCACTTAACCAAATTTTTCCAGTAGATTTACGAGCCACTAGTCAGTCAGTCATATTGAATTAGATCGTTTCTTTGCTGCCATCCATGGGCTAGAAGCAGTTTCCTTTGGTTTCCATGATGGTAAAATATACTCTTTTCTGTTATTGCACTTGGTATCTGAAGCTGGGTAAGATTGTATTGGTAAAGGATTGAGATAAACCTTTTAGATATACAGCCATCACAGCCAGATTTCATAATGATTAGTGATGAACCTGATGGTACCATAAGCTTTTTTTGGGGTGGTCAGTGTGCTAGTATTTTTTTGAATTGGAAACTGCTTGGAGTAGCCACTCTTATGTGGGAGCTTGGAAATTTTCACAGAAATTGCATAGTAATATTTCCTGAAGGATGAGAATTATGTTAAATGCTTTCTTATCTATAAAAATAAATTTATTGATTAATCAGACATGTTAAGGCTGGGTACGTGGTAGAGTTCATTGATGTCAGCGCTATCAGGGCTTAGGAGTATATGCTGTCATTTATAGATGCAACATGACATGGTACAAAGACACAGGCCTGGGAAACAAATGACTTGGAGTCTCTCTCTGCCTGGCTCACCAGTCACCATGGACAGGGAAGATGGTATTCTTAACTCCCTGGCACAAGCTTGCAGTGTGAGTTTTGTTTTTTTTTTCCTTAGAAGTAGGGAATTCATTCACACTCTTCACAGCCTGTTTATAACCAGGACACACTGGCAAGCTGGATGGCAAGGTGGTTGTTATCTGTGGCCAAAGGGTTAAGAAACTTATCAGTCTTAGTTTGCTGGCCCCAGGCTGTATCACCAACGTAGCTAACCACACACTGAAATTATTATTAAATACTAAAAGGATTCCTCCAAATTTCTGATTTCATAATGATAACACATTCACTGTCAACAGTGTTGGCTTAGTTTTATAGGCTTGTTCCTTCATTTTTGTTTTCCAAAAATGTTTTTTGAGAGTCTATCATATGTAGGATTGGGGATCTAATAGTGAATACAACAAAAAATAGAACCCTGCACTTGTAGAACTTAAATTCTAGTGGGATCTATATATGCATATACACATGTACACACACACAGATACATACACACACACACACACACACACATATATGCATAAATGCCAATAGGAAAAAAAAAGTGAGAAAGGGAAGTGAGATATTGGTAGGGAGTGATGCTGAAATGCTGACCGGGTGACCAGAGAAGGCCTCATGAGGATCATGCCTCTAATATAAGCTCCTAAACAGCGAACACAGCCTGGAAGAGGTAGTCTCTGAAAACACTTTTAAGTATTCTTAACCAGGTGTCGGGGGTGGTTTCTATGGGGAAAATACAGTATGTTAATTTTCACTAATTCCAACTGAAATTTAGTATTTCTTCTAAATCATGAATTTAGATAACCAACTATAGTAATACTGGGAGGACAGATAGATATCACAGATGTTTTCATACCACATTCCAGTTATCATGGACATCTCAAAATGTTGTTCATGCTCATCACTACTTATAAATGTGGTAGTTACTACCACTGCTGTTAAATCATGTCATTTAATGCCTTAAAAAAGCACATATATCACAATTTCAAAAAATATCCATATAGTTACATTTTAAAGTAATAGATTTCCTTATATCCCTACATATTGTATCTTTATGACCTTTAAAACATATTAAGAAAGAACCTAAGACTTCAGTAGATGGCCAAAAGAGGTTCATGGCATAAAGATGTTAAGCTTTAATCCCTAACTGAAAGCTTTCCTCTGCCACCCCACAAGCACAGCCCACTCTTCAATTGTTTCCCTCTTTTAGAGATTGCTCAAATACACCAGATGGGGAGGGTTTTCTGGGTAAGTCCATAGGGTTCTGATTGTTAAATATCCTTTTTAGCTTCCTGTTTAACACAGGCCACACGCTATTAAAATACTTGCAGAATAATGTAGCAAGTTCAGGCAGAAATTTGGCTTCCTAGGAAATGACAGCCTGATACTTTACAGATCAGATTTTAGGACTCTCCAAAAGATACTCAAGGACCTTAAAGGTAATGCAGTTTATTTTATGAGAAGGAACAAAAGTAAAAATCCTCAATATCATGATGTTGCCAGAAGCGGGAGAGAGAAAAGTGTTATCTCTGTAATTTTCACATTAGACAAATTTATGCTTGTGTCTATATTGGAAGGAAGTTGATTCTGTGTCATTAAATTCCTTGGCTGATATCTGCAATTATGTCTTTTAATTCTGAGAAATAGACACATAAAAAGCGTGGTGAAAGCTCTGAGCCTTGTCGCACTCACCTGCATGGTTCATTTTCTCCTACAGGCTGGTGAGGGATGCTCCTTGGGATGAAGTCCCACTCGCCCACTCCCTGGTTGGTTTTGCCACTGCCTATGACTTCTTGTATAACTACCTAAGCAAGACGCAACAGGAGAAGTTTCTTGAAGTGATTGCCAACGTGTCAGGGTATATGTATGAAACGTCGTTCAGGAGAGGATGGGGATTTCAGTACCTGCACAATCACCAGCCCACCAACTGTCTGGCCTTGCTCACGGGAAGCCTGGTTCTGATGAATCAAGGTGGGTGTGGACTAGCTGAGGGGATCAAGCCGAGGGGCTACCCCAGCTGACATCATAGTTGCCTTGTTGTGAGCAAAGCATCTTTATGACTAGTCTTAGTACATGCTCCCACTTGGATTTAGGCCGGGAGCTGGTGGTCCCTGGGCCTCTGGAAGCCCCCACACCCAGCATATCTAGGTCGGTCATGGCTGGGTGTCCATTACTGATGATCACACACGTCTGTGGAAGTAAAGCAATATCACTCCCTCCACATTAGGAGGCAATGAGCTTAATTTTATCTTCACAGGTTGTATGTTTAAATACAAGCAAATAAAACAAACCTTAAATCTAAACACCCAGGTTCAGATCAAAGTTCTGTTCGTGTTTAATCATGTGCCAGAGGTCATGAACAAGTCAACCTTTTGGTACCTTTGGAGTAGTAATGCATAATTGAGCTGTTAAAAGGATTAAGTAAGGTTTTGTTCAATGCCATTGTAAATTATGTACAGAAATGTGAGGAGTTGTTATCGTTACCTAAATGCTAGTCTTTCGAGAATTATACAAAGCTAGGATTTTTGAGTCAAAAGGATTTTATAAAAATTTTTAGACGAATTTTCAGTTGAGGAGATTGAAAAATGTGACAGGTTGAAGAAGTGCTTAAACAAACTCAGGTCACTCATTTTTGGCAGATTCGGGACTCCCAGTTGATTTTCTTCTACATTGCCACTCCAGTGGCCTTTCCACCCTGCTATGCTGTCCTTTCAGATCCTGTAGAATCTGAAAGCACATAAAAGACTGTCCTCTAATGACAGAACATATTGAAGACTGTTGCTTAGCCTTCATAGTATTTGCAGCTTACTACAATTCCTATAAAAAATGTTGCATACAGTGATAAACTTCAAAAAACATTTTCAAGTAGTAGTTTAAAGGAAGTTGAATAAAGGAAGTTTCTTTTCTGGAGACATAAAATTATGTAATTTCAGATTGATGTGGTTTCAGTTTATTGAAGATTGGAAAATGACTGGTACTCATGTAAAGGTCTATCTCCATTTAATTAATAAATGACCTGTGTTCAAGAACTTCACTTACATAATGAACCCATCACAAACCTGGATTAGCAGGATGTTATTTATAATGTAATAAGTTTTACAAAATGCATTTTGTAACTACTCAGATGACTCAGAGAGTCTTATGTGGCCATTTTTTTGTTTATGCTTTATTACAGCTTTAATCATTGTTCTCATGTGTTTTTATCCTTCAGGGTATCTTCAAGAAGCCTACTTATGGACTAAACAAGTTTTGACCATCATGGAGAAGTCTCTGGTCTTGCTTCGAGAGGTGACAGATGGCTCACTCTATGAAGGAGTTGCATATGGCAGCTACACCACTAGATCACTCTTCCAGTATATGTTTCTTGTTCAGAGGCACTTTGATATCAACCACTTTGGCCATCCATGGCTTAAACAACACTTTGCATTTATGTATAGAACCATCCTGCCAGGTATAGTGAGGAATTGGAAGTGGAAAACATGAGCTATTGCAACTTTTTCTGGTTATGAAAATGGGTTAGACTAAGCAAAGAAACGTGGGGTTTGAGTCATATTGTGATGAAAGGGTTTTTTCTTTTAAATCACAAAAGAATTCAAGAATATTTTGGGAGATAATGTAAGGATTTTTGATTCGGTATTGTAAATCTTGAAGCATCATGGATAAAATATAATTTGTAGCATCCATAGGACTTTTATTTCTGTATATGTAAAACTTGCATACATATACAAATTCATTTTCATGAATCTAAACAGAATATGAACATTTATGTTTACATGTTAACTTTCCCTTATATATGTTTCTTTGTTGATCCTGTTTTTTCAGTTTTTAATTTTTCTTTCAAACTATGTAGACAAATTCAAGATGAAAACTTATATCTATATATTTAAGTAAGAGTTTTAGTATTTTCTTTAAATATTATAAAACAGAAAATGAATCAAAAAATGAATTGCTATAAAACTTCTAAATTCTTGTTGCTGCGTAGCTTAGCCTTCTAAGAGAGCTGACTCTAAAGAAAAGATATATATGATTTAAGAATTTATCCATTCCTAGGAAAGCCTTATAACTCCCTATTTCCAAGCAGGGCTAAGATGCCAGAAAAAGTTTAGGAGGCAGATTTTCATCAGAATGGGTTTTTTTCCCCAGTGAAATTAAATGTTTAGATATTGGCTCCACATCTACAATAAAGAACTCAGTATTTAAATCTTTTTGCTCTGGTTGTATACACATGGGTTGGATAGAATCTTCATTATTGGATTAGTTATACAGAAAATACTGAAGAGCAAGAGAACCATATTAAGATTTAGTTTGGATTTACATTCATGACCCTATTGTTTTATTGCTTATTCTTAGACATGCAGGAAAGGTTTTTTGGGTTTTTTTTGTAGTTTATCTTGATAAACAAAGGCCATCTAAAGCAAGGGACATTTAAGAGTTCTCAGTGCTTTATAATTTGATCTAAGATTTAATGACCAGCCACATTGGGCTTGCGTCTGCTGTGAGCTGTGTGTGTGGCTACTTCCTAAGCTGAAAAAGACAATACAAACACCTCTAAAAGGAACATTGATGTATTTATGACAATTAACCCAACAAACTTTAGGAAAATCTATTACCAGGCACCCGACTAGGGTACTAGGCAGGGGACTGCAAGAAGGGTAAAACATTATCTGCTTTCAAGGATCACACAGATGAATAGAAGATGCAGAAAATCATATTTTATAATAAGATTTACTTGGAAGAGCATTTACTAAACTGGTAGAAGCAAAAACATCTGTAAATTATGTAAATATGGTCAGGGTAGCATTTCAGAAGGGGTAGCATTTCAATATAAACTTGGAACATGATGGATCAAATTTCTCTCATTTCTCTTTTCCTCTGTGCGGTCATTCTAGTAATGATTATTCCTGGCCGCCCAGAGTTTTCCCCGTTCTTCTTTTTTAAGGATGCCTAGAGCACATTTGGTCTCACTTGCTTTTGTGTTTCTGACCTATTCCAGTATGATATTTGCCTCTTCTCTCTTTATCTTAAACTTCCAGGGGCACATATTGGCAGTGTCTCCTATGGGAACCCTTACATTTTCTTCCTATGGAAGCTCAATTTCTCCCCTAAACCTGTAACACCCACCTTATTGGATACACCTTAACTTGAAGCGCCTTGGCATAGATGTAGTAGAGCTCATGCTCATTCCGGGGTCAGGAACTCACCATGTGCAAGAGAACAGCCTGCGTATCTCTGCACACATAGTTGCACATAGCATGGACATTGGAAAATGAGAAAGGTGGGCAGTGTACATAAATAGTTGTGGCATTCCCACTACCAGAGACAAGTTGCCATAGGATAATGCAAACTTGCACACACGTCATTTGTGGGAGGCCTTCAGAGGGGTTCAGATTAACTGGTCTGGGTGGGGCACGGGCATTATGGTCTTGTTCATTATTTTTCTGAGATACACAATTGATTCTAATTTGCAACCAACACTGAAAGTCATTATTTAGATCTTTATGGGAGTATGCAGTTTTAAACTTACCTTAGTTCCGTCAAACTTCTTTCCCCAGGATTTCAAAGAACTGTGGCTATTGCAGACTCAAATTACAACTGGTTTTATGGTCCAGAAAGCCAATTAGTGTTCCTGGATAAATTTGTCATGCGTAACGGCAGTGGTAACTGGCTGGCTGACCAAATCAGAAGGAACCGTGTGATGGAAGGTCCAGGGACACCATCCAAAGGGCAGCGCTGGTGTACTCTTCACACAGAATTTCTCTGGTATGACCCATTGGACTGGCTTTAAAAAGAAACGGTACCCAGGGGTATAGTGTGCTAGTTTTTTGCATTTAAAAAGAAAAACTAATCTAAATCACTTTTTAATCCTTTCTCTATGCCCCCTAAGTGCTTGCAGCTTCGGTTCATATCACAGTGTTTAAAACTCTGTTAGAAACATTTCCTTACCTTTAAGATCTAATTACTGTTTATAGTGATGTCCTAAGCTCACACTATTTCATAGATATGCATGTTTTGGTTTACATCATTTTTGAAATCATGTAAAGAGAAAACCACAATATTTATACTATGTTATTCTGATAATCACATTAAAAAAATAAAGGTAGAAAAGTGTTTTGTTCTGCTAAGTGGAGCATTATAACTTAATAACAAAGCTGTTACTAAAATTTCAAAACTATTTAAAAATATTTGACAGTATTTGGCACTTTCACTTTGATAATAAAAGAACCATGTAATTTTTTTGCCTTAATCTTTTAAGCCCAGAAGGAGAAGCCAGGGTCTCCTTTTTAAAGTACTGCCAAGCATATTGTTGGCATCCAATAAATTTAAATCACAGGGTACTAGTTAGTCATTAATCCCTGATGTCTTTTCTACTTATTAAAATTTGCATTCAACTCCAAAATAAGCTCTGTGGTTTGATTTCTTCTTTTCATTATTTTTTTTAATTTAAACAATTATGAGGGGATTTAAATTTAAACTTGTTTTAAATTTAAATTGGTTTAAATTTAAGCAATTAGTAAAGGGTAATTGTCTATAATTTAACCAGCATTTTTAAAACTAGTTTCACAAATGAACTAAATGAACTAAATATATGAATATGCAACCATTTTTGACTCCTTGTTAGGGGTATGAAATAATTATTAATAGTGTTTTCGCTTACCCATAAATAAGCAACAAAGGGAGTTCTGTAAAGCTGACTATAGAAATCAGATTAATGCTAAATCTAACTTGGTTCAAAACCTGCCTAAAGGAATATGCAAACTGATCAAAAACTGAGAGAAGTACAGCCAATTCATCTTGTATCTGGATTTGTTAAATCACAAGAATTAAGGCAGCATTATTATATTAGGCCTAAGTAGACATACAATTCCTGATGTCCTGAAACAAACTCTAGAACAACGGATGAAGTAGGCAAAATCGAATACCAATAAGATTAACTCTACCATAGGTGATGGCAAAGGTATTTAAGAGCTAATTATACAGGGCTGCTTTTCTTCCTTTCAGCAGGAAACCATAACCTGTCAAAGTTATTTCAAATCATCGAAGACAGTTATGTTTATTATTATTTTGAGGGCTTTTCTGAATCAAAAACCTGTGTTCTTAATCACTGTGAAAGTTTAATGTTAATTGCTACATTACTTTGATAATAGACATTTATCATAAATAAAAATAAGAGACTATTTGTTGTCCAAAATGCATGACAGCATCTGCAAATTAAAATTAAAAGCCTTTGGATCTGGACTTGGCAGTGGTAGCCACAACATTAATCCTTCAGTATTAATACTTTCCTGAATCTCATGCATTTATATTTCTAGATGTAATATTGGCAATAAATTTTATCTAATTTGTGGAGGTCAACTCTGTTTAATTTTATTTTTTTAGAGTTTAAAAAGTATTTACCAAACTTTGAATAATATGACTTGTTGAAAATAACTCCATTACAACTCAAGGCTTGTTAGAATCCAGATCCTAACAGGAGCTTCCCTAGAATAGGAGTCCCTCAACTACAACGTTAGGTGAAGTGCTTAATTCTGTGAGCCCTGTTGTTTGGATGGCAGCTCTGAAGTTGTTAGGTGAAGAAGGTCCATGTAATGCTTAGCCCCAGCAATTACTTCAGCGTAAAACCCAAGGATTACAGGGTGTAAAGATGCCCTCCTGTCCCATTCCCCAGCACACGCTGATTATACGCGGGTGTTTTCGGAAATGTCCCTCGTACAGTCTGCATGGCCAGAGCTCTGGGCAGCATTTGAGCGTCGCTTCCTTCAGCAACATTACCATATGCCATCACATGCCATCACAGTTCTGATGTATTACTTTACATCCATCAGAAAACCATTTAATTTTTAAAAATTAATCCTTCCAGGTATGATGCCAGCTTGAGATCTGTTCCTCCTCCAGATTTTGGCACGCCTACATTGCATTATTTTGAAGACTGGGGTGTTGTGACTTATGGAAGTGCACTGCCTATAGAAATCAATAGATCTTTTCTCTCCTTCAAGTCAGGGAAACTTGGGGGACGTGCAATATATGACATTGTCCACAGAAACAAATACAAAGACTGGATCAAAGGATGGAGAAATTTCAATGCAGGGCATGAACATCCTGATCAAAACTCATTTACTTTTGCTCCCAATGGTGTGCCTTTCATTACCGAGGCGCTCTATGGGCCCAAGTACACCTTCTTCAACAATGCTTTGATGTTTTCCCCAGCTGTTTCAAAGAGCTGCTTTTCTCCCTGGGAGGGTCAGGTCACAGAAGACTGCTCATCAAAATGGTCTAAATACAAGCACGACCTGGCAGCTAGCTGTCAGGGGAGAGTGGTTGCAGCAGTGGAGAAAAATGGAGTGGTTTTCATCCGAGGAGAAGGTGTGGGAGCTTATAATCCCCAGCTCCATCTGAAGAACTTTCAGAGGAATCTGATCCTCCTGCATCCGCAGCTTCTCCTCCTTGTGGACCAGATACACCTGGGGGAGGAGAGCCCCTTGGAGACAGCAGCGAGCTTCTTCCACAATGTGGATGTTCCTTTTGAGGAGACAGTGGTAGATGGGGTCCATGGGGCTTTCATCAGGCAGCGAGATGGTCTCTACAAAATGTACTGGATGGATGATACTGGCTACAGTGAAAAAGCAACCTTTGCTTCAGTGACATACCCTCGGGGTTATCCCTACAATGGGACAAACTACGTGAATGTCACCATGCACCTCCGAAGCCCCATCACTAGGACAGCTTACCTCTTCATAGGGCCGTCTGTAGATGTTCAGAGCTTCAGCATCCATGGTGACTCCCAGCAACTGGATGTGTTCATTGCTACCAGTGAGCACGCTTATGCCACTTATCTTTGGACGGCAGAGGCCACGGGACAGTCCGCCTTTGCACAGGTTATTGCAGATCGTCAGAAAATTCTGTTCGACCAGAGCTCAGCCATCAAGAGCACTATTGTCCCTGAGGTGGAGGACTATAGTGCTATCGTGGGACAGAACCTGCAGCATTTTAAACCAGTGTTCCAGCTGCTGGAGAAACAGATCCTGTCCCGAGTCCGGAACACAGCTAGCTTTAGGAAGACTGCTGAGCGCCTGCTGAGGTTTTCAGATAAGAGACAGACGGAGGAGGCCATCGACCGGATTTTTGCCATATCACAGCAACAGCAGCACAGCAAGTTGAAGAGAAGCCGACGGCCAGGGAAGCACTACAAGTTTGTGGACGCTGTCCCTGATATTTTTGCACAGATTGAAGTCAATGAAAAAAAGATTAGACAAAAGGCCCAGATTTTGGCACAGAAAGAACTGCCCATCGATGAAGATGAGGAAATGAAAGACCTTTTAGATTTTGCAGATGTGACATATGAGAAACACAAAAATGGTGGTTTGATGAAAGGCCAGTTTGGACAGGTGCGGATGGTGACAACTACTCACAGAGCCCCGTCACTGTCTGCTTCGTACACCAGACTCTTCCTGATTCTGAACATTGCTATTTTCTTTGTCATGTTGGCAATGCAACTGACTTATTTCCAGAGGGCCCAGAGCCTACAAGGCCAAAGATGTCTTTATGCAGTCCTTCTAATAGATGGCTGTATTTTATTGTGGTTATACTCTTCTTGTTCCCAGTCACAGTGTTAGCCCTGACGCTATAAATTACTTGATCATTTTGTAGTCCCAAGAGTCTGTGCAAAACAAATTAATTGCCTTCATTTGTTAATTGGATTTTTTTCCCTCAGATTCATTTTAACAAATTAAGGGGAAGATATTTTCACCCAAGAAAGCAGAGACACATGGAAATCAGAATTGGAACAAAGAATTTATCAAAGAAATAAGGGCAGCTCAGTTGTCAGGGTATTTCTGGAAATGTTTGACTTGGCTAATTTAGCAGTCCTTATAATACCACTCTTAGAAGAAACAAAAAATCTGATTTTAAGTAATGTTTTTCTTAATAGAAACAAAAAGATTTAGGTATAACTGGGTTTTATTATTATTAATTTAACGCTATTAGCAGTTTCCAGGTACTATCTTATGGAAACAACTAAAGCACACAATTCTGAGAAATACAGAAAAATTTTTAAATGGTGTGGTCATGTTGAAAAATAAGAATGGCAAAGTCCTGGTATGGTGGCATCAACTTCCCTGGAGAGTAGTAGTTCATTAGTTAAATGAGAAACAGTATCTATGACGGCAAAAAGTCATTAAAAGCTTAAAATTTATTTCCAGTAGAAAACATATATCAGTGAGTGAATATTTCCTTGATGATGTTATTGTCTGCACACACATAATGTATCTATTGGTTGTTCAATAAATTAGACAATTACAGATAATTTAATTATCTATTTTCCTTATATGGAAAACTGTTATAGACTTAATGACTAAACTACCAAACAAAATATTTTATATCCTGAATATCAATTTCAAAACCAAAGAAGATGGGGGGATGCTGAAATTTGGATATGATTCTTATGTTTTTTAATATAAAATTTTCTTTAAGTTTATTTTGCTAAATAAACATAATAATTATGATTTCTCTATGGTGTCTTTCTTCTTTTGTTCCATTACATTCAACATATATGCAACAATTTTGAAATCACTGAAGAGAATGTCCATCTGTATATGTGTTAATTAAACTTTTGAAATGGTATTTTGCATTGAAAATATCTCTGCTTATTTACCTTTTTGTTGTTGGAACATACTTTAAATGTTTTAAAAAAAAGCCAACTTCTGATATTCAAGGAATACCAAGCTTAAAAACATAAAATTACCACTGTTATTTTCAGTCAGGTACTCAGGTGGTAAGAGCAGCCCAGAGTACTGGAAACATGTTCCCAAGTTTATACCTCAGCATAAGAAAATAACATACTGGAAAGGAACTTAAGAGTAAGGTATCTAACACTTAGCATATTTGAGTTTCATGTATTTCTCCCTTGAAAACAGAAAATATGTTTGGCTAAATTTTAAGTAAAGACAGACTCACTGATTTATGGAAATAATGGTGATTTCCTTTTACTTGGCCTTTTGTTCATGGAAGTACCCGTATATAACAGAAAACAAGCACAGGCAGAAACTCTTATGAGCCCCTTTTTGCAGTTCCAATTTTGAACCTTAAATAAAGAAGTGTGACTTCCAGCTGTGCTTTCACTGGTTATACTTGGAATCCAGAAAACGTCTGAGGAAGATTTTTTTTTTTCTTTCATGGAAAGAGTCTCTAGGGAGGATGTCATTACATACTGTTTAAAAGAATAATGCTTCCGTTTGTCTTGCATGGATGCTGTTACTGAGATTTAAACTTGCTTTATGTGACAGATTCTCCATTTACTTAACCTCATTCGACATTCTTCTACTCTTTCCAATTCAAAAGAATGAGAAATGATCAGAAGCAAATTTTGGAAAAAAAAAGGAAAATTGCTCTTTGAGGCTTCCAAGCAAACCTCATCTCAGAACCAAAAACTCAGGCATACTTTCCAGAAGAGATGAAAAGTGCAAGTGGCAAATCCAGTGTTCCTGTTGTTTGCATTAGTTTAGGGCAGACAATAAATTAGTTGCCATAGAATGATCCAGTCTAACACAGTAGTTTATTTTTAAAAATAAGGTAATCATGTATCTTTAAAATAAAATTAACTAAATGTTTTTGTTTCCTTCTAATGGACCTCATATTTATTTCACTTAAAAAGAAGTTCCACAGGCAGTGATTTAAGTGGTTAAGAAAATAAAAAAGACTGCTGAAACAAATCACTTCTCTGTATAATGAGACATGTTTTATATCAGGAAAAGTGCATATTTGAAGAGAAGTATGGAATTCTGTGTCCTTCAGAAAACCAGGCAATGGTAAATATCTCTTATAACTGAGTAATCAATTATGGGATCTGTTTCAGTGCTGCTCACTATGACAGGAGTGTTTCAAGTTCATTGGATAATATGTGAGCTGTTGTTCACAGGACTGGCAGGACTTTTCATCCCAGCCTTAAAGAAGATTTAAGATTTAGCACACAGAGCTTGTTTGTGCAGAGGAAACAGCATATTCCCTGGCTGGCACCTCATTAGCTTATAAGTTGCCACAATGATGGATGGAGACCTGTCATCTGCTGAGAACATTTTTGAGATCATTGTTATAATTGTTAATAAAGTCAGGTGGAAGACCATATTTTGGAACTTTTAATAATTAAAATATATCACCTAGAATATTGAATTAATTCTTCCACAAATATTCTAGTCATAATTTTAAAGAAGTACTAAATGTGCTAAGGTTATTAGAAAGTAGTTAGAATATTATGCTCACTGGAAAATACGGGTTTTTAAATTATATTATGACTACTGTTTTTTTTTAATTCTTGATAGTTCACAAACCACTGACAAAGGAATGAAAACTTTATCCAAATTTTTAAGAGAAAGCAAGTTATGAAATGTATTTGTAAGTTAAAAAATAAATTCATGTTTTCCTTGGAAATATAAAAACAATACTAAAATGGGTATGGTCAGGTAGGAGGGCCATGTAATTTATTCTAAACTGGGCACTTTTGAGAGTTAAAGGAGATGCAAATAACAGATATAAACCAAAACTGTTCTAGGAAAACTATGACCCATGATCATCTGTGTCACAGATTAACTCAGGAAACGAAAGGGCCTAGGGAGGTGTATGAAAGTCTAACATGAAGTTTAATGCTTAAAAACGAATTTGAGGTTATGTGATCAAACCTCCAAAATCTGCAGATGAGGAAGCAGGCAAAGGGGTCTATCCTCTCTCTCCCAGCGCTATGCTTATTTCATTTCTATTGGCAAAGTCCTTTGGCTTGATTCTTTCCTCTTTAGGTTCATATTGAGAAGAGGTTAGCTTCTGCAGCTTATTTGGCTTTATTGGCAAAGATAACATGTTTTTCCAGCAATGTTTCAGCTAGATATTTGCTTTATGTTATATAATGTCAATGAAGTACCAACAAGTTTTCAGGAAATGGGAGAGATTCCACTATATAGTCTACATACTTCGCTTTTGGTCATCTGTTTTAATAGACAGGTTAAAACTCTGTTAAAAAAGACATGTAGCCATCATGTGAAGAATAAGTCTGTAGTGGAGGGGAGGATTTAATAATATGGGTAACTGTTGAACAGACATGTTGCACACTTGAAACTAGCATAAGATTGTATATAAACTATATTTCAATTTAAAAAAGTGAAGTTGCATTATGACTTGTTCTTTTTCTTGGTTGTACAGTTTCTGTTTTTTTTTTCTTTTTTTGTTTTGTTTTGTTTTGGTGTAAGTTATATCATTTATGATTGAAAAGCAAAATAGTACCAGAAGGCTTATATTTCTAAAAATCTCCCGCCCGCTCCCTTCTCTCTCTTGATTCGTTGCTTCCTAGAAGTAACCAATTTCTGGTTGTCTTAGGTGTGGCATCCAGTATGTCCTTGTTTGCGATAAGGTCTAAAACTTCCTGCCCCTGAAGAAGATCTAGCTCTCATCCACGTCCCCTTTCCTCATGCTTGTTTCATCTACCCCAGCTTTCTAGCAAATCTACCATCATTTTGACTGAGTCAGTATTCAGTACTTGTGTGACCGCACGTTAGCCACGTAGAGCACTATCTTCCTTCCTTCCCTATACAACTTTGGTTTCCCCATAGTTAATGATTACTTCTTTTTCACATTTGCTTAGTTGTCAAGCAGTCTCATTTCATCCCCAAACATTCCAATTTAAGTATCAATCTCCTCACTCCATGTTCAATCACATCTGTAACCTGGCAGTTCGTTTTTCACTTGGGGACAACCCTCCTTGCTTGTTGGTTATCCTCGGATTTAATTTCTCCATCACTGAGAATTCTCTGTGCCTCCTTTCTGTGTAAATCTTTTCCTGAATCCCATGCTTTCCTTTTTCTTCATTACTCTGTCATTTTGGTGAAGCATATCCTCCCTGAGATTCCTGAGAAAGAATGCATGGGGAGTAAATATTTTGGCTCCTTCCATGTCTGAAAAAAATGTTTATTTCCTCCTTCACTTGATGGGTTACTTAGCCAACCAACCTAGGTTGGAAATAATTTTTCCTCAGAATTGTGGAGGTATGGCTCCCGGATCTTCCAATTTCTGGTGTTGCCATTCAGAGTTCTGTTAACTAGTTTTCTCTCAGACAGAGCAGTTGTAACAAGAAAGAAAATCTCCTATCTTCTCCCTGGTTAGTTTGGTGGCAGGATGCTTGGAAAAAGTAGCTTAAAAGACCTAACTGCTTGTTTTCTCAAAGTAAAGAGAAATGAGGCTAGAGGTCTCATTGTCTGGTCCGTACACACTCACATCCTCTGGAGAAGAACGGCGCCTCCACTCACAGCCGTGCTGTCTTTAGACTGGAGCCCTCTTCTCAGTGTCCAGACAGTCAAAGCCTCATCTTCTGACGCAGTCTGAGCACAGGCTGTCTGTGCACCACACAGGTGCATACCTACTTTCAGAGACACCTGCTGCTAATTCCTGAGCCTCCTGTGGTTCTACCCCTATACTGTCCCTTAATAAATTTAGGAAATTATCCAAAACTTCCTGCCAGTTTGATGTTCAGCATTCCTGTTTCAGAGTCTTCACCTACATGGTGTATCTGGAGCATAGGGTGAATAGTGAAGGATGGTGGAAAATGGGCTGGAAAGGTAGATGGGGGTGAAGGGGATGTCCTTTTTTCTCCCCTTCCGTTTAATTAAAAAAAAAATAGTTTCAGCTATGTGAGCAATTTGATTAATGCCAACAGTTGGAGGACCCTCTAAGTGGGAAAAGTAAAAGTGCTGTTCCTTCCGCATGGCTCTAGAAATTGGTTCCTGGGAGGTCTGTCACGGAGGGTCCTGGTGGCTTCACTGGTGAGTCCCCAGCAAACACTCGAGGTTTGGAACGGGCCTTTGAGGCTTTGGTTTAACATAGATTTTCTTAAGACAACAACTTCTAAAAACATTTCAGTCAGCCCAGCACTTTCAAATTAAGCAATGAAAAGTGATTTTGGTACATATTTAAGAATTATTTTCTGAACAAAACCATTTTCAGTGGCTTAGGCACCTTCTTTTTCTTTCAGAGAAATAGTAATGACAGGGCACTGGAAATACCGTTTGTGTGAAGGGAACATGCTTCCAGTTTTCCCTAATTTTGACTTTTCAATGTTTATTCTTTACCACTTTTTAATATTTATGTTTACCAGGCTAAGAGACAGTAAAATAAAAGAAATTCCCATTCATTTTCAGAAAATCTTGATTTCTTAGCTTTTCACCCACTAAGGAATTTGTTTTACTGACATAAGGATGGATCCATGCCATTTATTGGAGTTCTAAGGAGAATTCTTGGAGCACTATATATATTTAAAGTTTGAAAGGAGAATGTGATTAATTTGAAAGATAATTTCACAGAATGTTTTATCAAAGTTGAAATATAAATCGCAATAACAATTTAAAACATCATTATTGAATGCTACTGCCCTTCAGTAGCTCCCACTTAAGGAGACACAGAGCTCATAAAAACTGCCCCTCTATCTGCCTTCCCCACTAGACTATGTTCCTTGAGGGCAGAGATTGTCTCTTTCGTTCACTGGATATCCACAGTTGTTATCTAGTACTGGAACATACATGGTCCTCTAAAAATACTCGACACATTGACTGACCGAACACATGAGAGGAGCACAGACGACCGATCCCGGAAGACATCGGCACACAGAGCCCCAGACCTTACCGGGAGCTCCGTGATGCTGCTGACCTCCCACATAGCTGTGAATTTTGGCTCTGAGAGATAATCCAACTGGATCCTGGAGCTGTTTCAACATGGTCCCCTCTGGGCTATGTGGTGGCCCCAAATTCAATCTCCAGGACAGGGTACATGAGAGACGGATGTGCACAAGGTCCTCATGCAGCTGCTCGATGGCCGTTACACGTGTGGTGGTCCTGAGCGGGATAGAAAGTACAACTGAAAATAGCACACCATTCGTAGGGGACGTTATAAACCACTAGTGATCAACAGACTGTGGCTAAGCTTCAGCACTGCCCATGAGAACGCCTTTTGAGTTCACGACATTGTATAATACAGCAAGCACGGCCTCACCAGCACAGCAACTTCCTGGACAACATGGGACAATGTGGTGTGAATGTGGGCAGAAGGTTGGCTATTCAGCAGGCTTTGTAGCCACACCCGCCCACATGGAGAGTCACACTGTGGCACCCCGGAGTACATTGGACTTCCTGAGAAGGGCTGGCAAGGGGAGTATCTCATGTAGGTTACTGCGTATTTTCTCTACTGCTAAATAGATTTTATGTGTTGCCTAGTGGATGTTTTAAGAGCCTTATAGATGCTGAGAGGACCTTTGTGAATTCACTGCTGAGGAGAGGTCATTCTTTTATTAAAAAATAAATTTTTAGATGCCAAAGGAAGAAGCAGAGAATGAAAGAGTATCTTTTAAGTGTTTTGCTTTCTAAATAGAATATAAAAAGCCCACATGCTAGGCTCATTTTATAGAATATGCTAAAATTCATGAAAACATTGCCTAGTTCATGTTTATTTCACATCATTATTTTGTTAAACCATTTTGGATAGCAATGATAATAATAACCATCTTACTGAGGCCTATAGAACAAGAATTTTGTACACATCTGCACACTGATTCCAGAAGGACATACAGAAGATACAAGCTACAGCCCCATCTCATAAATTAGGAAGCTAAGCTCAAAGAGGTTAAGAAATGTGGCCAAAGACACCCAGCCAGTAATTATGGGTGCATGAAGGTCAAAATAAGACAATGTTTTAATATTTACTTTAAATTATTTGGAATGCTCAAAATACCACATTATAATCATTGAACTATTAATATAATCATTTAAAGTGTATGACCATAATGATATCAAAACTATTAAAGTCCCACTGCAAATATTTTACCTTTAATCTTGTGAAACTGGAAGAGCTAGGTTTTTTTTTTGTCAAAGTAGATTTAAAAAATAAGACACACTAAAAGATATCTCCATATTTTAGAAATTGCTATTATTTATCATAGTTTAGGATCCTGCAGCATGGCTTACAGAGAGCATCAAATACACCACCAGTGCAAAATCAGACTTCTGCTTTTCATTTCTAGTCTCACCTTGCACTTAAACTGTGAGTCACTTTGATTCCTTTAAAATAGAAGAGCTTCATAAACACAAAACAAATTATTTACTAATTTCTTTGTATCTATCTGTTAATTTAGTATTGTTCTCTGGACTTTGCCCTTAGTCATAAATTTGTGTGGTTTTTCAGGTGGTTGAAATGAATGAAGTCATTGTAAAACTACAATGCTTTCAATTGGCTGGCTAATATTTTACATAAAATAAACATACTATTACCCTCTCCTTAGGAAGACAAAAAGTTGCCTGAAATAATTAATATGTATGGAGATATACAGGAGGCTATAAAATGTTTCAGAATACATGCATGTTTCATATGCCAATCCCTTGTCATTCATATTGCTTTTTAAGCCCCAGCATTGTATGAAAGGACAAAATGGAACTACAGTTTTTGTTTTCCTGTTTTGTCAGGTTTTAAACATTTTTTTGTTTTTCACTTTTCATTGAATTTTGTCACTTCTTGGTTGAATATATTTTTGGAGGTCATACCTGCTTCTCTCTAGAGGTAGAATTGTGTATTAGAAAATGTTACAGTTGAAAGGGACCCTGAAGATCATTTAGCCTGACCCTCTCATTTTACAGTTGAGGAAACACCTTGTTTGGCTTTTCTTCACTTAAGAGCAGGTAAGGGCATTGCCAAAGCTAAACTCAGTGTTGCCTGCTTTGACTTTTCCACTGCAAGTTGGACCAAACCTAGGATGGGGAATAAACAAACAGGGTCCAAAACAAATTTATGATCCCACCAATCTGGCTGTTGGATTGTTCTCCCCCAAACTAATTTCAAGTAAATTGTGGACTTAAATGGTTGAATTATGTTGATTTATTTCACTGAGTAAAGACAGTTGATATTTTGTTCACTGAACATCTGATTCTTTGGTTCTCTGTTAGATGAGCAAGCCAAGTATTAATGCCCCTAGAGCACAGGAGCCTGTTCTGATGGTGAGCTAGTGCCCTCTAGCACATTTCTGAGTCACCACTGTTAAAAAAATCTTACAAAAGGTAACTGTGAAACTAAAATGTTCTACTGTCCTGGGTTGTTTATATTACCTCACTTTAATTCTAACAAAAATTGTGTGACATCAGTTAAGACAGCTTTGTGAGGAGATAAAGCCACTATGCAATGCGGTGAGGAAAGAAGAGAGCTAAGGACAGGGATGACTGACTTTACTGAGGGGTGCAATGGCGAATAAGAAGAGGTCCTGACCCTTTGGAAGCCCCCAGATTAGTAGGCGAAACGGAATTCTGGAAAGCGATGCTGCATTAGAATTAAGATGCACAGGAAATGGAGCGGTCCGACACATGACACTTGAGGTGGTGCTGGACATACAGGTGGAAATATCTGCTAGACAGTTAGAAATGCCCATATAGAATTTAGGAAAGGGAGGGAGTAGAGATGATTTGGAAAGCATAACATGCGGCTGGTTGTCAAAGCCATGGGAAAGGAGAATAATGATAATTGAGGACACTTTTGGAGCATGTACTAAGTGCCAGGCACTATTCTAAGAATGTTAAATGTATCAACTCACTTAATCTTCCCAACAACCCAGTCTTCCCAAGGCAGGCAGTATGACTATTTTCCTCTTACAGATGAAGGAACTGAGGCACAAAGAGGTCAGTTAGCTTACCCAAGGTTACACATCTTCAGTGAAGATGATTCAGGAAGTGTATGTGGAAAGGACTGAACTCTAGTGGTACCAATACTAATGGTTGGAAAGAGAGAAAACTGGAAAGGAAACTTAGATGACCAGTCATCAGATTAGGAGGAGAGTCAAGAGAGTGTCATTAACAGCCAAACTTAAAGTAATAAAGTAAGTGCAGGTCCCGGCACTAGTGGAGGAGGCCAGCTATGCCAAAGCAGAGTTACATATAGTCAGGCTCTGAGTCTAGGTGTCAGCAGAACTATTCTGGCTTAGCTCATTGCTTTCAGTAAAGTAAGCGAAACCTCTTTAAGGAATCTCATAATAAAATGGAGAAACAGCTGTTTTCCTTTGGTTGCTGTCTACGTCTAAAGTAAAAAGAAAAATCCCTCCCTTAAATGATTCAGTTATGCGTCTAGGGAGATGGTGGAGAAATGGGGCAGGTAATAGGGAAGATGAGCCCTACATACCAGACAGCTCCACTCGGCAGACAAGCTGAGCCGGGCAGCAGCAGGGCAGGGGGGAGTCCGGAGGGAGAGCCCCCACTCCATCACGGCCCGCAGCTCCACCATTCCCCACCATGGCTTCGTGACTATGATGAAAGTGAGTGGGAGTGGCTGTGCAGGTGGCCCTTCGGCTATACCTGAAACCTGCGCGATGGGCCTGTAATCTCCCTGGTGCAGTCCTGCTCCTCTCTAGGTAGACTTACCTACTGTTTGTCACAAGGTTGGCAGTTTAAGACACTTCATGTTATTTCAGGTGGGTACAATGCTCAGACAGGCATGACCTCTGGAGAAGGGCTCAAGGTCTGAGCTGAATAAAGCAGGCATGGTGTTGACTTTGTAAGTAAAAGAGGAGAAAATCCATCCAACCATTCATCCATCCATTCATTGATTGATTTACTTATTGTTCCCACAGATGTTTATTGAACACCTATAATAATGTCCTGGGCACTATGCTAAGGTCTGTGTAACCAAGAAGGAACCAAATCATGCCTGATCTCTGTCTTAAATGAAACATATAATTGAAGGGATGTGAAATAAAAGGTTCTAAAGTTCTGTAATATGGGAAGGAAAGAAATATGAGGTAAAAGAGATTAAGGGGTTCATGGGGAAATTTAGAAAGACTGGTTATAGAACACGTGGTAGAGACTTCCCACGTTCACCCATGTCCAGCTTCTCTTCCTTTAAGCCATGTGAGAGAACCATACTTCCCCTCTCCTGGTGGTTAGGTGGGGCCCTAGGACTAGTTCTGACAGGACACTGGCAGCAGAAGCAGGCACTTTCATCATAAGATCCATCTCTCATCTTCCCAGTACCTGTCCCATTTCTCCACCATCTTCTCATATCCACATACAACTGAGTCACTTAAGGGAGGGATTTTTCTTTTTACTTTAGCTATAGATAGCAACCAAAAAGAAGTAACTATTTTTCTGTATTTTCTTTTTAGATTCCTCAAAGATGCTACACTTAGTTTCCTAAAACATGTGTCATTAGCTTAGCAGTGCAATGGTGGACAGCATGGAAATTGCTAAATGGATTCCACAGAGATGGTAATTTTTGCGTGGCTGCTGATAAAACTGACCTTGGTAAAAAGACTGCCATAGCTACAGAAAATGTAGTTCTAGGCAAAAAGATTAGAAAATAATGTTTCTGGTGTGTGTTGGTTAGATACTACTGTCTATGTTTTTGGCAAGGATTCAGAAGCTCAGAAAAGAATTCATTGCTTTTTAAGCAGAAATAAAAGGGAATATAGATACTTTAGAAACTGAACATTTCAAAGTTAGAACACCTCACAGATTTTAGAGCCCAAACACTGAAAAACTGAGGAAGCCTTTAAGACAAAGTCCATTAAAATAAACCTGTGAAAAAGCCAAATTAAAAATATGGTCTTTACACTTATTGGTAATACCTCTCAATAAATTAAGGAACTTCAGGGCAAAGAGAAAAGTAAAATATCCTATTGGATAAAGAACTAGGACAAAGATCAAAAATAACGGTGTGGCTTTTTCATAGGAAAACATAGTCTCATGTTTACTCAGGGTCCCGCGAGAGAAAGGGAGAGAGAGAATGGGACAAAAGGCAAAAGAATATAGTAGATCTGAGAACCGTGTTTTGAAAGAGTTCTGAGGCTGGAAGTCTGAGATCAAGGCACCATACAACCACCTCTAGCACCCTGTTCCTGGGTCATACCTGGTGCCTCCTTGCTGTGTCCTCATCTGGTGGGAGGCTTTCTGGAGCCTCCTTATAAAGTGGAAAACCCTTGATTCTTGCGACCTCACCCTCTGCAGGGTCCTGCTTTGTTATCTTCCTTGGCCACATACTTAATGGGACTATGCCCTTCTTGGGGGCTTGTGTTGAAGCAAAGAATAAGTGGCCACTGATGATGAAGTTCTACAACACATTAAAATTATTGCTAAAAAATTTTTGAATTGATAGGAAAACATAATTTAACTTACCAAATTCCTAATAGACATAGGTTTTAAGAACCATGGAAGGAAAACTAGGACCTCTAAAGCCTTCTGATGTCAGATGATGACAATGATGGTAGGTTTTCTGAGTTAAAATAATCATCTTTTGTAAGAAAAAATGATTTTTTTAGTGTGTGAATCTGTGAATACTTAAAATTTTGTATAGGTTTAAAAAATTCATGTTACAAGACAGGGAAAATAATTTGTAAAAAGGTTACTTGAAATGTCTTGAGATTGTTACTTAACAAATGACCCTCCTGTGTTAGGGAAAGGGTCTGCTCCTCTCTCCTTCTGCTTTACTTCCATAGGAAGAACCTTTATAAACGTTCAAAAATCTGAAGATAGTAATAGGTACGGGTTTTCAAATACATTACTTAAACAATATATTCACAAATTATAACATGGAGAAAGATATTCTTTAAGACTAAGAGTGTCAGACTTTCTAAATTTCCTTGCTAATTTTGGCACCTAAAATTGTTTTGCGCGTGGTGGATGCTTAAAAGATATATTTATCTTTATTTGAGTTTACTCTTGTGAGTGGGTCTTGGGGCTGGGACTGATACTGTCCTAGAATCTGGCAGTCATATTCCAAGTGGGTCATAATATTAGTCTGAGTTCTCATGAAGACCGCGGAGAATAATGTTTGAGAACTAGCTCTCTGGAAGACCACTGTAAGGAACTTTCAGATTCAGTTTGAATGGGTATTTCCTGTCAAGAGTTTCTCTTGCTTTCTTTTCCAAGAAATGTTTTGTGCTTTCGGAAACCCATTCCTGACACTGATAATGAGAGTGCTAAATAACAAAGTGCTGCAGTTAAAACAAAACAAAACCTATAACTATTGTTTTTCCAGTGTACTTAACATGAGAATCTCTCACTCATTTCTTAAAAGCCAAAGTAAATTGGTATTAAACTATATGTTTTCGGAAGTGTAAAGGTCTTCTACATACTTTTTAGTCTACTCTTGGAGAAAATCCTTTAATTCTCTCCATACCATTAGTATGTTAGTCTATTCCCACTTCTGAGCAATGTCCTCTCAGAACAGAGCTGAGTATAAAGGGCCAGGGAATTTTCAATAGATACAGAACTAGAACCACCCACTCACTGCTCCAGAGGTGGTGGGGGTAGGTGTCAAGGTACTAGACTCAACAGCAGGTACTGGAAGAAAATTCAGGCTGGCAGGCAGAACCTGGGCTCTCAAGAGTATGGGGACCTGTAATACGTAAAATGATCATCAGTATCTGGGAGATCCATAACCGGGAAGAGCAGTGGCTACCCCGGGAGGTGTTTGGAGATACAAGCTAACAGGATAATGGGTCAGGATGCAGCTCAGCCTGTGACAAGTTTCAGGGGCAGGACTGTAAACTGCATTTGTTCTGTAAAGTCCTTAAACATGACCTTCCACCTGCAGCTCTGCCGTCATGATGCCCTAGCCTCCTTCTCTCTCTGCGTTCCCTTTCCTCTGGCTTTCTTTCCACCATAGGATATCACGCGTCTTTGCACCCAGAGCCTTGATCATTCAGATTTCTGCTAAAATGTCCTCTCCTCACAGACGCTTTCTCAGGACTCGCTCTACCACATGATTCCATTTTGATTATATGCATAGCCTTGAGGACTTACCCCGCTTTACCATATCCCCATTAGAATATAAGCTCAATGAAAGCAGGCTATCTCCTTGTCTTGTTTCTTCTTGTACCCTATAATACCAGGTACTTTTATAGGTATCTAGCATATTCTGGGTACTTACTAAACATTTTGGTGAATGACTGAATGAACAAATGAGCTAATTAATAAAATTGTTAACAAATGAATTACTCTAGTTGGGATAAGGGACTGACAAAAGTTTCTGTAACTAAAAATATCTGTAAACCAAATCATAGACTAAATAACAGGGGCAAGAGAGAAGAGGAAGCCTGTTGCCAGTTGCAAAAATCTTAATAAATGAAGGGAATGAAAACAGATGGCAGGAGGTGTGCTGAAGAACTTGAGCCTTGGAGGAGGAGGAACCATTAGAGGATGGTGGAAAAGCCATGGTTTTGACAAGGTAGTGATGGAAGAATGGCAGCCTTCCCTCTTGTTTTGCGGGAGAATAAATAAACTTCACTCAAGAGGACAGAAGAGTGCAGTTTAGTTTGATTACAGTTACGGGAGATTTGGATCAAGTGACCTGCACAAATGGGGATTTAGGGGATTTGTTCAGGATGGTATATGAAAAGTGTGTCACGGAGGCAACATCTTAGAGGAATGGAGTGGGGGTGGCGAACAGTTCAGAAATAAGAGGAGAGTCACCTGGAAGGGAAGGAAGATCTTTTTTGGAAATGTAGGATTACAGAGATGACAGTCATAGCAGAAGGGATTTGCTTCAAATGTGCACCTTTGCCGCAAGTTTACAGGGAGCCAGGCAGTACTTGTGTGATCTCAAAGGTGAGGGCCTCAACTGATCTACATGACAGGTACCCTGATTTGGGGATGGCTTTTTCACACACACACGCACACACACCCTGACTTTTCATTAAAATGCTATGGAATGGTGGTTTTGTGCCAGGCACTGGTGGTGGGAGGTAGCTAAGAAAGAAAGTTGGGCTAAGAAAAGCATAATAGGTTCTTGCCCCCTTTGAACAATTCACTCAGTTCCATAAGCTATTTATTATTCCCAGGAAAATAAGTAAAAATAGTGGACGGGTGGCAACAGTGACCAGTTTGCTGTGACCTACCTATCCCGACTCCATTCCAGACATCCTCCTTGAAGTGAGGTGGACAGCTAAGGACACACCAATTCTCTTAAGGTCGTTGAGGACTGTTGAAGAATGGAATAGAACCCTTGGTCTAAGATTGAGCATTTGGATTCTTAAATTATGTACACACAGTAATTTGCTGTCTATTATCAAAGTTGCAAATAAGAGGTAAACCCTCACGTTGAGCATCCATTTAACAGGCACATGCGCAACGTAAAGCTTTTCACAGGCTGCTCGGTTCACTTGTCCCAACAATCTTGAGAAGGGAGCACCGTTATCTTGCTTTAACAAATGAAGATGCTGAGTCTTAGAGGGGCTAATTTATTGAATTCACGCACAAAGCACCTGACTCCAAAGCCCACCTTCTTTCAAGTTTACTCACCTCAGTGCAGAGAAGGCTCGGTTTTACAGAAGTGGTTCGTTTGTGTCACAGCAACGCTGCTTTGAAAAAACTGAAGGTGGAGGAAACCACGTTACGCTTGACACTTGAATAACGCTGGACTTAGGGGTGCCAACCCCCACAGTCAAAAACCTGTGCATGACTTCTTGATTCTCCCAGAACTTAACCACTAACAGCCTTCTGCTGACTTGAAGTCTTACTGATAACATAAACAATTAACACATATTTTGCATGTGTATTAAGTACTGTGTTCTCACAATAAAGCTAGGGAAAGGAAAATGTTTTCTCCAAATTGTCACAAATCTCTCCCAAATTTTCCAATATATTTATTGAAAAAAGCCCTGCACATAAGCAGAACTATGCGCTTTAAACCCATTGTTTAGGGGGTCAGCTGTGGTTCGCTGCAGTTTGAAATATTTGGTTCGACTAGTGTTTTTGGAGCAATCATGTCCCACCCCCACCCCCACCCCCCTCCTAGTCAGCTTGGTCACTGAGTAAAAATGTGACACTCCTCCAGGTACTGAGTGTTAGGACATACCGGGGGGAAAAAAAGAGGCAGAAGTCAACACAGTATATTCAGTCTAATGTCCTGTGGGAGACCCTGTATACAGAATAGTCAGTGTGAATTAGGCTGGTAGTTCTGTCCACAAAGGGGACAAGAAGGGGACAGAACACCACGGAGGCACTAGAGCTTCAGCTGGGCTTTACTGTACTAAGCTTATGAAACGGAAAACAGAACTTTGTCTCCTATAAATGACCAGGTTTTTCGCCATTGTTTGGTCTTACTGGGAGTTGGTTTAGGACTAGGGAGCTGGTTTCAATAAAGGAAAATCTGGTGTTTTTCCCAAGTCATGAAGGGTAAGGAAAGTCCCTCGTTTGCTGTCAGTTGAGTGTAACAAAGGAACAGAGTCTATCCGCAGCCCGAGTTCCTAAACTGGAGGACAGAGGTCAACAGTGCCTCTGGAAGGGGCTGGGTGCTGGGGAGGGCAAAGGTGTCAGTGCTCGGGGTTCTTTAGTCAGGGCTGGTTTGGCCGAAATAAGAAAGCGAAAGACCACGAAACCGGGGAAGTCCTCTTCCTTTTTCTCAGGCTGCTTTTAGAGCGGAAAGCCCCAGCCCTCAGCCCACCCAAGCGACCTGAGGCGCTGGGCAGCTCAGAGGCAGAAGCTCCCGGGCCTGGGGACGAGCGCCCACGGCCCCCTGGCGCAGAAGGTCATGGACAAGTTTCGGGCCGTGCTGGACCTGCACCTCAAGCACCACAGCGCGCTGAGCTACGGCCTGGTGACCCTGCTGACGGCGGGCGGGGAGCGCCTCTTCTCCGCCACGGTGTTCCAGTGCCCCTGCAGCGCCACCTGGAACGCGGCCTACGGCCTGGTCTTCCTGCTGGTGCCCGCGCTGGCGCTCTTCCTCCTGGGCTACGTGCTGAGCGCGCGCACGTGGCGCCTGCTGACCGGCTGCTGCGCGCGGGGTGCGCGCCCGGGCTGCGGCTCGGGGCTGCGCGGGGCTCTGGTGTGCGCGCAGCTCAGCGCGACGGCCGCGCTCGCGCCCCTCACCTGGGTGGCGGTGGCGCTGCTCGGGGGCTCCTTCTACGAGTGCGCCGCCAGCGGGAGCGCCCTCCTGGCGAGGCGTCTGTGCGCTGGCCGCCACCCCGCCTGCCAGGTCCAGCTGCCACTGGTGCCCTGCCACCAGGCCAATGAGTCCAACGTGCAGGACCTCCTGAAGGAGCTCAAGGCCCAGTCGCAGGTCAGGTGCTGGCGCTGGAGGCGGTGGGGAGGATCCGATCCCAGAAAGGCGGGCTTCTGGGGGGCGCACGGGCTGAAGCAGAGATCGGTGCCCTTTTAACAGACCGACGACACCCAAAGACAAACTTGCAATGGCTCCTGGCTTCTAATAGCCGACAGGCGAATGTGTACATAAAATGAAAGCAATGGAGTATGCGGTGTCAGGCACCTACTCGGTGCCAGGTACCACGCTAGGTCCTTTGCCTCCTGCCGTTATTAGGGCTTTACAGCAAATACACGGAGGCTAGGTCAAGTTGATTGTCCAGCCAGAAGAAGGCAGAAGACTTGTGAGGGGTGCGCCTGGCTCCAAAGCCACACTGCTTCTCGGCTTATAAGGTTCAGGGGTTCTTTGAAATGCTTTTTTCATAAGATTAGCCGAAATTCCACCTTTTGAGTTCTAGGCGACACACAGGCTCCTCCCTGGGTCCTTGACAAAACTGGGAAATTGCCGGGCCAAACAAGCAGTTGTACTGAGGGGTTTGGGAGATTACTGCCACTTCTCTCTTTTAAGGGATTAAGACCTAAAACTTGCTTGATTATCATCAAAACTTTGGTTGAAACTTTATCCGAGGATTTTAAAATTTCTCATAAAAAATGTGACTGAATTGCTATTTTGTTATTTTTTTCTTAAGGTGCTGGGCTGGATCCTGATAGCAGCTGTGATCATCTTGCTTCTGATTTTTACATCTGTTACCCAGTGCCTATCTCCAATTAGTTTCATGCAGCTGAAATTTTGGAAAATCTATTTGGAACAGGAGCAGCAGATCCTTAAAAGTCAAGCCACGGAGCATGCAACCCAATTGGCAAAAGAGAACATTAAGTGTTTCTTTGAGCGCTCACATCCGAAGGAGTACAACACACCAAGCGCTAGAGACTGGCAGCAAATTTCATCACTATATACTTTCAATCCAAAGGAACAGTACTACAGCATGTTGCACAAATATGTTAACAGAAAAGAAAAGAGTCAAAGTATCAGGTCTTCTGAAGGAGATGTAGTGGTTCCTGTCCTTGGCTTTGTAGATTCATCTGGTATAAACACCAGTGCTGACTTATGACCCTATTTATGAATAGGAAAAAAGTTCTGTTTCACTTTCAAAAAATAAACATTGGTATTGTTTATCACTGCCCCCTGATTTTTTTTTTTTTTGGTCTTTCAAATTGTGGAAACAATTTTAAATTTACCTCTCTGTTACATTATTAAAAAAGGACACATGGTTAAATGATTCATTCAAGGTGACAAACTGTAACTAGATCAGAAGTTTTATATCCCTAGTCTAGGATCCTTTTCAACTAAATAGAAATGCTGCTTTCAAGTAAGAGACTTTAGTAGCAAAAAGAGTGAAGGGACAACTGAACTTCAGACCTTCCTATTAGGTTATGTGATGTTAATTTCAAATTCACTTTCTTACAGATAACACCTTGTTTGGAACTTTAAAATACTGGCATTCTATGGCTTTACTATGGTTATCAAGCAAAAATACAAAAAAAAAATCACAAAAAGGAAAATAATTTTTTTAAATATAAAAGTTGAAAAACTAGGATAGTTGTACACATAACTTCTTTATAGTTTATAGTGTCAAGAGGGAAATTCTGAAAGCTGTTGATTATAGAAAATTTTAAATGTTTACAAAAGTAGAGACGATAGTATTATGAACTCTCATGTAGTTATTACAGAGCTTCAACAGAGTGGGGAAGTCAGATGAAACCTATACCATACAAATACAGAAATACAGATTGTGACAGATTAGGGGAAGAGGAAGGTGGGGAAGTCAAGAAACTGCAATCTGTAGAGTAGAAGAGCATTTCAGTTTGCGGAACAGTATGTACAAAGACAGATAAGAAAGTTCTTACCACAGTTGGAAGCCTAAAGGCAACTGGACAAGATAAGCAAGGGACAGATCTTGCAGCCCCTTAAAGTCGTGGTTTTCATCCTATGATCATTTTAGGAAAATTGATATTTAAATTGATCCTATTCAATGGAAAAAGGAATGGGAGGGGAAAAAGTGAAAGCCAAGGTGGGAATGGAGAGACTAAATCAGGAGGCCACTGCGGTGGAGATAGGGGGGAGCGCACTTGAACCCGGTTGGTGGTGACAAAAATAGAAGTAGTAGATTTAAGGTAGGTTTGACCTTGGACGTGATAAAATCTGTTGATGGGAAGGATGCAAGAATTTTTTGAGAATGATATCTATTTTGTTGCTTGGTAACAAAGAGCAGGACTTTGCAGGGGATATTAGATTATCATTCTTGCCTACCCACCAAATTTATGGCTGTTTTAAAATGAGACATGAAAACTTTTAACTGGAAAACAAATTGAGCACCAATCGTATTTAGTCCTTCCTCTTTTGGCAGACTGCTGTGCTGGCTTCTCTTGGCCCTTTGTGGCACGGGGCAATTAAAGAGAATTAGTAGGCTGAATATCCTGTTGTTGAGGTACCAAAGAAGTTGGCAACAGAAACTGCATGCTCAGGTTTTTTCTATTCCCCCTCAAAATTTTTGAAAATCATATGCCTATTTTCACTTTTGCATCCTTTATTTCATTTTCCAATTTCTTTTATATATTTGTCCCTTTCAATACGTTTTTCTAGTCTATCATTATACTCGCACCTTCATTAGTATCATACTGTCTCTTTTATTGACTTATGCTCCACTTTCTCTCGTACAGTCTTTAATAATTACTGTTAATGTATATAGGCTTAAGATAAAAAATGATAATGGTAGAGAACTGTGTGAAGTAAAAGGTAAAATTACCTCATTTCTTTGCATTTTCTTCCCAGAGGAAGCCATATACTCTGTGTCCACACAAATACTGTTATCTATATATGTGGTTCTGCAACTTTCCATACAAAACATCATTGTTCCATATATATGTGTGTATATATATATATAACTTATATATATATAACAATTTACTCCATAAAAAATTATTGTAGTCTCCTGATTAGTAAGATATCCCTTTTTTTTTTAAAACACACAAACACATATGCATACACCTTCATAAAGTATATAAAGATAAGCACCAAATTGTCATATTTGGTCAATTCTGGAGACTAATACTGGGGGCAGGGTTTTTAACCCTCATGCACTTTTGATCTTTGGATTTTTTTCTTTTAGTAATAAATAATAAATATTAGCTGTGTAATTAGAAAAGGTGAAAAAGAACCCTTACACTGGTGTAGGGCTTTACAGTCAAGAAAGCAGTTTTGAATCTTTCACTTCCTTTCATTTTCATAATTTTGTGGGATACCTATGCAACACATCACTCACGCCTATAAGTGAGGAATCGAGGGTTAGAGAGGTTACATACTAGTCCAAGTTCACACAGTCAACAAAGGCAGAACTGAAGCTGGAGAACTGATTGTCTCTGGACCGTGTGGTTCAAAATGGCCACCTGGCTAGTATTATCACTAGGCAAATTATCACTATTTTCCTTTCTTAGTGCATGTGAGCAGAAAAGATACAGGTGTCCTTAGTGATCCCCAATATTTTTCATCTCATTCAGAAACTTGGCAGTTATTAATAGCTAAGACCACTTTGAATAAACAGTAGGATCAGGAAACTGCACACTTATTTCATGGTGGGGACACAGTCACCAGGGTAGGACACACTGCTCCTCTGAGCCTGGCTCCCAACAAACAGCACCAATGGCTCAAGAAGCATTTCTACACTTGCTGTATATTTATTTGCTGGTCTACCAAGTTATTCTTCATAATCACTTGGCTTTATGCTGCCCCAAAAAATCTAACCTTAGAAGAGATTCAGACACAGTAACTGCTATTAATACTTGCTGAAAACCAAATTGTTCCAAGAGATGATTCCACAGTATTGAGTACTGTCAAGATGATACAATTTACAGAGCGTAAGCGTATGCTTTGTCTCTAGGGTCCATCCAAAGCCATGGAGAAAAACATCAATGCTCTATGGACTTATTAAAGGAACAAGTCCTGAAGGAAACATCTGAAAACAGAATTAGCCAAGTACACAAATGTCTTTGGCTGAAAAACATCTTGGAATCCCTAAGTTGCACAACATCTTCCATCTTATTTACCAGGTGGCCTATTGTAAATAATTCTTCCAAAAACAAAAGATGGAGCAATGCTCCCTGAGTCAGCCCCAGCAGTGGCCGCCACTGTCTATTTTGTCATCAGCAAACTCCCACTGAGTGCCCGCCCCCATGTCAAACACAGGGCCAGTCCTGAAAGCAGAGCCTTTAGTTGATCTTATTTTGTCTCTTCTTCTTCATTACCCCCTTAGGAAATATCTCTTATGAACTGCAATGTTGGGACGGAGTGCTTGTATTGCATTCTTTTTTATTGTTATTTATTTATTTATTATTTGGTATCATTAATACACAATCACATGAGCAACACTGTGGTTACTAGATTTCCCCCATTATCAAGTCCCCCCCACATGCCCCATTAAACTACCTGTCCATCAGCATAGTAAGATGCTATAGAGTCACTACCTGTCTTCTCTGTGCTATACTGCCTTCCCTGTGCCCCCCACTACATTATGTGTGCTAATCATAATGCCCCTTAGCCCCTTATCCTTCCCTTTCCCTTCACCCTTCCCAGTCCCTTTCCCTTTGGTAACTGTTAGTCCATTCTTGGGTTCCGTGAGTCTGCTGCTGTTTTGTTCCTTCAGTTTTTGCTTTGTTGTTATACTCCACAGATGAGTGAAATCATTAGGCACTTGTTTTTCTCCGCCTGGCTTATTTCACTGAGCATAATACCCTCTAGCTCCATCCATGTTGTTGCAAATGGTAGGATTTGTTTTCTTCTTAGGGCTGAATAATATTCAATTCTGTATATGTACCACATCTTCTTTATCCATTCATCTTCTGATGGACACTAAGATTGCTTCCATTTCTTGGCTATTATAAATAGTGCTGAGATAAACATATGGGTGCATATGTCTTTTTGAATCTGGGATCCTGCATTCTTAGGGTAAATTCCTAGGAGTGGAATTACTGGGTCAAATGGTATTTCTATTTTGAGTTTTTTGAGGAACCTCCATATTGCTTTCCACAAGGTTGAACTAGTTTACATTCCCACCAGCAGTATAGGAAGGTTTCCCTTTCTCCACATGCTTACCAGCATTTGTTGTTGTTTGTCTTTTGGATGTTGGCCATCCTAACTGGTGTGAGGTGGTATCTCATTGTGGTTTTAATATGCATTTCTGTGATAATTAGCAATGTGGAGCATCTTTTCATGTGCCTGTTTGCCGTCTGTATTTCTTCTTTGGAGAAGTGTCTGTTCAGAACTTCTGCCCATTTTTTAATAGGATTATTTGCTTTTTGGTTGTTGAGGCATGTGAGCTCTTTATATATTTTGGATATTAATCCATCATCAGACATGTCATTTATGAATATATTCTCCCATACTATAGGATGCTTTTTTGTCAGTTGATACAGAAACTTTTTAGTTTAATGTAGTCCCATGTGTTAATTTCTGCTTTTGTTTCCCTTGTTTGTGGAGATGTGTTCAGGAAGAATTTTCTCATGTTTATATTCAGGAGATTTTTGCCTATGTTTTCTTCTAAGAGTTTTATGGTTTCATGACTTACATTCAGATCTTTGATCCATTTGGAGTTTAGTTTTGTGTATGGAGTTAGGCAGTAATCCAGTTTCATTCTCTTGCATGTAGCTGTCCAGTTTTGCCATCAGCAGTTGTTGAAGAAGCTGTCATTTCCCCACTGTATATCCATAACTCCTTTAACATATATTAATTGACCATATATGGTTGCATTTATACCTGGGCTCTCTAGTCTGACCCATTGGTCTATTGTTCTGTTCTTGTGACAATACCAAATAGTCGTGAGTACTGTGGCTTTGTAGTAGAGCTTGAAGTTGGGGAACGTAATTCCCCCAGCTTTATTCTTCCTTTGCAGGATTGCTTTGGCTATTTGGGGTTTTTTGTGGTTCCATATGAATTTTGGAATGATTTACTCTAGTTCATTGAAGATTGCTGTTGGTATTTTGATAGGAATTGCATTAAATCTGTAGATTGCTTGAGGCAGGATGGCTATTTTGACAATATTAATTCTTCCTATCCATGAGCCCTGGGATGGTCTTCACTAAATGTTTGATAAAATTCAGCTGTGAAGCCGTCTGGTCTAGGAATTTTGTTCTTCGGTAGTTTATTGATTACCAATTCAGTATCATTGCTGTTAATTAGTCAGTTCAGATTTCTTTCTGGGTCAGGCTTGGAAGGTTTTATTTTTCTAAAAAGTTATCCATTTCTTCTAGGTTATCCAGTTTGCTAGCATATAATTTTTCATAGTATTCTCTCATAATTCTTTGTATTTATGTGGTGTCTGTAGTGAGATTTCCTTTCTCATTTCTGATCTGTTTACATGTGCAGGCTCTTTTTTTTTCTTAATAAGTCTGGCTAGGGGTTTATCTATTTTGTTTATTTTCTCAAAGAACCAGTTCTTGCTTTCATTGATTCTTTCTATTGTTTCATTCTTCTCTATAATATTTATTTATTCTCTGATCTTTATTATGTCCCTCCTTTTGAGCCTCATTTGTTCTTCTTTTTCTAGTTTAATTAATTGTGAGTTTAGCCTGTTCATATGGGATTGTTCTTCTTTCCTGAGGTAGGCCTGTATTGCAATATACTTTCCTCTTAGCTCAGCCTTTGTTACGTCCCACAGATTTTGCAGCGTTGAATTATTGTTGTCATTTGTTTCCATATATTGCTTGATCTCTGTTTTTATTTGGTCATTGATCCGTTGGTTTTTAGGAGCATGTTGTGAAGCCTCCAAGTGTTTGTGGGATTTTTCATTTTCTTTGTGTAATTTATTTCTAGTTTTATATCTTGGTGGTCTAAGAAACTGGTTGGTACAATTTAAATCTTTTTTAATTTACAGAGGCTCTTTTTGTGGCCTAGTATATGATCTGTTCTTGAAAATGTTCCATGTGCACTTGAGAAGAATATGTATTCTGCTTCTTTTGCGTGTAGAGTTCTGTAGATGTCTGTTAGGTCCATCTGTTCTAATGTGTTGTTCAGTCCCTCTGTCTCTTTATTTATTTTATGTCTGGTTGATCTGTCCTTTGGAGTGAGTGGAATGTTGAAGTCTCCTAAAATGAATGCATTGCATTCTATTTCTCCTTTTAATTCTGTTAGTATTTGTTTCACATATGTAGGTGCTCCTGTGTTGGGCACACAGATATTTATAATAGTTATATTCTCTTGTTGGACTGACATCTTTATCATTATGTAATGTCCTTCTTTGTCTTTTGTGACTTTTTTGTTTTGAAGTCCATTTTGTCTCATACAAGTACTGCAACTCCTGCTTTTTTCTCCCTATTAGTTGCATGAAATATCTTTTTCCATCCTTTCACTTTTAGTGTATATCTTTGGGTTTGACATGAGTCACTTGTAGGCAACATGTAGATGGGTCTTGCTTTTTAGTCCATTCTGTAACTCTGTGTCATTTGTTTGGTGCATTCAGTCCATTTACATTTAGGGTGATTATCGATAGATATGTACTTATTGCTATTGTAGGCTTTGGATTCGTGGTTACCAAAGGTTCAAGGGAGCTTCTTTACTATCTAACAGTCTAACTTAACTCATGCTATTGCTATTATAAACAAAGTTTGATGATTCTTTTTTCTCTCCCTTCTTTTTCTTCCTCCTCCACTCTTTATATGTTAGGTGTCATAGTCTGTACTCTTTGTGGATTCCTTGACTGACTTTGTGGGTAGCTGATTTAAGTTTGCTTTTGTTTAGTATTTTGTTGCTCTACTTCCTTTGCTGTGATTTTATTTTCTCTGGTGACAGCTATTTAGCCTTAGACGTACTTCCATCTAGAGGAGTCCCTTTAAAATACACTGTAGAAATGGTTTGTGGGAGGTAAATTCCCTCAACTTTTGCTTATCTGGATTGTTTAATCCCTCCTTCAAATTTAAGTGATAATCTTGCTGGATAGAGTATTCTTGGTTTAAGGCCCTTCTGCTTCATTGCATTGCATATATCATGCCACTCCCTTCTGGCCTGTAAGGTTTCTGCTGAGAAGTCTGATGATAGCCTGATGGGTTTTCCTTTGTAGGTGATCTTTTTTCTCTCTCTGGCTGCTTTTAATATTCTGTCCTTGTCTTTTATCTTTGCCATTTTAATTATTATATGTCTTGGTGTTGCCCTCCTTGGGTCCCTTGTGTTGGGAAATCTGTGGACTCCCGTGGCCTGAAAGACTATTTCCTCCCCCAGATTTGGGAAATTTTCAGCAATTATTTCTTCAAAGATAGTTTCTACCCCTTTTTCTCTCTCTTCTTCTTCTGGCACCTGTATAATGTGAATATTGTTCCATTTGGTTTGGTCACACAGTTCTCTTACTATTCTTTCATTCCTAGAGATCCTTTTATCTCTCTCTGCCTCAGCTCTCTGTATTTCTGTTCTCTGATTTCTATTCCATTAACAGTTTCCTCCACCTCATCTAATATGCTTTTAAATCCCTCCATTGTTTGTTTCATTTCAGTTATCTCCCTCCTGAATTCGTCCCTTAGCTCTTGAATATTTCTCTGTAGCTCGATCAGCATGCTTATGACTTTTATTTTGAATTCTTTCTCAGGAAGATTGGTGATTTCAGTCTCACTGATCCCTCTTTCTGGTGTTTTGAGGGATTTTGTATTGAACAAGGTTCTTCTGCGTTTTCATGGTCCTGGAGCCATGGGAGTGGTCGCAGGCAAGTGGCACATGTGTCAGCTGGGGGGACAAAGTCCCTTCCTGCTTGCTGGTCGCTGTGCCTGTCTCTACTGACTGTGCCAGTTAACCTTGCACAGGAGTGGCTTCTGGGTTAATGGTCTTTACATTAATGGAATGTTATGTGGAATTAAAGTCAGATGTAAGTGTATGTGTATGTACATGTGTGGGTATATGAGGTCTTGTATGGTTGCTTGTGTATATTTTTGATAGGTTTTGTTTTGTGTTTTGTTTTTTGGCTATGAGAATATTAAGTTAAGAAAACTTGGTTTGATAAGATTATTGAAAATGGTGAGAAATGAACTTGTGTATTCCAAAAGACACAGATTGCTTTTAAAACTCTGCTTCTCGCATTTAAATTATTCTTCTTGTCAAGTTGTGGGATCTGTTTAACTGATACCCGCATGTTCACCATCAACTTCTAATACATTAATTTTCAGCTATTCAAAAAATATCCAAATTTCTACTGAGAATGCCTACTGTACGATTAAGAGCTCAGTCACTGGAGACTGGTGACTTACTGACAATAGGAACTTATTTCTCATATTTCTGGAGATTTGGAAGCCCACCATCAAGGCACCAGCAGATCTGGTGTCTGGGTCATAGATTCTCATTATGTCCTCACATGGTGAAAGGGGCAAAGAGGCTCTTTTAAAAGAGTACTAATCCCATGATTAGTGCGAGCAGAGCCCTCAGGACCTTATCACCTTCCAAAGACCCCACCTCCAAAATCTATCACGTTTTGGATTGAATTTCAACATAAGAATTTTGTGGAGGCACACACATTCAGTCTATAGTACTGGGTGCATGTCATCTGGCTCAACTCCTACTAAGGATGTGACATTAAACATCACTTCAAATCTCAGTTTCAGCATCTGTAAAATGTGAAATAATCTTGTATTATTTCAGACGATTTTTGTGAGGATTAAATGAGATAGTGACTAGAAAATACTCAATAAACAAAATTCACTTGTATTCTTGTAAGGTAGTAGGCTGAATGAATTGAAGAAAAAGTGAGAAATAAGTTGTAAACTCTATTCTTAAGGAATGGATGGACAAATAAGTAAATGGTTGTCAATAATAGGAATAATAAATATATAAAATATAATAAAAGTATAAGCACAATGTTTTGAGAAAAAAGAAAATAAATGCTTCCTAGGGATATTTGGAAAAATATTTATTAAAGAGGACATATTTTAGCTAAGGCTTAACAATTAGTGAGATTCTACTCATTAAGGCAGGACTGAAAAGTCAAACCCACTGAAAGTTTACTAAACTCTCAGGCTACCCAGACCCTTCCAAGGAATTCCTATTCTTTACATTCCTACTGAACAGTGCTGCTCTAAAACATGGTAAGAAGCATTAAATCCTAAAAGATCCCCACTGAAGATGCCGTTTGAGGGTTTATCCATAATAGCTCCTCCCTCTGGACTGTTCTTTTATCAAATTCATTCCCTTCTTTATGGGTAGTGATTATATTTGTCATTGTAATGTTCATTCATGTGTGTAGGATTTTTGTTTAAAATAATGGCAGCTTAAGAATCTATCCAATTAAAATCAATGCTGCTATGAAAAGCTTCCTCCGAATTATTTGTGGCATGCTTTTAGTGTCTGGTTACCTTTTCTCATGTTTTAAGAGCACTGCAGCTAAGAGCCCAATATTCACAAATATTTCGGTTTGACATTGTGGATCAAAACAAACCCCTCCCCACATTTAAAGCTCTTTGGTGGCCCCTTCTTCTTTGTCTACTTGCCTCAGTCATTTACTTTATCTTAGAGACACTTATCTTTTCTTCTTCAGTGATGTTTGATGCTCTAGTTTTGAATCACTTCGTTTGGGAGATCAGATGTAAGGTACTCAGATGAATCCCAGGTTTGACAGACTTTATGTCCTCTGCTCATGGATTATTGCAATCGTTTTTTTACCTGGTTTATCTGTTTGCAGTTTCTTCCCCTTCTAATCCCTCCTTCCTGGAATTGAATGATCAATTTCCCTAAAACACTGATTCTGTCACCCTGATTTACAGATCCCTATTGTTTGTCCCATCAAATCTAGATGCTAAGCCTCACGTGTAAGAAAGAGACTCAATTTCTAAAACAAGAAGCTCAATTTATTGCTTGCTAAGCAAAAGGGAACTATGGTTGTAGGGCTTCGGCTCCTTAAGCAAAAAAATCTGCTGATTTTACAGAGGGTTTGGGGAAGTGGTAGATTGCAGAAATTTGTGGGCTTTCAGAAGTGGGCATTGTTTGAGAATTGGTGGACTTTTAAACATGGAGTTGCCATTATTGGAATGAAGCTTTTGCTGATTGGCTACCTTTCAGAATCATGGGACTGTGACTGGCTGACTTTCAAAAGTGTGGCGGCCACTGATTGCTTGGCTCTCAGAATCACGTTTACGGAAGCAAAGTTGTCTATGGTCAGTTGAGACAGATTCCAATTTGGTTCTAGTAGCTTCTTATTCAAGGCTTGATCTATGGCCCAACTTCCTTTCTTTAGCTTGATGGATAGGAAAATTTTATTTTCACATGATTAAAGAGAGACTGTGTCTGATTTTGTTTTACTCTGTAGGCCCAGTTCCTTATTTTGTTGGCTTAGTAAACAGATCAAATCCTTTTGCCTGTCTGTTTTAGTCTGTTCAGGTTGCTGTAACGAAATACCATAGACTGAGTGGTTTATAAACAACAGAAATTTATTTCTCACAGTTCTGTAGGCTTTGAAGTCCAAGATCAAGGCACTGGCAGATTCAGTGTGGGTGAGAAATCACTTCTTTGTTCACTGACAGCTGTATTCTCACTGTAACTTCATATGGCAGAAGGGGTGAGGGACCTCTGTACAGCCTCTTTAATAATGGGCACCAATCCCATTCATGAGGGCTACATCCTCATGACCTAATCACTTTCCAAAGGCCCTACTTCCAAACACCATCACATTGAGAATTAGGTTTCAGTATGAATTTTGAGGGGACACAAATACTAATTTCATAGCACTGTCATTGAAAATCTTAAAATTTACCTGCTTCCACTCCATCCAACTTGTATTTTCAATATTCTCCAATATATAATCTCTGATATAATCAGGCCTTCTGACCCTTCTACAACATCCATTAAACAGCATGAAATGCCCAGTTGCACATCTCTGCTCAACTGGTTCTCTTTTCTGTCATTATCCCAGTGTAATGTCTAACATTTGGTTTTACCCTACTTACAAGCTAATAGTTACCCTGTAACTGTATATCATGGAAGCTAGCAGAAGAGATGAAATTTCTGGGCCAATGATAAAAAACTGTATTAATCATAGCAGAGCAAATAGCATGAGCATTATGTTTGCATTTGTTCCCCTTGCCCGGAAATCCTATGGAGACAACATGGAAGGCTAAGATGGGTACCTGTACACAGAGTGGTGGCATTACTGGACAGAACACTGATCTTGGGGCAATACCATTATATAGCAAGTAATAATCAAGCCTGTTCTTTGTCCTTGAGGGAGATTATTTCGTCTCTCAAGGTTGCTTGTTCAAACACACTCTGAGAAGTGTTCTGGATAAAAAGTATTTGGAGCCTTGCGTTTGGAATACTAGTAGACATATAAGAGCATGTACAATATTTCAAGCCCCCTGTCAAGTCATACTTCCTCCTCAAAGCATTCCCCAGTGACATCAGTCCATGGTAACTTTTTCCTTCTCTTATCTTTTATGGCATCACCTACCAAATTCACAGTAGCACTTGATCATACCTCTCTTTGCATCATATTAAAACTATGTGTTTTCTCTTCCCAGTATGATGCCTTCTGAAGACTTTGAAAAACGTTATCTTGAAAATGCCCAAAACAGCAATAAGACTGATGAAAACAAGTGAAAAGGATTGAATTTTTAAATATTTTATTAAGATGAAAAATTTTAGTCTTCCAAATATTTCTTGAAATTTTAAGACACAGGGTACATAACCACAGATGATAAATCAGCAACCAGAGACTGTATTTTGGTAAATACATTATCATTCCTAGATTTGAAACCATGCACTCATAAATCAGCAATTTCTTATTTTATTTGTTGGTCATTTGTGTAAGGCACTGTATTTCTTAAAGGCATATTACAGCATAAAAAAACAATGATATAAATATATTTAATATTTCTCTTATATATAGTAAAGAAAGAAAGTTTAAAAGAGAAATTTTTTTGTTTTTGTTTTATCATCGCCAACATTTGGGTTACTGATGTTCCACAGAACACAGTTTGGGAAACATCTCAGACGGTCAGAGGCAGATGGGAAATCAGCTGTTGTTTGGCTTACTGCATAATATTCTTAAATCACACAGTCTATCCAAAAAGAGCAACTTTAACAAACTCAAGTCTGAGACATGGTCAGGCTGTAGGGCAGCTTATTCCAAAGGCCAAGCAGGTAGATGCACAGGGCATTCATTAAACCATACTTTATTTCATGGAGACCAGATAATCATGTGTTAAGCATCTTTAAAGGTAGTTAAAAGCACTCAGAGAAAGGGCAATGCATAAAATAAAAAACAGATGTTTTTTTCTTTTAAAAATCAAAACAGTCCTAACCCCTTTCTCAGCTCCCAGCTCTGCTCAAGATTTTTTGATGAGACAACTGTTCCTATTCAATTTGTGTGCAATCTAAGAAGACTAACTTTAAACAGTTGCATTCTTTAACTTTAAATATGCCTGCCACTGTGCATGCCAACAGAATTGCACAGCCTTTCCAGTCTCGTAAGCACATTTATCTCAGCTAGATGCTACTTCACTCTCCCTGCAGATGTATGGTGAAGCTCTCTCTATAAACTAATCATTTTATTTTCTTAAAATCTGAACTTTTACTCCAGATCCTCTATATTCATGCTCTAATTTGGGATTCAACAGCTTATACTTATTAAAAATTATACTTGGTAAATATGATTATTGGCAGTGAAAGATAACTGAAAGGGGTACTTCTAGTTAGAATTGTTGGCTTTAAAGTACATATTCAACTACACACCCCCCCAAAAAAGCCAAAGGATCTTTTTCCGGTCATAAAGCAACCAGAGAACAGGAGATAGAAAAGCAACACAATTTTTGGAAGTTGGAAAGCAGATGGCAAGTGATAATTGTCCTAACAGACCTGAGAAATCTGAATCCTAGGCAGAACTAGAGAAAGTCAAGAAGCAATATAATTCATACTATGGAACCTATAGAAATGGCTAGGAAGTTAGCAGCCCTCGTCACCTCTGGAAATGGGGGGCTGGAAGCAGGGATAAAAACAGGATTGATTGAAAGCTTGTTTAAGAAGAATTGGTGTGTCAAATCTCTGTCCTCACTCCAGCTGGGCAACTCCTTCTTCCTACCCTAGCAGAAGATGGGGATATTTTAAGCTCTAGATAGCAGTTTTTCAAAAATATTTCTGAACTGAGGGACATTAGGCGAGCTGAAGGCAGGGACACTATATTGAACAAATGGGAGTGAGGTTAAAATGTAAATACGGAATTTTTATTTCCTTAGCATTCTTTCCCAACCTGACTCCCAGGATGCTGGCATTCAGGTCTTGATCCTGCAAGCAGGAGAGCAGAGGAGCCATATCTAGCAAATATGACCACCCAAGAGAAGAGATTTCACCAAAGGACACATTTTGAGATTCACTTTTAAATTTCCCAACATATTATACTATGTTGAAGTTCATAGTGTACAAACTCCACCAATGTTCATATTTTTTCCAATTTGGCTTAGATAACCAAGGAGCTCCAGAGAGCTGAGGAAAGTATAAAACATGGAAGCCAAAACAAACAGAAAGTTCCATGGAGGGAACAGAAACTATGTACTTTTAAGAAAACTTAAAAAAAACCCTACCATTAATTATTTTAGATATGTAAGATAAGATATTACATGTATGAAATGAGAAAAGAATGGTATTAGAAAAAAGCACTTAGAGGGCAAGAGAATTCTTGGAAATTTCCAACGTGCTAACAGGAAGAAAAAATGCAATAGAATGATTGGAAGATAAACTTGGAGGAAGTAAAGAATTAAGATAAAGAGATGGAAAAGAGAGAAAAGTAAAGACAATTAGAGGATTAGTTTAGAAGATCTAACATCTTACTAGTAAGGTTCCAGGAGACATCAGAGGAAATGGATAGAATAGCATAAGAAATTATCACAGAAATAATTCAATATATTTTCCCCAAATGGAAGGACATAGATTTCTAGATTGAAGAATTCCATTAGGTGATCAGCACAGTGGATGGATACAGACCCACACTGAGATGCATCAGTTTGGGAACACTGTAGATAAGGAGACAATTCTCAAATTTTCCAGAGAGAAATAACAGACCAAGAATCAAAAATCAAATGGCACTGAACTTCTGAAAAATAACTGAAAGCTGATTAATCATGCTTTCACAAACTTTCTTACTTACTCTTTTTTTATTGAAATGCAGTTGATATACCATTTTATATTGGCTTCAAGTGTACAACATAGTGATTCTATGATATATACATTACTCAGTAATTGTAGTCGCTGTCAACACACAAAGAAATTAAAACATTTTTGACTATATTCTTAATGCTGTACTTTTGTCCGTGTGACTAATTTATTTTATACTTGGAAGCTTGTACCTTTTTATCCCCTTTATCTATTTCACCTCGTCCCCAGACACACCTTGGTCACCAACGGTCTGTTCTAGAGGGTACAATCTTCTAGAAGTGGCATTAAGGAAATGAGGAATCCCCTAAAAGATAGAGGGGAAGAGAATCTCTAAAATAATGGTGAAAGGAAAAGACAAAAAAAAAAAGATAATTTAGCTCTCCATAATAAGATTAGCCTTTATGGGTTGGTTAGTCAAGGTTTAGAAAGGAAGAAAGTTAAATTTTTAACAAAATAATGAATTTTTAATATTTTATTGGAAAAATCACTTCCACCTCTTTTAAATAATGCACGGTGGTTTTAAAACATGTCCACAGATTGGTTTTGAAACTCCATCCTTCAGGACATAGAGGTGAATGCCCTTTCTTGAGTATATGCTGGACTTAGTGACTCACTTCAAAGGAAAAGAAAAATGAGGAAGTGATGATAGGCATTGTCATAGGTCATTAAAACCTCCTTTCTCTCATTCTCTCTTGGATTGCTCTCTTGATGGAATTCAACTGCCAGGTTTTGAGGATTTTGAAGCAACTTCTGGAGAAGCCCAAGTGGTGAGGAACTGAAACCTCCTTCAGTAACTACATGAGTGTCCTGTCTAAGCCACTGAGTTATAGGGTTATTTGTTACACAACAGAAGTTAACTAATACATAGTCTTTTGAAATTTGCAACTTATGACTATAATGTTCACCGTCCCCACCATTGGTGAGTGACTGTACATCTTATTTCTCTACCTGAGTGTCACAGGCTTCTCTTCCCCAGCTGGCCACGAGGCAATTTCTGGAGAGTTTTACACTGTACTCATGTGTGAAAAGAACTGTAATTTTGATGGGTTTGGGAACTGGGACTTTTATGTCTCCTGGCTGCTCAGCACCTCTTGTGCCTTCCTGCATTATAGTTCTCAGCAATATCAAAAGCTTATTTAAATTTTGAGTCAGTTTTTCCCCTGCTGCAATAGTTAAGGAACAAGACAACAAGGCTTGAGTCTTCTTTAAGAAGTGAACGGATGGAAAATGTAATGTACTTGCAAATAATGAGAAGAGATTTATGCAAGGAGGGAAAGAGTTTGAGGATTAGTGATAAGAATAGAGAAAGCTGAGAAACTGTTAAAACTATTCTATTAAAACCAAAAGCTGTGGAAGAAAGAAAATCTACTCTTATTATGCTGCTTGGTCCCATGGTCAATAGTGTTTACAGAGGCATGTGTAACCATTGAGTATTGATTTAATTCCAATTATGTAGTAATAGTGGGGATGAGGGGCAGGAAGGTTGCCTGTGTGGGTGGTTACGATGGAAGCTGTGTGTGAGAAAGTCTTCTATTTCTTATGTGAAAATAAAAAAAATAATGCTTCAAACTGAAAAATCAAGAAAAAGTAACATAACCCTATTATGTACAAAAACGAAGCAATTGGGAGAAGAATTGGTTACAGGAGTAGAAAGGAGACATTGATGTGAAGCAGGAAATGGTAGAAGGTAGGAGAGGTGAAGGTCAGGGAGGGGAGATAGGCACATGATTTGTGCTATTATCTGACTCTGAATTGTTTGCATGAATACATTTTTAAAGTAAATTTAAAAAGAAAAGAGAAAAAGACAATTACCAAAAATGTCACTGAAATGTAGAATCTGTAAATGTTTCCATGTTACAAACCGTGCTTTACATCTTTTACAATGCCAAATTATCTTCCAGGGGTTCCCCAAGTGCAGGCTTTACATCTACAGAAAGGAATATGTACATGACACTAACTTCCACTTAAGATCTTTCAGCATTTTCTGAAATGATTAAAAATAATCCTGTGACTGGAGCCATAATAACTGGCTCTTGGAAAAGAATGTTTTTGTGTTCTGAGATGGAAAAAAATCTCTAGTGACCACTTGAATTGGTTCTGGTGTCTATTATTTTCTCTTTGATTTAAAGTATGAAAACCAATATTCTTGTTATTAAATAGGCTTTGTTTATTTTAACCTTTCCTTCTCTTGGCATTGTTATTCAAAAATGTTTGAAGCAGGAGTCAGTTTTATTTAATAAATATTTATCAAGCATTCATTACATTGACCATTGTCTAATGTGTGAGCCTTGTAACCAAATAATAAAATGCAACGGGATTTGTGCAGAGATTAATGTGTGTACATTTCAAAGAAATAGTCGAGTGATAACTTGCCTTGGAACTGCCTCAGATATTTAAGGAAAAGGGCAAGATAATAAATTGTCTAAGGAGTAGGAGAGAGGTGATAAGGAAAGGCTTCAGAGAACATGAAATCTGAAGAGGTTTTTGGAAGATGAATTGTTTGCCAAGTGTACAAGCAGGGGAACCACGTTGCACAAAGAAGGAACAGCATGTGAAGAGGCACAGAGGCACAAAGAGTACTGTATATTTATTTAGGAACCATTACTTCAACATTGCCCTAAACTCAAGGGCTGGAGAGGACAGCAAAGGGCCAGTCACAGAGGGCTTCATTCATCATCATAGGCAATTTATAGTTTACCATGAGAACAGTGGAGAGGCAGACAGGAAACTGGTGATACCATCAGATACAGGTGGATCATTCTGGTGAAAGCTTTCTTTTTATTTGATATTATGAAAATTACATAAACATAGAGAAAATATAATGAGCCACTATGGACATAGGTTGCATAATTGTTAAAAATATTAAAAAGTGTTTATAATGGGAAATTTCAAGAATAAACAAAATAGAGAAAATATAATGAAGTCTCATGTACCTGTAAGTCAGTTTCAGCAATTACCAACTTGTTACTAATCTTATCTATGCTCCAACACACCTCTCTGCAGTCCCACATTATTTTGAGGCACAGGTTAAATATCATATAATTTCATCTGTAAATATAAGTATATCTCAAAAGAAAAGGATACTTAAAAAAACACACGCATGGAATGCACACTACCAGCAGTGAACCATAGTATAAACTATGGACTCTGGATGATTATGATGTGTCAATGTAGGTTCATGGAAATGTTGATAATGGGAAGGCTATGCATGTGTGGGGGCAGGATGTAAATGGAAACATCTCTATATCTTCTTTCACTTTTGCTGTGAATATGAAACAGCTCTAAAAAATAAAATTTTAATTAAAACAAAAACAAAAATCACCCCAAAAAGCAAAGAAAGAAAACTTGACAATACCATTATCACACACACCTAAGGAATAGCAATAATTCCTTAATATCATCAAATATCCAGCCAGCGTTTAAGTTCTCACATGCCTTGTAAAAGTATTACTTGTTTGAATTGGTATTCAAATAAGGTCTATGTACTGCAAAACTGTTATGTCTCTTAAATATCTTTTAAAAATCAATTCTTTATTGTGGTCATCAATCCATTGTTATATTTGAAATTGTTAATTGTGTTAATTATTATGTATATTAACATAACATAAAATGTTAACCATTATGAAGTGTACAATTCAATAGTACAGGTATCCCCAGCGTTCTGAAAATTCCATTTTGCAGACGTGCAACACATAGTTTACTCAATCAGTCCTCTAATGATAGATATTTGGTTGTATTTATTCTATAGTTAATAAATGTATAGTCTTTTACATACATCTAAAAGTAATATTTTGCCATAGTTAATTAATCCTCTTTGTGAATTAGCTTAAGGAAAAACACAAATATGTTGTATTTTCCCAAAATTGTTTAATATATATCTCTAAAAATATGGTATATCCTATATAAATACAATGCCATCCTCACACATAACATAATTCATAAAATGGTAGTTGTGTTTCAGGGAGAGCAAGAAGAGAAAGCCATTTCTCTTGTGATGATAGGAACGAACACCGGAGTGGTGGCTGTGTATGGGGAAAACAGGAAACTGATTCAAGGGGCAGGAAGGAAGGGTGCCACTCAGCAAAACCTGGTTATATAATTAGCACTTCTTTTGTGGTTCTTTTAAGATAACTTCAATTTAACTATGAGGGTAAATTAAACCTCTTTTGATAGAAATGTGCTCACTTTCATGCCATAGTAATTCATCTAGGTTTTAATTTTAAGAAGCATACGCCTTGAGGAAAAATAACCTTTGAGAGAAACAAAGGACAAGCAGAACATTTACTCCATTTGTCATGGAGACTCTAGTCACACAAGAAAATTAAGGGGCAGAGCAAATATGAGTAAAGCTATGGCCTCCAGTCTAATCTCTACCTTCTTGAGCAAAGTACATGGTTCTGTGCATGATCGGTAAAGGCCTCCTAGGTACACTCATGATCAAAGGAATCTGTGATTTCCAGGGCACATTCCATGTGCTTTATTTTGGTATTTTGGGGAACCTTGTCCTAAAAGCTTGACCTTAGCAATAGGAGGCCAAATGAGTAAGATAAAATGGAGAAGAATCTTCCAAGATGGGCCAGTTAGACCCATCTCATTCATTAGTATCTCACTCATTCATTCATTCTGCATGTTTGTCACTCAAAAACAAAAATGCTATCTAGTATTGACTGAAAGTCAGAGACTGTGCCAGGCACTGGGAATACAAAGATAAGTAAGATGTGCTCTTTGCCAGAAAGAACTCACAGACTAATTGAGAAGGAAGACATGTAGGAAAATACTCAGCATATAGGGGAGAGATATGTGAAAGGCACTAAAGAAACCAGAGATGAGATTAGGGGGCAACAGAGTTGGGTGGGGAGATGGATCAGTCAGGGTAGCCTTCACGGAGGAGATGACACGTGTGGGAGGTTTGTAAGCTGGATGTCACTTGATGGCTAAGGAGTATAGTATGTTCTAGAAGCTGTAAATGTCTGAGAGGCTTGCTGTGTAGCTGTTCCCTATCTGACTTGTATTTTATAAAATCATTTGATTCCAGTGTGAAGAGTGAAATGGACACGGGAAACCAGTTGGGGAGCAACGTAAAGAGTGTGGAGGAAGCCCTGAAGTGAGGGGAAGAAAAAGAACTAGAGGAGTTCAGGTTGTAGAATTAATAGAACTTAGTGACAGGTTAGATGTTAAGTAGTGAGAGGGAGGGAGTTAGAAATGAACGGAAGGCTTTCAGTTTTAACAATGGGACCATTAACTAAGAAATAGAATGTTGGAAGAAAAAGAGATTTAGCAGGAGATAAGAGGAAATAATGAGCTGAATTTTGGATACACAAAATATATGCTCTGGGATATGTAGGTAGGTAGAGCGATAGTAGGGAATAGGAGCACATGGGTGAGGAGTGCAGAAAGCAGAGGTTTCCTGGGAAAGGGTTGTACTATCCAGGGGGAGTGTGCACCTTGAGAAAGGTGTCAACCACAAAGCCTGCATATATCAAAATTTGGGGAAGGAGGAGGGACCAGAGGGGAATGAAAGAGGTTTAGGAATAGTCAGCTGAGATACAGGAAAAGTATCAGGGTAGGGAAATTTAAGGTATGCATTTCGACACAAGTTTGTTCAGTTTCAAAGCTGGCGCTCTGTCTTAGTTTAGGCTGCTATAAACAAAAGAACATTTATTTTCCACTGTTTTGGAAGCTGGGACATCTAAGATCAGATGCCAGCAAACACAGTGTCTGGTGAGCCCCTCCTTCCGGTCTGCTGAAGGCCACCTCGTCCTGAGCCTCTTTCTCTAGGAGCACTAGTGCCGCCAGGAGGGCGCCCCCTCAAGGCCTTGTCCCGCCATGATCACCTCCCCAAGTTCCCACCTCCAAACATGAACGCATTGGGGATTACAGGGTTGACATAAGGAAATTTGAGGGAGGCAGTCAGTCCATAGAAGGTTCTTTCTGCTGTATCATATTTTCTTAAAGTTTGCCAGTGAAAGGATGAAGGAAGCACTGTTAGGGAAGCAGTGTCACGAGAATGTTCTTTCCAGAATGGTGGAGACGGGCGTGCTTTTAGATTCACGAGACAGAGCCATGAGGAGGGGAAGGTGGGGAAAGACAAAGTTAAGGTCCCTGAGGAAACCAGGATGTGCTTGTGTCTCTTTACAAATAACCAGTTCTATAGACTAGTGATTATTTATTCAATTTACTCCTCCCTGGGGTCTTCCTCATGACATCATTATCAACTTTTCAGGTCTCCGTAATCTTATTAATTTGAAAAAGTAGGATACTTTAGATAATACCCATGGCCATGTTTGGTCCCCAAGTTTTGTTATTTATAGCTTTTTCTACAAAGCCTACCGTCCCAGAACTGGAAAAGGCTTTTGGAGTTAATGCATGGTTGGTCTCCCTGCTCCCAAGCCAAATTTGCTGTAAATATACTCACCTTCAAAAAGCAGCCACCATGCATATTGTTGAGACCCAGTTCAACTATGTTCAGCCATATTCAACTTTAGACTATAGAGTACAAATCTTTGCCAAGAGACAGCTGGCCCAGTCTATGCATAGGAACACCATCTTAATTAACTAGTGGTTTGGAGAAGTGGAATTCTTGGCAAAGAATTGCACTTTGAGCTGTCTAAACTCAAGCAACAAGTTTTGGGGCTCCTTTCCCCTCATTCATTCATTTTGGTTTGACATCCTCATGTAGGACTCCACCCAGCAGGTGTTTAGAAAAGCTGAAGAGGCAATTTTTCACCTTCAAGGGGATTGAAAAGCATATACTGTTTAGACCTGGAGCTCTTCCAGACTGTCTGAAATGTCTAGGCAGCCCAAGACAGTCACATGATGCCATTTTTAGGGACTGCTGACAGTGGGGGAGGGGATTTTCTTATTTCTGTCAGTTTTTTAAGTGTCTCTCCAGCAGTAAAAATTATGCCTGTGAACACTTTACTCATGAGCTTCAGTTTTTGCGTGCTTTTCCTGGGGTGTTTTTTTCCAACAGTGGCATTTGTCAGCTTTTCATGGGATTCTGTGTGAACCCTTGGAAAAATCTTTCCCAAATGGGAGCAATGCCATTGCTTTTATATATTTGTGAAAATCACTTCACAAGTCTTGGTAGTCCAGTTATGTGACTCCGTGGGCAATTTCTCTGGGTACCATCAGTAGTTACAGAACGCAGGAGTCCCTGGGAGCAACTCTGTAGCACAAGTCTGCTCTCTGCACAGAAGAGCTCTCTAGGAGAGCTCACACTGCAATCTTCCTGTCTGCTTCGGAGACAGAGGAAATCCTGCTTATGATCCAGGTGGAGGCTCAGGTAAGCACATCCAGTCAGAATGTTATCCCTGTTTTGTTGGTGTGAGGGTATAGAATCGTTCACTGGAGTGTGGGTGATTCTATTTCCAGGCATATGTATGATCATCCCACCTGAAGGTCAGGGCATCTTCTACTTGGTGTGGGTGCTCACAGTATGAGCAGTGGCCTAGAGCAGGTGTCCTTAAAAGAAAAGAAGGGATGCAAACTCAACAGTCCAAGCAGGTTCATTGCTAAACCTGCGACGGATCTCTCTGAGCAGAACAAGGAAGGCCGCTCTTACAGGCTAAGAGGCTTTTTATAGCATCCTTTTTGCAGTTTCTTGGAGGTTGTTTTTTTAATGTTTTCATTTATTTTATTTTGCTATTATTAATATACAATTACATGAGCAACATTATGGTTACTAGACTCCCCCTATTATCAAGTCCCCACCACATACCCCATTGCAGTCACTTCCATCAGCATAGTAGGATGCTATAGAATCACTACTTGTCTTCTCTGTGTTATACTGCCTTCCCCGTACCCCCCATCCCACCCCCACTCCTGCTACATTATGTGTGCTAATTGTAATAGCCATTTTTCCTCCTTATCCCTCTATTCCCACCCCTCTTCCCCAGTCCCTTTCCCTTTGGTAACTATTAGTCCATTCTTGGGTTCTGTGAGTCTGCTGCTGTTTTGTTCTTTCAGTTTTTCCTTTGTTCTTACACTCCACAGATGAGGGGAATCATTTGATACTTGTCTTTCTCTACCTGCTTATTTCACTGAGCATAATACCCTCTAGCTCCATCCATGTTGTTGCAAATGGTAGGATTTGTTTTTTTCTTATAGCTGAATAATATTCCATTGTGTATATGTACACATCTACTTTATCCATTCATCTACTGATGGGCACTTAGGTTGCTTCCATTTCTTGGCTATTGTAAATAGTGCTGCGCTAAACATAGGGGTGCAAATGTCTTTTTCAAACTGCGCTGCTGCATATTTAGGGTAAATTCCTAGGAGTGGAATTCCTGGGTCAAATGGTATTTCTATTTTGAGATTTTTGAGGAACCTCCATTCTGCTTTCCACAATGGTTGTACTAATTTACATTCCCACCAGCAGTGTAGGAGGGTTCCCTTTTCTCTACATCCTCGCCAACATTTGTTGTTGTTTGTCTTTTGGATGGTGGTTATCGTAACTGGTGTGAGGTGATATCTCATGGTTTTGATATGCATTTCTGTGATGATTAGCGATCTGGACCATCTTTTCATGTGCCTGTTGGCCTTCTGAATTTCTTCTTTGGAGAAGTGTCTGTTCAGCTCCTCTGCCCATTTTTTAATTGGCTTATTTGCTTTTTGTTTGTTGAGGTGCGTGAGCTCTTTATATAATTAGGATGTCAACCCCTTATCGAATATATCATTTATGAATATATTCTCCCATACTTTAGGATGTCTTTTTGTTCTACTGATGGTATCCTTTGCTGTACAGAAGCTTTTTAGTTTGATATAGTCCCATTTGTTCATTTTTGCTTTTGTTTCCCTTGCCTGGGGAGATATATTCATGAAGAAGTTGCTCATGTTTATGTCCAAGAGATTTTTGCCTATATTTTTTTATTAGAGTTTTATGGTTTCATGACTTATATTCAGGTCTTTGATCCATTTTGAGTTTACTGTTGTGTATGGGGTTAGACAGTAATCTAGTTTCATTCTCTTACGTGTAGCTGTCCAGTTTTGCCAACACCAGCTGTGAAGAGGCTGTCATTTCCCCATTGTATATCCATGGCTCCTTTATCGTATATTGATTGACCGTATATGTTTGGGTTTATATCTGGGCTCTCTATTCTGTTCCACTGGTCTATGGGTTCTTGGAGGGCTTTTGAGGGCGTGGATTGGGGAAAGGGTGGGCTTGTAGCTTGCTGACGTGTCCTCTGGAAAATGCTTGTGGCCTAAGTAAAATGAAACCTAAGTCTGCCTGAGATGGTGGGTGGGCTTATTTGAAATGGCAGTAGTCCTGTCCGGGCTCTGTCAGTCCTTATCTAGCTTCCACCCACCTCCACCAACATAGACTTTGAATCTTGCTTCACAGGGAAGGTTGATGCCAATGTCACAAACTCTATTCCCCTGACACCTTGGGTCCCACCTGCAGCTGTGCGCACTCTCCCCATCATTGCTCTGTTCCAGGGGAAAGGGTGGTCTTTACACAGATGAGTCAAGCTTTTCTCTGGATCCCATCCCCTTCTACCTCCTCACAACTTTGCTTCATCAGCCATTCCTCTCTCCTATATTTTCCAAATGCCTACATTCTTAAAAAATAAAAATAAAAGTAAACAGCCCAGCTTTACACCAAGTATCCCATGTCTCTCTCCATGTGTGGTCAAGGTCCAAGATTTATCTAAACACAGAGTCTCACCTCCCACTGACTCTTCGACCCACCACAGGGAGGTTGCTCCTTCTATTTTACCCTGAAATTGCTCTGAGGCAAAGAGCTCCCTACCAAACGCAATGTCCCTTTTCTGGCCTAACTTTCTTGGCTTTTCTGTGGCATCTAGTACCTCTGATCACACTTTTCTCCTTCAGCCTCTCGGCCCCTGTGTTACCAGCTTCTCCCATCTCCATCTCTGACCGAAAGTTTGGTCTCACTTGTGCTCTTCTTTCTTGCTGCCTTTTGGAGGGTGGTATTTTTTGAGATTATACCTTTGTTCCTTATCTTTTCTTTCCCCAGTGTTTCCATCCATATACACTGCTTTTATTATTAGCCATAGACTGATGACTTCAAAGCCCATCTTCAGTTCAGAACTCTCTTCTGAGCATCTAATATTGTTTGGATATTTCAATCTCAAAATATTCAAAGCTTATTAGCTTCTTTCCTAAGCTGCTTCCTCTTCTCGTGGTCCTTCATTCAGCCTCTTAAGTTATCCACTCGGGGGCCACTGCCACATCGCTTTACTCACCAGCCCCAGGTCTTAATGCAGTTAAAGTACCAGCAAATTCAACTTCTTTGTAGTTTCATATCCAACCCCTTCTATCTGTTACCACCCTAATGCCTCACGGATTATTATGGAAATTAAGTGACATACCACATAATTAATGTGCCTAGCATCTGATAAAAATCTTAATTGAATTCCAAACCAAGAAACCAGCATTTCCAGTGTTTCTATAGTTTGTTATATTCAGTCCACAGCGAATTAACATTTCCTCTTTTAAGCCATTACAATTTATGTGATTTACGCACTAAACTGAAATAGCAAGGCACTAAATAAAGATTTAAGCCACTGGGAGTTCTGACATTGTAACACTCAAGTGACTCCTGCTGTGATTTAAATTTCCAGTAGAAAGTTATGTAGTGACAACTTCTAGAAGAAAAAAAATTGAAGACATAAAAAAATGAAGGGGAAAAAAAGCAAAGATTTAATTGGGAAAGACAGTCTGAGTTTAAGGGAGAACAAGGAATTGTCCTATAACATTTATTTATTAACTGTTCTTTTCTAATAAACACTCAAAAAATAAAATTTTGCTAATGATTGTTGTAGTCATACATTGTTTTCAATTTTAGGGTGACTGTTGCTGATTGAATAAGAACTGGCTATTTCCTTCCAGATCATAGGCTGGTACATTATACCGGCTGCATCCCTTTTCTGTCTGTTGTTTATCTGCCATAGCCACTCCTTGTCAACCATTGTTCTGGAAGGTTTACCGGAATTAGGAAGTACAGAAACTGGACAGATTTTTCAAAGAATATGTAATCAAACAGAATAAACAGAACTTTGCCCTCTTTTTAAAGAAGGAACCTTTCATCATACCAAGGTTCTAGCGTTAGTTGAATGCCTTCATCATGGATTACTGCAGCAGTGCTGAGGAGAAGTTAGTCTTCAGAGTTGGTGGGTGAGGCTATGAGATACCAGGAACCCCCAGAGTCTACAATCCCAACTGGAAAGATCCTGAATAATGGATAATATTATATCTCTCAGCATTTACTGTATTAGTTTACATTTAGCAGATCTTGGTTAAAGTGGCCTCTTTGGTTACACAAGTTTTGATGTCATTCTCTCACTTCAAACATCTGTTTTTCTGAATTTCTACTTTGGTCCTTCAAAAACAGAAAGAAAAGGGAACATTCCAACTGCTAAAGAGATCCAGTCTTCTAATAATTAATGGATGAACCTGAGAGGTTTGAGAAGACAATAAGGAAGTGTGCAGGCTGCTGCAGGTTGGTTATAGTTCTGATTCTTAGCAACTTTCAGTAGTGAACAGGCGACCATGGCAGTCGTCCTTAGTAGAAAGCTCAGGCAACGATCTGGTGATGTCATTTTAGGGGCACTAACCTATCTCTCTGACCCAAACCTTTCTTCCTTCTTGGCTTTGCCAAGATAGTACAAATCTCTGCATTGATCAAGGTCTGGGGTTCAGAATGAAGGTTTTTATGAAATAAAAGTATGATTTAACTGTATAGTTATATTGTGCAACTTCTATAAGCCCTTTATTAAAAAGACTCAACTTGACATGGCAATGAAAATCCACTGGTTACCCAGGGGATGGTGTGCAACCTTTCTTTACTCTGAAACTTTTACATAGAAAACTGTTCTCATGGATCACCACTCAGTTTGTGGAGAGATAACATTGCACTGGCCTCTGACAATCTCTTTCCCTTGGTTTTCCTTACATTATCTTTTCTACCCATATCCTCTTTCCCTCTCCATTAATCTGGATCCTTCCCATTTATTCTTTGCGTCCAAGGTTAAGGATACCCAACATATCTTTGACTAGGAATTCTAGACCCGTGTTTTATGTTACAGTAGCTGCTAGCCACATATGTCTATCAACCACTGAAAATATGAATAGTGTGACTGAGGAAATGAAATTTTAGTTTAGTTTAATTTTATTAATTTAAATTTAAAACCTTAAGCTCTTAAACAACCCTAAACACAATTTTACTGTTTTCATGGGACTACACTTCACTGTAAGCTTTGAAAATTTTAGCATTGAATTGAGATGTACTAAAAATGTAACATACACACTAGCATTCCAAGACTTAGTATTAAAAAAAGAATGGACAATGTCTCATTAATAATTTTTATAATGACTCAAGGTTGAAATAATATTTTGGATAATTAGTTTAACTGAAATACATCACTAAAATTAGTGTTACCTGCTTTTTATTTTTAAATGTGGCTTTTAGAAAAGTTATAGATGTGGCTGTCATTCTAAGGAACAGGACTTTCTAGATTGTCACATTCTTTAGGATGGAGTGCCCATTGAATACAACAGTCCCCCCTTATCCTTGATTTTCTATCCGTGGTTTCTGTGGTCCGTGGTCATCCATAGTCCAGAAGGAGATGATCCTCCTGACGTATCATCAGAAGGCCAATGGCGGCCTAACCCTATGTCACCCACCTCACTTCAGCTCATCACGTAGGCACTTCATCATCTCACATCATCACAAGGAGGGTAAGTACAGTACAATGAAATATTTTGAGAGAGAGAAATCATATTCGTAGAATGTTTATTACAGTGTATTGTTATATTGTTATAATTGTTCTATTTTGTTATTGTTAATCTCCTACTGTGCCTAATTTATAAATCAAACTTTATCATAGATGTGTGTATATATATATATATATATAGGGAAAAACATGGTATATATACAATTCAATACTGTCTGTGGTTTCAGGCATCCACTGAGGCTCTGGGAACATACCCCCACAGGTAAGGGGGCACTGCTGTACAAACAAGCCTCTTGGTTATACAGATCACCTTTCATTGTATAAGTTCAATGCCCAGAGACTAGCCTCCCTCTTTAAGGTGAGAAAAAACAGGGGTGGAGGAAAAAAGCTCATACAGAAGCAATCATCAGTTCTAAAGCTCAGTATCATTAAGAGCAACAGTTGCAGATGCCTCAGGGGGTGGGTAATGAAGACGCCGAGCCGAGGAGCTGTGATGGCCGGCTTGGGAGGGAGAGGACAGGAAGGCGTCGCCAGGCAGGAAACACTCCAGGGACATTTTCAAGAGGACCAGAGGGAGGCCCTTAGACATGAATATCTTGGATTCCTGGAGGGGTGAGTGGACTGTAAAGGAGCAGGAAATTGAGAAGAAGAGGGAAACATCTTGAAAAGAAGCTTTGGGATACATTGTAGACCAACATTCTTCTGGAGGCATCAGTTTAAAATGCATGGCATTGTGATATCCCTTCTGGTATCAGATAATATTTTTCTTCCAGATTTTACTCCTGGTCTTCTGTGGAACTGGCTTGAAGTTCTTTCATGGACGCTGCAGCTCCCCTGTCACCCTATTTGGTCCTGAATACCTACCTCAGGGTCCTGTTGAGTAGGTGGGGAACAAACCATTTCCCCATAGTCTCCTAAAGTTCAAAAATGTGGGATTTCAGTGGTTATTGATATCATTTAAACTCATGGCTATAATGTTAGATATTTATCATATCCAATCTTGTCGTTTTACAGATGTGAGAGAAAGAGAGAGAGGAGAGAGAGAGAACGCTGAGAGGGTCTGTGCCTTGCCCAAGCTCAGACAATAGTCAGGATCAGCTGAAGCTGCTGGAAATAGAACAGGGACTGTATCTTCAGGCTCCTGAATCCCAGCTGAGGTCTACTGCTACCATACCACTTATGCCAGTAGAGCCCAGTACATTCTGGACTTCTGGCTGCCCCTGTGTGCCAATGACCTGGTAAAGATTACTGTGTTTTATTCAATCCAGTACATTTTGAATTTTAAATATGTTCTAGTCACAAACAAAATAAACTTTGGAAGATTGTTAGGGGATAAAAATGATAGCAAAAATTCTACCTGCCTAAGTTTGGGGTTAAGAAAGTACTCTCAAAGATCATTATTTACTATTTGTTTTAGAGCTTTCCACTTGATCATCAGCAGTATATAATGAGAGAAGGAAGAAATTTGGTTAAAACTAGCTACCTGAAAATTAAATGAATTAAAATTAAATGCTATTTTTAAAATTCTTATGTAGTATGTGGAATTCATGTTTGTTATACTTATAAGGAGTTATTTATATATAAATCCTGTAGACATGAGATCAAAAATGTGTAATTTATGAGCCAAGAAAAATAACAGCTTTAAATCCTACTGCCCTGCATTTCACATTTCTGGCTGACTTATAAGCCTTTTAAAGTCCATGCTATTAAACAATTTAAAATTTCTTTGGCTATATGTGTTTCGCTAATATTAACTCCTCAACTAGCCACCCTGTTTCATTTTGCATGTTATTCTTCATTTTTTCCGTCTGTATTTTTTCTCATCTAGCTTTTTCAGAAATGTTATTCCTATTTCTGTCACACGGTCACCTTTTAGTCTGTCTTGCAAAAATGTAACATCAGCAGCCAAATGAACCTAGGAAGAAAGAAAGGAAAAAACAGCCCTGGGTCATTAGGGTGTTTATTTAAAACTCTAAATTTTTCTGTCTCTTTTTTCCAGCTTTATGTACCCCAGGAGGAGCTAACTTCATGGAATGGTAAAAAGAGCTTGTTCTGTGGATGAAGGGCCCTTTGCTGAGTGTTCTCCAGCTCAGGGGTGTGAGACTGCAGAGAGAAGGGTGGTCCAGGCCAGGCCCAACTCGGATGACTCCACAGCAAGTCCAGCCAAATGGGCCCATTTTTGCTCACAGTGCAGGGCTGAACAATGGATCCATCTCAAGAAGAACATAAATTCCCAACTCAAAGAGAGCCTTGACCCAGTGTGCCTTGCCCAGCGGAATTTCCAAGGATGAATGGATTTAACTGATTCCTCTCCAACTGACTTGCTATAAATCATTCTGTCATGAGCTAAATAACATAATCACTTGTCCTAACAACATTTAGCAATCACTTAAGGCTTTGAGAGCTTTGAAAAAATATTGATTCAATAAATTATACATATAAAATTAAAGATTGAAATTATAGACATGAATATTTGAAAACCAGGCCTTCTCTTCCCCCGTTTCCCAGACGTTGAAGCCCTTGGGGCTACTTCTCTATTCATTAAAATGTATTCACATAAGAGCAGCATATTGCTGACCTATCTTCAGTAGAGTATCCGTTCAGCTATTTAAGTCATTGAGATGAGTAAGATAAATAAGCAAAAGTACCTAGTGAAAGCACATAATGAGTGAAAAAGCCTGGGTCTAGTAGGCAATTAATTACTATTTATTGAATCTTATCTGACCCACTCCCCTCTCACTAAGAATGCCTTGGCCCACCAATCTGTATTTGTTAAACCACAGACTTTGGTGTGCCAATTACCCGACTCATAGAGGGTGCAAAACCCTTGCCTTTGTGAAGCCCACCTACCACCCAGTAGAAAGATGCAGATGCATTTTGAAATATAGAAGCTAAATTCACCCTCCTTCTCCCCTGCTCAAGATTTTCTTTGTCTTTGTCAAAGTGTAAGGGAAAATCAATTAAAATAACGAGGAATCTACGTTAAAGCTACTTGGGTATTTGGGGCCACATGAGGCCTGATATCTAATCAACTGTCAGCCATGAAAGCTGCAGACCTTCTTTATCCTGTTTTTGACTTGGTTTTATGGTTCATCCCTTTGCCAGCAAGCTCCCAGAAGTTTCATTCCCTTTCTTGACTTCATGGCTATCAGTTGTTAAGTCAAGCCTAAAAAGTAGTGTAGAAGCATGAAGGATCTATGTGAATAATACATTATTTCTATTATTTTGTTCTTTTGGATTAACTGTGACTATATTCGTCCCATAATTACCACTCATAAATAAGAATTATATGGCTGCCTCATTATTGGATAGGCCAACTCATATCTAGTCTTTGGCTACTCTCTGGTCTCACATTTCTTTGCAGTTAAACTTTTGGAAAAATGAGACTTATTTGACTATAACCTCTTTTTAAGCTGCCCTTGGCTTATCAGTCTTTGACAGATTAGCTTCTTCTTGCACTTCCCCAAAAGAGCTTTTACCGAGGTCTTTCTTGACTTTTTAGTCCTTACAAATCGTGAATATCTCTCAGGCTTTATTTAACTTAGCCCCTCTGCTGTCCTTGATCTTGTGAGTCATCCCCTCTCCTTGCAATGCTCTAGGCCTTGTGGGACTCCATTCTCCCCTGGTATTTTTCCTGCATCTATTCCTCCTTCTTTGTGTCCGTTGCAGCTTGTGTACTCTCTCTCCCGTCTACTCATACTGTTTCTTCATAGCGTTCCATCTGTGACTTCTTTTACTTCTTCCTCCACACTCTCCCTAGACATTCTATGACAGCTCCAAAGCCTCCTTGGTCTTCATCTCTGTGACTTCCAGAAATCTCTAACAGCTGCTTGCTGGACATGGCCACTTGTGTGTGTGTCAGACACCCCATCCCTACGGCTTCGAAAGTGAACTCCTCACTTTGCGTCTCCCACCCCCCCCCGTGTACTCCTCCTGGCTTGGCTTTCTTGGCTAATTGTGCCATCAACCTTATGTATTGCTCAAATCCTAAAAATAATTCCTGAATCTTTTTTTTCCTCAATCTTATCCCTTTTAGTCAAATGATAACCTAGTCTTAAGTCTCTTCTACATTCTTACTGTTGATCAAATCAGTCTCCTCTCCACTCCTACTATCAGGGCTTTATTCTGATTTTTCCTGAGGTTACCCTCAGTTGCTCTCCCTCCCTGCAGCATGTACCCACCCATACACTTTCACTTTGCTGACAAAGGCATAAAATTCCTAAAATGTAGATTTCAAAATATCATTCCCTTGTTTATAAACCTATAATAAGTCTCTGTTGCTTTCAATTTAAAAATCCAAATTCCTAAGCTTGTCATATATAAATTCCTTTTTTTTAAATCAGGCCTCTATAAAGAATTTAAACTTCCTTTCTCATGACAATGATTTTCTCAATCTGTATGTCACTCATATTGAACTAATTGAAGTTCCCAGTTCCTTGAATCAAACACATTGTTGTGCCTTTGATGTCTTCTTTTACTTGGAATATTAGTTTTCCCTGCCCTCCTTACCCCAAGGCCTTAACCTCACTCTTATTTATCCTTCAAATGTCAGCTTGGAGTTTCTCTAGGACATCATCCCTTCATCCTCCTGCCCTATCCCAGGTCCTCCCATGGCCCTTAATCATACTTCTTTACACATCTGACTTCTCTACTGGACAGAAGACTCTTGAAGGGCAGCAATGGTGTTGTTCATCTTTGTATGCTCAGTGCCTCTTGACATGCTGATCACTGTCTTAGTCAAATCAATGAACAATACAGTGTGAAGGCCAGCCTCCAAAAGAGCCCTCAATGGTCCCCGCCCCTGTTATTCATACCCTCAGGTGGTGTCCTCCCACACTGCCCCAGGTTTGGCTGCACCTGTTGTGATTAGATCTACAAAGAAGCCTATGTGTCAAGGAGCTTCCTGAAGCCTTTAGCCAACTGCTAGCTAGACATGGAGGCCATATGAACTAGCCTGGAAATAGGTTCTCCAGCCTTGCTCAAGTTTTCAGAGACTGCAGCCCCAACCAAGAACTTGACTGCATGTGTATTTAGCTGTGAAAGGCTCCAAGTCACAGCCATCTAGCAAAGCTGCTCCTGGATTTCTGATGCTCAGAAACCATGTGATATAGTAAATAGTTGTTGTTTGAAGTGGCTATATTTGGGGGTTATTTGTTACACAGCATTAGATAATGAGTAAACCCAGCAAAATGAAATATGTGCTTTACCATTTCCAGGGCACCTCTGATAATGCCACAAAGTAAATTGCAGTAGCACAGAGAAGATCGCCCAGCGGGGAGCTCCTCCACAAACTCCACCAGAGGATTCTTGTCTAGAATCAGGGAAAATTCATTTCTGCTTGAATTGTTACAGGTCACACTTGGTGTAATTCCCAAGTACATCTTGAAAGCAACCTAACAAAGAAAGGAAAAAAATTTACTGAAACTTAATCTAGAACAAATATCTATTAGTAGGGCACTCAAGTACCCTGTTCAGTCGTGCGATACAATGATTAGGCACATGGAGTTTGTCGTCAGGAAGTCTAGGCTCACACTTAGCTTTGGAATTTACTGCTCCTCTGCCTTGTGCAAGCCTTAACCCCTTTTATTCTTATTGAATATCCTCAGGGACTAGTTTTCTGTGGGGACAATATGGTTTATGAAAGAGTTGGAGCATTATTTCAAAAAACCTCTTTAAAAAATAAATATGATTTAGGAGGGTAACAAATTAAAGAAATTAAAATATTATTAATCTTCAACATACTAGCATGATGGTTGTCACTGAGCCTAGTAAAGGATAAGATCCTGAATTAGGATGGACCCAAGACACATCTTCCAGATAGGAAGGTGATAGAGCTGAGGGTACTCTGGGAAGATTAGACCCAAAAGCATGTTTTGGGAAGTAATGGGAGTCGTAACTAAGGATGAAAAGTCTTTGAGAAGGAGCAAGTGGTAGTGGTGGGAGGCACAGAAATGAGTCATAAAGTAACTTCTCAAAAATGTCTGCTCCCTTAAAGGGTTTAAAGAATTTTACAATGTAGAGATTGTGGAAACCTTGGAAACTATTTCTTTTATACATCCGGTTTCACAAATGAGTAAACTGGGATTCAGAGACGTGAAATGGCATGGTCTAGGTTATACAATAATTTAGCTCCTAGGCTTCTAGTCCCAGGCACTTCCTTTTCACAAAATGCATTGGCCTGGAATTTGAAGTTTTTTAATGGAAATTTGTTAGCTTGATTGTTGTAGTCTTTCAAGTGCCTTAATTAATTCAATTTTAAAAATTAAGAGCAGCGTAGCTCAGAAATGGAAACAATTACCTTAAATGATTTATAAGTAGGAGAACTAAAATGTTCATCATTCATTCATTCATTCATTTGGTACTCACTGAACGCCGCCTGCCTAGCATAGTGCCAGGCACACAGTGGGAGTTTAATAACTATTTGAAAAACAAATTATTGAATGAGCATCCATTCTCTGTTTGACACCACGATTAGACCCAGAGTACAATAGTTAGTAAGAAGTAGTTCCTGATTCAGAAGAGCTCATAGTCAAAAGGGGGCTGCAGATATTAAACAAATAACTACAATCATGATAAGTCTGGCAAGTTCAATGTTATATGCTAGGAAGTAACCCTGAAAATATTCCCAGAGGAAGATGTCTATCCTGCTCATGATATTGAGTAAGAGTTTGCTGGGTGGGCCAAGTGGGGCAGGATAGGGGGTTATTCTAAGTAGAGGGAGCATGTCACGGATGTGCAATGCCATGATGAGGTTCAGAGGAGGTTGCATCTATCAATATGGGCAGCAGGGAGCCCCAAATGTGTGAGTCCGCTAGGGCAGAATTGAATTTCCATTTTAAAGAGATATCCTTTGCATCATCATGGAGGATGGATTTAGGGTTGAGGGTTAGGGTGGGCATGAGGTCAGAGGCTAAAACACCAATCAAGAAGTTACCACGAGAATGTAGGAAAGAAATGAAGAGTATCTCTCTCATTTTGTCTTTCTTTCAAAACTCAAAGTCTCCCTAAACTTTACGATATAAATTTCGAATAGCCCAAATTCTAAAATTTGGTTCAAGTCTCTAATGCTAGTCAGTTTTCAAATACATAAAATAAATCTTCCGTATTTTAAGTTGAAGTAGCAAAAGTAGTAGTCTTGAGTAGCAAGAGAAAGAAAACTGAATGCAACTCCAGACTTTGAGACCTGATTGCCTCCCAAGCAACTGGCTGATACCCATTTCTGCTAATGCTGATGTCCCTGGCTGGAAAATTCCTAGACGATTTTTTTTTTTATTGAGAATAAGAATTTCTTTGAGAATCAGAATTTCTTTCAGATTCTCAATCAAGTGCACGGCAACTGAAAATGGAGGCTGTGCCTTTTAAATTTACTGTAATTCTCAGTGTTTTGCCTCTAGTTTCATGGCCCAGTATCCACCAGTAGGAGGCATTATGTGAACAGGGTTGGGAAATATTCATTCCTAGGGAATGACATTGTTTCCTTATCTGGCTGAATTCAGTCTGAGAAGGAGGACTGCTGTCTGTAATGAAGGAAGAGCTCCACCCTCGGTCACTGCCACAGCTGCTCGGCTAATAAATAAGCACAAAGCATTTCCCTTTGTTCATCTCCAACATGGATGCTTTTCAGGGGATTTTAAAATTCTTCCTTAACCAGAAAACTGCTATTGGCTACAGTTTCCTGGCTCTGCTGACCGTGGGAAGTGAGCGTCTCTTTTCACTTGTGGCTTTTAAGTGTCCCTGCAGCACTGAGAATACGGTCTATGGGCTGGTTTTCCTTTTTGCTCCGGCCTGGGTGTTACTGATCCTGGGATTCTTTCTAAACAACAGGTCCTGGAGACTCTTCACAGGGTGCTGTGTGAATCCCAGGAAGATCTTCCCCAGAGGCCACAGCTGTCGCTTCTTCTACGTCCTCGGCAAGATCACTCTGAGTTCATTGGTGGCTCCCGTGATGTGGCTTTCTGTGGCTTTGCTCAATGGGACGTTCTATGAATGTGCCATGAGCGGGACGAAAAGCTCAAGACTCCTAGGACTGATCTGCAAGGGTAAGCCCCAGGAGTGCTGGCAAGAACTCCCCAGAGTGTCTTGTGGCAGAACCAGCATGAGCCCCGCGGACGATGAAGAGCTGAAACTGTCCCTGCAGGCCCAGTCTCAGGTAAGAAAGGACAGACTTGCCTTTTTGTCCAGCATGAGCAGTACTATTGGCTCTGTAACTCCTCTCAGCCTCAGCAGAGACTGAATCCTGCTAGAACGCTTTAAAACTAAATGGAAAGTGTAGCATGAATCAGGGGTAAGACACTCTCAGGAAAAGCTTTTTAGAGGTTAGATGGCTTAGTAAAATTGCTGATTGGATTGTCTTTCCACTTCTGAAAGGAAAATATCCTCTGGGTTATGCATATGTAAACACTTAAGTACTTTAAAACAATCTCTCTAGGTTGACTCTGTAAATAATGCATGATACTAACTCATAATTGAGTGTTAAGGGCAGAGCTGTAATTAGAAATTACTGCCTTCTATCAATTATTTTCAAACTGGTTTCTCAGAAAAACGCACACACAGAACATTCACCTATTACAATGTAGCTGCACCAAATGAGTTAAAACTTTTCAAAGTTGAACAAAATAAATTACTGTGGAGATTCCCTTGAATAATTTCTGGCAACTACTATCTCTCTCTATAAATATTGTCAAGATTGAAAAGAATTTCCCCATAAAGTAGGAGTTGGCCATCTTTAAATAGTCTTTAGTGAAAAGTGACCATATTCTCTGGGGAGGTTACGTCATATGCTCTTTGGGCTGTACAGCTAAAGTTCTTACATTACTTTAGAAGCTCAAGATTTGGGGCATTGTTTTATTTAACAGAAGGAAAGCATAGCTTTACCTAATTGATGCAGGGAATCCTTCCAAGTGTGTAAGCACAAGTCCAGATGTGAAGCCTTGCCCAGCCCTCAGGAAAAGACTGAATTCCTGCTTGTGAGTAGTAGGAATTATATTCTCCAAACCAAAGCAAGCAGTAAGAGTGGATCAACCAATCCACAATTTGTCAGGCATGTTATTTGTTTCAGAATAAGTGCACTGAAAATAGTACAATTTTGCTTTTCAACAAGGACTTGCCTTGTCAACAACGCAACAAGGCAAAGTCTGTTTTTCAAATCATACTTTCTGAAGCTAGTCATACTCTTTTCATAAACCGATAAGCCTAAAAATACCCCCAAACAAAATCTTTTGTTTAATGCACGAAGCACATCTTAGGTAAAAATAAGCCAGGCTCCCAAATGTCTTTCTTCTTTTGTTGAAGGAAGGTAAGAATTACAAATGTTATGGTAGAATGAGATTTATGATTTATGTCCTCAGGCACCAGCCTCCATTCAGTTAGTGCCAGATCCAAATATTTATCACGGTGTGAGCTTTTCTTCTCTAAACACAGGCATGAAGAAATCATCCACATCCTTCATGCATCTTCTCCCAGGAATCCGCCCCAGGTCCTTCTCTTTCTGCTGAACAGTAAAGAGGTCAGAGTGCCCAGGCTAAGCTATGACAGGATGTGGAAAGGAGAGCTGTGTCAATGGCAGGTGCTGACCACGGTGGTTCAGATAAGAAGGAGCAAAGAACAGTCCAGACTAATAGCTGGGAATGTGGGAAAAGGGCCCCATCCATCTAGCCAGGTGGCTCTCTGTTCTTAAGGAAGGTAAAGTGGAGTAGTGGCAAAAACTCAGTCTGAGAGTCGGCCAGCCTTGGGCTTGAATCCTGACTCTACCATTACCCACTATGTGACCTAGAGCTAATGGTCTGATCCCTCTGAGTCCCAGTGTCTTCACAGTTAGGGGTAATAACACCTACCCTGGAGGGCTGCTGGAAAGTATAGAGAAAATGGATATAGATGGGCATAAAGCTGCTGACACAGTAAACATTCTAAATTGAGGAGAAAATGGCCAGGGTTTGAGAAGGATACTCATGCAGAATAGGACACTGTTGAGGGCTAGGGTGGGAGCATCTATCATATCTAGTTAGATTCTGGGTACTGTGAAGTGGGGAAGAACGAGAGAGCTCAATGGTCAGCATTCAGGAGAGAGCAAGGTAAGGTGAAGGCATAGCGTGCGGGGAAGAGGAGTCTGAAGCCGATCAAATAGTTTATAACCCAAGCAGAACTGGCTCAGACACTGAGGTGGCATGGCCCTGGCTACGGAGACCAGGCTACGTGGAAAGAGGATGTGGAAGATGAAGAAAAGAGGGAGATCTGAGATAGCCGCCCATGAGTGATTTAAGTCAAATCTGAGGACACTAACAGGATAGGAGCTGTCCTTCATTCATTAATCATAATGACAGAAAGATACTATGAGTTCAGTAATGCTTTTACACAAACATATATACATTTGAAAAATAACAGTATGTCATGATAGCTAACATTGAATTCATGTGTATGTCTGCATCTTCTCATTTTAATCCCCAAATTACCCTCTGAGGTGGGTAACCCCATTTCACAGTTGAGGAAACTGAGGCACAGATAACACCCATAGTAATGGGAAAGTCGACAATTAAACCCAATTAGTGCCATTCCAGAGTTGGCGTTTATGTGGAGTCTGAGTCATGTGCAGTCACAATGACTCCATGGTCTAAGCCCGAGTGTGGGAACCACTGGTTTAAAGCACTGGGGCTTATTTGTGGTTCTGTTAGTGTCTGAATGGGTTCATTTGTAGATTATTGTTTCTATTCTCAAATAGGCCCATCTGAGAAATACTATGGGTCATTTAACTAAAATGTCAAGAGAACTTTGAAAGAGCTCTGTTAGTTGTTTGAATATGAAATTAATTCCAATTGTGAAAAATATAATTAGAACAAAAAACTTTACAAGATAAGTTGAAATAGACATATGCTTTTAAAATTCAGGAAAAAACCCAGTTTGTATTTGGAGAGGAATTTGTTTTCTCCAATTACCGAAATTCAGAACCAATAATACCGAAGGTTTCAAATGAATCTAATTATTTTTTCTCCACTTTCACACAGGCTTTCAATGATTATAGCTTCTGTTTCCTTATTGTATTATGTCTGAGTTGCTTTATCATGGGTAATCAGTAATGGATTTCTCTCAGTAATGAATCACAGAGGGTCTGATGTTCTCTGTAAATAATGTAACATGGATAACATGGAATGAAACATGTCACATACAAACAATGTAACATGAAAAAATCAGTCAGTAGCCATGAATATGTATTTATCAGTGCCTGAAAACACTTGGCTAAGGAACACTTACTCTAATGACCACCTTTACTCATGCACAGAATTCTTTCCTCTAATAACTAATAGTACGTGAGGGCTTGGTTTATCTGATTCTTAGATAATCTATACTTTCTGCTCTTCTCCATTTCCCTGACTTCTGGTTATTTCTTTGCATACCAGCAATGGTGGGCAGGGTGGCAAAAAGAGATTAGGTAAACCCTATCGTGACTTTGTTAAACAATTCAGGTGAAAGATTTCAATTGAAGTATGGCAGTGGCTGTGGTATTAACTCGTCCTTAGTCTTCCCAATAACACTACCCCAGCACCCTTAGAAATGGCTTTGCTTTTTTACATGCCCTCAATATTTCTTTCTTTCTAAGATTCTAGGATGGTGCCTGATTTGCTCAGCATCTTTCTTCTCTCTGCTCACCACTTGCTATGCTCGCTGCCGATCTAAAGTGAGCTACCTTCAGCGGAGTTTTTGGAAGACGTATGCACAAAAGGAGAAGGAGCATTTGGAAAATACGTTCCTGGACTATGCCAACAAACTGAGTGAGAGAAACCTGAAATGCTTTTTTGAAAACAAGAGGCCAGATATCTTCCCCATGCCCAGCTTTGCTGCCTGGGAGGCTGCTTCCGAGCTGCATTCCTTCCACCAAAGCCGGCAACACTACAGCACCCTCCATAAGGTGGTGGAGGATGGTCTGGACCTTAGTCCTGAGGACGATGAGACCACAATGGTACTCGTGGGTTCCGCCCACAATGTGTAGCTCATCCACCATCGCTGACTCGTGGTGTCCAAATTACACTCATTCTGACATCTTTCTACCGCTTAACAACAGCCTCTGTATCTTGGTGTTTTCTCACATTTAGCATTTCTTTATAAGCCAATAACACAAAGGAAAGCAGCTTGCCAGCTCCCGAGTGCAGACCGTCTCATCATGTGCTCAAACTGATGCTGGGAAAGTGGCAAGCACACTGACAAAGGTGCTCCTACCCTGCTTGGGGCTGGGTTCGGTGACTTTGCGTTCTATGATTTTAGGATTCAACAGTGGGACTCATGCAAGGTCTGCCACTCTATATAAATAATGGTCATGGCATCTGGGGTCAGCAGTGGTGACCGGTGAGTGAGCAAGCGACTTTTAATAGATGGCTGTACCCAGGGGGACCTGTGGTGTAGTCAGTGGAAATTCTTGTCGTGTAAATCTATCCTACTGATTTTCAAGGGCGTTTGAAATTCTACCATTTGAAATTCATTCCCTCAGAATCTGAAGATAATCAGTTCTTAAAAGGAACACATTGAAAGGATATGATGCATAAAATTCAGAGCTTTTCACATATTCCCACTGTGCACTGAAAATATTTTTTCCTACAGATAATTTTTTCCTCTTGGACTCCTTTCTACATTAAAAAATACACATACACACACACACATGCACACACAGAAATATACACACACATATGTGTACTTATATTTATGACTATATTGATATAAAGACAAATATATTAATATTATATATTAAAACATTTTTTTCAATCCAGAAGTTTGGTTATTTCCTTCAGATTTTACAAGAAATTAAAAATACTTTTGTGAGCCCCTACAAGTATTACGGGCTCTAGGCACAATGTCTACTGTGCTGAGTGAGTAAGTCAGCTCTGATTGGAGATCTGGGGAAATTGCCCAAGGTGGTGGTGTTTTAAAAATGTTCTGAAGTTTTATACTTATCAGAAATAACACTTATTTTTCATTCTACTATGTAATATGTCCACATTAGTTTAAATACAAATGCTATATGTGCCATATATATATATAAAATATATTTTTAGAATTTCCCCTATATCTCTGAGTGCAAATGATGTTTAAGGGTTTAAGGGACAGGCACAGTGTTTTATGTTGTGATTCACACCTTATTTCACTAAGAGTCCTTGACTCATAGTGGAGAATCCTGGGGATGAATCCTTATTAGGTATAAGACCTGGAAAATACCCTTGGGAACTTGGAGGTACAGGATCTGGTGTGTGTGTAGGTGGGAGAGGTGAGAGGTGGGGGTTGTGAGGTTGCAATATTAGAAATATTATTTGGGTTTTAAACATGGTGCATGATAAAAGCTTCACCACTGACACTCAGAAGAAAAATAAAGTCCTGATTTGAAGTGTTTGCCAATTTCTATGATGTAATTTCAAGTTACCAAGGTTATGTCACTGAAGGCAGAATTAGGAAAAGATGCTAACTACATGCTATCCTGAGCTAGTATGAACTTTCAAAGGTTTTACAGTTAGCACTTTTTTTTTTTTGCATTTACATTGATTTTAGCCAAACCAACTTTAGTGAGTGCATCTTTGGTGCATCTGGGTTTCACTTGAATAAACTTAACCATAGTAAATTAAACATGGCTCAATGTCTCCAGTTGAGAGATGGCGTCTTATTCTCCTCCTCTTGGATATGGCCTGAATGAACCAATAGAATGCAACCAAATGGAAGACAGACTGTAAAAGTGTTGCAGCTTATGCCTTAGTCTCTGGCAATGCTCAGCCTGGTGGAAGCCAGCCACCATGTAGGAAGTTCTATTACCTTGAGAATTCCAAGCTCTGAAGGCGGCCAAGATAGCCAAGTGGAGAGACAGAGAGGTGGGGTGAGAGTGAGACAGGGGCCCAATAAGGCCCAGCTCTTCCAGTTACTCAGCTTAGGTGCCGGACAGGTGAGTGAAGAAGCCACTTTGGACATTTCGGCCTCAGTGGACATTCATGAAGAGGAACCAGGGAACCCAGCAAACAGCCAGAACAAGGACCCCAGAACTACGATCCTGGTGAAGCCATCCCAGCAATCCAGACTTCTGAGCTGCCCCATCTGAGCCTGCAGACATTGTGGAGTGCTCCCCATTATGTCTTCTTCACATTTCTGATGCAGAAAATCATAAGCTTAAATAAATGTTTGTTTTTAAAGCCATCAAGTTTTGGTAGTCTATGAAGCAATAGATAGCCTGAGCACTAATACATGAAAATAAGAATTTATTAAAGGAGAGAAATTAGAGGCAAATTGAATTTAAACATAGATTTATACAAAGATTTTATGCATTGACTTTTCCTTAATATATTTTGCCTCTAGATCCAGTTAGCAGTGTATCCAAAATATACAAGTTTTGTATATTTGGTACCTTTCCAAAATAGCTCCACCAAAGCCTGAGGTACATTTTTAACTATTTCTGGTTAAATTTGGGTTGAGAAAAACACAATTAATACTGGTTAAATTCTTTTCAAAGTAAAAATTACTGGGAGGAGTAACATCTCATTTGTCATTAATAACGAAAAAAAATGGTAGGGGAGAATACAGGACAGGTTGGCCTTGAGTGAACTAGAGCCAGATTGTCTTCCAGTCTTATTCCTCCACATGTTGTATTCAGGTCATCAGCATCATATCATGAGGAATTTTGTTAGAAATGCAGAATCAGACCCCATCCCAGACCTGCTGGATCAAGTCTGCAGTTTAACAAGATCTAAGATGACTCCTTTGCAACCTAAATTTTAGAAGTGCTGGAGTACTGGTTCTCAAACTTTTGCCCACGCCGAAATCATCTGGAGGGTTTGTGAAAATGTCAGTTGCTGAGCTCTGGGGTGAGGCAAGAGAATTTGCAATTCTCGTGACTTATCATGTGACGCTTATGCTGTTGGTCCAGGGATCACATCTTAAGAACAACTGCTCTGAAGCATCAATCAGGCCATGCTGGAGAAGGCAGGCTAGAAGAAATTCAGAAACTTGAGCCTCACCTCAGATCTGCTGAATCAGACACACCTTTGTTATGAAGCTATCCTTGTGTCTGAGAACATGGATGGGTGCCTTTCCATTTATTCAGGGCTACCTTGTCCTTTGGGAATATTTTAGTTTTCCTCACATGAGATTTGCAAGTTTTGTATATTGGTAGGTATTCTTCTTTGTTGCTATTTTAAATGGTTTCTTTTTTCCATTATATTCCTTAGAGATGGTTATTTGAGTACCTGAAAAAGCTAATACTTTATATATATAAGTTTTACACTTCTCTATTTTTCATTTATTATTTTATTCTTTGTTGAGCTTTTCAGAATAAGAAAATCACCATTTTTCAAACTCTAGTGACATAATGTAACTGGACAATAAATAATGAATTCTAAACTACCAGGTGAAAGCATGATGGGGTAAGAACCATGCAACTGGAAGCCATTATTCTATCTTATCATCCCTAAAAATGGGACAGATACTATGTGCTTCCTAATATCATGCAGTGAAAGAGTAAGTGCATGGTACCACCCATAAAATATTGTCTCCTAAAAAATTAAATGTGAATCTAACCAAGCCCTTAGACTTACGTACTAGTTTCCAGGAAACACAGGTAATATAATAATTTAATTAGCACCATGAGGAAGCAATCAAGTAAACCTATAATATAAGACATTCTATTTGACATATGACCTAGTGTGCACAGACCAATGACATTAAAAAAGGAAGAAGAAAAGAGACAAGAGATATAGCAAACAGAAACAACATGTGGGCCTTACTTGCATCTTGTTTCAACCAACCAACTACAACAGGATATCTTTGAGATCATTAGGATAATATGGATGGGTATAAAATGGACATTAGATGATTACAGGGAATTTTTCATTTTGTTTTTCATGATAATAACATGGTGATTTATGTTTTTTAAAAAGTTGTCAGAGATGCATACCAAAATATTTATGTTATTCTAGTCAGGAATAATAATGTGCAAAATTTTCTTTAAAGTATTTCAGAACAAAAAAGGGGAGAGCTGAAAAATGAAACAAGATATACAAAATATTGATAATGATTAAAGCTGGATAATAGGTACATGGGACTTATTACATATTATTTTTATATTTTTATATGTTTGAAAGCTTTCATTATAGCTTTTCAAGGAAATAAATTGCATACTCTCCTCAGTTCTTTTGCTGAAGTTTAGTCAATCAACTCCTGCTTGCCTGGAGTTTACCTTCTGTATCACTCTCAGAAAAGGTTCTCAGGAATACTATTCCCTGAATTTCTATATTCAAAGTATTGGTCTGTTCTCTATTTAAAGGACAGCTTAGGTGTTTCACACATTCACTACTTGAGTATATTTGAAATGTTACTCCTTTGCTTTCTGTCATTGAACATTGCTAAGGAAATATTGGATGCCATCTTGATTTATTACTAACATGATGTTTTTGCTGTATTCTCACAGTATTATTCTTTATCTTTAAAGTCCAATAATATTACTACATATGCCTTAAGATAGATCTTCTGGGTCAATTTTCTCTGCTACAAGTTATATTCTTTCATTATGGAGAAACATTTTCTTTAGTTTCAAAATAATGGAGTTTGTGAGTTTCCCCTTCATCACCTTATTGCTGTATATGATTTTCAGGAAACATTATGGTTTCAGATTCAGAACTAAGTCACTGCTATGTTCCTATAGGAATTTCATTAATTTAATAATAATTTTAAAAACGAATTGAATCTTGTGGCCTTGATTCTTCTTTCAACTAGCCCACTTCTTTCCCTTTTGTCACCCCTCTTCACCCCCTCATTCTGCCATGCAACCAGCATAGATTTAAAACTTCACTTAAAAAATGTTTTTTATTAAGGTATTATTGATATACACTCTTACGAAGGTTTCACATGAAAAAACAATGTGGTGACTACTTTTACCCATATTATCAAGTCCCCACGCATACCCCAATGCAGTCACTGTCCATCAGTGTAGGAAGATGCCACAGATTCAGTTTGCCTTCTCTGTGCTACACTGTCTTCCCTGTGACCCCCCAACACCATGTGTACTAAACGTAATGCCCCTCAACCTCCTTCTCCCTCCCTCCCCACATGCCTTCCCACACCCCTTCCATTTGGTAACCACTGGTCCCTTCTTGGAGTCTGTGAGTCTGTTGCTATTTTATTCCTTCAATTTTGCTGCATTGCTATACTCCACAAATGAGGGAAATCATTTGGCACTTGTCTTTCTCTGCCTGGCTTATTTCACTGAGCATAATATCCTTCAGCTCCATGCGTGTTGTTGCAAATGGTAGGATTTGTTTCTTTCTTACTGCTGAATAATATTCCATTGTGTATATGTACCACCTCTTCTTTATCCATTCATCTACTGATGGACACTTAGGTTGCTTCCATATCTTGGCTATTGTAAACAGTGCTGCGATAAACATAGGGGTGCATATGTCTTTTTGAATCTGAGAAGTTGTATTCTTTGGGTATTCCAAGGAGTGGGATTCCCAGGTCAAATGGTATTTCTATTTTTAGTTTTCTGAGGAACCTCCATATTGCTTTCAGCAATGGTTAAACTAGCTTACATTTCCACTAGCAGTGAAAGAGGGTTCCCCTTTCTCTGCATACTTGCCAGCATTTGTTGTTCTTAGTCTTTGAATGGTGGTCACCCTTACTGGTGTGAGGTGCTATCTCACTGTGGTTTTAATTTGCATTTCTCTGATGATTAGTGATATGGAGCATCTTTTCATGTGTCTGTTGGCCATCTGAATTTCTTCTTTGGAGAATTGTCTCTTCATATCCTCTGCCCATTTTTTAATCGGGTTATTTGCTTTTTGGGTGTTGAGGTGTGTGAGTTCTTTATGTATTTTGGATGTTAACACTTTGTCAAATATGTCATTTACAAATATATTCTCCCATACTGTAGGATGCCTTTTTGTTCTGTTGAGGGTGTCCTTTGTCATACAGAAGCTTTTTAGTTTGATGCAGTCCCATGTGTACACTTTTGTTTTGTTTCCCTTCAAGGAGATGCATTCAGGAAGAAGTTGCTCATGTTTATATTCAGGAGATTTTTGCCTATGTTGTCTTCTAAGAGTTTTATGGTTTCATGACTTACATTAAGGTCTTTGATCCATTTCGAGTTTACTTTTGTGTATGGGGTTAAACAATAATCCAGTTTCATTCTTTTGCATGTAGTGGTCCTGTTTTGCCAACATCAATTGTTGAAGAGGGTATCATTTCCCCATTGTATGTCCATGGCTCCTTTATCATATATTAATTGACTGTATATGATTGGGTTTCTGTCAAGGCTCTCTAGTCTGTTGCATTGGTCTATGGGTCTGTTCTTGTGCCAGTACCAAATTGTCTTGATTACTGTGGCTTTGTAGTAGAGCTTGAAGTGGGGGAGCGTAATCCCTCCAGCTTTATTTTTCTTTTCAGGATTGCTTTGGCTATTTGGGGTCTTTTGTGGTTCCATATGAATTTTAAAATTATTTGCTCTAGTTCATTGAAGAATTCTGTTGGTATTTTTGATAGGAATTGCATTAAATCTGTAGATTGCTTTAGGTAGGAAGGTCATTTTGACAATATTAATTCTTCCTATCCATGAGCATGGGATGTGTTTCCATTTGTTGGTATCTTCTTTAATTTCTCTCATGAGTGTCTTGTAGTTTTCAGAGTATAGGTCTTTCACTTACTTGGTTAGGTTTATTCCTAGGTATTTTATTCTTTTTGATGCAATTGTGAATGGAATTGTTTTCCCGATTTCTCTCTGCTAGTTCATTGTTATATATAGGAATGCCACAGATTTCTGCATATTAATTTTTGTCCTGCAACTTTGCTGAAGTCAGATATTAGATCTAATAGTTTTGGAGTGGATTCTTTAGGGTATTTTATGTACAATGTCATGTCATCTGCAAACAGTGACAGTTTAACTTCTTCCTTGCCAATCTGGATGCCTTTTATTTCTTTGTGTTTTCTGATTGCCATGGCTAGGACTTTCAGTACTATGTTGAATAGAAGTGCAGAGAGTGGGAATCCTTGTGTTTCCCTGATCTTAAAGGAAAAGCTTTCAACTTCTCACTGTTAAGTATAATGTTGGCAGTGGGTTTGTCATATATGGCCTTTATTATGTTGAGGTACTGGCCCTCTATACCCATTTTGTTGAAAGTTTTTATCATGAAAGGGTGTTGAATTTTGTCAAATGTTTTTTCAGCATCTATGGAGATGATATGTGGTTTTTGTCCTTCTTTTTGTTGATGTGGGGGATGATGTTGATGGATTTTCGAATGTTGTACCATCCTTGCATCCCTGGAATAAATCCTACTTGATCATGATGGATGATCTTGTTGATGTATTTTTGAATTCGGTTTGCTAATATTTTGTTGAGTATTTTTGCACCTATGTTCATCAGGGATATTGGTCTGTAATTTTCTTTTTTTGTGATGTCTTTGCCTGGTCTTGGTATTAGAGTGATGCTGGCCTCATAGAATGAGTTTGGAAGAATTCCCTCTTCTTCTACTCTTTGGAAAACTTTAAGGAGGATGGGTATTAGGTCTTCACTAAATGTTTGATAAAATTCAGTGATAAAGCCATCTGGTCCAGAGGGGTTTTGTTCTTAGGTAGTTTTTTGATTACCAATGCAATTTTGTTGCTGATAATTGGTCTGTTCAGATTTTCTGTTTCTTTCTGGGTCAGCCTTGGAAGGTGGTATTTTTCTAGAAAGTTGTCCATTTCTTTTAGGTTATCCAGTTTGTTATCATATAATTTTTCATAGTATTCTCTCATAGTTCTTTGTATTTCTGTGGTGTCCGTAGTGATTTTTCCTTTCTCATTTCTGATTCTGTTTATGTGTATAGACTCTCCTTTTTTCTTGATAAGTTTGGCTAGGGTTTTATCTATTTTGTTTATTTTCTCAGAGAACCAGTTCCTGCTTTTTCTCAATATTACTTATTTCTGCTCTAATATTTATTATGTCCCCCCTTCTACTGACTTTGGGCCTCATTTGTTCTTCTTTTCCTAGTTTGATTACTTGTGAGTTTAGACTGTTCATATGGGATTGTTCTTTTTTCCTGAGGTAGGCCTGTATTGCAATATACGTTCCTCTTAGCACAGCCATCGCTGCATCCCACAGATTTTGTGGTGTTGAATTACTGTTGTCATTTTTCTCCATATGTTGTTTGATCTCCATTTTTATTTGTTCATTGATCCGTTGGTTATTTAGGAGCATGTTGTGATGCCTCCATTTGTTTGTGGAATTTTTCATTTCTTTGCATAATTTATTTCTAGTTTCATGTCTTTGTGGTCTGGAAACTGGTTGGTACAATTTCAATCTTTTTTAATTTACCAAGGCTCTTTTTGTGGCCTAGTATATGATCTATTCTTGAAAATGTTCCATGAACACTTGAGAAGAATGTGTGTCCTGCTGCTTTTGGGTGTAGAGTTCTGTAGATGTCTGTTAGGTCCATCTGTTCTATTGTGTTGTTCAATGCCTCTGTCTCCTTACTTATTTTCTGTCTGGTTGATCTGTCCTTCAGGGTGAGTGGAGTGTTGAAGTCTCCTAGAATGAATGCGTTGCATTCTATTTCTCCTTTTAATTCTGTTAGTATTTGTTTCACATATGTAGGTGCTCCTGTGTTGGGCACATAGATATTTATCTAACTTAACTCACTTAATATGCTATTACAAACACAATCTAAAGGTTCTTTTTTTTTCTCCTCCTTTTTCTTCCTCCTCCATTCTTTATATATTAGGTATCATATTCTGTACTCTTTGTCTATCCCTTGGTTGACTTTGGGGGTATTTGATTTAATTTTGCATTTGCTTAGTAATTAACTGTTCTGCTTTTTTTTTTTTTTTTACAATTTATATTGGTATCATTAACCTATAATTACATGTGCAATATTATGGTGATTAAACTACCCCCTTCATCAGGTCCCTCCCACCAACCCCATTACAGTCACTGCCCATCAGTGTAGTGAGATGCTATAGAATCACTACTTGTCTTCTCTGAGTTGTACAGCCCTCCCCATGCTCCCCCTACCTTACGTCTGCTAATCATAATGCCCCCTTTACCCTCTTATCCCTCTCTTCCCACCCATCTTCCCCAGTCCCTTTCCCTTTGGTAACTATTAGTCCATTCTTGGGTCCTGTGAGTCTGCTGCTGTTTTGTTCCTTCAGTTTTTTTTCTTTGTTCTTATACTCCACATATGAGTGAAATCATTTGATACTTGTCTTTTTCGACTTGGCTTATTTCACTGAGCATAATACCCTCTAACTCCATCCATGGTGTTGCAAATGGTAGGATTTGTTTTCTTCTTATGGCTGAATAATATTCCATTGTGTATATGTACCACATCTTCTTAATCCATTCATTTACTTATGGACATTTAGGTTGCTTCCATTTCTTGGCTATTGTAAATAGTGCTGCAATAAACATAGGGGTGCATCTGTCTTTTTGAAACTGGGCTGCTGCATTCTTAGGGTAAATTCCTAGGAGTGGGATTCCTGGGTCAAATGGTATTTCTATTTTGAGTTTTTTGAGGAACCTCCATACTGCTTTCCACAATGGCTGAACTAATTTGCATTCCCACCAGCAGTGTAGGAGGGTTCCCTTTTTTCCACATCCTTGCCAACATTGTTCTGCTTTCTTTACTTTGGTTTATTACCTTTGGTGACAGCTATTAAACCTTAGGAACACTTCCATCTATAGCAGTCCCTACAAAATACACTTTAGAGACAGTCTGTGGGAGGTAAACTCCCTCAGTTTTTGCTTTTCTGGAAATTGTTTAAACCCTCTTTCAAATTTACCTTGCTGGATAAAGTATTCTTGGTTCAAGGCCCTTCTGCTTCTTTCATTAAATACATCATGCCACTCCCTTCTGGCCTGTAATGTTTCTGCTGAGAAGTCTGATGATAGCCTGATGGACTTTCCTTTGTATGTAATCTTATTTCTGTGGCTGCTTTTAATAGTCTGTCCTTATCTTGGATCTTTGCCATTTTAATTACTATATGTCTTGGAGTTGTCTTCCTTGGGTCCCTTGTGTTGGGAGATCTGTGCACTTCCATGGCCTGAGAGACTATCTCCTCCCCCAGATTGGGGGAGTTTCCAGCAATTACCTCCTCAAAGACACTTTCTATCCCTTTTTCTCTCTTCTTCTTCTGGTACCCCTATAATGCAAATATCGTTCCGTTTGGATTGGTCACACAGTTCTCGCAATATTCTTTCATTCTTAGAGATCCTTTTTTCTCTCTGTGCCTCAGCTTCTTTGTATTTCTCTTCTCTAATTTCTATTTCATTTGTCTTCTCCTCCACCTTATCTAATCTGCTTTAAAAACTTTCCATTGTATGTTTCATTTCTGATATTTTGTTCCATAATGATTGGATCTCCGACTGGAATTCATCCCTGAGTTGCTGAATATTTTTCTGTACCTCCATGAGCATGTTAATGATTTTTATTTTGAAATCCCTTTCATGCAGATTCATGAGGTTGATTTCATTTGAATTTTTCTTCAGGGTTGTATTCATAATTTTACTTTGAACCAGGTTCCTTTGGCATTCCATATTTGTATATGGCACCCTCTAGTGCCCAGAAGCTCTATTCCCTTGAGCTGCTCAGCTCCTGAAGCAATGTTGGGGGGTCACAGGGGAGTGGTATTGTTGCCTGGGGGGAGGAAAGAGCTGTTTCCTGTGTCCTGGCTGCTATGGCTGTCTCCACTGCTGGAACCAGTGGGCCACGCCTGCAGGTATAAGCCTATGTGCTTTGAGTTTGCAGTTGCTGTTGATTGGGCTTCCCTCTGGCTTGCCACCAGGGTAGGGTTTGCCAGTTTGTGAGCCAGGTGGGGCTGGCCAGGAGAAAGGCGCAGTAGGCTGCTTATCACGGAGGAGGGGGTCTTTGGAGATTTGTAGCCAGCCAGGGAGCTGGAGCACCTGAAGGTCGAGAAAGTTCCCAACCTGCTGGGCAGAGTGCACATGGACAATTTTGTCTACCTATCTTTTCTCCTGAGCAGTAAGCTCTGTGCAATCCTTGCCCCTTTAGCAGCCCTCTTACTGTCAGGAAGTCTCTCAGACTCCCCACCTTTCTTTTGTCCTAGAGCAGCCGGATATGGATGCCTGCTTTCCACAAGTGGCTAGAATCCCAGTCTCTCCATGTATTCTGCCTGTCTTAGCCTTCCAACCCCATAATTATGAGAGTATCATGCAAGCACCATGAAATGTAGGTTTGTGCTCCCAGATCATATCTCCGGAGTTAGGTATTCAGCAGTCCCAGGCCTCCACTCCCTCCCTGCTCTGTTTCTCTTCCTGCTTGTGAGCTGTGTTGGGGGAAGGGCTTGGGTCCTGCCAGGCCATGGCTTTGGTATTTTACCCTGTTCCGTGAGGTTTATTCTTTTCTAAAGGTGTGTGCAGTCTGGTACAGTCCTCTTTCCTGTTGCTCTTTCAGGATTAGTTGTATTAATTATATTTTCCTATTATATGTAGTTTTAGGAGGAAGCCTGTGTCTCACCTCTCACGCCACCATATTTAATCCTCTCCAATACTTGGCTTTTTGATATTTGCAGTCCCTGACCAATGAGGTAAATTGCAAGGAGCAGTGGATCTGTATGTGGATGTCTTATATGGCTGCCACAAGGATGAAGATTTTTCTCCCTTTTTTTGGTTGTTGCCTTGATTCACCCTAAATCCATCACTGCCCCAAATTTCCACGGTGCCCAAGAGTCCTCTGAGAAGCTAGAACAAGGAAGGGTCTGGCTCCAATTCTAATCATTTATAGAGGTAGCTTTTGACTAAACCTTAATGCCGCCCTAAATGTGTCCTGGGACATATGAGATTTTAGGACAGGCCAGAGGGTAAGCTGAGCTGCTGAGGCTGGAGCTTTGAGCGCAGAAGGAAACCCCAGAAGGAGGCTTACATTACTTGTAGGCAAGGCAAGTGTCAGTGGCTTTGTACTTATAAATATCTGAGTAGGATTTTGATCAAGAGTGTTAGGTTAGGGGTTGGAGCATACTTATTACATACATAAAATGTCATATTTGAGACATGAGGGAACTTCAAATAGTATTTCCATTGTTCAGTTGTTTGTTAATATTGAGTCATGCACAAAGAATACCTGTATAGCTATAAGAGACATCATATTCTACATTTTGCTCCTTCACTAAGGAGGAAAGACATAATGAACATTTATTGAAAACCTATTAAGTGCTGGATACTTTACATATGATTTCTATTTAACACTTCACAAGTATACTGGGAAGGAAGTATTATTTTTTCTATTTTTATCAATAACACTAAAGTTCAAAAATGTTAAGTCACAGATAAGACAGATAGAGCCTAAATCTGGACCTAAATTTGTCTGACTCTTAACTTCCACCACACAAATGCGCCCTCATGTCGGGGAGTATCAGGTAGTCATTTAACGTTTAAAAGAATGTTCCCTCATTTGTAAAATTAGAGTGTTGGATAAGTACATAGTAGAGTTTCTTTTAATTCTGTCATCCTAAATTCTACAACCAATAGCATGTGAATTCCCAGCCAGTTGGCTTCTTAGTATACTATTGGGAATTGATATCTATTTCCGACTTTCCTGGTCTCTGTCAGGGCTCCTGGCCTTTCCTATTCTGCACAGCTTTTTAATCTTGGGTTTCAATATATTTGGTACAGTTATGCTCAAACTATGCTGCTCATTCACTGTGTCAGTAAGGTCAACTTCCAAATTTATTTCCTTAGATAAATATGACAATTGATAAAGAAGGAATTTTCAACTATGAAAAGTTCATAGAAGATTGAGAGTAGTCTCCAAACTTTAATTTTTATGTCTTTAGAGCCCATCTTTTTGTCTGCATTACTGTGTTTTGTAGTTTCTGATTTCCTGACCTACAGCCTCACCAATGCCAGAGAAAAATCCTTAAAAATCTTAAATTGTAATGAAAACTGAGATTAAAATGGGGAAAATGATTCATTTTAATTAATTCAGCAAATCTCATTCTCTAGATTGTTTCAAAGAATAGGATAAAGTAAGAAAAGTATGAACTCAAGTGATAGTGATTTTGCTTAAGAAGAATACCTTAAAATACGTGCATCCTTTGTCAGAGTGCATGATCTATAAAATGGTTACTAGTTGCATTGTAACATCTTATTCCTAGATTTTTACACAAAGAGATGGGCTTCTGCAATAAAAATGATTGCTAATGGTATCAATAGAATATGATTATTTCTCCCAGGGGTTTTGTTGGTGTTTGTGTCATGGAAGGAATAGTAATATATGAAGGGTAGTAATTAGTGTTGTAAAAGCTTGCTTTCTTAAACAATTGACTAACTATAATGGAGTTTCACTGATGCTGTATATGCAATAAAGCAGTTAAAAGAAATATACAGTTGCAAACTAGTGTTTCATCAGTTCCCATTTTCTTTGGAGCAAATGTCTTGGAAGACAGTCTGAAATATTTCCTCTAAAGCAGTGGATGTTCAGCAAGATAACCTGGAGAACCGATACCTGGGCCTTATTCTCAGAGACCATAATTTATTGATTAGAAGTAGGGCCTGCTCGTTAGGCTTTGGGGGGAAAGCCACAGGCGATTCTGTGGAGCAGTAAGAATTGATAACCATTCCCCTGAGCATCATTGAAAGGTCAGAGCAAGGCTGCACAAAATCTTACTTTGGACACAAACTAAGAACCACACCAAGCAGGGATGAAGCACACCATGGCTGGCCTCCCCAGTGGGTCCCTGAATCCTCAGGCCGGAACAGATCTTGCTTCAGCCCTTGGGGTTTTGTTTCCCAGAGTTTCCCTTTATAGTTTTCATCTCCTGGTAAAGAATTTCATGTAAACAGTTACATTAATGGAATGTTGCCAACAGTTAACTGTTTTCCATCCATACTTTTAGGTTTATTTGGTAAGTCGGTCTCAGGAGTTTCATCTAAAAAAAAGTTAAGCTATAAAAATAAAACCAAGAATCTCCAATGGAAAGTTAGAACAGCCTAGATTTGCATGTGAGATATCTGGAAGACTGAAAACTCCCGACCAGAACATCTTTGGTAATAGTGCAAGGAGACGAGACACTTAGATAAAGACAGGTTTTCTGTAAGACCTGATCATAAACAGAAGGGAAAGATGGACATTCATAAATGAGAGGAAATAACTTGCAGAATTTAGTGAGAATAGAGCCTTAAGATACTTCTCTGTGACTAAAGGAAAAATAATGTTGTGCAAAGGTAGTCATCACAAAGGTTTAAGGGTAATTTTCCTACAGGTGCCTTGCCTTCATATTGGAACAGTCATAAGTGATCGTCTTCTGGGGTAGATCCAATCAGTCCACAGACCCCACAGACATGGTAGCTACGCACACATGCTTTTCCACAAAAGAAAACATCCTATGTTTTTCTTTTCTTACCCCTCCCAGGAGTAAAAGGGGAATAGACCAAGTGTGTGGGTGTTTATATAAGACAGTTCTTGCCTACTCAGAGCGAGAATTAAGCTTAAATTATTATGGTTGTTTAAACAAGTTTCTTATTTTTAATAATCCATCTGCTATATTTCTGGCCCAAAGGGTAAAAATTCTCAAAATGGTTTATGAGTTCCTTTTGCTGTTAATATTCACCATGTTTTAAATATTGAGAATTTTATGACTATAAAGGATTTTTCTTTTGATTTAATTTTTTTTTTATTTCCTTCTTCCCCGCTCAAAATGTTATTAAGTAGGAAAATGGTCTGACATTCAACTAACTGTGAGGCCCACCTTCTCTGGAATGCTGTGTGGTGTTGTACTGTGACTTCGATGGAATTCAGTCCCCGTTTATCAAAGGCTTCCACTTATTTTAATACCATATGTTGGAAAAGTGAAAACAGGAAAGCAGTTCAGTAGGTCCCTACCGCTAAATTGCCAGTTGGCCCTCGAGAAATAGTAATTAATAGCAAAGAGAGATGTTTTATTTAGACTTAATCTGATTTGCTTCCATTGTTCTGTTGAGGGATGGGTGGAAGCAGCAATCCTGCGGAGGTGTTGAGATGAGGCCCCCTGGCCTTGAGCCCTGGGATCCGCCCGCCTGAACTGCCGCGAGAGCTGCCGTCTGTGACCCAGTCTCCAGCGGCCACCCTGTTGCTTGTGAACCTGCACTGTGCACACCTGCCCAGACTGTTGGGACCAACTACTGAGCCTTTCACAAGGCTCCTACCCCGGCCGCTCCAGCCTCCCTGCACGAGTCACCTGGTAAGGAACGGGCTGCTCTCAAACCCACCCTAGACTCTGAGGCCTCTGCCATTCCAGCACCTCAGTTGTCGCTTCAGTCTTTTGGGCTGGGCACGGGCGGCATATTACAGCAATGGCTAAATTCTCAAATGTCTATTTACAAATTACTCTAGTATAAAACAGTGGCAAGGTGCCTCAATATTTTAGGATGGGGGAATCTTCGTAACTGAGTTACAACTGTTGGCTGGCTGGTGGCAGGTGAAATAAGTGGTAGCCACCCTGCTCAGGCTCCCCACATCCACCCTGCACTGTCAGGATCTCCCCGCAGGTTATCTTGGGTACAGCCCTGAGCTGCTGCATGTGGATTACATTTGAGCTGAGTGGAAGGTCCTTGTGGGGAGCCCAGAGCCTCCTCTCCAGGCCCAGGAGGGCAGAAGGCTGAGGCAGGGCGTGTTGTCACCAGGGGAGGCTAACAGCTCAGCCGAGGCAGTGATGTGCTCCCGGCCCTGATGAGGTGAAAGCATGAATGGGTCACCTTTTAAGAAGATCATCAGCAGAAAACAGTCACTCACATCAGTGAGAGATTTTTAACAAGCACACGGGTTGCCTAGTAATAAAAAGGCTCCAGGTCTCCCTCTATTTTGTGCCATTCAGGCTCCACTTATTAGTCTGTCCCTTAAAGTAAGTTGTGTTGTAAGAGGAAAGGGTGTGTGTGTCTTTTGTCTTTGGGTGGGGGGTGAGGTGGAAGGGGTGGGGAATGGAGGCAACTTTAAAATTGAGGCTTAAGTTTTCTTCAAGAAAGAAAATTCAAAGGGCAGAAAAAAAGCCTCTTCATTTTGTTCACAGAATTATGATTGGCAACACAATTCCTGTGTTGTCCATGGTACTGGGTGCATTACATTTTGGCTTATACACAGAGTTGTAAAATATGGTGACTTTTAGGGAAAGTGTTTTTTAAAGGTACATTGTTTAGGAAATGAAGGAATCAAGATATAATCAGAAAGAAGAAAGAAGGGAAAGTAAAATACAAAAGCATAAGGAATTAAACTGTTTGTTTTGTTTTTAAGAGAAAAAGAAATTCAAAAGAAAACCTAATACTGTTCATTGTAATACATCATTTTTCTTAGGAGAATTGGGTTATCTCCCTTCTACCAATGTGTCCCTCTGAGTAGACTGTTTTGAGAACTAACTGTCCCACTCTTGCTAATGGTCTAAAATACTTACTTTCTACTGACAGTGTGGTTTCACTTAGAGTGCTTCCTAGGTGGAAACATTGTTTTTAAAGGTTTGCTTACTTGATTATAATCTGCAAAATGCATACCAAAGACAATTCCCTCTACTCCCATACCTTGTAGTTAGTAGGCTAAGTGGAGCTTCCTACACTATTCTGTACAGGAACCTAGCCTCTGGGACAAAGGAAAACACATACCAGCACTGGAAAGATGATAATGTGAGCAGAGGGTTCATAGGTAAAGTAAGACTCATAAATTACTGTTACTAATTTCTTAGGAAGAAAAAGGTCTTTACTAAATTCTTTGTCCCATTTTGGAAAATCTCAGAGTGTTTGTCATGCCAAATCCCCTTCCTGAGGGGTTCCCTGTGATGACCAGCCTCTGTGTCTCCTTGTCCTGCCCTTCTGTCCACAGGTAATGGACTAGGATGGGCATCTGGGAGCTTGAGCAGTCTGTCCATGGTTTGGCTGTGGGCCTAGAAAGCTCCACCCAACAGAGGGCAAGCAATGACTGCACAGGTTAAAAACTCTCTATTTGGGACTTTGAATATGAGATACACAGAGAAAGTCAGTTTGGGTGAATGGGCAGAAGACAAGATACCTGGAGAAAGAGGTTAAGCAGAAGCCACAAGGCAGCAAAAACTGTGAGGCAGCATAATCATTGACAGGAAGAGAAGATAAAGAAGAATAAAAAGATATTAGTAGGTAGCTACAAAAGCAAAATAAGCAGAGAATAGATGAGTCACTAAAATGACGGAGGACTGAAGTAAGGAACTCTAATGGGTGCTGCTGAGATGACAAGACAGACTGAAGGATTTTCCAATTTTTGTTCTTCCATGAGTCTTAGCTGTTGGGTCCCAGAATATCCTTACAATAACCCCCTAGGACTTGATGTAATACAATGCCAGCAACGTAAAGGAGGCTACCTAAAACAGCTTGGCTCCATGATGAGTTTTAGGATATATTTCAAATATTTTCCATAATACACAGAAATATTTTATTTAAATGATCAACTTTATCTCTAACTTCTCCTAATAATAAAACTTTTATTACAAATGTGTTTAGAAAGCATGAAATACATTTTTGTGTAACTAAAGAGATGCTTTTTAGAACAGAGATAGGTACAATTGTATTTTCTATTTGCTCTTATTGTAAACTGGAAGAGATAGACACCTGTTAAGTAAGTTAAGCAAAATGTTACATCTAGTGATTTGGTTACCTATTTAATGCTTCCTTTTTGTAATCATAATTGATTACAAGAATGAAACTCCCTCTTCTGGAACCTCCTACACTTAAATAGTGGGATAAAATCAACATTTCAGTAAAATTATCAAGATGAACTCACTGTCGATTATTTAACGAGAATCAACTTTTTTCCTGTCCAAGATCCTACTGCAGTTCAAATCCTGTTACTGAGGGTTTGCTGTTGAGAGCAACTGAACAGTTCTGAAGCACTGGGTTTTCAGTGTAGTAAATACTGCTTGAAATAAGGTGGCTTCTGCAGGTGGCAGGAGTGAGGATGGATGAAGGGGTAGGAGTCTTTCACGTGGAGATGAATGTGGGCCCTGCCCTCTTCTGGACAGAACAGGAGGGGCAACAGTGTCTAGACGTGTGACAAGATTCTCAAATATTTTCTAAATCCACGTCAGCGATAGTTCATGAACGGGCGCCACCTGCTGGTTTGCCGTGGTATGGCGGCCGTACTCCAAGAACGCCCGAATCGTCCCTCCTCTTAAAAGCTTACAGATGTGATGGGGAAATGAAATTTCCCCAAAATGAGAGATAACTTCATTGGATAATAAAGTATGAAATTAAACAAAGTTTATGTACATTACTGTAACCTGAAAAAAAAACATATTTTTTCCATTCTTTGTAAAACAGTTTTGCTCTAATTAGGTGAAGAACAGAAGAATATACAAAAGAAGAGGGTCAAGACCAAATCCTTGGAAGGTCAATAGGCACAAAACACAGTGAAATTTTCTTAGTCTTGAACCTTAAACTAGAATGCAGGCTTGTGTTGCTCTGTTTTCATAATAAACCATGTTCTCAGTAAGGTTAATTCCTTACCTTTCCAAGGAGGTTATTCTGTCATGTTAACTTACTCATCTCAATGCTGCAACTCCCGTCTCCTAAATGCAAACTAAGTTTCACTCTTTGACACATCAAGACCCATGGATATTTAGAAAATGGACCAGGTCAACTTATGGCTGTAAATCTAAGCCTCAGCTCCAGCTACACCTTCCACTGGGTAGCAGCTCAAGTGCCAATCTGCCATTGTACCTCATACCTCACGTCTTGGACGGCCAGGGAAGAGAGCACAGTCTTCTGGTCAGCTGTGTTCTGAGGTTCCTGCCCTATAGCTCCTCTAACAGTAATAAAGTAGATTTAATAGCTATAGGGGAGAGCACATTGATTTGGTTATATAGAAATTCGTAGACAAAGAGTGAGACTGTATTTAATAAATCTCAGTATTTAACAGAAAGAAGAAAGGTTTGCATATTGAGAATTGTCCTCTTCAGTCTATTTTGCATCTTCAGCTGCAGGAAGTTGACACCAGCCTGCTAAGAAGACAATGCAGAATCTCTTGCCACATCTCCCTTCCACCAGACAGCTGACTTGCCCTTAGAGCTAAGAACACTTCCTGTGTGGACAAGCAGTTTGGATAGCGTCAAACACGAGGCCATTGAAGTAGTAAAATATGGCCACAGAAATGTGAGTAACAATCACAGTGACTCATGCCTTTTGTGCTGGTTGTTGGGTTCTTGCCTTTCAGCCCCAAACCCACTCTGCATTGCGCTGCTTGTGATGCTGGAGGTGGATCTTGCAAACATTTCTCCTTTGCCAGTAGAAGGTTCTGTAGGTACACAGCACGAAGAAGGGACTTCTCTTCCTGACTCTAGTGCCTTTTCTTGGTTTACTCTTGCTGGAAATGGTGTCTGGTGGTGTGTGGGATACTCTGAGGTGCTCAGTTCCCAACAATATATTGGGTTCCAATTTTTTAACTTGCTAGTTCTTGCCCATGGTTCACTCACTGCCAGCTTCAGCCCACTTACACACCAGTAGAAGTTTCCTGCTTCTCAATTTTAATCCATAATTCCCTGCCCACCAGTCTCAGTCTGGAAGGGGCCTTTTCCACCATCCATAGGCTACAATCACAAGTCTCCAAAGATGTTTGAACCCCAGCCTTGGGAAGAGGAAACTTCCTTTAAAATGTTCACTACCTTTGGGTATTTTCCCTTAGTGCTAGGGTATTCTCTAGTATGTTTTCCTTGTAGCTAATCCCCTGTAAATACTTCATAACGTTTTATTAAGCCTTCAATTGTGTGGTTTCTGTCTCCTGATCAGGCTCTCATTGATTCACCTTCCAAGCCATGGCACATCCTTCTGAAAAAGTCTAATAATGGGTCAGATTTTGTTGTCCCTGTTGAAGTATCAAATCAGTGCTTCTGAGTACAAATCTGTATTAAAGATTGCAATTCTATGGCCACGGAGCTGCCACCATTCTTAAGTGACTTAGGAATTTTATGCTTCAAAATATTTGAATTCCTTGTAGATTTAGTCATGGCAGTTTTGTGCATTCACATCGGAAGCAGGATAAGAGAAATATGACTGTATAATTTGCTGGAATCCTTTTCTGTAGACTCAACTGTAATCTTAAATGCATCACTCCATTAAAATAAAAAAAATCTAGTTAAAAAACCCCTCTGCCTTTTAAATTGCTTCCTGCATTACATTCCTAAATCTTTTGCCCTAGAACTCATGCTTATAACCTTCACTGTTTAGATTTTCCTTCCCCATTTTAAACATCCTCATTTATATTGCCTTCTATGAACATTTCCTTTCAATTATTTCACTCACCAAAAAGAACCTTTGTTCACGTTATTTAGGTAAAAATTCAGTTTATACTATTTAAAGAAAAAGATCTCATTTTTGCTTTCCAGAATTTCCAACAAGTCCCATATATTGGGTTCCAATTTTTTAACTTAAGTATCAGAATTTCAAGTTTTACAAGTCTTTTCATATTTTTATATATTTTATGCTGTATTTTTCTCTTTTTAAGAATTTAATTTTATTGTGGCAACACCAGTTCTATACACCTCAACCACTTCTATACACCTCAGAGCAACCATCATAATGGCATTGACATGCCGGTGAAAAGCTTTCCCAGCTTTCATGAGCAGAGTTTGTGCTAGGCCAAGCAGCTGTGAACAATATTAGTAAGTAGAAGGTATGGATATTCTGAGGAAGGCTTTAGAAGCCACACTTGCCACCCTGAGCTATTTATGATTATAGTTCTGTGTCCAGATTTTAGCTAGGGAAAGCAATATCTGAAATACAGGAAAAGTACAACTGAAGTTCTCATCTTTCAGATTTAGATTTAGAAACTGAGGTTCAGACAGGCTAAATGGCTTGCTCAAGGTCACACAGCAGGAATGTGACTAGAAGGATGTAGACTCTTATCTTTTAATCTCAATCACATTGGACTTGGTTGGACTATTGCTTTGAATCTGGTAAGGATCAGGGCTCCTTGTGTTTAAATTACTTTTAAAAGGCAACATTATAATATTTCTTGTCAAGTTATGATCATCTTTATGATCATCTTGATTTTAAAGATCAACTCTGTCTTCTAGTTAGCTTCTCCTAATAATAAAACTTATATCATAAATGTATTTGGAAACCATGAGATACACTTCTGTGTAACTAAGCGGGTGTTTTTCAGACCTTAGACCACAGAGAGGTGCAGTTATATTTCCTACTTTCCCTAATAATAAACTGAAAGAGATTTATGCTTGTTAAGTTATGGTTAAATTTTCTAGTATTTCATTGCTACAACTAAAGTCAGTTGTGGTAACTTTACTGTTTTAAATTCCATGTTTCATTTTTTTCAGAACAATGATAATAACAGGAAAACATCTTCAAAGGTAAATTTTAAAGAAACAGTTTTCAGAAGAAGCACTGGAATTAAGTCAGAAGAATTAAATTCTAAGCTGGCTTTTCTTACTGTGTGACATGGTGACATCTAAGCCTTATTCAGTGAAATGGGGCTAATGATAGATGCCCTTTTCACTCCACAAGGCCCTTGTAAGGAAAAGTAGCTAATAGGTGGGAATTACTTTGAGTTTTTCTGGAGAAAATGTCTGTATTACTTAAAGCTTTTTAATATCATGTTATGCTGCTGACAATTTTTATAAATTATGTCTTATTTACAATTTAAAGTTGTACTTTGAGGCATGACCCAAAAAGTAGACTTGTACATAATAAATTCTCATTTTAAAAATGGATACATTTTAATGTTGCAGGAATATGAGTTTAGAATTCGCCTGTCATTTTTTTCTTTTATATAAAACATAAGGTCTGACTAAAAATCTTTGATCAATGATTTGGCTTCTGTCATGGGATTTCTTTTCAGACCACTAGATGGTGCAATTTGTAGTCCAAACCTTGTCAAAAGAATTTTGTCAGAAGCACAGTACTAGAGAGACCAGCTTTTGGAAAAGGCAAAGTGAGGAAAACAATTTGGAATAGTTCTTAATACCTAAAGAATGTTATTAATACCTGGGGATACCTAACTATTCTCTCTCAGAAGAAGAGCAGCGTAGAGTAGAGCATCAGCTCAGGCAACTGTTCCTATGCGCAGCCTTTCATTAATTAGCTCCTGGAGGACTTACTTCACTCATCTGGGCATAGGTTTGTCAGCTACTCAATTCTCCTCTAATTCATTCTTTCTCTAGGTCCCTCTCTTTCCTTTTCTGGAATCAGGGCAGAGGTCAGGAGCTCTGGGGAAGCCACGGAGCAAAGGTGCTGGGCACCTGGGATGCGTGATGATGGCTCTCTGTGTAAGTGCCTGGTCCGGGCGGCAGCCCGACAAAAGTCACAACCATTAGAACCAGGCCCTGTTCCTGACCCTGCTATGCTCTACGGGCAGCATGTGGCTGTGGTAAACTTCCTCTGGCTTTGCCCCATTTCTTTATAAATCTGACTGTAACATTTGATACCTCCTCCCCTGAGAGAGCTTACAAGGATTAATGAGATAATGGTGCCAAAAAATAGGACTTTTAATGAAAACTGCTAATTATAAGCAAAGCATCAATGGGTGAGGACATAACTAAAGTCTGATATTAAAATGCTCCTGCATTGGGTAGCATCATTCTAACATGTAAAAGAATATTTTGCAGGAGAAGTGAAAATGATGACGAGGGAGGAAATCAGGCCTCTGAATAAAAATGCAAAGAAAGACCAGGAGGCAACCCCTCTGCACAAGAGAAGGAGCCTGATGAAAAAGTCTCTTCACTGACAAGAAGGAATCTTGCATGGGAGGGGGAGTAGGAGGGCATCTTTTCCAATTCCTTAGGACAGGAGCAGACAAGAATTTACATGATGGCAGAAAGGTCAGAAAGACATGATAAGTTTAGAGAAGAGGTGTTTGGGAAGTGGAGGTTGTGCATGTTCTTAGTTTTATATCAAACAGACCTGTTTCTTTTAAACTTTTTTTTATCATGATAAGAACACTTAACATAAGACCCACCCTCTTAACACATTTTAAGTGTACATTATTGTTGACTACAGGTACAGCGTTGTACACAGACCTCTAGAGTTCATTCTTGCTTCACTGAAGATAAAACTTAATGTTCATTTATTAGTAACTCCCCATTTCCTCCTCTTCCCACTTTACAAAATCAACACACATCCGATGAGGAATCTGGGAATCCCTGCTAGATTTATTGAACATTATTTAATCAATGGAAGAGAAAACCTAGTGAAATTTCCATGGGAAAAAAAAAAGCCGAACAACTTCCAAACAAATTATAGGGAGGCTGAGTGGCAGCAAGTAAACTCACAAATACACATATTGGTTTTCCAAGTGTCCAGCAAAGGGCTTAAACTATGGCATACTTCACCGTTAAGTATGGCAATGGGGAAGGGATTGCCTCCTTCACCGCCGGGTATGGCAACGGGGACCTTCATAGGTCAGGTATGAGGACCTGGAGACAGCATACCTGGACCTCATAAACATCTCGTATCCAAGCACACTGTCCAGGTCTCCCACAAGTGGGCAACACTAGGTTAATAACCGTAGGTCTACAAATTAAAGGAATTCTGGCTAAGGATGTATTTCCTGATCTCATATTTAAGGAATTTGAGCTGCTCCCAGATGATTCCAAGTTGTCTCTCATATATCAGGCCTGTGAAAGTTTTTAGAGTACCTACATTTACAGGAAGCTTTATTTTTCTCTTGGGAAAACATTGCTCTGGGAATTAAATGGCTACAACATTCTCTGAGACAGCCAAACACTACCTCCTTCCATGTGCTGAAAATGATTATATAAAGAAATTGGTTGGGGACATGCATGGTATAGGGCTGCCCTATTACATTCCCTTTCTGTTTACCTCCTTAAAACACTTTCTCTGGTGTGGGACATACACTTCACACACACGAGGTGGTCAGAAAAATCTATAGATGCCTAAATGCCTGGAAGCATTCACCTTTGTTCACCATAGCTTTATTTCTGTGCTGAAATAAAATGCTTTTCAATAAGAATCCCCTCTTTTAGTACCTAATAAAGAATACAGAGAAAACCCCCAAACTCAAGATAAATAAAATATTTTCAAAACATATTGAAAGAACTAAAAGTGCATTTACCTGGGCAATTATGTCTGTAATTTCTGAGTAACTATGGCATCTTCTCACGCAAGATCGTGCTAGAAAGTCTTCCACCAGCCGTGTTCCAATGCCATATCCCCTGTGGATCAAGAAAAAAGCGTGGTCTGAAAATATATTATTAGTGAGGTCTGTCAGTGTTAAAGAATGGATTCATCTGTTTAGCACTTGCAGACTTGGTTAATAAAGTAAACCAAACTTGATAAGTCAAACAGCTATTTGGCAGCTGGCTCCTTATTTGTCCTATAGACCACCGAAGGAGAGAACAGTTCATCCAGGGAATACTAGTTTCCTATAAGCAGAAGAGTTGGAGGAGTCAAGGCTGGCCCAAACGTGGCAGTGTAAACTCCAGGCTGGTATCGTAGACTAATGTTCCTCATTGGCAATTAACTTTCTCATCATTAGCTGTTGGCAGAAACAGAATGAGGGTCTAGCTAACTTGCTGTCTGCCACAAGTGCACTACCTGGATGCTTATTTTTCTCTTAACATAGTCACCATGGTAGAGGGGCAGGCATGTTTGGAATGGGTGCTGGAAGGAGGGGAAGAAGGGAACAGAGAAATGAATTTGTGTTGCCAGTGAAGGTTTCAGCAGTTAGAACTCTGATGCTTAGTGAAAAGAAAGAGAAAAAAGTCAGTCTCAGAAAATTCACTTTTCATTCCTAGGAAACTGAATCTGTAGGACCTGGGAAAATGTATTTGTATTATCCTTTAGCCCTACCTCAGAGCGAATAGCTTGAGTCATAACTGAAATAGAATTCTGCAAGCATTTTATTGAGATGTGAGAACACAATTGAGTATGTGACTAGGATGGCTGAGGAGACACCTTTAACAAACAGACCTAGGACTTCCCATCTAGCTTAGGAAATCTGACATTGCTGTGGGAAGTAAAAGGAATGAGATCACTTTTGCCAAATGACTGGCACAAAATTGGTTTTTTAATTTCACAGCCACATATACATAGGCAAGTGAAATGATTTGAACTGAGCAACACGAGGCCCGACAAGGTAAGACATCAGAGTGTGTAGAGCCAGTACTTGTCCATAGGGACTAAAAAGGGGGAGATACTTGGTGACTGGGTTGTTGGCGGGAGGTGGAGTTGATGTCAGAGTGCACACTAGTTCACTCACTTTATGAGATATTCTGTTTATAATTCTCAGTGGGTAGAAATATTCAGTTTAGCTTACTGACCTTTCAAGAAAAATGTCTTGCGATTCTAGCCAGGAAATTCACACTGAAAAGACTTTTAAAGAATACAATGTATACTTTACAGAGATAGTTGTACGAGGATTTTAAAAAAACTGTTTACAGTTTTCTCAGTTTATGTGTACTCACAGGCTTGCTCACTAGGAACAGTGGGGGAAGCCAGAACTCTGTGGTCAGGGCGGCATGCTTACATATATCTTGCTTTGGTCAAGGGCTATGTTTCTGCAAAGTAGATGCTTTCAGCAGAAGCTATTAAAGAAATCTAAATGTGAATTCTTGTTTTTCTTAAGCTAGGCCTTTTTGCAGCCTCTCAAAATTTATTCTTTAATATTTCACCCTTATTTGTTGAAGTGTGCACTCAAGTAGCAGCTAAGGTGTGCTTTTTTTAGTCAAATAAATGAGTTTCTTCATTTTCTATAGCTGTTCCACAAAATAATGCAAATTTAGCATAACTTCTGGAAGTGTTACATCACATGTTTACGTATGACCTCTGTGTAAAATAGCTTAAGCAGCTCCCAGCACTAGAGATGGTTTAGCTTAGGAAGGTGCTTCTGACTAATTAAGAAAAAAATGCAAAACAAAACAAAACAAGACAAAAGGTATGTGGACCAAAATAAACACAGAACAATGAAAAATCACTTTCCAAAAGTAAAAGGATAAGCTATATAGAAAGAGAAGACACCAAGGGTTCAAAACAAACATCTTTCAAGCTTTCCTTTATATTGTCTTTTTTCTGTATTCCAGCTGAAAACACAACGAACCTTTCTACAAAGCTCTAAAACGCTCAGCAAGGCTAAATTTCCCCTTTAATCTGGCTAACTAAATCTTTTAACAAGTACATGTTTTCCAGTCTTTGCCCTGTTATCATCCTATTCAGGATCCATAATTATGAGGTTCAAAAAATGTTGACAGGTGTTTTATTATTGGACAATAATGATCATATAATTATTCTGAGTAAATTAAAGCCTGAATTTATGTAGAAGCAATCTCCATTAATAAAGAGGAGAAATGACATTGTTTTAAAAGGAAGGAGTGGGTTTCTCTAACGTATTTTAAAGTAATGGTGAAAGCATTTGAACAATAAAAGCGCTACACAGGAAACAATAAATCTCTCTTCTACCAGTAATTCCCAGTCTCCCGGTTTTCTCAAGCATCTACCATTAGTAGTTTTTTACATATTCTTCCAAAGATGGTCCATGTCAGCACATATTTATATTGGAAGAAGTTATGTTAGAATAAAAGACTTCTGAAAAGAATCAAATATGATGATCCATCATATTGTTGAAAGAAACTTTGCTTATAAGCGACTAGCAAAGAATTGATTTCTAACTAAAAAGAATAATAAGCTCCATGTTTGATATTCATGGAAAACAAATTCCTTCCTGTCATTGTACACTTTATGACAACCCAGTTCTGGCACTTGTCAGAAATTATTTTCAGCTTTAAGATGGGATTCATTGAAATAAAGGAAGAGCTGGTGAAATGGAGCAGGTCATTAGAGATGGACAAAATGCAGAG
>JAQQAC010008864.1:4780416-4798422 GCA_029783875.1 Phataginus tricuspis
GATCTGAGGGAACTGTGAGCTCCCCAGACTCTTCCTTTTTATGTGAAATTGCTCTTCACTTCAATAGAACACAGAAGGTGTGTTCCAGACAGGTAGATGATGTACAACGTCTGCCCTGGCAGCAAACTGGGAAAGAAGAATCATTTCAAAATAATGGCGAAAAGAAGTTTTTCCTCTTTTGTTTGGGGCTCTCTCCGTCTCGGAGCTGGGGTTGAGGGAATGACACCTTCTTCACAATCTCACGTTATCTGTGCTGCAAACCACCCAACCCAAGGAAATGGGGGCTGGGCCTCCCCCATGCTTGTGCCTTGGGAGGCAGGTGGGCGGCTGAGTAGGCGCCAGGGAGAAGCTCACAGGGGAGATCCACCACTGCATGATCATCATCTGGGGTCATCCACTTCCAGCGGCTGTAACATCTGGGTAGGGGGTTTATCTTTTTTGCAGGTTCTTTTTATATTTAAATCTGCTTTTGGTGTTTACTTTAACCAAGTTTTTTTTTACATAAAATCAGTGTTGATACGCTTGGTGCCCCAAGCCCCTGAGGAAAGCTCTGGCCGTCAGACCTAATTTCCCTTACCCATGCGTCAGCATGCACTTAGTGAATGAACTGGTGGGTCCCTGCCGAGGAGTAGACATTTTATATGTTGGACAGACAGGGGACAGCATGCTAAATTTTAACAAGGAAACCACTTGGCTATAAAGCCCATAAGAAAACTGATTACTCATAGTTGTAATCATTCACAATCATCGACCAGTGACACACACATACTGCGGATGAAGTCATTAGTTCTTTTAACAGTAAACAATAAAACTTAAGAATTCATCATCAACTCCTTTACCGCAAGACTCTGACACCCCATAGTGACTTCTAATCAACCAATGCTCCATCCTTTCCTGCGCAGTTTCCTGAAAGAATGGCCTACAATTTCCTTCTCTACTTCCTCACTTCCCATATACTCTATTAAATGGATTTTTTTAAATATGAAATTTTAAACACAAGGAAGATGTGGTACTTACTACCAAGCTCTACTGAACAAACTGTCACATATACTTCAGGCTTTGGTTTAAACAATAAACCAGTAGAGGCACAGTTGACACATCCTGTACCCTCCTTGATCCTATTCTTTCCTCTTCAGTGGTCACCACTCCCCAGAACGTGGTATTTATCATTCCTATACATGGTTTTAAATATGCATGGTGTTGGTAGCCACAAAAAATGTGTAATAATAAAGCTTCCTGTAATATATCACACTGCACACATCCTACAGCTTGCATTCTTCTTTCAAAGTTATTTGTTAAGGTTTATCTATATCCATAGTTGTCACTCTAGTTATTTTCACAGCTCTGTAGCAGAGGTCGGCAAACTTTCTCTGTAAAAGGCCAGATAGTAAATAATGTGGGCTTCACAGCCATATGGACTGTCTCAGCTACTCAATTCTGCTGTTGGGCTGGGGAAGCCGCCATAGACAATTGCGGAATAGGTATGGCCATGTGCTAATAACTTTATTTATAAACATTGAGATTTGGATTTTATGAAATTTTCACGTCATAAAATATTTTAAAAAAATGTTCCTGACCATTTAAAAATGTAAAAACCACTCTTAGCTTGCAAGCCATACAAAACAGGCAAAGGACCAGTTCGGCACATGAGTCAGATTGCCAACCGCTACTCCACAACATTCTACACGATGGTTTATAATTTCCTTGTTATTGGACATTAATACTGAAATTTCCTTTGTTATCTTGTACATGATCAATATGTTAAGGCAAATGGTTTACGGGGAATTTATAAAAATGTTTATTCTCTCTTTTTGGGGTATAGAATACTATACAGATATATATATCAAAGTTTGCTAGTTTTGTTTTTCACATCTTTTATATCCTAATGTTTACTGAATTAATCATTTCTAATAAGGATATGTTTAAAACATCTCTCTATAAGAAATCTTATAATTTGATTAGTTTTTGCTTTGTATATTTATTTCAAAGTTATGCAGTCACAGACATACAAGCTGATGATGTCATATATTCATAATGGTTCCTTTTGTTATGATGGAGTGTTCAAAATCAGCCCTTTAGACACTTTTTTGCCCTCAGTTCAGTTTTGTGTTATATTAATATTATTATCCCAGTGATATATATTCCAATACTTTTGCTTTTCAAGTTTTGTGTGGGGTCTTGTTTTAGGATGTCACTTGTAATCAGTGTGCCTCTATTTTTTATTCACTCTGTAGGTGAGTTCACTGCAGCTTTGGTGTGGTGGTTAAGGGTGCATGCCAGATCACCGCGGCCCTAATCCTGGTTCTTCCATTCACCTCTGTGTGGTCCTGTGCAACTTTCTTAATTTCTCCAGCCCTCAGTTTTCTCATCTGTGAAAAAGTTGAGGATAATATTGATACCTCATCATATGGCTTTGTGGGGATTAATTGAGATATAATTGATACACAGTTTAAGGAGTTATAGCATTTATACACCCTTGAAGCCATCAAACCAATCAATATAATTAACATTTCCATTATCCCTGTTTTAACTGTGTTATCTTAGATTCTTTGTTGGTCTGGCATCTGTTAATTACAGGGCCACGCTAACAGCCAAAGTAATTTATAACTGCCATGTGACCCAGAGCCTCTTCCCTCAATCACCTTCTGACTTAACTCTCATAGACCAAACCAACATTTCCCCTGCTCCAGATCTACTGAGGACCAGGCAACAGACAAGTAACAGCACCCCATATTCCCTAAAGCCCCCCAGAGTTATTTAAACTAGCTAATCCTGAGCTGTTTCCCCTGCCCTGGCTTCCCTTTACCATGGAAACCCTAATAAAAGCTTTGACTGAGGTTTCCTTCTCCTTTCTGCCTCCTGACCTAACCTGGTGCCTCCCCAAGTGGGCCCGTGTGGCCTGGCATGCCCCCTTCTCTAGATAAATGTAAGTAATAAATTCTTCTTTGAACTTCTTTCAGTGTTGATCCAATCACCTGTGGACGGATATTTTAGTAGTGGTATCTTATAACCATGCCTTGTCTTAGTTGTATTTTTTAACATAAAGGTAATTATTTCTATAGCTAATAATTCAAAAAACTTTAAAAATGTAGTATTTGTACTCATCATTCTTCTCTGCTCTCCTGTGTTTTCTCAGAGTTCATTCTTCTCATTGCTGAAGTATATCCTTTAATAATCCTCTTAATGAGGTTCTGTGAGTGGTAAATTCCCTTAGTCTTTATCAGTCTTGCTCTGCCTTAAATGACAGTTTAACTGGTATTATGCACCCTGAAGACACTGTCTTTTGGTCTCTATTGTCTCTGTTGTCGCTGATGAGAGTCTGTCAGTCTGTTGTCACTCTTTTATGGATTATGTGTCTCTCCTTTCTGGTAGCTCTTAAGAATCTCTAATTTCACGGTCTGCAGTTTTACTGTGATATTTCTATATATGGATTTATCTTTACACTTCTGAGAACACCTAGCACTCTTCTGATGTGAGAACTTGGATTCTGTAAAATTCTCTTTTATTTCTCTTAAAATATTGCTTCTATATCTGTCCCTTCATTTTTCCTTCTGGAACTTTTATTAGAAAGATCATAGAGTTGCTTAACCTGTCTTCCATTGTCCTTTCATTCATTTAAAAAATATATTATTTTCTGTGTCTTTTGTGTTGCACTTTGGATAAATTCCTTAGCATTATGTTTCAATTCACTAATTATGTATTTAACCACATCTAGCTGAGAGTTTATTTGAAAAATTTTTAATCTTATGCACTTTTTATAAGTCAACCAAGCCTGGTCTAGTCGTTTTATAGAGAAGTTAAACAACAGACATTTGCTGATTAAATAAATATAGAAAACACCTTACATATTGGATCATTTTATTTCTTGTTTATAGATATATAACTTTATTAATTCCCAAATATCATATGTTCATATAACAAAAAGATACCATATAAACAAATTTGTCACTTAACTTATAAAGCAACATGAAATTACATTATATTCTGTCAATACAGGTACATTTTTTTGGTATTATTAATGTACAATTACATGAGCTATATTATGCTTACTAGACTCCCCTATTATCAAGTCCCCACCACATACCCCATTACAGTCACTGTCCATCAGTGTAGTAAGATGCTATAGAATCACTACTTGTCTTCTCTGTGTTATACTGCCTTCCCCATATCCCTGCCTTCGCTACATTATGTGGGCTAATTTTCATAGCCCTTTTCCCCCCTTATGCCTCCTTTCCCATCCATCTTCCCCAGTCCCTTTCCCTTTGGTAACTGTTAGTCCATTCTTGGATTCTGTGAGTCTGCTGCTGTTGTGTTCCTTCAGTTTTTTCTTTGTTCTTATACTCCACAGATGAGTGAAATCATTTGATACTTGTCTTTCTCCACCTGGCTTATTTCACTGAGCATAATACCCTCTAGCTCCATCCACACTGTTGCAAATGGTAGGATTTGTTTTCTTCTTATGGCTGAATAATATTCCATTGTGTATATGTACTACATCTTTATCCATTCATCTACTGATGGACACTTAGGTAGCTTCCATTTCTTGGCTATTGTAAATAGTGCTGAAATGAACATAGGGGTGCATATATCTTTCACAATCTGGGCTCCTGCATTCTTGGGGTAAACTCCTAGGAGTGGGATTCCTGGGTCATATGGTATTTCTATTTTGAGTATTTTGAGGAACCTCCATACTGCTTTCCACTATGGTTGAACTAATTTACATTCCCACCAGCAGTATAGGTGGGTTCCCCTTTCTCCACATCCTTGCCAACATTTGTTGTTGTTTGTCTTTTGGATGGTGGCCATCCTAACTGGTGTGAGGTGATACCTCATTGTGGTTTTAATTTTCTTTTCTCTGATGATTAGCAATGTTGAGTATCTTTTCATGTGCCTGTTGGCCATCTGAATTTCTTCTTTGGAGAAGGGTCTGTTCAGCTCCTCTATCCATTTTTTAATTGGGTTATTTGCTTTTTGTTTGTTGAGCTGCATGAGCTCTTTACATATTTTGGATGTCAACCCCTTATCGGATATGTCATTTATGAATACCTTCTCCCATACTGTAGGATGTCTTTTTGTTCTACTGATGGTGTCCTTTGCTGTACAGAAGGTTTTTAGTTTAATATCGTCCCACTTTCCTTTTGTTTCCCTTGCCAGGGAGATATGTTCATGAAGAAGTTGCTCATTTTTATGTCCAAGACATTTTTGCCTATGTGTTTTTCTAAGAGTTTTGTGGTTTCATGACTTACATTCAGATCTTTGATCCATTTTTGAGTTTACTTTTGTGTATGGGGTTAGACAATAATCCAATTTCATTCTCTTACATGTAGCTGTCCAGTTTTGCCAACACCAGCTGTTGAAGAGGCTGTCATTTACCCATTGTATATCCATGGCTACTTTATTGTGTATTAATTGACCATATATGTTTGGGTTTATATCTGGGCTCTCTAGTCTGTTCCATTGGTCTATGGGTCTATTCTTGTGCCAGTACAAAAGTGTCTTGATTATTGTGGCTTTGTAGTAGAGCTTGAAGTCAGGGAGCGTAATTTCCCCGGTTTTAGTCTTCCTTCCCAGGATTGCTTTCACTATTTGGGTTTTTTTGTGTTTCCATATGAATTTTAGAATGATTTGCTCTAGTTCATTGAAGAATACTGTTAGTTTTTTGATAGGGATTGCATTGAATCTGTATATTCCTTTAGGCATGATGGCCATTTTGACAATATTAATTCTTCTTATCCATGAGCATGGGATGTGTTTCCATTTATTGGTTTCTTCTTTAATTTCTCTCATGAGTGTCTTGTTGTTTTCAGAGTATAGGTCTTTCACTTCCTTGGTTAGGTTTATTCCTAGGTATTTTATTCTTTTTAATAAAATTGTGAATGGAATTGTTTTCCTGATTTCTCTTTCTGCTAGTTCATCATTAGTGTATAGGAATGAAACAGATTTCTGTGTATTAATTTTGTATCCTACAGTTTTGCTGAATTCAGATATTAGATCTAGTAGTTTTGGAGTGGATTCTTTAGGGTTTTTTATGTACAATATCATGTCTTCCGCAAACAGGGACAGTTTGACCTCTTCCTTACCAATCTGGATACCTTTTATTTCTTTGTTTTGTCTGATTGCCATGGCTAGGACCTCTAGTACTTTGTTGAATAAATGTAGGGAAAGTGGGCATCCTTGTCTTGTTCCCGATCTTAAAAGAAAAGCTTTCAGCTTTTCGCTGTTAAGTATAATGTTGGCTGTGGGTTTATCATATATGGCATTTATTATGTTGAGGTACTTACCCTTTATACCCATTTTGTTGAGAGTTTTTATCTTGAATGGATGTTGAATTTTGTCGAATGCTTTTTCAGCATCTATGGAGATTATCATGTAGTTTTTGGCCTTCTTTTTGTTGATGTAGTGGATGATGTTGATGGATTTTCAAATTTTGTACCATCCTTGCATCCCTGGGATGAATCCCACTTGATCATGATGGATGATCTTGTTGATGTATTTTTTAATTCAATTTGCTAATATTTTGTTGGGTACTTTTGCATCTATGTTCATCAGGGATATTGGTCTGTAATTTTCTTTTTTTGTGGTGTCTTTTCCTGGTTTTGGTATTAGAATGATGTTATAGCTACATTTTTAAATAAAGTTAAAATGTTTTCTGTGTTGTGATTTGGCTTTAGGGTTACCCGAGCCTTATTCTTCTCTTTGGAGAAGCTGTTGGGATCTTCTGGCAGAAATCTTAGGTTATGGAATTTCCAGACAGACCTAAATTTTGGATTGCATTACTATTTGGTAATTTTCATTATTCTTTATGTGATAATTTTATGGTTACCAAATCCTAATCTTGTACAAAGGTCAGAAAGTTTTCTGGCTTCTGCTGCTGTTTGCTGGTGCTGAGCATTTTGTATCACCCAATGCAGCACATGGAAAGATGGCTGAAGGTTTGCTTTGCAAGAAAACTGTCTTCTTTTTAGTGGTAAGATACACTGAAGACATTTTTCCATGTCATACCCAATGAATCTCTCCTTCAGCTTCTTCCACCTGTAATCTGAAGTGCATTTATTAGCTCAGGATTCACTAAGTACACAAGGAAAGATGCCAGAATCCTTTAAACATGTAAAGATGTTGGGTCACCTGACACAACCAGTTAAACCAGTAAGATCCCATAATGGTTACAGCTGGCAGAGTCTGATGATCAGAAAGGGCTACAAGCTGATTTGTGTAAGAGCTTCCCAACAATGAGCACAACTCTTAACAACGTTCTATCTTCTCTGCAGAAAAGTGGAACATTTATCAATTCTTTAATTGCTGCTTTGACTATTGGTGGGCAGCAACTCCTCTCCTCTTTCACATTCAGATGTCCCTGTCAGGTTGGGAAAAATTTCTATTATGGTTCTGCTTTTCTAGTCATTCCTGCGGTGATTCTTCTGCTTGCTGGCTATGCTCTGAGAAGCCAGATGTGGACAATTACCAGTGAATACTGCTGCAGCTGTGCCCCTCCACACCGGAGAATCAGCCTCCTGGAACGCAAGCTGGCTTGCCTCAGGTTCCTCACCATCACGGGGAGGGCCCTTGTTGCGCCATTAACGTGGCTGGCAGTGACCCTGCTGACAGGCACTTACTATGAATGCGCAGCAAGTGAATTCGCATCTGTTGACCATTACCCAGTGTTTGAGAATGTCAGTGCCAGCGACCGGGAGGAGATCCTAGCTGGGTTTCCATGTTGCAGATCAGCTCCATCTGACATGATCCTGGTAAGAGAGGAAGTAGCTCTTCTGCACAGATACCGGTCACAAGTAAGTTCTTGATTTTTTTTCTGCTGTGCTATCCCATATTAACTACAGTCACTGGCACCATTTCACATTCCTGCTGCTTTTCATCTTGTTTGATTATGGAACACAAACTAGGTGCCATTCACCAAACTGATTTCTACTGAGCAACAATCTAAGTATAGTTAGGATGTTGGGCTTTAGAGTCAGCAGACATGGGTTTGAGTCTTGCCTTGCCATTTATTAACCTGCAAAACCTGGAGTGAGCTATATAACTTATCCAGGGTCTACTTTTCTCAGCTGTAAAATGGGGATACAAATAGCATCTACCACATAGGGTTGGAGTGAGTAATAAATGCACTAATGTATCTAAAGTGCTCAATGTTATATGCAGAATCTTTATTAAAAACAATTGATTTTAAATATTGTTATTAAATTTTTGCTATATTAACTACATTCTGTCTTCCTGCATATATATATTCTTAAATATACATTCTAATGTATTAAAATATCATCTAAAATTACAGGAAGCTTAATTATGCTTAAAAATAAACTCCTATGATGGTTCTAAATTTAGTGTGCCTAGACAGGTTTGTATGAGGGAGTGGAGCAAAGTGGGAGGGATATCAAAACTTACTGCACTTACGGTTTAAGTTAAAAAAGTGTAAAAGTGTATTTTTTGTCAATAGAGAAAGGATCATTGGCTTTCATCAGTTTCTCCAAGGGATTTGAGAAAAAAGCGTATTTCAAACCACTGCAATACAATAAAAATGCATTCATTTTTAAACTATTTATTGCTAAGGCATACACATATTTTGACCCTTCACTTTTCAGTTATTAAAACTTAGAAGTGCTGATGTGATTTAGGTTTTAAAAATTACTGTCAACATACAGAATACTGAAATGTTGCATATGGCCCAGTTTAAGCAAAATTAGACATCCTATTAAGACAGGCTTTACTTCCATCTTTTTACACCGGCCTTAAAGCTCCGGCAGAGCAGCAATGTGAAGATACGTGAAAAGTCAAATAATCAATGGGGCTATTTTATTTTTTCTTATTATAGTTGATATATAATATTATATTGGTTTCAAGTATAAAGTATAGCAATCCAACAGTTATCTACACTATTAAATCCTCACCTCAACTAGCATAGTTACTGCCTGTCAGTATAGAAAGATGTTGCAGAATCATTGACTATATATTCTCTAGGCTGTACTTACATCCCTCTGACTAATTTATATTATGACTGAGATATTGTGCCTCTTTACCTCAATGGGACAGTTTTAACTTTAAAAAAATTCTTGCTTAAGAAAAATTAAGATGTAATACACATGGGTAAGATTTTCTTAAAGTCAAAATAAACTGTGTTATTTAATGCATACAAAGAGTTCTGTGAAAGCAGAGTTTTACAGTTCTGAGCACCATCGATCAGCCAGTAAGATTTTTGGTTTAGCAACAGCAAAACTAATATTTATTGAGATGTTTGACCTATACTATATAACCTATGCTGTATAAATTCATATCTTAACTCTAAATCTCATAATCTTAAGAGACTGGTATAATCAACTCCATTTTACAGATGTGGAAACCAAAGCTCAAAGAGTTTATGTGACTTTCATAATTTCATAGAGCTAATAAATGGCTGGTGGAGGTATTAAAAGATCATGCTGTTTTCATTTTGCCAAACTGTCTTCTGAAACTATCTCAAATTTCAATCTCATTTGAGGAATATACACTGTCTTTCAGTTGGATTACTCTGGGTTGACCAGAAGATCTTACTAAGTTCAAATTCCTTCTCTGCTCATACCTCCTTCTAAAATATCTTACTGACATGTGTTTCACCCCATTTCGATTTACCTACCTTCTACACTAATGCCAAAATTATCTTTCTAATGCAAATTGGATGATGAACCCCATTCCTTATATAAAGTCCTTTAGTGAATTTCTACTAGCCTAGGCACAAATCCAGATTTTTGGCCTGACATAAAAAGTGCTTTACTATCTGGCCCCTGACCACTTTAACACATGACTCCTATGACCCTGTGAATCCAAACTTCTTGAGGTTATCCCAACTCTTTACTCTCTTATTTTTCTGTCTTCTTTTCTTATTAGAACTCTCCTTGCTTCTGGTAAACTCCTCTTTAATAATTTGAGTCTGAGTGTTATCTCCTCTGGGGAGTATTCCCTGACATTCCCCTCCTTAAGTGAGTTCATGTCTACTGGGCTTTCTCTGGCCCTGTGTTTACACATATCAAAAACTATCACTTTTACCATATTTCTTGGGTTGCTATTTTGTTTCCCTCTTTAGGTTAAAGTCTGTGGAAAGAATGAATGTATCTTAAGTTATTCACATCTGTGTCCCCATAAGCAAGCACCACATACAGCACATGGTGGGAGGTAACCTGGGATTCCATAAGTGACAGCTGATGAATTAATGGGCATCAGAGAAGGACTTCCCTCCACCATGCTGGCCTCTAGTAAGTTAAATTGCAATGAGTGTCACTGTGTAGGTTTTAGCCTCTGTACAGTGCAGCTATCCTGCTGTGTATATACTGGTAATTCTAGGCCTGGTGGTGAATCACAGGTTGTAAAGACACCTTCACTTCCCAGACTGTGGCTGCCTTCTGTGGCTTCCCTAAATGTGTGCAACCTGTTTCTGTCACTTTATGTAACAATTGTTAAATCCTGAAAAAAGAGTAATTAAAAGGGAAAACAAAGGATTCTAAGAGTAGAAAGAAACCATTTAAATCAGGTTTGAAGAGTGGGCACTATATAGTTGCAGATATGATATACTTCATTTTCCTTTCAAAGCACATTTCAAAAATGAGTCATAAAACTGGTCAGTAAATGGCTATTTGAAAGAGGAGGGAAACAAAAAGAAAAATAATAGGGTGCTATACATTTAGGGACACGAGAGTCTGCTCACTGACTTTCTGCTTTAGTCATGAAAAATAAAAGGAAAGAGCAACTCAGGAAGAAATATCCAGGAATACTGTTGGCACATCATTAAAAACACCTTACGATGTGACCATTATTATCTATCATATCATCATCTTCATCAACATAATTATGAAATAGTTATTAAGCACCTAATGAATGCTTGAGACTCTACCTAATGGTTGAGAAGTAAAGTTGAGCTAAAAGCAAAGAATGTGGTTTATGTACCTCATGCAAGGGTAATTGGTGGGTTGTACTGTCTGCCACTTCAAGGACAGTACTTAGAATCCTTTCCAAGTTAACTGGCCAATATTCTTTGGAATCTAAAAGCCATATTGAAATGGTTGGGCCTCGACCATCTGTCACACCTGCATCCATCTATGTGGATGTCCATATTAAATGATCCGCACTTTGATAATATAGTAAAGACTAGAAAAACAAATATCTTACCCACAGTTTAGTTCTCTATAGAAATCTCTTTTATTATATCTGTTCACAGAATATTTGATGTATTGATATTCTGTTTTTCTTTTAAAAAATGATGTGAAGATGCTGGGCTGGATTTTGGTCTCCTTGGCAACCATCGCTGCGCTCGTCTCCTCCTGTTTGGCCAGGTGCTGCTCTCCCCTCACCTCTCTGCAGCATTGCTACTGGACCAACCACCTCCACAATGAGAGGGAGCTGTTTGAACAAGCTTCAGAACAGCATTCACGGCTCCTCACCATGCAGCGCATAAAAAAACTATTTGGCTTCGTTCCTGGAGATGAAGATATCAAACACATCCGTATCCCTTCATGCCAGGATTGGAGAGATATTTCAGCACCCAGTCTTCTCTGCATGGGTGATGACTTGCAAGGTTACTACAGCTTCCTTGGGGACAGGGTGGATGAGGATAATGAGGAAAGCAAGTCAGGAGGTATTGAATTACAACCCTGATTATAGCACTTTCACAATTCAGGTTGCTAAGCAGATACTTTATTTTTATGATGATGGAGTATCAGTGTAATCTCTTCATCTTTTTCTCTCTCTTCTGATATTTGTTTACTTAAGTTAATCTGAAATGCTCTTTTCAAAATCAGTTTATCTGATAATTGTGCCAATCTCTTTTTTTGAAATTTTACTAATGGTTTGGTAACGGAAATATTGGCCTAATTAAAATAGTACATAATTTTTAGTCTTATCAAGATTTGAATCTTGGTTCAGTTACTTAGTAACTGTGTGCAAATTAATATTTTTGAGCGCCATTTTGTTATCTGCACTTGGTATTTACCTCATAGAGCTGTTGTGAGAATTAAGTGTGATAATATAAGCAAAGTGCTCAGCAGAGCACCTTTCATAAAATAAGTGGGAATAAACATTTCTTTTTCCTTTCCTCAGTGTCTTCTATCACTATTTTCCCTGTTTCTAATTTCTGGTTTTCTTTATTTTTACCTCTATATTATCCCAGAATTTTTACTGCTTCCTCCTCTTTCTTCAAGCTTAAATATCTGACCTTTTGGGGAACCAGGAGAAAGAACCTTTTCTGAACTGGTTCACATGTAAGGGAGAAACACATGTGTGAAAGTCTTGCATCATCCTGCCATAACCAGGGGAATATGATGCATTATTGTATTATCATTAGTATCATAAATATTATTTTAGCACTTCCATACTAGGAGCATTTTTATAGCCATGACATATAAAGTTTATTCTAGAGAGCTTTCCCTGTGTGCTCCACTACAGAGACACCCCCCTGTGACTTTTTATTATCAAAATGCATGTTGGCACTCAAATTTCATTTGGGAAAGCAAGGCTTCATGGAAGAAATAGTCTATTTTATGTGAAATACGGGTTCCTCAAGCATAATAGAAACAAATAGAAAATGAATTTTAAGGAAACCAATTTTTTTTTAAAACCAGTAAGAGATGAATAGTGTAATACTTTGTTAGGACAGGAAGCTTGCTCCTTACTATTACTTAATGGACAAGTCAATTAGTTTCATCTATAAAATAAGGATAATGATACCTTACTTGCTAGAAGGCATGGAACTGAATCAAATGTATTCTTGAGATTCCCTTCTAAATCTAATAAGATTTTTATGTTAATGTTTATATGCATACAGGCCAATATGTATACAATACATATACAATGGTTGTAGGCCCAGGTTGTTTCTATTGGAAGGAAAATACCACTGAGTTTAATTCTAAGCTTTTTCTAAAGACATTTTCTGGCATTCCATTTTTAAAAGAATATTAATCTACTGATCTTTTTCAAGCAGCCAAGGAAAACTATTCTATCTAACTCTATTTGCAGTACTGATATGACATTACAGGAGGGATCTTTAAAAAAGTAGAAGCTGCAGTAGGCAACTAGGGTCCTGGTTTAGCTCTGATATAAATGAGCTGTGTAAATATCAAAGGCCACCCACTTTGTTCTCTATAGTCTCCTTCAGCCCTAAAATTCTGTCGTCCTATTTATCTAAGAACTTTTGAAATTCCACTGTATTGGGACATACTAGTTAAATGAAAACTTTATCCTATGCTCAATTATTTTATTAGTTTTCAGGGAATATACCACAGTAAATGCTTTTCAGTAAGATTTTTCAATTAAAAGCAATATCAAAGAGTATATGAAGTTAAAGCATTATGTCATCAGAAAGATAATAGTTGTTTATACACACTAACACCAGGAAAAATTTTTTCTACTAGATTCTGGAAGACCTTTCTACATCAAACAGTTTGAAACTGGGACATACACAGTTTATATCTGAGCCACTTAATCATGACCTTCTACTATAGCTTTCTAGCAAAAGATTATAGTTATTCTTTGATTCCTCCACATGGCTTCAAAGGGCTTTATAGCATCTATATGAACACTTAAAGGTTAGGACACCTTCATGGCCTCATTGTGTTTTATTCGTTTCAGGTTAAATAAGCTTCTAGTCATTTTTTTGGTCTAGAGTATTCTTTTGTTCCACAGCCAGTTAGACAAAACTTTTCCATTAAGAACACTGTACTTCCTCCCCTTTATGCTTAATGGATTTATGTAATTTTAATACATATAATTAAAATCAATTATGTGCTAATACTACCTTACATTTTGCTCCCAAATGCTTTTGGCTACTACATCAAATGCTGTAGCTTGGCATATATACAGACTTGCTCATTTCTTAGCTTCATATCTGTGAGCTCTCCCATCCCCCACCACAAGCTAAGCTGCCTTCTGTCCAAGGACAAATACAATCCCAATGTTCAGGTATGTTTTTCTTAGCTTTGTTTATGTTTTCCAAAGGCAAATTGCAGAAGCATACTTATACTCATCATCTTTATTTCCTTTCTCTTTTCTCAATCTCAAGTTCTATTAAATTCTAATGCACGATTGTAGTAAGAAACAACAGTGTGATTTTACAAAGTGTTTTTTTGCGTTCTGTTTGTAGCTCAGAGGTTAAAATCATATTAACTTTAAAACTGAAATATCACAGCCAACCAAAGGCCTTCCAAATGCAAACCAGGTAGCTATTTACCTCGAAATATAAGGTTTAGAGATACAATTTAGCTTTTAAATAAGTCTACCAAAATTTAGCCCTGGTCACTAAAGAACATATATTGGCAGGCTGCCCTCCGAGTAGGCAGCTATGCAGACTAGCTCCCAGGGGCACAAATCTATAAATGTGACTCCTGGAGCAAAGAGCAATGCTGGTATTTCCAGGGAGGCGAATTAAATTATTCCAGACCTGCGTTATTTTTCTGTATTAACTGCCAGCTGTGAATAAATTTCTCTAATCTCAGTACGCCATACTTCAGAAAGAAATGAATTTAAGTGTTCTTTCCTCTGCTGCCCCCTGTGGCCCAGACATGAGTCTGCACCGACCTACAATGAGCAGTCGTGAAAATAACATGCAGTGCTTGGTTTGTGCCAACCACTCGAAACAAATCGTCCCATTTACTCCTTATAACAAACTGGTAAAAGAGTCACATATTATAAAATGACTTATTGAAGTGATGTTAAATAACAGAGAATGTGAAGGAATTTTGCATAAAGTCTTATGCAATGAAAGCTTTCTCACTGATGTAATTATTTTATTAGATAACTGGTGAATCATGAGCCATAATTGGAATCCAATAAAATAAGCTCCCCATTTTACTGATGAGGTAACTGCGATACAGAGAATTCAAGCAATTTGACAAAGGTTACATACCTATAAGTGATAGAGCCAGAATCCAGACTGGGGGTCTGACTTCTTACCCTGCGTGCTGGAATGCAGCAACTTGAGGCAGCTTGTCAATTTTCTAGGGCCCTCTAAGTGTTAGGAGAATACTTTTCTGCCTGTCAATAAAGAACTAAGCCATCCTGAGCTCCAACAATTAGTTGCTAAATCCCATCTGAGTCCCTGTCTTTCCACTTCCACTGTACCTGCATAAATTAGGTAGGGCTCTCCTTCAAGGCACTGTGCTTAGAAAAGTGACTTGTCCCCTCTCACTGGGGCACAAATTTGGCCCTGAGATACCCAACAGCCAGTGGCACTGATTCTATTGCCACAGACTAACTGCAGACTGCCCAGGAGACTCAGGTGTTCTCTTACTTATGCAGGGAATGGACAGGACACCATGAAGACCTGTCAACTTTCTTTCAGTAGGCTATAGTTAATTATGAAGGGCCAAAATGAGGGTCAGGAAAACACAGTCTCTCATCATTCATATGGTTTTGCATGAATCAGTCTTTCTGGGACTTTAATTTTCCCTTGTAAGAGAGAACCTCTTAGATAAAAGAGGGTGATAAACATGGGAATAAGTGATTAAATTGTTTTGAGTCAAGGACCTCTTTAAAGAGTCATTCTAGGGAAAGCTATTTTGAAGAAATATTCAGAAAATGGCACAGAAAGACAGGCTTACATACCTTAGAGTTTACATACTGTGGCGGACTAAATAATGGCCCCTCAAAGATGTTCATATCCTAATCCCGGAAATTTGTGAATGTTACTTTATACTGTATATGGCAAAAGAGACATTGCCTCTGTGTTCAAGGTAAGGGTCATGAGTCACATATTATCCAGAATTTTATCCAGAATTACCCTGATTGGCCTGATATAATCATAAGGGGCCGTATAAGAGGGTAGCAGGAAGAATCAGTCAGAGAGAAGGCAAAGCGACACTCTAGAGCTTTAGAAGTAACACAGACCTGATGACTTTAAGTCCATTGAGACCTGTGTCTGACCTGTGTCAGAACAGTAAGAAATACATACTGTTATTAATAGTTACAGAACCATAAGATAATAAATTTGCATTTTTAAAGCCATCAAGTGTATGGTAGTTTGTTACAGTGGGAACAGGAAATTAATACACATACCAACACACACATTTTAGGAGACTGTGAACCCACAACCCTGTCATGAATGGCATCCCCTGGATTCAGACCTCTTCAAGGTAATTTCTAGCACAAGCACCCCATGATTCTACATGCACTGATGCTCTGCCCTGGGCAAAACTGTTATTCCTGGAAAGCAAATATATCTATAACATACTATGTTTTATAAAATGCAATATGTTCTAATGTTTTAAGGTGTTCTAAAGTGCAGAAATAACAGCTGAATATACATTTTGTATGTATTTATATACACTTTTATGTATATACACTTCACTTCATATGTATTTGTATTTCAGCCTAAACTACAATAAGTATATTTTTCTCCTCCTATTGCCAGTTAGTGACATCAATAGGTCTATGTACTAAAGACTATTGCATAATGTGGTCATATTCCAGTTGTGAAATGTAGGAAAAAACAAATCTGAAACTGTGGTGATTTATTAATTATATAAACTTTATAAATCAAGAATAACTGGCTTATTATTTAGTTTCTGCCTGCCATTCCTTCACTGAGGTAACATCAATTTGAGAAAGCTGTCTACAAAATAAACATCTTTAATTCTCCAATAATAGATTCTTTAGGTCCTGTGGAAAAGGTCGTGGGGTGCCACACAAGCTGGCTGACCACGTGGACTTGTTTCTTTCCTTCTGTCTGCTCTCCAACCGTCTTCCCCAAGCTTGGTGAGCCGGTGGGTATTCAAACTAGAGGCACCAACTCCCATGTACAGCACCCAGCTGCAGCCCCTTTATTTGCTCCGCGGGCATCGCATGAGCAAGCTCCCAGGCTGCGCGCCTCTGATCACAGAGTCTGCTGTGGTTGCGCATCAACAAGCCCTCCCAGGCTTACAGTGGGTTCTTCAGATCGCTGCCCTCTCTGGCCTCTGGTCATAATACTGAGTTTGTGATGTCCCGAGTTTGTCAAGTGTGTACTTTGCAAGCAAATGGGCTCACTGGACTTGATCCGCCCCTGTGGTCCCAGCTGATGGCTTTGTGTGGAAGGTAGCATGCAGCCAACATGGAAAGGGATCCCAGTGACAATGCAGTGATGATGGCCTCAGGAAATCCAGAAAAGTCACAGAAGATGGGTATAGTAAGTTTAAGGTGAGGAGAGAACAAATGATCACTCACATCTTCCTTCCTACTTTGGGTAAGACTTGCATCTGTGGATATCAAGAGAGCACTTTCTTTGAGAAAATCCTTGGATCAACATGATGGATGATGGAACATAATGAGTAATGATGGGACCAACCATAAATGGTATTGTTAGGAATGTTATGTAGAAAGACAGACATGAGCAGCTGGGGAAAGGGAAGATAAGGCTCAAGGAAAAACGGCCCAGACTGCCCAGGGAGGGGGTCCCAGGGAGGACAACAAAGGCTTTGCAGGGAGAGAACTTCTTGCCTATTGGGACCAGGCCAAATTGGCCCCAACATGATCCCAACATGAGCATTAACTGAACAAAACTAAAAACTGCCTAAAACACACTTCATCATAATCTCATTAAAATAAAATTGGGGTTTTTCCTTCCACCCCATGGGCTTTTCTGTGTACATTCTGGGAAAAGGCATGTTCACCAAGAGGAATGGGTGTATAACTAGAGCTGTCAATCAAAAGACCTCACCCTGTCAGTCAAAGAAATGCCTCCCAGCTAGGTCAGGATAAACAGACCCTCCCCCAAAAGTTTGGTGCCTTTGTCTACCTTGACTCTGGCCCACTCCTCCTTTGGAGTGGATTCAAATAAAACTTTTACTCTGCTCCATTATGTCTCTACCTTTCAATTCTTTGTGTGGGTGGGGACAAGAGCTGAGGAGAACAAACTCAACCTGTAACAATTTAAAGTAATTTATATTGCATTTCCCTAACCCTATCTTCTTCTTCCATACCTCTTTAATTCTTCATTTTCCCTCCTTGCATTTCCCCACCCAATCCCTTTCAAATCCAAAGCAAAGGGTTGTGTGTGTGTGC
>JAQQAC010008864.1:4798522-4836045 GCA_029783875.1 Phataginus tricuspis
TGGGGGGAGGAGAGGAAGTGAAAAGGAAGGAGGAAGAAGAGAAGAAAACAAAAACTCAAAGAGAAGATAGAAATTATCAAAATGGTTCTTGCTAGGGTGGGTAAACAGAAACATGTACAAATGCAATTTCTTGTCTGTCCATTTCATAATTTATCCATACATGCTGGAAGTGAAGCTCACTTAAAACTAGTGGCATCTCTTCTTTGTTGTTTGCCCAGAACCAAGGCCCCATCTGTTATATGGTTCATGACCTCTAGACCCACAGATACCACTACCCCCACAGATAGCTCTTTTTGGCCATGACACCTTGGGTCAGAGATGTCAACTGCTAATTTTGAAGTTTGTTTTCATACAACTGGCTCCAATATATGCAAGATCTTGAGGAATAATAGACTCTTACATCTGGAAAGTATCTTTTTGCTCAATTCCCTCATTTTATAGATAGGAAACTAAGACCAAGAGAGGGCTTGGCTTGTCAAAATATATATGGTAAATCAATTGTAAAGAAGGGCTATAAACTACCCTTAGAATGAACGAATTCTAAACTAATGGCCTCCCTGCTTCCCTCTTACCTTCTACAGTCTACTATGACTTAGCATAGCAGAGTGATCCTGCTGCAGTGTGAGTTAGGTCATGTCAGTCCTTTGCTTGTAACTCAGATTAAAGGCCCAGTGCTTTTAAAGTAAAAGCATGTTACCATTCCGTTGGATTCATTCACTCATTCATACATAGAATATATATATTTTCCGAGTGCCCACGGTTAAGCACTGCCCTATATGCTAAAATCCAGTAAAGATACCTACCCTTACGGAATGTAAATGTTAGTGGAAGTCGGGAGGAGAGAATAAACATAGTAAGTCCAGTGCAATTTTAATGTGCCATGGGAATATAAAATAGGGTAAAGGTGATACAGAATACTGAGAAAAGAGTGGTTGTAATTTTAAGTAGGGTGGTGGGGGTAGCCTCATTGAGAAAGTTCTTTTCAATTGAGATGCTGTTTTTCCCAGGATCAAGTCTTGGAGGTGATTAAAATGAAGTCAACAGGCAAGAATACAGAACAACCCGCAGTGCTTTTAATGAGGAATGAAAAGAGAAGGATCCTGCTAATCAGGAGGGGCTTCTAGAGAGGAGGATGTTTGGGCTGCAGTGTTTAGGGGATTATAAGCACTGGAAAGGAGGAAGTCCACCTGGTTCCCTAGGACCTGTTGCTAGGGCTGGACTTGGAAGTCCACAGGGTTACCTAGGACTTGTTGCTGGGACTCGGCTGGAATCAGAACCCCACCTTGTTTCTTAGGCTGGCCATTTCAGGGAGTGGTTTCTTATGCATCGCACTTGGCTGGCTGACCACAAACCCGGTGTCAGCATCCTGCTTAGCGGATCTCTACCAAGACAACACGTCCTGTTCTACCTTGCCCACCAGTTACCTCCTGCCTCGGTTACATTGGAGGAAAGAGTTGAAGGAAGTGAGGGTTAATAAGCCTTGCAGGTATGGAAGGGCATGCCAGGCCGAGGGAAGAGCAAGTGCAAAATCATTAGGAAGAGAACCTGCCTTGCATGTTTGAGGAGCAGCAAGGAGGCTAGTGTGGCTGGAACAGAGAATAGGTAGCAGAGCAATAGGAGAGATGAAAGAGGTAACAAGAGGTCCAGGTAAGGGTTACGGAGATAGATGGGCCTTTAATCTGAGATGAGAGGGGGCAGTTACAAGCAAAGGACTGACATGACCTAATTCACACTGCACCAGGATCACTCCGCTGTGCTGAGTCAGAACAGACTGTAGAAGGTAAGAGGGAAGCAGGGAGGTCATTAGTTTAGAAGTGATACTGAGATTCACTCCCCCTCAAGGGAACTCTTCAGATTATACAGAATAAGAATTTCATATGGCTGTTTGTATTTATGACTGCTGATGAGTAAGTCACCTGACTAAATGAGACCTTAGCCACAACGAGCTGTTTGAAAGTTAAGATTAACCTCCAAATAGGGAATTCTAAAGTCTGTGCCTCAGAGTACTGAAACTGCCTAGAAAACTCCTAGGCGCAGAAAAGTGTGTCAAAATTTTTTAAACCAAAAATTTTTTTAAAGACTGATAATATTAGGAAATAGCAACTGTGAGTTCCCATTATTTGTGGAAGAAACTTAGATGAATAGTAATGAGTAAGAGGAATCTCTGTGGGACATTTTTCTTTAGCAATAAAGATGAATACAAATCAGCAACAGAGAATGAAGTCCTTCAGAGGATATTATATATATTTAAAAATTACAAATAACACTTGATATCCTTCCTATTTTTGAATTTGCAACGTGTTTTCACATGCATTATTTCATGTTGCCTGAAAAATCTTAGCAGCTTATTTGGCTTATAAGCAGCTAAGGCTAGGCTTCTCACTTCTGGCTCCAGACCACATTATGGCTGTTCTCACTGCACTATTTGCCTACCAGCAAAGCTTGAATACATTGTCCTGTAACATCTTTAATTATAAATTAAAAATGAAACACTAAAAGGAATGCAGTTTGCCTCACAAAAACTCTCCACTTTCAGGAAGTTAAAGGCCTTTCTATATTCTGTAAAGTGTCTCTGTCATTGTTGAGCTGAAATTAGAGAACCAAAACACTGTCAGTGATGCTCATGCAGGTTTCACAAAGAAAATCCCAAGGAACAGGATCTAGGTGTCCACAGAGAATGCCAGCTGCCATAAGGGTGTGTTCTCTTGATTACATTAGTACTGGAGCTCCCTTAGGAAGTTATCTCATTAAAAAACAACAAAAACCCACTTGAGGATTCTGAAATATGAAGGCTTAACAGTGAAACTGTAGCAGGTTTCAAAGTATATTTTACCAAAAATTCTAATAAAATAGTAAGGCAAGTAAAGGCACACTCCATTTACTCAATTAAAACATGCAACCATTATTAACCTTCTTTTTCTCATACCTTAAATTGTTCTGCTGCATCTCATCTGTTCTGATATGCTGTGTTTTTATTATCAGTTAGGAAAACAGTTTTCAAATTTCACTTTCTTTCTTTGGTCAGTGAATTATTTAAAAGTGTTAACTTTCTTGCCAAATTCATACTGTCTTTATCAACTGTCATTTTGGCCAAAAGAACTTCTTTACAGTTGTTCTAGAAAAAAATCATTTTTAACTCTTTTATTGCAACCCACATCACACCTTGATAACTCTACCTTCAATGTGTATCCAGAATTTGACCAGTCTTACCTCTTCCACCTTACTAGTCCAAGTCATCATTGTCTTTTGCTTGGACTATTGCCAAAGCCTCCTAAATTGGTCTTTCAGACTTTGTTGCCCTTAAGTATATTTACACTTGGTATCAGGGAGCGGTCTTTCTATAAATTAATGGAGTCATATTGTCATTCTTCCATGTAAACCCTCCAATGATCCTACAAGATCTGTAAATTCCCCCACCTCCCAGGTTAACTGCATCTCTCACATGGCTTCCAAAACATCAAGCGGGCTTGCCTCTTAGGACATTAGCACTGGCTGTTCCCTCTGTCCAGTAGCTTTCTCTGGCAACAAACCACTGACTTCTCTGAACTGAGGATATCCAAAAAATAAGCATCTTATGTTTTCAAGGCTACTTCATGTATTTTGATTCACACCATCATAAGGAGCGTTTTCCACTTTTTTCCTGAACGTTTAAAAGAATGCCTCAAACCTTAGTACTTAAGTATTAAATAATCAGTACCAAAACATACTGTAATGCTTTGTTTTAATGTGTTCCTCTGCTGTAAAAAAGCAATACTTCCAATAAGATGCCTTCTGCTCCATGGAACATCATCATTTGAACAAGAGAAAACTTCAGCCTTCATAATTTGGGAGCTTATTATTTCAAAACAAAGTTTCTTACTTCCCCCATTACACAAGTGAACCCAGCTTTAATATACAAAAACAAAGGAAAATATAAAAAAGTGTGAAACTCAAATACGTTGGAGCATTTGATTACATTTTCCACATCTCTTTTTGACTTAACAGTTGTTTCTTTATTGTAAACGTAACTGTAAATAGTTCTTCAACACACCTCTCATAAAAGTACCATGTTTTAGCCATTTTCTTAGGTTTTGCCAGGGGCTTTGAAAAAAATTTTTTGTAACTCCTGTGACGAACTTGGAGATAACTGAGACATATATTTAATGTGTTACTCCCTCAGTTTCATTCTCCCAAATCAAAGGTTACGACGGATACTTATTTACGCTGCTTATCAAGAATGCTACTGATCTACACACCCTTCACCACTTCACAGAAATACTCAATCACAGACATTTAGATCTATGTCAAGCCGCGTTCATTTTACAAACTGAAAAGCGAACCCTGGAGGAGTGATTCTAGAACCCAAATCTCCGGACATCCCGTCGGTTTCTCCCCGCGACCGACTCCGCCCGGCTAACCAGCGGGTCGGGCGGACCCTTCCGGACCCGCCCGACGCGCTAGCAAAGCTTCCGCTCGTCTGCGCAGGCACTCCGCAGCCGTGGGACACCAAGGAACCGGGAGACCAGAAGCGCAGAATCACCCGCACCTCACTGTCAGTTGACAACGATCTGCACTTCCGCCCGCCCCTGGCCGACTACATGATCGCAAACCGGAAGCCGGAAGCGATGAGTTCACGGGGCCCCGAGCCCAGCCGTTGCAACACCGCCCAGCCCAGGCGCCAGCCTCGACACATCGAGCGAGGAGGCCGCGAGGAGTGGCTTCGCAGGCGCAGGCCCTGAAAAACCCAAGGAACAGGGCCTAGGTGTCCGTAGCGAATGCCAGACTGGCTGCCGCCATCGTCACAGCAGATCCCGAGCGAACGCGGGACAGGCGGCAACTCAGTGCCCCGCTGGCCAGGCTCAATGAGTCGAACGCCGAGCTAGCGAGCAGGCCGTGGCCGGCGGCGAGCTGTTGCTCTGGAGGCCCGGCCAGGCCCTGGGCCCCAGGCTCCCTGCCGCGGACTCTGCGCCTGCTCCCGGCGCGGCAGTCTGGTCGGTCCATGGGCAGCAGCGACGGCCACGATGACAGATTACGGCGAGGAGCAACGCAATGAGCTGGAGGCTCTGGAGTCCATCTACCCCGACTCCTTCACAGGTGAACCCCGCGGGCGCCGGCCGCAGCCGCCCGGGCTGCAGTGGGACGGGCCGGAGCCGCCCCCGCCCGTGGTCTCCCGGCCCAGGAGGAGACGGCACAGCGAGGCCGTGTGGCCGCCGGCCCATCGCTCTCTCAAGTTCTCCCAGAGTGTTCAGGAGTAACCGCGACTGTTTTCCTTTTCTCCGTCCGTTCCCCGAAATCTAGAAGTCCGGGCAAGGCTGGCGAGGTCCCTGGAGAGTGTCAGGCCTGGGATTGCATCGGGGCGCATTGGTTTCTGTGTAATTTAGGGCAACCCGAGGTTTAGTGAAATAGCTCGAAAACAGATAAATCCCAAGTGGGAGTAGTTTTTCCAGAGCTGCAAAGGTGTCAGTTTTCACATTTTCACCTTTGTTCAGGTAGAAGCTGTTTTTCGTAGGATGGTGTTTTGAAGTTTATGGGAGTCAGAATGTTGTTCTCGGAGCTACCCAGATTCAGTTTTAAGAATAACACTGTCCCTCAAGTTTGTGGTTTTTCTTTTCTCTCATGCTTTATGTTCTGGCATTTATGTAGTCCAAATTTCAGTTTTACTGTAGATTCACAGGTTGTTAGACTGGCAGAGGTATAAGGTAATGAAAGTTCAGGAAGTGAAGTGACTTGCTTTGGGTCGGCCAGCGGGTTGGCGACAGGACTGGTGCTAAGCATTAGGTCTGGAACCCCTTTCCTGCGCCTTTACATTCCTTGACCCAGACATGTGGGACTTGGGATCTCGCTCCAGCTGGGATGATGGGGAACTGAGGATTACATCACAGGTCGGGCTACAGTAAAATAGTAATGAGAAATTCATTAGGTCTATTTAAAAGGAAGAGAATACTCCTGTATTAAGACGCGCTTCAGATGATTCTCTCACATTACACTCAGTTTTTGAGAAGTGATCAAATGAAGCCAATATACTCAAGTAGAGCATAGGTTGTGGGACATTCCCCATCCCTTCCTTTGTTGTGCATGATTGATTGTCAGAACACAGTGTAATAGTACATTATTTGAACTCATATACTCCAATCTCTCTCCCTTTCACTGTTTAGTTTTCTTAGTTCCACCTTTTGACCACTGCTTGCAATGGTAGCAAATTTTGTTCTGCTTTGCCAACAGGCAGATGTCTCTCAGCTATCCCTGTATAGCTCCAGTCCTGTTCATGTTCTCTATCACCAGCAGTACACCTGTACTGTGAGGATGTTAAGGGGATGAGTGAAGAGGGGTTTGAGAGTGTCATTACCTGGGTGAGTGTGTATGGAGTCTGGCTCCCTTCTCTATCCTTGCTTATATGTCATTGCATAAATAAAATAGAATATAGGGTCAGTTGTTGGATATTTTTTATTGTGACGTTTGGTCATTTCTAGTACTGGAAATGTAACAGGCATGAACACTGTGTGTAGGCAGTGTTAAGAAAGCATAAGATGTGCTATTCTTTTCATTTCTTTGGATATAAGGTATCCCTCATTAAATACTGTGCATATAAGCATTTATAAAAGCGATATATTTTTAACACTAAAACAATCTTGTGGTTCTTAGAAATCTGAGACAGTTCCATGTGTGAAATTCTTGTCAGATGCAAAAAGTACTTGAGGATTCTGAGCCATGGTAATAAAGGACAATTTATGAATCTTTGATGCATTCAAGTATTCCACAGTATCAGCTGAGCCCATCTGTCTCCAATTCCTATCAGCATTCCTTCAAGATTTGCAATAAATAATTAAAATGTGATGTCTTGATTTGTAGTTCTTTAGTAATTTTGCCTTACTCATGATCATATAAAACCTCTCAGGAATAGTCAGAGGTCTTTGGAATGAAGTGTTTCCATGTTTGATTTTTTGAAATCTTGAGGATTTGCAGGTTTGTTGTTTTACAGTCTTCTCTTGTGCTGATGATTTCATACTTTCATATTTTTGTACCAGGTTTAACAAAGACAGCTTGCTTGTGTCAGTTTGCCAAGGAACAGTAATTTATAGTTTTCTAACTTCATTTTAAATCACATTTAATATTAGATTTGGTAAGTGATCAGTGCTATGAATGAAGGAAGTATATATACGTGTGTGTGTGCATGTGTGTGTGTGTGTGTGTGTGTGTGTGTGTGTGTGTGTGTGTATAATAGATGGCTGAGTGCTTGACAGAGAAGTTTTTGTTAAGCACATCGTGACCCCCTTGTGGTTGTTGAAGAGGCGCAGTGCATCCAGCACATAGACCTAGCCTAAACTCAGAACTGATTGCTTGACTATTTGCAAAGAGTTGGTCCAATGTTGCACTTGTTGTAAATTATAACAAATCATAATACAGTTTCTTCTTTTTGCCTGTTCTGTAGCTTGATTGCACATTGATCCAATCCTCCCAACAACTAGTCTTCCAAAATATTAATGGGCTCTCCTGACACCACATTCTCCTTCATTTGACAAGGTCTTGCTAAGGTAGTAGAATTTGGTTATTTCCATTTCCGTATTTAAATCTGTGGCCCTGGGGAATTTTGTTGGAACAAATCAGTTGGCTTCAGGCTAACCAAAAATTAAGTTCCCTTAATTCTGTTCCGTCTTACAAAGAAGGCTCCCTGATGCTACATTTGATTGTGTCAATACTTCTAAGTAGCAGTCAGTACTTCTAAGTAGCAGCCATAAGCATTTAACAGCTGTAATTGCATCTTAGAGATGGGGCAGAAGCCATTTTGTGAGAGTAGCTTTTCAAAGACATTCCCTAAGAATCAAAGGGCCATATTTTAATTGTGAAAACCTTTGTCATTTTGGTGTCCTTTAGTGCACCTTTCAGCTACTATCTCCATGATCTCTATTCTTGACAAAATCCTTAATTCTATCAAATGTATCATCATTTGCCCCTGTATTACTTGACATTTCTGCACCTCCACTAATTTCTTCCACTATGTCCAACAACCTTACTCTTTTTCTTGAAAGTATTTTGATCCACTCACAGTGTTAGAAATCTGGTGTCTTTAGTGAAGGCTACTCTGCTTACCGCACCTCACAGCAATGCATTGGAATGGGATTATTCCTTAATCAGACCCTGAGTTGTGATGAATCATTCCCCTTTGCAAGTCCAATTAAGTAACTTCCCCATCCCTATTTTAGTCACATCCAAGCTTTGGAATATTATCCCTTTCCTTGTTTTGTTTTATTTTTGATTAGGTTCAGCTGTGACAGAAAACACCAAATAACAGTAGTTCTTAAAAAGGTGAAAATTTATTGCTCTTGCACTAAAAATTATGTAGCTCTAATCTAAGAGTATCTCTGGACCCAAGATTCTTCTTAGTTCCCTGTTATCCGTAAGTTGTAGTTTCACCCTCATGGTCAAGATGGCACCATTCCTTTTCCAGGCAGTAGGATAGTAAAGGAAATAATAAAGAAGTAAAAGACAGCCATTTCTTAAGGAAATTTCCTAGAAACTGTCAGAAGAACTTTTTTGCCTCCATGGCATTAACTAGAACTTAGTCATTTGGTGAGACCTAAATGGAAGATGGAAGGGAGCCTGGGAAATGTCTTTATTTTGGATGGTCAGTATGCTTGCTTTAAAATGGTATCATTGGAAAAAGGGGAGAGTGGATATTGAGGGATATTAGCAGTGTTCTCCAGTATCCTTTTTTGTTATTGTTCCTGGTTTACAATTTTTTTCTCTGTAATGGCTGCTTGGTGTACTGGGTACATATCATTTAACCTCTCCAAGCCTCAGTTACCATATGTATTTGATGAGGAATAATGTAAGTGTAAATACTTTATAGCTACCAAACAATTATAAGATGCTCTTTGCTAGATATTTACTGGTAACTGATTCTTCTAATAATATCACACCATAATTTCTTGTCTTTGTCAATGAATGTTTTTGATGTCCATTTCCTTCAACTGCATGGGGGCATAGCCACACCTTGGACATACCATCTTTAAAATTTTGGCATCTGAAATTCCTCTTTCTGTCCATGAATTCTGTAGCCCCACAGTTCTTCATTCCCATTCTTTTACTGAACATGCTTCTCATCATGATTTGTTATGGATTGATGATTTATAAACTTCTTTCTTCTCCATCTTGCCTTCCTAGTCTATTTGGTTCCCAAGGTCAGGAAGTTCAGTGATGTTTCTTGCTAGCATCCTGGTGCCCTCATTTACTGAAAGGTGTTCTCATTTACCAAGTATTTACTATGTGCATTGTTAGAAGCTCAGTCTGTTGGGAAAAGACATTAGATAAGTAACTTACCACATACTGTGGTGACTTTTTTATGGAGGTATATATAGGATGCAGTTGGAACATAGAGTGGAGGGTCTGAGTTGTTTTGGAGAACTGAGGGAGGATGAGGAGTTAAGTGAATGAGACTCGGAAAGGGGGCACAGTATGTGGAGAATCATGACCGTGAGAAAGCAAACTGTGTTCAAAGGAAAAGTGAATTGGTATTGCTAGAACATAAAGTGAGAAATGAGTATCATGGAAAATGAGACCTGACAAGTAAACGGGGGCCAGACCACAAAGGGCTTTGTTGGGGATTAGATACCATCATATATGCCAATAATTCATTGCTTATTTTCCCCCCACATAGCTACACAGACACATGTGGTGCATATTATAGACATGTCAGACCTGGATCTCAAGAGTGGGGATTGCTTCACAAGTAAAATAGGCTTTTCTTAGGAGTTTGTTTTTACCTCTCATGTGCTGCTTTTCTTTTAAGCTCTGGCACTTTTTCCTCTTAATTTTGTTACCCCAATTCAGGATTCCTTACAAAGCTGTTGGCCCTTATTTCTCTCTGGTGATCTCATGCAGTCTGATGGTTTTAGCTGTATCACCTTTCTCTGTGCATGGTCCCAAATTCAGCTCAGGCCCAGCTCTCTTTAGCTCCATTTGCCCTTTCTGATTGGATACTTGGAATCTCCAACTGAAAGTACCCTGAGTCCTCCAAATACATCATGCCTGATTTTTCTTTTGTATTTCTTGTTTTTGTTAGAGCACCACTGTCCTCTTCTGCAAACTCATAGTGTCAGCCATCATCATCTTAGATTCCTCCCTGTTCCCACTGTTCCCATTGCTGCAAACCTAGTTCAGAACCTCATTAACATTGCTATGACAATTTTAATAGCTATCTAGTTTCATCCTGCCTCTTAGTCTTGTTTCTCTCCTTCTATTTTATGCAGTGTTGCTAGATTTATTTTCGTGTGTTTAGAAATACTATTCTGACCATATTACTGCAGTCACAACTACCACAGTGTACAGCTTAGCTGAATTTATAACTAGTTTTCTTCACCTACACATACATCCATCAAATGGAATAATTTCTTATTCCTTATATTCCTTAAACTTTCTCACCATTATGCCCTTGCCTCTGTGTTACTCTCACCTACATTCCTTTTCTCCATCTCTACTTACCAATATACCTTAATTCATAACCTAGCTCAACTGGCTTCCCTGGAATTTCTCAGATGAAAAGTTTTCTTCTTTTTAAATAAAACCCTTTACAGTTTATTCAGTTCTATCAGTTACGTGCTGTATAGCTTTGGGAAAATTATTTAAGAGCTCTTTTATTTCAGTTTTCACATCTATGAAGTTGGGATGATACTATATTTAATTGATTGTAAGGCTTTTTTACATTTTAACATCTGAAATACGAATCTTGTAATTGATTACATATCATAGTTTAATTGGCAGTTATTTTTTCTTAGTAGTACGAAGTGTAGGGTGCGTCTCATACTTGATGCATCTTAAATTTGGTGAAATATGGTAATGCTATAAAAACATGATCTTGGTGTGAGAATTTAAGGATCTTTGTGTAAATGTAAAGTACAGCGCAGGCATAAAGTAATGCTTGATAAATGTTAGCTGTTATTGGGTATAGATGATCCCTAAATTACAGCCTAATTGAATCCCAGAAAATGGTAATCAGTTGGAATATCATTGGATTGAGTCCTTATTTCTATAGTTGCAATGTTTACTTTTTCATGACATGTAAATGCTAAAGTTGCTCATGAAAAGAAGTAGGAATGAAATACATCAAATATATTTTACACACATTTGTTAAAAAAAGATAAGGCCAATCATATTATGAAAGTTTATTATAACTGCCTTTCAGGGACTTTTTCAGCATGGGCTGGACTCCCTGAAATCCATAGTAGTCCAATGAGTCTCTTATCTTCCTGACAAACACCTTTCTAGTAATCATAGGTATTCATCATTGCTTCAAGGATGTTTAAACTTCAATTAGAATAAACATGTATGTCTTAGAATTTTATTGATAGTGAATACTAATGAAGGCCTCAGAAGTTCTGGAAGAGGAAAACCTGACTAGTTTCCATGGTGACTTCTTCAGACATCGCTTGGCTCTTTCATTTCAGAAAGAGGCTGCTCTGAGCTGCTACCAACCCTGACAGTGCTTCCCAGCCAGCGCAGGCTTTTCTCATGGGCTCAGCAGCAATTACAGGTGGCTTGAATTTTTCTTTACCGTAATAATAGTTCTGAAAACAAGGTTTCTTTGTTTTTATCCTTTCATCCCATGAATTTAGCTCTTTCACTGAGCCAGAATTTGTTGAGTTGCTAGATACTGCCAGGTACTGACCTCAAAGCTCTTAGAGAGTTTTTTAAGTATTCTTGTCATAGAGTAGATAATAAGCATATTTAGAGTGTCAGATAGATATCAGGCTGTGAAGTAGTATATAAAGCTATCTTATTTACATACATGTTGATTTACATGTCTTGCTTAACAAATTGTAAGCAGTTTGATGTTTGAATTCATGGCTAACTTTGTAATTCTTTAAAAGATAGTAAAGGTTCAATAACTTGTGAAAAATAAAGTTTGGTTCTAGAGGTGATATGGAAAGAAGAGATAGCTGGAAAATACAAACCCTGACAAATAATATTTACTGTTTGTTATGAAAATTCTGAATTACACTTAAGAATATTTAAGGATAACAGTGATCATACTGAACATTTATCAGTGCATAGTGTCTGATGAGAAACATCAAACTTTTTTTTTGCCATTCTATTTGGGAATTTTTTAGAACGTAATTTTCCATGTATGTAGTTGGAAATTTTGAATGAAAAGTAAATTAACTATTTTAATTGATTTTATAAAACTCCCAAGAGGGTATTTACTATAGGTACTTCTTTCCAGATTAATGACAACCCTAGATTTAAATAGAAAATTGATGGACTTTTTATCACTTGAATGTTCTATTCATTTCTATTTGTGAAATGGATATACAGGCTAGGGATCAATTTCCAGGACTGGGTAGTGATATTTTGCTAATAAGGACAAACATCTGCCTTATGAAGCATCTTAATAACCTAACCCTTTTGTATATTTTCTTGCAGTATTAACAGAAAATCCACCCAGCTTCACCATTACTGTGACATCTGAGGCTGGAGAAAATGATGAAAGTAAGTCTAATCAGAAATACTTACAGTTTTTTTAAGCCTCTTTCTCAGGAATTTTACTCATTCTTCAGCCATTGTGCTGGGCATGGCAGGTGTAGAGGTGCTATGGTGCTGTTACGGGTCTCCTATGAATGTTGTGTGTTACTAATCTGTATTTATTATGAAAACATGACTTCTAGAGAAATAGGAAGTTAATGAGATATTTTTGGACACAATAAGCTTAGTTTTTAAAAGGGAAAGGGAAACAGTAATACAGGCAGATAGAGAAACGGTAGGAGATTTTGGGCCTGGATAAACACTTACCTGCATGTCTCTCTTTAGGATGGATATTCTATTGTTACTTAAATATTGTATACATAAAACCAGATAAAAACTACTAAAACTAATAAATTATGTAAAAAAAGTACATGAAACTAATAAATTACAATTAAGTAAGTTAATTTATATTTGGCAGATGTTTGGAGAGGATTGTCTGGAGTTCATTTCCATCTTAGTCTAGTTCAGTTAATATTGTAATTTGATAAAAACATGTTAGTTGGTATTAACTGCAAGGATTTTTTTTTCCTAGGAAGGTAGTCAACTAAAATTCTGCCATGAACAGTCAGTAATACTAATTTTAGTGGTATCACTTGATAACTCTAAATCTGCCTTGTATAATGGAGGAGATTAGCATTGAGATGTTAACTGAAATCCAAGTTGAAAGGATGTTAGGTACAGTTACTTGCATATATATACATAGATAGAGATGTTGTATGTATAAAATCTCAAACACAACATGAGCATCCTTTTACATTTTAAAATGTAAATATATGCATAGAAAGATACTTTAAATATCCTTTTAGAAATACATTTAAGTACTTTAAATATGCCAAAATGGTAACAGTGATCCTGATGCTGGGATTATTACTGATTCTATTTTTCCCTCAGTGTACTCCCAAATTTTCTATAATGAATGTCTATTATATCATATAGTAGAATCAATAAATTAGGAAAAAAACACCCTTGTTCTAGAAATAAAATTAGAAATGTGTTTATTAAAAAAAATGCCAAAAGGCACTATGTGCTTACTGATTGAACACTCATTTTTTTCTTATATCCATTCTTCATAAAATTCTTTGTTGAGATCATTTACAAAAATTAAAACAAAATAGCAAACTACATTTTAAGGTGTTTTTTTTTCTAGATTTCAGTTAAAATCATTGAAATCAGGAGGTTTTTAATAATCAAAATATGAATTACAAGAAATGTGAAATCTAGACAAAGGATCATTGTGACTAATAAATTTTAACAGAAAATATTTAGCACTACTGCCTAGTTGCAGATTGCCTCATAGGATTGAGAATTTACTAGCTGAGTTGCAGAGAGGTTCCTTGCACTGATGTGTCTGTAAGGATCTCACTCCTCTACAAGTGTCAGATTGTGAATTGGCACAAGCCAGAAGAGTGAGTGAAAATGTATAGACAGGTTAAAAGTTTCTCAGACAATCTCCCAAAATGTCCAGCTGACACCTGTGTCAGTTAGCATCTCCTGCTGGCATTGTGCAGATAGAGATATAGACTTCAGGACTAAAGTTAGATCTTTTGCACTGGGAACTGGCTTTGGTAGAGGCCTGAAACTGAGCCTAAGGTAGTTCTTTTTCTGTGTTACACTCAGTGCCTTTTGTTCATCTTAAGAAGGGTTTTAAAAGGAGTGGCTTTTTTCCATCCTCTTTCTTAGACATGCAGTATGGTAAAAGTAAATATGTTTCATATGTTAGAAGTGATTTTTAGTATTCTTGAATTATTTTCACTTATCTTTGTGGTATGTGTTTTTTATATTAGCAGATATCTGTCTGGTCTCATAGTATCCTTGTTTTTCTTTGTGGGAAAATCTGGTGTGCTACTTTTCATCGACACACTGTAAATTAATTACTAATTCAACTAAGATGTTGACTCTATACTTTACATTTTAAGGTATTAATATCAAACTCTTACCTTGTGTCTTTAGCTGTCCAGACTACCCTCAAGTTTACATATAGTGAAAAATATCCAGATGAAGCCCCCCTTTACGAAATATTCTCCCAGGAAAATCTAGACGATAATGATGTCTCAGATATATTAAAATTATTAGCATTACAGGTAAGGAAATAATGAATTTTGTAATAGGATTATTTTATTGGCCTTGAAGTAGAATTATATAGACACATAAGTATGTATATACATATATGTGTGTGTAGAGAGCAAGAGAGTGTTAAAGAGAATCTGTAAGTATCATATCTAAATCTGTATTCACAAAGCATGATTATTTTTGTTTCCTGGGTATACTTTTAACATTTGAATAAGAGAAGTGGTCTCTATACCCCTGTCGGAAACTCAGACCCATGACTTTTAGGTGATAAAATGTTCTGGTAGGTACTTTAAGTTATAAACTCAGTTTTGCTTTGATTCTCAAAATATCCAGTTCCATGTGAAGTTAAAAATTCCAACTTCTAGAAGAACTAAAACTCCCAGCCCCTCTGACCTGTTAAATGCCAGTTGCCTGCAGTCTGAGAGGACAACTGATGATTGCTTGATTTTTCTCCTCCATAAGCTTATAAACAGTGACAATGGTTTGTGACTTCTCCAAGAGGCGAGGTTGTGTAGAAGAAAAAACAGGTATTGGAAAGTTCTTAGTCAGCTAGTTCTGTGGTGGGATAGACTACCCACAATATGGGCATGGTAGATTTTTTTTTTATTAAGGTATCATTGATACACAATCCTATGCTCAGGTTTCACATAAGCAACATTATGGTTACAACATTCCCTCCTATTATCAAGTCCCCATCACATACCCCTTAAGAGTCACTGTCTATCAGCATAGTTAAGATGCTTTAGAGTCACTACTTGTCTTCTCCATGCTGTACTGCCTTCCCCGTGCCACCACTGCATTATGTGCACTAATCATAATACCTCTTAATCCCCTTCTCCCTCCCTTCCCACCCACCCTTCCCAGTCCCTTTCCCTTTGTAACTGTTAGTCCATTCTTGGGTTCTGTGAGTCTGCTGATGCTTTGTTCCTTCAGTTTTTGCTTTGTTGTTATACTCCACAGAAGAGTGAAATCATCTGGTACTTGTCTTTCTCCACCTGGCTTATTTCACTGAGCATAATACCCTCTAGCTCCATCCATGTTGTTGCAAATGGTAGGATTTATTTTCTTCTTATGACTGAATAATATTCTACTGTGTATATGTACCACCTCTTCTATATCCATTCATCTACTGATGGACACTTAGGTTGCTTCCATGTCTTGGATGTCATAAATAGTGCTGCAATAAACATAGGGGTGCACATGTCTTTTTGAATCTGAGAAGTTGTTCTCTTTGGGTCAATTCCAAGGAGTGGGATTCCTGGATCAAATGGTATTTCTATTTTTAGTTTTCTGAGGAACCTCCATATTGCTTTCCACAATGGTTGAACTAGTTTACATTTCCACCAGCAGTGTAGGAGGGTACCCCTTTCTCCGCATCCTTTCCAGCATTTGTTGTTCCTTGTCTTTTTGATGTTGGCCATCCTCACTGGTGTGAGGTGATATCTCATTGCAGTTTTAATTTGCATTTCCCAGATGATTAGCGATGTGGAGCATCTTTTCATGTATCTGTTGGCCATCTGAATTTCTTCTTTGGAGAATTGTTCATATCCTCTGCCAATTTTTTATTTGGTTATTTGCTTTTTGGGTGTTGAGTGTGAGCCCTTTATATATTTTGGATGTTAACCCCTTCTCGGATATGTCATTTACAAATATATTCTCCCATACTGTAGGATGCCTTTTTGTTCTGCTGATGGTGTCCTTTGCTGTACAGAAGCTTTCTAGCTTGATGTAGTCCATTTGTTCATTTTTGCTTTTGTTTCCCATATTGTGGAAATACATTCATGAAGAAGTTGCTCATGTTTATATTCAAGAGAGTTTCGCCTATGTTTTCTTCTAAGAGTTTTATGGTTTCATGACTTACATTCAGGTCTTTGATCCATTTTGAGTTTACTTTTGTGTATGGGTTAGACAATAATCCAGTTTCATTTTGTTACATGTAGCTGTCCAGTTTTGCCAACACCAGCTGTTGAAGAGGCTGTCATTTCCCCATTGTTTATCCATAGCTCCTTTATCAAATATTAATTGACCATATGTGCTTGGGTTTATATCTTGGCTCTCTAGTCTGTTCCATTGGTCTATGGGTCTGTTCTTTTGCCAGTACCAAATTGTCTTGAGTACCATGGCTTTGTAGTAGAGCTTAAAGTTGGGGAGTATAATCCCCCCACTTTATTTTTCCTTCTTAGGATTGCTTTGGCTATTTGGGGTCTTTTGTGGCTCCATATGCATTTTAGAGGTATTTGCTCTAGTTCATTGAAGAATGCAGTTGGTATTTTGATAAGGATTGCATTGAATCTGTAGATTGCTTTAGGCAGGATGGCCATTTTGACAGTATTCTTCCTATCCATGATCATGGGATGTGTTTCCGTTTATTGGTGTCTTCTTTAATTTCTCTCATGAGTGTCTTGTAGTTTTCAGAGTATAGGTCTTTCACTTCCTTCATTAGGATTATTCCTAGGTCTTTTATTCTTTTTTATGCAATTGTGAATGGAATTGTTTTCCTGACTTCTCTTTCTTCTAGTTCATCGGTAGTGTGTAGGAATGCAACAGATTTCGGTGTATTAATTTTGTATCCCACAACTTTGCTGAATTCAGTTATTAGATCTAGTAGTTTTGGAATGGATTCTTTAGGGTTTTTTATGTACAATATCATGTCATCTGCAAACAGGGACAGTTTAACTTCTTCCTTGCCTATCTGGATGCCTTTTATTTCTTTGTGGTGTCTGATTGCCATGGCTAGGACCTCCAGAACTATGCTGAATAAAAGTGGGGAAAGTGAGCATCCTTGTCTTGTTCCCGATCTTAAAGGAAAGGCTTTCAGCCTCTCGCTGTTAAGTATGATGTTGACTGGGTGTGTCATATATGGCCTTTATTATGTTGAGGTACTTTCCCTTTATACCCATTTTGTTGAGAGTTTTTATCATGAATGGATGTTCTTTGTGTAATTTATTACTGCTTTCATACCTCTGTGGTCTGAGAAGCTGGTTGTTACAATTTCAATCTTTTTGAATTTACTGTGTCTCTTTTTGTTTCCTAGTATATGTCTATTATTGAAAGTGTTCCATGTGCACTTGAGAAGAAATGTATCCTGCTGCTTTTGGGTGTTGTGTTGGGTAGATTTCTGTTAGGTCCATCTGTTCTAGTGTGTTGTTCAGTGCCTCAGTTTCCTTACTTATTGTCTGTCTGGTTCTTAGGTCCTTTGTAGTGATTGGTGTGTTGAAGTATTCTAAAATGAATCCACTGCATTCTATTTACCTTTAATTTTGTTAGTATTTCATATATGTAGGTGCTCCTGTATTGGTTACATAGGTATTTATAATGGTTATATCCTCTTGTTGGACTGGCCCCTATATCATTATGTAATGTGCATCTTTGTCTCTTGTGACTTTCTTTGTTTTGAAGTCTATTTTGTCTGATACAAGTACTGTCACTCCTGCTCTTTTCTTATTAGTTGCCTGAAATATCTTTTTCCCTCCCTTCTCTTTTAGTCTGTGTATGTCTTTGGGTTTGAAGTGAGTCTCTTCTGTGCAGCATATGGATGGGTCTTGTTTTTTTATCTATTCATTGACTCTCTGCCTTTTGATTGGGGCATTCAGACCATTTACATTTAGGATGATTATCGATAGGTATGTACTTATTGCCATTGTAGGCTTTAGATTGTGGTTACCAAAGTTTCAAGGGTAACTTCCTTCCTATCTAAGAGTCTAACTTAAACTCATTTAGTATGCTATTGCAAACAATCTAAAGGTTCTTTTTTTCCCCTCATTTTTCTTCCTCCTCCATTCTTTATATATTAGGTATCCTGTACTGTTTGTCTATCCTTTGACTGACTTTGGGGGTAGTTGATATGATTTTGCATCTGCTTAGTAATTAATTGTTTTATTTTCTTTACTGTTGTTTTATTTCCTCTGGTGACAGCTATTTAGCCTTAGGAAGACTTCCATCTGTAGCAGTCCCTCCAGAATACACTGTAGAGACAGTTTGTGGGAGGTAAATTCTCTCAGCTTTTGATTATCTGGAAATTGTTTAATCCCTCCTTCAAATTTAAATGATATTGCCAGAAGAGTATTCTTGGTTCAAGGCCCTTCTGCTTCATTGCATTAAATATATCATGCCACTCTTTTCTGGCCTGTAAGGTTTATGTTGATAAGGCTGATGATAGCCTTATGGGTTTTCCTTTGTATGTGATCTTCTTTCTCTCTCTGGCTGCTTTTAATACTCTATCCTTATCCTTGATCTTTGCCATTTTAATTACTATATGTCTTGGTGTTGTCTTCTTTGGGTCCCTTGTGTTGGGAGATCTGTGCACCTTCAGGGCCTAAGGCTATCTCCTTCCCCAGATTGGGGAAGTTTTCAGCAATTACCTCCTCAAAGACACTTTCTATACCTTTTTCTGTCTGTTCCTCTTCTGGTACTCTATAATGCGAATATTGTTCCGTTTGGACTTTTCACACAATTCTTTTAATATTCTTTCATTCCTAGAGATCCTTTTTTTTCTCTGTGCCTCAGTTTCTTTGTATTCCTTTTCTCTAATTTCTATTCATTTTACTGTCTCCTCTACTTCATCTTATCTGCTTTTAAATCCCTCTATTGTATGTTTCATTTCCTATATTGTATTCTTTTATGATTGCATTTCATCCCTGAGTTTTTTGAATATTTTTATGTACCTCCATGAACATGTTTATGATTTTTATTTTGAAATTTCTCTTTGGAAGATTGATGAGGTCAGTTTCGTTTGACTCTTTTTCTGGTGTATGTAGGATTTTGCTTTGAACTAGGTTCCTTTGACATTTCATATTTGTATGTGGCGCCCTCTAGTGCCCAGAAGCTCTACTCTCTGGAGCTGCTCAGCCCCTGGAGCAATGTCGGGGGTCGCAGGGGAGCAGCACTGGTGCCTGGGGGAGGAAAGAGCTGTTCCCTGCTTCCCAGCTGCTGTGCCTGTCTCTACTGCCAGAATCAATGGGCTAATCATACAGGTGTAAGCCTCTATGTTTTGTGTTTATAGCTGCCACAGGCGGGACCTCCCTCTGGCTGTCTTGACGGTGCCGGCTTGCTGGAAGGAAGGTGCAGCAGGCTGCATGTTACGGAGGGGAACTTTGTAGTTGTGTAGCAAGCCAGGGGGATGGAGCGCTTGAAGCTCTTGAAAGTTCTCAATCTGCTGGGCAATGTGCGCCCAGACAATTTTGCCCACCTGTCCTTTCTCCTGAGCAGCAAGCTCTGTGCAATCCTTGCCCCTTTAGCAACCCTTTCACTGTTAGGAAGTCTCTCAGACTGCCTACCTTTCTTTTGTCCCTGAGCAGCCAGATGTGGAACCATTTTCCACAAGTGGCTGCAATCTCAGTCTCTCCTAGTATTCTGCCTGTCTTAGCTTTTCAACCCCATTAATCTCAGAGCACCATGCATTGTAGGTTCCTGCTCCCAGAACAGATCTCCTGGCCTGAGTGTTCAGCAGTCCTGGGCCTCCACCCCCTCCCCGCTCCATTTCTCTTCCTCCCACTGGTGAGCTGGGGTGGGGGGGAGGGCTTGGGTCCTGCCAAATCACAGCTTTGGAACGTTATCGTCTTCTGTGAGGTCTGTTCTTTTCTCCAGGTGTATGCAGTCTGGCACAACCTTCTTTCCTGTTGCTCTTTCAGGATTAGTTGTATTAACTATATTTTTGTATTATATGTGGTTTTGGGAGGAGGCCTCTGTTTCACCTCTCATGCTGCCATCTTTCCTTTCCATTCCAGTAGGCAGATTTAAATATTTAAGAATCGATAAGAGGCAGTAATAGAGTTTATGATGGGATGGGAATATTTGGGCTATGTGAGTAGAGGTATGATTCTCTGAAATGGAGTATTTAGAAATAGGTTTTGTGGAGGTGACGGTTTCAGTGTTGAGATGCATGTGGGACATCGAAGTCATTGTCCAGTTGATAGTTTAAAAACTCAGGGGAGAGATTGTTGAAAGTCAGATTTAGGATCTTTAGCATGGAGAATCCACAGGATTACATAGAAGAGGATTATAGAAGCTAGTTTGAATCTCTGTTCTCATGGAGGGCCCAGGAGACGAAATACCCACTCAAATTCTGCTGCGGCCAGCCCTGTTAAAGGAATGCTTGGAAATCTCTCCTGCCTATTGCATGGTTATTGACTTCTACATTTTGGATTTTTTTGGTCTACTTCCTTGGAATCCTATCTTGTTTCTCTGGGTAAACAAGGTGTCTTGTTTTATTTCATTCTGACTTCAAATAACCAACTTCCAAGTAGCTTTTGAATTATTTCCCTTTCGTGAAGTGAAAGTGCTTTTATATTTGGTTTTAAACCATTTCAAACTGAAAGAAAAGGCACATAAAGGTACATTACAAAAGTACGTTCTTTATTACTCTGTTATGTTAGAAAATCACTTTGGCCTCAAAGTTCAGTTCATTGTCACAGCTCTTAAAATATCCAAAAAGAACTAAAATAAAACATGATGGAGAACTGATGTTACTAGCTACTGTAGGAAAAGGTTTTCTGAATTCTATCTACATTTATTATTGTTAAACAGAATTTATTGAAATACCTGTTTTTGGTTGGATATAGCAAATCACACAACTTTTAAAATTTAAGGTATCTTTAAATATATGCCCAATTTTTATGATCATTTATCCAAATGTGAACTTAGGATGTAGCTGAATCATATTGATAAATGCATGGACCTTAGTGATTTTGCTAAACCTCTTCCGTTGGTTAGTTTTTATTTTTCTGAGAAGCATGTTTCACACTACAACTTTTTTTTGGTTACATAGGCAGAGGAAAACTGTGGTACGGTGATGATCTTTACTTTAGTAACAGCTGTGCAAGAGAAATTAAATGAAATAGTAGATCAAATAAAAACTAGAAGAGAAGAAGAAAAGAAACAAAAAGAAAAAGAAGCAGAAGAAGCTGAAAAGGTATATCTAAAAGCCGTTTTCTTTCATTATTCTTTAAATCTGTTCTTTGGTTTGATTTTTTGGTTTTTGTTTCTTTGTTTTTGGAAATTCCAGTTAATTTTTTTCCTTGAAATCACAAAAATAAAAGTAAATTTTAGCAGGGCTTTACTAAGTATAATTTGAGAAGTACCTCATTCAGTTGGTGACATGGCATGAATAATGATTAGTAATCATTGGTAAAGCTCATGCAGGTAAGATGAATAATTAGAAATTATTTCACTTATGGTTAGAGTTTAGAATTATAAAGCCCCACCAGAGCAATTTAAACATAAACTATAAAGAAAATCTCAAATTCTGAAATGAAGTAAAAAAGATAAAGCTGTGGTATTAGTGTTGTAAGTTGATTTGCATTCAAAACATATTAATTACTTACAGAAGCAACTTTTCTTCTTAACAGTGAATAACAATAGGATACACTGCATATTGTCTTTGTTTTTTTGTAATAAAAATAAAAAGCAGACTGTTCTAGAGTAAATTGCCAAAACCAATGAGAGTATCCAGTGCAGGCAGACATCAGATTAAATGTTCCAAAACTTGAAACAGTTCTTTGTGTTTTTCCTTTAAGTGACATACATATTCATTTATCTGGGGAATCCTTAGGCATTATGCTTTAAACTATTGTGTCATTTTTCTGGTGACATGTCTTTTTAATTTTTTAAGCAATTATTTCATGGCACTCCTGTTACAATTGAGAATTTCTTAAGTTGGAAGGCCAAGTTTGATGCAGAACTCTTGGAAATTAAAAAGAAACGAATCAAAGAAGAAGAACAAGCTGGAAAAAATAAATTAAGTGGTATGACTCCTGCTATTCCCTCCCAAGCCCTCCTCTACTACTTACATAGCAAGAAAATCATTTGGACAGATTTCTGTAAGAAATAATATACTTAGGAATCTAGGACAAAAAGAGAAAGTATTCTTTCTACGTGAGTTTTCTTCATACATAATTATAATTAATATTTATGGCTTATCTTTTGATCTAACTTGTGCAGTCAGTACATCTTGGGAATAGCTACCTGGACCTTCAGGATGAGAAGCCTTGGAAGTGAATGGAGTCAAACCTGTTTGTTTTTCTAGGACTACAGGGCAGACTGGATTTTCACTTGTTCCATTTTAATGCAAATACATATCCTATGCCCCTTAGCTACTTATGGAATTTGTAAATTTATTGAAATTCACAGAAAAACTGGTTTTAAAACTTGTTTTCTTGGATTATTATACTTTTTAAAGGGCTATAGGAAAGATAGAGGAAAACTATGCCATTTAAATTAAACATATTTTCTTCTTTCAGGGAAACAACTATTTGAAACAGATCATAATCTTGATACATCTGATATCCAGTTCTTGGAGGATGGTAAGATACTAGAATTTTACATGTACATAGTATGCTATTTTTAATATTAAACCATAAAAATTAGTGGTAAATCAATGTAAATTTTTCCTCCCAAGGCTGTGAAGAAATACATTTTAAAGAATAAATTCTAATGTAAATCAATTTACACATTAAACTATAGCAGTGTATTTTTAAAAAAATTCTTTGATAACTTAAACATCAAAGATAGCAATAAATAAATAATTATGGTCACATTACCTTCTGACAATAAACCAGGCCACTGTGACTCAGGCGACCTGTTTTCCTCAAATTTCTAGGAGCACACTGAATTCCATAGTTCGTAATGGTGTTTTATAAAAACCTTAAATCTGGAACTTCTTATTACTTCTAACCAAAAATCTTATATTTCATACTACTATTGCTATGTTTAGACCATCTAGTCTCTTATGCCTTCCTTCTCCTTTCATTTTCCCATCTGTCCATGAATACTTATTGCACCCCCAACTCTAAGTCAAGTGCTGTCCTGGCTGCAGAGCGTACAGCAGAGAAAGTACAGACAGATTCCCTGACTCCACTGAGCTTGAGGCCTGTGTGTGTTTTTAAAATTGGACTCCATATTCAGTCACACCTCCAATAGCATCCTAAAGTTCTGCACATCATTAGCCTTTCATCACACCCATCGTGCCACTTAGGGATCCTCTAGCCATTCAACCTTTTTCCTGAACTATTTGCTACAGAAGGTTAAGAAGCAGTGTTGATGTGGCCCACTGTTATATCGTGCGTTGTAACCTGAGCTGGGTCCTTAATGCAGTCAGCATTTTATTTTTTTACATGTATTTTATTACATTCTTGCTCCAAGATTTCTACAGTCCTAACAACAACATCAGAAGAGCAAGAATGTCCTCATCTAGCCCCCTCTCACTTTAGTAGCTCATTGTACCTCCTGTTTTGAGAAATTCCAGATGCAGAAAGCTTTGTCTTAGGCTTTCTTGCACTTTAGAAATTTTACTATCTTCACTCATTCTTGACTCTTTTTCCTTTCTGATGGATCAAATATCTCCTTATATCCAATAACTTATCAAAACATGTCTATTGTTTCTGCCTCTGAAATGTCTTTTCAGCTCTTTCCTCCTGATTTGAAGGTTTTATCTTTTTTCACCTGGATTTTTGTGGTAGCTTCTTAAATTATCTTCCTGCTTTAGTCTCTTCCTCCTCCTAGAGCCCTGTAGTCCCCACCTCAGGTGGAACTCCTAAAACCCTTATTGTGACATTTCTCTCCATAAAATCCTTTAATGGTTCTCTTGCTTAGAAAAGGGTTGACCTACACCATCCTCTAGTCTGGCTCTCATCTATGTTATCTTCAGATATTTTTCCTCAAGAATCTTGTGTAAGAAGTATTCAAGGTCTTACCTTTTCTCTCTGCCTTTGCATGTGCTTCTACCCAGAATTGCTTCATCCTGGTCCTTTTTCTTCTTTTTGGATTCAAGTTTATCATGAAAATATTTCAGATGTTATTTGCTTTGTGTAGTCCTCACTCTCTCTCTCCTAGACGGAATCAGATATTCTTTGGCCTGGACTTAGCAAATTGTATTTTATTACTAAACTGCTCATAGGCATGAAGTAAGACTTCTTACAGATTTGAGTATCATTAGGCTACAGTCTGACAAGAAAGGAAGATGAACAATTTTTGGTGACTTGAACTAAAATGTCCTACCTTTATGTACTTCAGACAGACTGAAAAGTAGAGATGTTTGATGCAAAGTCTGGGTATTGCATCCCACAGAGCTTAAACATTTGGAGTTTTGGAAAGGCATAACTTTGGTTACAAGGGTACTGGGTAACAAAGAACAAGTAAAATCTGTCAATCAAATAACAAGAATAGTTGAGTCTCAATGACGTACATATCTGCCATAAATAAAAGACGTAAACAGGTGTGGGTCCCATGGTCAGTGATAATGTCAGTTCGCAAGCTCCCTAGAAGCTTGATAATCTGAAATCCATGCCCCCGTGCGAGGGCAGGAGGAATCGAAGAAAGTTAGGCCACTCTTGATTGGTAGGTGGCAGGTTTAGTAAGCAAGGGAACATACAAATGAGGCTTGTCTTGGGGGACTGCAAAATAAAAAGATCTCTGCATCTGCCCACCAAATCTTAAATGTTTATATAGAGGCCTTAATGGGGTTCAGTAATGTATACCACCCAGATGGGCTCAACAACACATCACTGTCTCAAGGCTCTGTCCTTAGGGCAGCCTCTGGGAGCAGGGAAGGCAGGTGGAATGCGCATTCCAAGGACAGGAGGGCATGGGAAGCCTCTGATAGCTGGTGTCCAGCTTGTGAGCTAACTGGTGGTCATTTTCTTGAGGCCCTCTACCAGCAGATAATCAGCTTTGTATAACCAAGACATATCATCATTGTCTTCAACTTACAACATGCAACCTTATAAATAATTCATTCTAAGGAGGCTTTTTTTTTAATAACTGGATTTTTTGAACTATGACCTGGAAATATGAAGTTGCTCTTAAAATGTGTGAGTCTCTGCCGATCAGTATAGATCATTGTTGGTATGATGTGACATACCACAGGTTAGGGTTTCATCCCTTGCACCTCACATGCACATTCAGAAGTTTCTGTTTGGTATTACTTATGAGTTCTGTCTTTTTATTCCTGAGTATAAGACTGAAGGTGAAATCTTTTGTCTTGCAGCTGGAAACAATGTGGAGGTGGATGAGTCTTTGTTCCAGGAAATGGATGACTTGGAGCTGGAGGATGATGAGGACGATCCAGATTACAACCCCGCTGACCCAGAGAGTGACTTAACTGACTGATGAACTGTTTGCTTCTGCAGAGAGTCTTGACTGCCACAGCATCTGTGGCTATGCTGAGAAGGTGGTGGTGATTTTTGTTTCTTTTTTTCTAAGAAAAAATGATTTTCAGGAGAATATTCTTCTGATAGCTTTCATCATTGAACTGAATAAACCGACCATAAAATTTCAAATATAAAATGTTCAATCCCTCTTATTGGTGGGAAGAAGGTCACATTTAAAATCAGTTAGTGTTGGAGAGAAATCCTACCCAAAACACCAAGACTTAAAGATACACCATTACTGTGCACGTGTGGGTTAATATATAAGTAAGGGCAATAACTTGAAATTTCTATGCTGGAGAAGTGGTGGCTTAAATATTAGAAGATTGAGGTGACTAGAACATTAAACTTTCTGAATTCTGACCTTTGGGCATGTTAACCTTAAGCCTTAACAAAATCAGTAGTCCATATCATAGTCAGGATTGAAATGGACTTTAGGCCTATAGTCCTGTTTGAATCAGAATCGTCTGTGGACGTAAAACTTGTACACTCCTAGGCCCTTCTCAATTTAGGTTAATAAACACTGAGCTTCAGTCTGAATTTTAAAACAGTGAAATCTCATACCAGTGACACTGGCGATTCTGATGTACACTTCTGATTAAGAACCTCTTTCCTACAGGTTGTGAAGTCTATGTATTATGGTGTTCCTTTACTCTTCTAATTAACCAGTCTGAAGGGATCTGAATTAGGGTTGTACACTGTCTGCAAGAGACCATAAATCCACAGTTGTGTTCATGTGAGACCTTCTCTGTAATAATTTGTAATGATTGACTTGGGGCTGCAGGTAGGGGAGTCAGGTTTCATACAATCATCTTGTCACTGCAGCTTTAGAGGATTGAATTTTAACCCCAATGGGAATCACTTGTGCTATTGCAAATAGCTGCTTCCGTTTAAAAATACATATACCACATACCCACAAACCAGCAGTATCAACCTCACATTAATTTTTGGAGTCAGACCTCATTATTAAAATCAAATTATTTAAGAATATCATTGAGGGATTTCATACTTTTCACAAGCCTTGATCCCAACTCGTAAAGGGAAATAACAATAATATTCAGCATTTGTGAGTCAGAGAAAAATCCAAAAGTTTGTGTTGGTGAGATTTTGCCTTTCCTAGGGAGAGATGCTTTTTGAAGCTAATCAGCAGATGCATAAGAACTTGAAAGAGCTGTTCAGTTTAGGTTAGAAAACGGCATGGAGAGCAGTGTAGTGCTGAGGTCAGTGAAGGCTTGACCTTGAAGAGTCAAGTAATGCCACCTCCCAATAAATGATTTTTAAGTCTTTAAGTTTTATATGTTTTTTTTGCAGGTATTGAAGTAGATTTTCACCTTTATCATTTTAGAATGTAGGCAGAAACTAATAATATGGAAATGGTTAGTTCTAGTGATACCCTTAAGTATTTTCATCCACAGTATATATTAACTTTACTGTTAATATTTGTTGGCTTTATATTCTGGGAATTAACTAAAGACTCTGCTTCTCAAACTGGAGTGCACATAATCCCAGAATGTGCAACAGTGTGGCTAGTGATATTTGAAACAATAATTGGCCCATCTTGGATTATCGGTTTTGCTCTTCAGCCAAGTTTGGGAAAGTTTTTGTTTTTGTTTTTCTGCTCTCACTAAGTTGTATAAAATATTAGAAGATTGAGGTGGCTAGAACATTAAACTTTCTGAATTCTGCATTCTGAAATGCTGCGTTAAAATGCTAGGTTGAAAACAAACACAAATTTATGTTTTCATTGCTGTATCCCTGTAACAATGTCTGGCACTGACTAGACACCTAATATTTACTGAGTGAATGAATTACGGAATTGAATGCAAAATCCTCATGCATTTGAAAGATAAAGAAGTGTTTTGTTTGCCAGTGCAGCTTTGAGTAGTGCTTCTAGATTTCTGCATTACTTCAAGTTCTTCAGCCAGCTGGGATACCTTAGGAGTAAAGTGAATAAATACTGATCTAAGGCAACAATTCCAAAAGGTTTATGAACATTTCTTAGAGTGAGACCAAGAGGAATGATCAATAACACCTCTTCCACATGAAAAGAATGGGTTCATTAATTGCACCATTGCAAATTCCACAGATATATGTGCCAAAAAGCATGGAGATGATTCTTAGTGTCCAGAGAAAGGGCATTGTGAGTTTTCAATATTTATATGCTAGCCAAGTGTTAGTTGTTACGCAGGTGCAAACAAAACAGGTAAACTACTTCAAGTAGCTCATGGTGTTTTTCTTTCAGAGGAAATATATGTCAGGCAGTGAGGTAGGTATTATATGATTATGTATCAAAATGACTCACTTCAAGAACTGTAATTTAGACCATTGAGGCTACAGTGATGAAGTTCTTCACAAATGACACATGAAGTGACAGGTCATATAAATAAATATGAGAAAGTAAGTGACAATAGCTCATTGCTGCTTCAGTACCTGCATCAGAGTAACATGAAAGAATGCTGCAAAGAAGATACATAGTTTACAGGCTTCTGTTTCATGTCATCTTGTTGGGAAAACTCAGCAAAGGACTTAGAAAGAAAAAGGGTGGGTTATGTTGCGAATGCACTAAATCCCCTCCATTAAAAAAAAAGGAAAATGCTGGTGGAAGGTCAAGAATATTATAAAAAGATAACAAATCACATTTTTAAATAACAATGCTGTGCAGAGCCATATTCTTACGTGAGGTCAAAGGAAAATCAGTATTTATTTAAAATTTGGGTATTCATGAATTTTACAGTAATTTTATTATTATTTTTTTAAATGCTGCATTAAAATAGTACTTTTCTTGATTACTGAGATTTAGGCACCTCTTTACATTTTGTACCTGAAGTAAGTGCCTCACTCACCTTACCATAGTCCTTGGTAGTTCAGAAAGGTGATCTGGCTTGCCTGGCCTCGCCAGGAATGTTACAGGGGAAGGTCTGGAGGTGGAACCATATGGAGCTTTCCAGTAAGAAGGGCTTCTTTGTGTAAATGAGGGTGCTCAGTGGACAAACAAAATGAAGCCATTTATTACCAACCCCAAGCAGATAGTTCCGCTAAAGCAGTCAGGGATGTGGAAATGACTGGAGTGTGGCCTGCTGCCACATGCCCAAGATGGGGAAAGGCAGGGTATGGGCTGTGGCCATTCCAGTCCAAACATATCTCAATGTGATGTAATCATTAAAATAAAGTGAACTAAACTCCAAATTTGGTGTTGTCTTTAATAGATTGATTCTTGTAGAACTCATTTGAAAGTAGTGGATCTAGAACATTTTCTGCCTGTACTTTTGGGGTAAAGTTTTTTAAAACAAACTTGTTATTAATTTGTATATATCTTCTGACATGTAAGGTTTGTTTTCAAAAGTATAAGAAGGATCTATCTCTGTTTATCTAAAGGCTGTTAAGACATTAAGAATTAAGGGTGTTTTATTTCAAAGGTAAATAATGATTTGTCTTATTGCCAAGCCCTTGATAATGACATTGAAGACAGTGTTAGCCATATTCTCAGAGGTATGCATTTTATATCTTGTCCATTTCCCATCTATTTTCAATTAATTTTATGGGATTCTGTTTGAGACAGGAAGTGTCTCTATGGCACATGTAATTTTTAGGTGGGGAGATTGGGAATTCTCTCTCTCTGACTTTGGAGCTCAATGGGTAATGAACCCACACCTGGAAGCTTGCACACAAATGGGAAAAAGTGAGGATTTAATATTTAATACTTAATATTTCAGTTCACCACAACTTTAATGCATTGCATAGTGTGATCTGGGAGATGGTTATGGTGGAAAGGGTGAGAATTGGAATCAGGCTCTTCTAACTGTGGGGAGATTGAGAAACAGTCACCTGCTGATCCTCAATTTCCTCATCTGTAAGATGGGGATTATAATACTTCATTAATGTGAAAAAAAATTATATAAAAGGAAAACTAATATACTCAAAATTGATCATTTAACAGGGAAATTCTTTCAGGTCTTTGTCTACAAGTCTCTCCCAGCTCACCCTTTCCACATGATTCCACCTGCCCCTACATGAGTAAATGACAGTGAATAAATATACTGCTATGGACTGGAGGTTTAGGTTTGTGTCTCTCTCCAAATTCATATGTTGAAATCCTAACCCTCAATGTCATGATGATAGGGGGTGGGGCACTTGTGAGATGATGAATGGGATCGGTGCTCTTACGAAAGAGGCCCTTGAAAGCTCCCTTGCCCCTTCTGCCTTCTGAGGTCACAGTAGGAGGACAACCGAGAAAGTGGGTTCTCACCAGATGTGAATCTGCATGTGTCATATTCTTGGGCTTCCCAGCCTCTTAAGTGTGAGAAATTTCTGCTGTTTGTAAGCCACCCAGTCTATGGTATTTTGTTTATAGTAGCCTGAAAAGATTTAAGACAAACATTCCTTCATCTTCCTATGCCATTATTTATTTTATTTTATTTTTATAATTTATTTTGGTATCATTAATCTACAATTACATGTGCAATATTATGGTGATTAAACTACCCCCTTCATCAGGTCCCTCCCATCAACCCCATTACACTCACTGTCCATCAGCATAGTGAGATGCTATATAATCACTACTTGTCTTCTCTGAGTTGTTTCCTATGCCATTATTTCATAAAAAGATCAAATGCCGGAAAAATCAAAAGACTGTTTAGCAGTGTGGGCGGCACCTCCTTTAGCTATACTTGCACAAATATTGCCCTGCCTTTGCCTCTGCAGGGACAAGATGGCTTCAAGTTAGGACAGTTGTGAAGGGCACCACAGCCCCTGAGACCCCTGCTTGATCAGCTGTGGTTTTGATTGGACCGCACTGCAGACCAGCCTCTCCCTCTGCCCAGTCATGCTTCCTTCAGTTCCTCATGGCTATTGTCCCTGAGAGCCCCTCCCTGTTTGCATGCTCATCTCAGCTGGTTTCCTGGGAGACAGTGACCATTCACATCTTACATGTTTTGAATTAAGGCCAGGGTGACCTACGGCAGGACAACCACAGAGCAGATCTTGCTGAGGGCAGTGTTTGGTAGGACAGGTCTTGAGCGCATGTCCTTGGTTACCCACAGACCCCAAGTGGTGCTGGGGAAGTCGTTTGGTGGTCATTGGAAGTGTGTGGGAACATTTTTAGTTTCACAATGTATCAGTGTGGGAAGAAGCCAGGATACTAGACCATACTGGTCTGAGGACTGTCCTAGAAGCCAAAAAACTAAATCTTGAAGATGGTGGCATAAGAGGTGAGAGAGAGAGCTCCTCCCCAAACCACAAACAGTACAAAAATATAGTTAATTCATACAACTAACCTTAAAACAGCAATAAGAAAGAAGGCTGAACCAGACTGAAAACAGATCTCACAAACAGAGCAGTCCTCATGAAACAGGGAAAAGTAGGAAAGCCTTAATCTGGTGGGACCCAAGCCCTTTCCCCACCCCAGTTCACTGGCGGGAGGAACAGAAACGGAGCAGGGGAGGGGGTGGAAGACTGGGACTGCTGACCACCTATCCCAGGAGATCTACTTTGTGAACAGAATCCTATAGTGTGTGGTGCTCTGGACATTGGGGAGCTCGGAGAGGCGGAGTGCTTGAAAAATTGACATTCTGGCCGTTTGTGGAGGAGGGGATCCACACCTTGCTGCTCTGTGTCAGAGGAAAGGCCAGCAGTCAGAGGCTTCCTAGCAGCGAGAGGGCTGCTGAAGGGGCAGGGTTTGCACAGAGCTTGCTGTGCGGAAGAAGGGAGAGCTGGACAAGGTTGTCTGGGTGCGCTCTGTCCAGCTGGTTGGGAACTTTGGGGAGCTTCAGGTGCTCCACCTGCTGGCTGCCTACTCAGCTCTGAGGCCCTCTACTGTGACACACAGCCTTCCTACTGGCCTGCAGGCACCTGCTCGCAAACCCGCAGTAACTACGCAGGCATTAGGCCAGCCAGAGGGAGGCCCTGCCTACACCAGCTAGGGACACAAAGCACAGAGGTTTACACGTGTGTGCTTGGCCCACTGGCTCTGACATTGGAGACAGGCACCACAGATGGGAATCAGGAAACAGATCTTTCCTCCCACCAGGCACCAGCTCCGTTCCCCTACAACCCTCAAACACTCTAGGGGCTGAGCAGCTCCAGAGACTGGAGGTTCTGCTCACTAGTGGGCACCACACAGAAATATGAAACGACAAAAGAACATGGTTCAGACCAAAATCTCACAAACCCCAGAAAGAGGGCCAAATGAAACTGAACTCACCAATCTTCCTGAAAGAGAGTTCAAAATAAAAAATATAAACATGCTTATGGAGGTACAGAAAAGTATTCAAGAACTCAGGAACAAATTTAAGTTGGGGATTCAATCATTAAGAAATTCCATATCTGAAATGAAACACAATGGAGGGATTTAAAAAATTAGATGTAGTAGAAGAGACGGTAAATGGAATAGAAATTAGAGAAGAGGAATACAAAGAAGATGAGGCACAGAAAGAAAAAAGGATCCCTAAGAATGAAAGAATATTGAGAGAATGGTGTGACTAATCCAAACGGAACAATATTTGATTATAGGGGTGCTAGAAGAAGAAGAGAGAGAAAAAGGGATAGAAAGTGTCATTGAGGAAGTAATTGCTGAAAACTTGCCTAATCTGGGGAAGGAGATAGTCTCTCAAGCCATGGAGGTGCACAGATCTCCCAACACAAGGGACCCAAGGAAGACATCAAGACATATAATAATTAAAATGGCAAAGATCAAGGATAAAGATAGACTTTTAAAAGCAGCTAGAGAGAGAAAAAAGATCACATACAAAGGAAAACCCATCAGGCTATCATCAGACTCCTCAACAGAAACCTTACAGGCCAGAAGGGAGTGGCATGATATATTTAATGCAATGAAGCAGAAGGGCCTTGAACCAAGAATACTTTACCTGGCAAGATTATCATTTAAATTTGAAGGAGGGATTAAACAATTTTCGGATAAGCAAAAGCTGAGAGCATTTACCTGCCACAAACCACCTCTAAAGTGCATTTTGGAGGGACTCCTATAGATGGAAGTATTCCTAAGGCTAAATAGATGTCACCCAAGGGAAGACAAAGAGTACATAATATGATTCATAACATACAAAGAATGGAGGAGGAAGAAAAAGGAGAAGAAAAAAAAGAACCTTTAGGTTGTGTTTGTAATAGTATATGAAGTAAGATAAATTAGACTGTTAGATAGTGAGGGAATTGCCCTTGAACCTTTGGTAACCACGAATCTAAAGCCTGCAATGGCAATAAGCACATACCTATCAATAATCATCCTAAATGTAAGTGGTCTGAATGCACCAATCAAAAAACATAGAGTTACTGAATGGATAACAAAACAAGACCCATCTATATGTTGCCTACAAGAGACTCACTTCAAATCCAAAGATATACACAGGATGAAAGTAAAGGGATGGAAAAAGATATTTTATGCAACTAATAGGGAGAAAAAAGCAGGAATTGCAGTACTTGTATCAGACAAAATAGACTTCAAAACGAAGAAAGTCACAAGAGACAAAGAAGGACATTACAGAATGATTAAATGGTCAGTCCAACAAGAGGATATAACTATTATAAATATCTATGCATCCAACACAGGATCCCCTAGATATGTGAAACAAATACTAACAGAATTAAAGGGGGAAATAGAATGCAATGCATCCATTTTAGGAGACTTCAACATTCCACTCACACCAAAGGGCAGATCAACCAGACAGAAAATAAATAAAGAGACACAGGCACTGAACAACATATTAGAACAGATGGACCTAACGGACATCTACAGAGCACTCCATCCAAAAGCAACAGGATACTCATTCTTCTCAAGTGCACATGGAACATTTTCCAGAATAGATCATATATTAGGTCACAAAAAGAACCTCAGTAAATTCAAAAAGATTGAAATTGTACCAACGAACTTCTCAGATCACAAAGGTATGAAACTAGAAATAAATTACACAAAGACAATGAAAAATCCCACAAACACATGGAGGCTTAATAACATGCTCCTAAATAATCAATGGATCAATGACCAAATAAAAGCAGAAGATCAAGCAATATATGGAGACAAATGACAACAATAATTCAACACCACAAAATCTGTGGGATGAAGCAAAGGCCATGCTAAGAAGGCCGTTCAATACTGTTCTACTTCAGGTAAGAAGAAAAATCCCAAATGAACAGTCTAAATTCACAATTAATGAAAATAGAAAAGGAAGAACAAATGAGGCCCAAAGTCAGTAGAAGGAGGGACATAATAAAGATTAAAGCAGAAATAAATAAAATTGAGAAGAATAAAACAATAGAAAGAATCAATGAAAGCAGGAGCCGGTTCTTTGAGAAAATAAACAAAATACATAAAAACCTAGCCAGACTTATCAAGAAAAAAAGAGTCTGCACACATAAACAGAATCAGAAATGAGAAAGGAAAAATCACTATGGACACCACAGAAATACAAAGAATTATGAGAGAATACTATGAAAAATTATATGCTAACAAACTGGATAACCTACAAGAAATGGACAACTTTCTAGAAAAATACAACCTTCCAAGGCTGACCCAGGAAGAAACAGAAAATCTGCATAGACCAAGCACAAGCAAAGAAATTTAATTGGTAATCAAAAAACTACCTAAGAACGAAACTCCTGGACCAGATGGTTTCACTGCTGAATTTTATCAAACATTTAGTGAAGACCTAATACCCATCCTCATTAAAGTTTTCCAAAACGTAGAAGAAGAGGGAATACTCCCAAACTCATTCTACGAGGCCAACATCATTCTAATACCAAAACGAGACAAAGACACCACAAAAAAAAAGAAAATTATAGACCAATATCCCTGATGAACATAGATGCAAAGATACTCAAAAAAAATAGCAAACAGAATTAAAAAATACATCAAAAAGATCATCCATCATGATCAAGTGGGATTCATCCCAGGGATGCAAGGATGGTACAATATTCAAAAATCCATCAACATCATCCACTACATCAAGAAAAAGAAGGGCAAAACCCACATGATCATCTCCATAGATGCTGAAAAAACATTCGACAAAATTTAACATCCATTCATGATAAAAACTCTCAACAAAATGGGTATAGATGGCAAGTACCTCAAGATAATGAAGGCCATATATGACAAACCCACAGCCAACATTATACTTAACAGCAAGAAGCTGAAAGCTTTTCCTTTAAGATCAGGAACATGACAAGGATGCCCACTCTCCCCACTTTTATTCAACATAGTTCTGGAGGTCCTAGCCACAGCAATCAGACAACACAAAGAAATAAAAGGCATCCAGATTGTCAAGGAAGAATTCAAACTGTCCCTGTTTGCAGATGACATGATATTGTACATAAAAAAACCCTAAAGAATCCACTCCAAACTATTAGATCTAATATCTGAATTCAGCAAAGTTGCGGGATACAAAATTAATACACAGAAATCTGTTGCATTCCTATATACTAACGATGAACTAGCAGAAAGAGAAATCAGGAAAACAATTCCATTCACAGTCACATCCAAACGAATAAAATACCGAGGAATAAACTTAACCAAGGAAGTGAAAGACCTATACACTGAAAACTACAAGATCCTCCTAAGAGAAATTAAAGAGGAACTAATAAGTGGAAATTCATCCCATGCTCTTGGCTAGGAAGAATTAATATTGTCATAATGGCCATCCTGCCTAAAGTAATCTACGGATTCAATTTAATCCCTATCAAAATACCTACAACATTCTTCAATGAACTAGAGCAAATAGTTCTAAAATTCATATGGAATGACAAAAGACCCCAAATAGACAAAGCAATCCTGAGAAGGAAGAATAAAGCAGGGGGAATTACGGTCCCTGACTTAAAGCTCTACTACAAAGCCACAGTAATCAAGACAGTTTGGTACTGGCACAAGAACAGACCCACAGACCAGTGTAACAGAATCAAGACAATTTGGTACTGGCACAAGAACAGACCTATAGACCAGGGAGCCCAGATATAAACCCAAGCATAATTAATATAGTATAAAGGAGCCATGGATATACAATGGGGAAATGACAGCCTCTTCAACAGCTCGTGTTGGCAATACTGGACAGCTACATGTAAGAGAATGAAGCTGGATTACTGTTTAACCCCATACAGAAAAGTAAACTCAAAATGGATCAAAGACCTGAGTGTACATCACAAAACGATAAAACCCTTAGAAAAAAATATAGGCAAAAGTCTCTTGGACATAAACATGAGCAACTTCTCCATAAACATATCCCCCTGGGCAAGGGAAACAAAAGAAAAAATGAACAAATGGAACTATATGAAACTAAAAATCTGTGCAGCAAAAGACACCATCAGTAGAACAAAAAGACATCCTACAGTATGGGAGAATATATTCATATATGGCATAAATCCGAAAAGGGGTTGACATCCAAATTATATAAAGAGCTCACACACCTCAACAAACAAAAAGCAAATAAGCCAATTAAAAAATGGGCAGAGGATCTGAACAGACACTTCTCCAAAGAAGAAATTCAGATGGCCAACAGGCACATGAAAAGATGCTCCACATCACCAGTCATCAGAGAAATACAAATTAAAACCACAATGAGATATCACCTCACACCAGTTAGGATGGCTGCCATTCAAAAGACAAAACAACAACAAATGTTGGCGAGGATGTGGAGAAAGGGGAACCCTCCTACACTGCTGGGGGGAATGTAAATTAGTATAACCATTGTGGAAAGCAGTATGGAGGTTTCTCAAGAAACTAAAAATAGAAATACCATTTGACCCAGGAATTCCACTCCTAGGAATTTAGCCTAAGAATGCAGCAGCCCAGTTAGAAAAAGACATATGCACCCCTGTGATTATCACAGCACTGTTTGCAATAGCCAAGAAATGGAAGCAACCTAAGTGTCCATCAGTAGATGAATGGATAAAGAAGATGTGGTACATGTACCGAAAGGAATATTATTCATCCATAAGAAGAAAACAAATCCTACCATTTGCAACAACATGAATAGAGCTAGAGGGTATTGTGCTCAGTGAAATAAGCCATGCGGAGAAAGACAAGTATCAAATGATTTCACTCATATGTGGAGTACAAGAAGAAAGAAAAAAAAACTGAAGGAACAAAACATCAGCAGACTCACAGAACCCAAGAACGAACTAATAGTTACCGAAGGGAAAGGGACTGGGGAAGATGGGTGGGAAGTGAGGGATAAGAGAGTAAAAGGGGCATTACAATTAGCACACGTAATGTTGGGGGGGTTCAGGGAGGGCTGTACAACTCAGAGAAGACAAGTAGTGATTCTATAGCATCTCACTACGCTGATGGACAGTGACTGTAATGGGGTTGGTGGGGGGACCTGATGAAGGGGGTAGTTTAATCACCATAATATTGCACATGTAGATTAATGATACCAAAATAAATTATTTAAAAAAATCAGTGGTCATTAAAACTGCAAAACAGAGTTATACATGTAAAATGGAATTGAGCCAAAAACAATAAGGTAGTCATATGGATTTTTCACAGCCATAAATGGCCAACAGAACATAGAAATTTGGGCAGGGTTCAGGTTTTTGTTTTTTGTTTTGTTTTGTTTTGTTTTGTTTGCTATTATTAATATACAATTACATGAGCAATATTATGGTTACTATACTCCCCCTTTTATCAAGTCCCTACCACATACCCCATTGCAGTCACTGTCCATCAGCATAGTAGGATGTTATAGAATCACTACTTACATTCTCTGTGCTATACTGCCTTCCCCATATCCCGCCACACCCCCACCCCCACTACATTATGTGTACTAATTGTAATAGCCCTTTTTCGCCCTAATCCCTCCCTTCCCACCCATCTTCCCC
>JAQQAC010008864.1:4836545-4865348 GCA_029783875.1 Phataginus tricuspis
TGAATTCTTTGTATATTTTGGATGTCAACCCCTTATCAGATACATCGTTTATGAATATATTTTCCCATATTGTAGGATGTCTTTTTGTTCTACTGATGGTGTCCTTTGCTGTACAGAAGCTTTTCAATTTGATATAGTCCCATTTGTTCATTTTTGCTTTTGTTTCCCTTGCCTGGGAGGATATGTTCATGAAGAAGTCGCTGATGTTTATGTCCAAGAGATTTTTGCCTATGTTTTTTTCTAAGAATTTTATGGTTTCATGACTTACATTCAGGTTTTTGATCCATTTTGAGTTTACCTTTGTGTATGGGGCTAGACAGTAGTCCAGTTTCATTCTCTTACATGTAGCTGTCCAGTTTTTCTAGCACCAGCTGCTGAAGAGGCTGTCATCTCCCCAGTGTATATCCAAGGCTCCTTTATCAAATATTAATTGACTGTAGGTGTTTGGGTTAATGTTTGGATTTTCTATTCTGTTCCACTGGTCTGTCGGTCTGTTTTTGTGCCAGTACCAAATTGTCTTGATTACTGTGGCTTTGTAGTAGAGCTTGAAGTCAGGGAGGGTAATTCCCCCTGTTTGATTCCTCCTTCTCAGGATTGTTTTGGCTATTCGGGGTCTTTTATGGTTCCATATGAATTTTAGAATTATTTGTTCCAGTTCATTGAAGAAAGCTGTTGGTAGTTTGATAGGGATTGCATTGAATCTGTAGATTGCTTTAGGTAGTATTGCCATTTTGACAATATTTATTCTTCCTAGCCAAGAGCATGGGATGCATTTCCATTTGTTAGTGTCTTCTTTAATTTCTCCTAGGAGTGTCTTATAGTTTTCAGAGTACAGGTCTTTCACTTCCTTGGTTAGGTTTATTCCTAGGTATTTTATTCTTTTAGATGCAATTGTGAATGGAATTGTTTTTCTAATTTCTCTTTCTGTTAGTTCATCATTAGTGTATAGGAAAGCAACAGATTTCTGTGTGTTAATTTTGTATCCTGCAACTTTGCTGAATTCAGATATTAGTTCTAGTAGTTTTGGAGTGGAGTCTTCAGGGTTTTTTATGTACAGTATCATGTCATCTGCAAATAGTGACAATTTGACTTCTTTACCAATCTGGATGCCTTGTATGTCTTTATTTTGTCTGATTGCCATGGCTAGGACCTCCAGTACTATGTTGAATAACAGTGGAGAGAGTGGGCACCCCTGTCTTGTTCCTGATCTTAGATGAAAATCTTTCAGCTTCTCGCTGTTAAGTATGATGTTAGCTGTGCGTTTGTCATACATAGCCTTTATGATGTTGAGGTACTCTTGCCGTCTATACCCATTTTGTTGAGAGTTTTAATCATGAATGGATGCTGAATTTTATCAAATGCTTTTCAGCATCTATGGAGATGATCATGTGGTTTTTGTTCTTCTTTTTACTGATGTGATGGATGATGTTGATGGATTTTCAAATGTTGTACCATCCTTCCTTCCCTGGGATGAATCCCACTTGATCATGATGTATGATCCTCTTGATGTATTTTTGAATTCGGTTTGCTAATATTTTGTTGATTATTTTTGCATCTACGTTCATCAGGGATATTGGTCTGTAATTTTATTTTTTAGTGAGGTCTTTTCCCGGTTTTGGTATTAGAGTGATGCTGGCTTCATAGAAAGAGTTTGGAAGTATTCCCTCCTCTTCTGTATTTGGAAAACTTTAAGGAGAATGGGTGTTATTTCTTCTCTATATGTCTGGTAGCATTCAGAGGTGAATCCATCAGGTCCCGGGGTTTTGTTCTTGGGTAGTTTTTTGATTACCAATTCTATTTCGTTGCTGGTGATTGGTCTTTTTAGATTTTCTGTTTCTTGCTTGGTCACTCTTAGAAGGTTGTATTTTCCTAAGAACTTGTCCATTTCTTCTAGGTTTTCCAGCTTGTTATCATATAGATTTTCATAGTATTCTCTTATAATTCTTTGTATTTCTTGGGGGTCCAGAGTGATTTTTCCTTTCTCATTTCTGCTTCTGTTTATGTGTGTAGATTCTCTTTTCTCTTAATAAGTCTGGCAAGGGGTGTGTCTATTTTATTTTTTCAAAGAACCAGCTCTTGGTTTCATTGATTTTTTCTATTGTTTTTTCTTCTCAGTTTTATTTATTTATTCTCTGATCTTTATTATGTCCCTCCTTCTGATTACTTTGGGCCTCATTTGTTTTTCTTTTTCCAATTTCAGTAATTGTGTCTTTAGACTGTTCATTTGGGATTGTTCTTCCTTCTTTTAATAGGCCTGGATTGCAATATATTTTCCTCTTAGAACAGCCTTTGCTGTGTCCCACACAGTTGCGGCTTTGTGTTATTGTTGTCATTAGTCTTCATATGTTGTTTGATCTCTGTTTTTATTTGGTTATTTATCCATTGATTAATTAGGAGCATGTTATTAAGCCTTCATGTATTTGTGAGCCTTTTTGTTTTCTTCGTACAATTTATTTCTAGTTTTACACCTTTGTGATCTGAGAAGTTGGTTGGTAGAATTTCAATCTTTTTTAATTTACTGAGGTTCTTTTTGTGGCCTAGTATGTGGTCTAATCTGGAAATGCTCCATGTGCACTTGAGAAGAATGTGTATCCTGTTGCTTTTGGGTGTAGAGTTCTGTAGATATCTGTTAGGTCCATCTGTTCTAGTGTGTTGTTCAGTGCCTCTGTGTCTTTTTATTTTCTGTCTGGTTGATCTGTCCTTTGGAGTGAATGGTGTGTTGAAATCTCCTAAAATGAATGCACTGCTTTCTATTTCCTCCTTTAATTCTGTTAGTATTTGTTTCACATATGTCGGCGCTCCTGTGTTGGATGCATATATATTTAAAATGGTTGTATTTTACTTGTTGGACTGACCCCTTTGTCATTATGTAATGTCCTTCTTTATCTCTTGCTGCCTTCTTCATTTTGAAGCCTATTTTGTCTGATACAAGTACTGCAACACCTGCTTTTTTCTCCTTGCTGTTTGCATGAAATATCTTTTTCCATCCCTTCACCTTTAGTCTGGTTATATCTTTGGGTTTGAGGTGAGTCTCTTGTAAGCAGCATATAATGGGTCTGACTTTTTTATCCATTCTGTTACTCTGTGTCTTTTGATTGGTGCATTCAGTCCATTTACATTTATGGTGATTATTGATAAATATGTACTTATTGCCGTTGCTCGCTTTCAATTTGTGGTTATCAACATTTCAAGGGTAGCTTCTTTACTATCTAGCAGTCTACCTTAACTTTCTTGGTAAGTTCTTGTCAACACAGTCTGATGATTCTTTATTTCTCTCCCTTTTTATTCTTCTCCATTCTTTATATACTAGGTGTTTTATTCTTTGCCTTTGGTTAGTATTTGGATGGTCTGCTTTCTTTGCTATGATTTTATTTTCTCTGGCGACATCTTTTTAGACTTAGGAGTGCTTCCATCTAGAACAGTCTCTTTAAGATATCCTGTAGAGATGGTTTATGGGAGGCAAACTCCCTCAGCTTTTGCTTGTCTGGGCATTGTTTTATCTCTCCCTCAAATTTAAATGATAATCATCCTGGATACAATATTCTTGATTTGAGGCCCTTCTGTTTCATTATGTTAAATATATCATGTCATTTTCTTCTGGCATGTAAAGTTTCTGTTGAGAAGTCTGATGATAGTCTGATGGGTTTCCCTTTGTAGGTGATCTTTTTTCTCTCTGTAGCTGCCTTTAATACTCTGTCCTTATCTTTGATCTTTGCCATTTGATTTATTATGTGTCTCAGTGTTGTCTTCCTTGGGTCCCTTGTGTTGGGAGATCTGTGGGCTTCCGTGGACTGTGAAACTATTTCCTTCCCCAGCATGGGGAAGTTTTCAGCAATTATTTCTTCAAAGACACTTTCTATCCCTTTTTCTCTGTCCTCTTCCTCTGGTACTCCTATAATGCGAATATTGCTCCGTTTGGATTGGTCACACAGTTCTCTTAATATTCTTTCATTCCTAGAGATCCTTTTATCTCTCTCTGCCTCAGCTTCTCTGTATTCCTGTTCTGTGATTTCTATTCCGTTAACAGTCTCTTGCATCTCATCCAGTCTGCTGCCAAGCCCATTGATTGCTTGTCTCATTTCTACATTGTCTTTCCTCACTTCCTCCCTTAGCTCTTGCATATTTCTCTGTAGATCCATCAGCATGGTTATGACTTTTATTCTTAATTATTTTTCAGGAAGATTGTGCATGTCCATCTCATCAGCCTCCCTCTCTGGAGTTATCTGGCTGATCTTAGTCTGGATCATATTCCTCTGTCTTTTCATGGCGATAGAAGTGGTCGCTGGTATGTACCAGGTGTGTCATCTAGGAGAACAAAGTCCCTTCCTGCTTGTTGTTCTCCTTGCCCTTCTCCCAGGCCTGAGCTGTTTTCCTGCACACTGGGAGGCAGTCTCTGGGATAATCCCCTGAACTGCTTGTGTGCGGGGTCGCCCTCAGCCTAGCTTATAGTACTGCTGGGGTTTGCAGTTATGCTGGGTGCATTCTGGTCCCCTTGGTGCCTTCTGGACCTGGTTCTTGGGTTCTTCCCACTTAGCTGTGCCCTGCCGGGAGTAGATTCTGTGAGGAACAAATGGCAGGCTGCTGATCTCTGTGGGAAGCCTTGGCATGGCTTCTTTGCCCTGCCGCCAGCCAAGGGGTCCAAAATTCCCCAAGAATCCCAGCCTGCTGGGCTGAGTGCGCTGGGATGATTTTGTTCCACTGCTGGGCTCTTGTCTCTTTAAGACTTAAAAAAAAAGAAAGCGCCCACTGAGATCTGATTCTGTGAGGATACTGTAGGTGGCGCCACTCCTCCACTGTTCCACAGCAGCGGTGGTTCTGCCAGACCCTTTGTGGCTCCACCTGGGGGGTGGGTGGGATGGGGAATGAATTTCAGGCTGCTGATCTCTGTGGGAAGCCTTGGCGTGGGTGCTTTGCCCGGCTGCTGGCCATGGGGTCCTAAGTTCCCCAAGATTCCCAGCCTGCTGGGCTGAGCGCACTGGGATGATTTTGTTTTGCTGTTGGGCCCTTGTCTCTTTAAGACTTTTAAAAAAGCACGTGCTTTTCTTTTATCCCAGGGAGGTGGCTGAGAGGACCCGGTTGCGGTCTCTTCTCAGATCCTGCACTTCTGTTTCTCTAATCTCCGATACACCACATGATGTGTGTCATTGCTCCTGGTGCAGATCACCAGGACTGGTTATTTGGCAGGCCTGTGCTTCCCCTCCCTCCCCACTCTGAATCTTTTCCTCCCGTTGGTGCAGTGGGATGGGGGAGTGCTTAGGTCCTGCCAGGTCACAGCTTTGTATCTTACCCGCTTTGGGAGGCACTGAGTTCTCACAGGTGTAGCTGTAGCCTGGCTATTGTCCTGTATCTTCTGGTCTCTCTTTTAGGAATAGTTGTATTTGTTGTATTTTCATAAATATATATGCTTTTGGGAGGAGATTTCCACCACCCTGCTCATGCTGCCGTCTTCCCCTTCTCCTGGTCTAGTCTCTTATACAACCATGGTCCCATGTCCATAGGAAGCAGCTCACAGAACATACGAGCCCTGGCCAGGGTGTTAGTCACATCATTCCCAGCACTTAATGCTGGGCGACATCCTGAGATGTGATATATCAGGGCACCTTCCTTTAACCCACGGTTCCACAGTTCCTTCCACATTGTTTGTCCCCACATTGGGTGATGGCCGATTTTCTAGTCCTGCACTGCCCACTGAGGCAACCAGACAGTGAGGCCATGAAACACAGCCCAAGTGTCAGTACAGCTGGTTATCTGACTTGATTCCCTAGTCAAAACAATCCATACCGCCCATTGGCTGGATTGCCCTACCCAAGGCTCATACCAGAACTCTTCCTATAAAGGCTGAAAGGCAACAGCCACCCATGTCGGTAGATGGCCCTTTGCAGCTCCATCTGTATATACCAGGCCTCCACTGGTGGCATCCCTGTCCCCTCCTCATAGGGGCTTACTGTTGGCACTTCGTGCTCTGTAATGTGGGTGTGGGTTTGACCACAAAGGTTAATGGTCCCAGGACATGCTGCAGTTCCTGTGAGAGAGGTCTTTTTGAGAATCTAACTCATTGCTCTAAATAGGCTCCCACGTGGTCAGGGTGGGTGTCTGGGCAGCCCCAGTACAGGAAACTGTGGTCCATACTCATACCCACCCCTCAATTGGGAAGGCCAGTAATAACCTGTACTGCTTGTATTCCTGTGACTCCTTCAGTAGGCAGTAAGGCGGAATCCACTGCTGCCAGCTGTTTTTCCAACAGTGAATGGCAAATCTCTGCTCCCTCTGTCCTTGATACCAAAATCTACTAGGACTTTGTGGGCCCCATGCTTCTGCCATAACCCCCACCCATATTCATCCACAGTGGCAGACAACCATTAGCAGGAATAGTATGGAGCACTCAGTGACTTGCAGTGTCTGGGCCTCAGCCACTGCTCTTTTTGTCTCAGCAAAAGCCCTTTCGACCTCTGGCATCCAGTCCCATGTTTCCTCTCCCTTTATAAGGTGATGCAGTGGCTTTAACAGCATGGCTAAGTGAGGGATAAATGTTCTCCAATACCCTAACAAGACCACATATGTTTAACAGTTTCTGGGCAGGGGTACTGTTGTATTTTATCAATCACTGCTTCAGGTAACACTTCTGTCTTACCCGATCAGACAACACCCAAGAACTTGACAGAATAATGAGATCCCTGCACCTTGTCTTCATTGACGGCCCATCCCCACCCCTGCAGGGCCTGGTGCAAACTGCGAGTGGCAGCTTCTAGATCTAGAAGAGAATCAGATATTAACATTATATCATTGATATAATGGAACACTTGAACTGATGGTGGATTGGAACAGGTTGCCAGGTCACTAGCCAGCAAGCAATGACACAAAGTAGGACTGTACAGATATCCTTGTGGGAGGACCACAAACGTCCATTGGCAGCCCTTCCATGTGAAGGCAAATTGTTCCTGGCTTTCTGGTGCCATGTCAATGGAAAGGAAGGCATTAGCTAAGTCCAACACAAAGTGGTAAGTTCCCAAAGTCACAGTCAGTTTATCCATCAGGTCAGTAATTTTCAGTATGGCAGCGTGCTGCAGGGGAGTCACTTTGTTTAATTCCTGATAGTTCACCGTCATTCTCCAACTGCTGTCTGGCTTCTTCACAGGCCACACGGGTGAACTGAAAGGGCTGTGTGCTGGGTGGATGATGTGTGCTTCCTCCATCCAATAAATGGTTTGGCTAATTTCCTCCTGTCTACTGGGCAGCTGGCATTGTTAATAATCACTATACGGCTGGCTTGTGACAACACCAAGGGTGTTTGGTAGGATGGCCTTGCCATGTAGTTTTCACAACATGCACAGCCAATCAAAACTCCCCCAGAGTCATTTGCATCATTAGATTGTGCAGAATATCCACCCCTAGAATGTATTCAACTATTGGAGATACATAAACTGCATATTGATGTGGGGGCAAGTGTCCAATTCCCAAAGTCAGAGTCACTCTTTGCACCCACACTGTTTGTCCACTATACCCCTCTATGACTGCAGAGGGGCCTGGAAGCTATCCAGTTTGCCATAAAGGAGAGTTGAATCAGCACCTGTATCCACCAGTGCCAACACCTGCTGTACATTCTGTGGGCACCAGTGAATGGCCAGTTCAACAAATGGCCTCTAGTATTCCAGTGTCCCAACATGCTGGGTACCTCGGCCCCACCCCTAGTTGGTGAGGAAATCAGTCAGCGCATAAGGCGTGAGTTCCTGGTCTGCCACAGTATTCGCCCATACCTGCTTCAGGGGCAGTGGGTGATAGCATTGGTCTGGACACATCTGTTTCTATAGCCTGATCAAGATTTCTAAAGGCTGTCCATCAAGCTTTTCATGAGCCAAAACAACAGCCAAAAGGTCAGTCCATACCTGTCTATGGCTTACGTTCAGCGGTCCTACCGCAGCTGTCCCTGGCACCATTTTCACCACTGTTGTCCCTTTTCCCTTGTGCTGCTTCACTGCAGTAGTTCTCACCTTGGTCACTTGAGGTCGCTTTACTTCTACATCTCCCAAGCAAGCTAACACTGACACTGCTTTGTATATTGGGTGGTCAGTATATGGTGCTAGAAACGCAGCGACAGTTCCAAAGGTACCTGCAGAATCATTGTCTAGAACAAGATATTTCATATGAGACATTAACATTTCTTCATCTGGACTGTGGTAACGGAGAGCAAACATCATCTGCCTCATTCCCGTTTCACGGGGGAACGAGCACCAACTCCAAATACGTGTTCCACTTTGTTATGTGTTCTGGCATGTCACCTGGGTTGTCCCACACTACCTTTGCTGCAGCCACTAACCAATTTATCAGTGTCTTATTGCCAGTGTTTGGATTTGTGCATCTAGCACCCTGCATTGAGGGCATGGCAGTTATTCTGGCGAGTTGCAACGCCTCAGAGGGTGAGAACTCAGTATCCACAGTGCCCTCACCCCACAGCCACGACCGCCATGCAGGCATAGATCCCCCTACTGTTGCTTACACGGCTTGGCCCAATCCCTCAATTCCATGGCCATATATGTCGTGTACTTCATTTGCCGGGTAGCTGTTGGGGGACTGCCTGGCTGCCTCCCACCCACATCTACAGGTTTTTGTATTTCCATGCGTTTCTGCATCGTGAGGTAAGCACGCAAAACCAATTGTGTCGTGCCGCACTCGGGGCTTTTGGCCTGTGGTGATGGGCAGTACTCACTGATGCCCGTAACAACATTCAGTGGCTGCTGGCTGTTGCTCCAAGTCTTCTTCTGTCCGTTGGAGACTCTGCACTTGCTGCTGCAACTCCTCAGTCTCAAGAGCGGCACGGCGGACTAGCATCAGGAGTATTCACGCCAATTGCCCAGTCTGTTCCTGGTGGGCCGGAGGGACTAGGGACTCTAGCATCTCCAACGTCATCTGTATAGCCTCTAGGGTCGGTTGTATGAACTCCCAATCCCCTAGCACCCCCCAATCAGTCAGGTATGTTACCACCAGGTACCAAATAGAGGCTAGGGGTTACATCTCCTCCACCTCCCCCACTCCGCATCCAGGGAAGCCAAAGGACCGTTGCTCTCATGATCACATAGTTGGTCTTAATAAACAAATGTATAAGTGCATGCTCCATTTCTTGGTTCAATAAAACACTGGAGAAGTAACTTCTGTGTGCTAAGCACTTGTGATTTATTCCATCAGAATGTAAAAGTAAGGAGGATATAAAGTATACACTGAAAAATTAGAAAAAGAATCTACAATTATGAATGTTTTGAAAATATTGTCAGAAGTTATTCCAAATCTCATATAGCTTTTGGTTATGAAGCATCTTCACATGTATTAGCTAGTTGATGTAGGGGTAAAGAATGGTGTTGCTCTCTCCACCTGGGAGTTAAGAAGAGTTGAATTCTGAGATGTGTCTTCAAGAGTAATTGATAATCTAGGTCAAGTAGGTAGGGAGAGGCATTGAGGGAATGAGAAACCTGAATACAAATAAGATAGCTCAGTATGTACATTATTTGGTTAACATATTGGAAATACTTAAAATAATGGGACTCATTGAACCGAAATATCTCCGGGTGGATATATGATTGAATGAAAGCATCAGAAACAAAGATTTCCTCCTTTCTTGCAGATTATTTATGTATACAGGAACCATACAGATGTTGTGTGTTCATATTTTCATTTCTAAAACATGATGAGAACACTAAAATCAACAGGCAGTATCAAAGAATTCATGAAACTCTTTCTAGAAGGAATAAGTTTCTCATAAATCAAGCAATAAGTTTTCCGTCCTGTGGTGAGTTTGTTAGCTTACTGAAGTTAAAAGAGAATAAAGAATCATGAAATAGAGTAGAATGGGTTCAGTGAACAACTTATCAAGCCACTGGTTGGGTCGTGTGGATGACCACGTCTTGCCATTCACACAAATTCTACTCACTGTTACCCAAACTCAGGAGAGTGTCAGGATCAAAAAGTCATATTACAAGGGAATATTTACATTTAACAATGAAAGAAGTGTGAATCAGTTAGCACTTCAGGAGTGCATGGGTTTCTGTTCTAGCTCAGCTGAGAAGGGAGCTCAGTTTAGATCACAGTAAATTCTGGGCTTTGGCAGTGCATAGTGCATGTGGAAACTTCCAGAAGCTTTTATGTGACAAAGTTCTGTCCCCACTCTGTTCTGAGGAGTCAGTGTGGCTGGTTGAGCAGGAGCAAGGCCGGCTGAGATAGAGATGATGGTCTGGCACAGGAGAAGCAGATTTAGGTTCTAAAGCACTGTGCGGAGCTGAAGCAACTCCTCAGGGAGCCTAGATGGTCCACTGCAGGGAGCAGCTCTATGTGCCTTTGGGGACAGATAACAGGATGATTGGGACAGAGATTTCTTCCTCTGACTGCTCTTTGTTCTTACTTCTCCCTAATTCCACTTCTCTTACATTTTGTTTGTTGAAAATACTTTTTAAGAAATCAATTTCTCCTAGAATTTGTGTAATTGTATCCTGATAGCATCTGAATGATTCTCCCCATGTAACAGAGAAACTCTGGAACCTAAGAATAGAATTCCTTTATTAGGAAGATTCCTGCACCTCAAGAGAATAGCTATTTTTCAACTTGATGAAAATATTTACCTAATTCCTTCTCTAGCTCCCCACAATCATAGGAAGCCTTTGGTTTGACCATAACAAAGTTTGGTATGAGCGCAAAAGCCCCTTCAACACTCAGTTCACAGTGTACGAGGAGATGATAAAGGTGAGAAGATGTTATATTTCATGGCTGGGATCTAGTTCACTGAAAGGATATTAAATTAGAGATCCAAGACTCAATGACACATGAGATATTTTCCTGCATTGTCTCTGTATTTTGTTTCCCAGATTTTCATTTACAATTAATGAAGTAAAATTTCTTTAAAAGTAATCCTATGCGAGTGAGGAATTGTCTATGTGTATTTGAGGATACATACATCTGTGTTTTTTTGAGTCCTATTATTGGTTTCTCATACATGCTTTATGGATTCTATCTTCTGCATCATTCATCCTTTTACATTTCAGATTTTATGTTCATCACGCCAAGAGGTATTTCTTGGAAATTGAAAACTTCTCTGTATTGTGTTCAGTAAGCATTGCAACATAAATCAAGCGAACAAGTCTCTGTATCAGTAGGAAGAATCCAGCTCTCAATAAATCAGCTGTAAGTGGCTTAAAAGAAAAGGACACCTATTGTTTGTTGACTGAAATCCAAAGGCAGGCCATCCTGAGGCTGGGCATTGGAACTCATGGCTGTTGTGAATGTCCCAAGCATTTTTGACCTTCATATTTTCCATTATATTTAGTGTGACAATGATGCATCTCCTAGTAGTTATTACATAATTGTCATGGCTCCAAACTCATGTTCTCAGGTGATAGCCTGTAAATCAGAAAGAGACTGAACTGAGGCAGTTTTCCCTTTCTCTGTTCCCAGCTTTTATCCAGTAGGACAGTCAATCTCAGAAGCTTCTATTTGACTTTGTCTTTTCTGTTCAATGTTCAAATTGCCCATGTGCCCCACCCCCCAACCTTGACCAATCTCTGGTAGAGGAGAATAGGAGTAACAGAGGATCTTGGATCTATGAAGATCATTATTAGAATGGTGCTGGGCACAGCTGCCAAAATGCCAGGGATCTTTTAACAATAATATATAAAAAGAGCAGAAATTCTGGCAATGACTAATGAGTGCCACCTGCTGAGTATTTACATCTAGTTTTGTTTAAAATCTGCCACTAGGTCATGATACCAAGCCTAGATTCTCCTGTTGAGTCCATATCCATTACCAAAGAAAAATTCAAGAATCTGCCTGGTTTGGCACCCTTCCTCACAATAGGGTTTCCTGCAGGGCCTCCAGCCAGTTCTCCCACCCTCATTCCACACCTGTTTCCATCAAGCTCCAGGAATACCCAACTTCTGACTTTTCTGCGACCTGACATCTCACACTTTCCAGATAACCATAATATTGCACATACTGTTTCTTTCGTATAGACTATATATCTCCATTTTTATCTACCTAGAATATTCCTGTGTTCCATTTAAATCCAAAACATATTTCTTCTGTTATTAACTTTCTGTACGTTTTGTGCATTACTCTCTCCCGATATGTTCTTATACTCAATTCCCAGCTCTGATTCCATTGTTATCCCTCTATTCTCTTGCACTGTCACCCAGGACCATGTGTGATGTATAGAAGCTCCTCCCAAAATGTTTGCTGAGTAAATGCAGATCAAATGAAATATGAGTGCTCCTAAAATGAGCCCAAATATGGAGTAAAACGACAGACACACAAAAGATTAACTTACCAAGAATACATGAGGAAGTCACTTTTCACTGTGTAACTCCAAATTTATAATCAGCCAAAACAGCTACATTTTTTATTCCATGATGTTATTTGGTTGTGACTTTATAATCAGCCTAAGCAGCTACATTTTTCATTCCATGATGTTGTTTAGTTGTGACATTTTTATACATCTTCTTTATTATGATTTCCATAATGTATCAGTCTCTGATTTACTTCAGGATCTCAGAAGTTCTATTTGGGAAGACTGTGAATTTCTGAGGAAGGAACTGAGTGAAGAGGAGGTGGATGTTGTTGAGAACATGAAGTCTGACCCACTCACAAATTACATAAATATACTAAAAAGGTGAATTAAGGGTAAAAGGAAAGATAGCCATTCATTCGCAAAGGTGAAGTTCAGCAGACAATGTTCGTTTTGTTCTGTGGTGCAAATAGACTAAAGTCTAGGCTCTGAACTTCATGCAAGAGTTTCCCAAAATGCACCTTTCCTAGTCCCTTTTCCTACACCAGACAGTTCATTTTCCATGATTTCTGCTCCATGCTTTTCATGAGACTACATTATTTGGACACTGAAGCTATCTGAGGAATAACCTAAAATCACAAGGTCTTTACATGGCCCCTGAAAAGCTACCAACGCTTAGCACAGTGCCTACAAAAATGGATGTTCATTCAGTGTTAGACACTCCCCAGCACTCCTCATGGCCAGAGTTACGATGAAGAGGTCATGACCTCTCTGTAGGCAATCACTGGTCATACCTGCACCACCATTCTGAACCCCCCTAGTGAAGAATTAACAGCATACATTTGCTATTCTTTTTTTATCAGGAGATTTACTACATGTCTCCTATTCAACCAGAATCTCAAATCATAAAATTTTATAAGGATATCTCATTTATCGGGCTTCTAGTGAGGCAGTTTTAGAATGAATTTTTCCTTCATACAAGTGATAAATGTGAACATATTAAACTTTTATTTTATACAATCACTCCAAATTATATTTTATGAGGTTGTCACTTAGTACATGGAAAATGTGTAGTACAGAATTATGTACATAAAATTTGCACTTAATTGTAGGGTTTTATGTCTCTATGTCAAAGGCAATAAATATTGGCTTTGATATCTCAAAGTTTGCATTTCCTTCATTTCATTTTTTTAGTTATATCTTTCCCTCTTATCTTGATAAACATGAAACACTGGTAATAGGGATCCATCCTGAAGAGGGGCCATAACCTTTCCTGTTAGCCCCAGAGCAGCCTATTTTGTTCTAGATAGGCCATTGCCAACTGCCATAATTGTACACTAGCGTATTGTTTTTCTTTGCAAAAAGAAAATTTTCCCTGTTCCCATGTCTTTAACAACTGTGAAAATGAGAGCTGAAATGGCTAAAGAGAAAGATAGAAGCAAGCAAAATGTGTGTAGAACTGAAATATATTTGTATATGTTTATTTTGCAGACACACAAACACTTTGTGTTCGAATGTACCTACTTGAACTTCATTTACATTTCCCCAACACTCCTGCATTTTCTCTGTGTTTTCAGTTTGTTCAGTGTTTCAGTTGTTTCTTTTCAGTTCAGTGTTTTGTTTAAGTCACTGTTTCTTATCTTGCCTCCTTATTAGCTGGTCATCACAGCTCTCTGTGTACGAAAGTTTACTTTGAGGATGTCTCATACTTATGTTGGATAAATATGGAGTAATTTCAGCTCTGCCAATACAACCTGTATGACCTTGGCTATTATCTGAGCACTTGTCCTTATCAGTAAATATTAGTTCCATGATATCTGATCCTATGCTATTTTTAAAATACTTCTATAAAATATAGTATCTATTGTTCACCTGGGACAAATTAATAATCAAGTATGTACATATTTTCCTTTCCCAGGAGGCTGACACCTCAGAAGGTAGGCTAGATATATCAAATTGTAGTATAATTGCAATGATATGTTTGTTTACTACTTGCCATATATTGAGAGAAAGAAGAGTCACAGCCCTGTGGAGGAGGAATTATAAACTTAGAGGGGAGAGAAAAATAAAAGTGGAAAAAAATCATTTTTCTCCCAACACTAAAGTATCATGCACACCAAGCCCCAGTCTGCCTGGAATCTTTACTAAAACAATTTCTTTGTGGTTCCTCCAAGGTACATTTAATTGACACAATGGAGACATGGGCTATGCTGAGGTACTTTCTTCTCTGGGGGATGTTCAAACATTCCAGGCCAGGTTATTACTGGCTTTTTAGTTTTAACTAATCTTCACCGAAGAATGTTTATATTCCTCATTTGATATTTTACTTTAGAGAATGTGACTCTGACTTTGCTTAATTGTTTAATACAGAGTTTTGGTAGGGGGTTTCCTTGCATGTAGTTACATTGCTCTGACTCTACCTCACCCTATTCTGTCTAAGCCCATAGGCCCTGTCTCATTCCCCCCTCTACTGATAGAGACCCTAGGTGCTGCTAGGGAAAGGGGGCAGGGCAATGACTGCTCTGGCTGCTCCATGCTGAGAAGGGGTGGGGTAAAGGGTGCAGTTAGATCTCTATCACTGGTCAGTCAAGAGGGCCTCAGAAGATGGGCACTTCTATTCCGGGTTCCATTTCTATTACTATTTGCAGTTTTATGGCTTCTAGGTAAGATAGAACAAACCATGTTATTAGGTTAAGTGACAACATCTGGAGTTGGATTTTCCCTTCTGGAAGAACAGATTTGACAAGGAGATTAAAGAATGCATGGATAAATGTGAGGATTATAAATAGTAAAACTTTAATTGAGAATCATAACCAGATATCTTGGGGAAACTAGAATTCTAGATCTAGTCTATGTCCCAAAGCCTAGTATTAGGACTCAGTATAGATAAGGCTGCATTATTGAAACAATACTTTTCTCTAAAATCACCCTCATTTTTATTAGAAGTAACTAGATTAAGAAAATAATTAACACTTGGCTTGATTATTTGCATAAGTGCAGCAAGAAAAGCAATTGATTACACAGGCTTTTTTAAATGTGTTTTGCTGGAACTTTTCATAAGGAATTTCAGATTGGACTTTTAAAGACCTCTCAAGGCCAGAAAGCCAAGCCAGACTTGTCATCAGGTTTTGCCTTCAGTACCTGTGTATTTGGTTCAATTCCTCTCTTCTTGAGGTTCCCAAGATTTTCCTGAGGTTTCTGCACCTGCCAGGAAGTAACCTTCCTTACTCACCTGGTAAGTCTGCTGGGAATCCTGTAAGCAAGGTACCAGGCCAGTTCTTCCGAGGGACTTTGTTGGCTCTATAAAGTCAATCTTAGTTCCTTAAAGCTGTCTGTTCATATCTGAGTTTATGCACGTGTCTTTCAGGTATGACATTCCAGTCAAAGCCTTGATAATATAACCAGTGTTTTTAATTGGTCCTGTTACAAGGAAAGCAGATTCTTATTGAGTTTATGCAAATAAATATACTGCCATAAAATATAAAAATACTCACTGAAAGTTTTTAAATTCTGGAGGGGTCATGTAGAGAGAAAGGTAAATGTTTCAATTCTGCTTATAAAGGTATTGTCATTTACTAAACTGTTGTCAGCTTAAGAGAAAAAGTTTAAAATACTTTATTGGCAACATTTGAAACAAAAATCCACAAAATCATTTTCTTTAGTTTACTTAATCTTATGTAACTAATACTTGCTTGGCTAAAATATAGTTCTTTACTAGTTTAGGAGTAATCAAACAGTGACTATAAATGACAAAAGACTTACAAATGACAATGGTTAAAGATTTGATGAGATCTTATTGTAAGACAGTTGACATAAGGAAATTCGGATATTTCTGTAACATAAAACATTCAGTAACAAAGTTTAGCATCATTCCCTTTGATAGTGTTTTTCAGGTAAATATGTATTAGATAAATAAGCTAAATTAGCCAAATATTTTCCCTGATGAGGAGAAAAAAATTCCTCTGACATGTTCCAGGGGCCCTCTGGAAAATATCAGAGTGAACTAGAGGTAAAAGGCTCTTTTTCAAATTTGATTTTGGGAGGCTGTCAAAGTTTTTAAGTCACTTGCCTAAATAGCCTAAATAGAATCATTAGTTACTATGAATAAATAATTATCTATTTAACAAGAATGACTTAAATAAAAGATTTTAAAGCCAAATTACACAGCAAAGCTTAGATAGTCCTTTTAATATTAGATTTCATTTTCCTAAATACTCAGAAAACTCATTGAGACTATAAGCATGAGAAACTGTTGATAAAACAATTAGAAAAACTTTTGCAGTCTTCCATCATTAACGGTAGACTAATAAACCTTTGTTCTTTTAACAAACAAAAAAATTCTAGTTTTGCTGTGTACTTGATATCAAGACTTATTTGCTTTAATATCACATAGTATGACTATATTAATTTTTCCACAAACTTTCTACAACTTTCTTTTTACATTCACTATTCTCCCTCTTTAAATAAACAGCTGTACTTTAGAACAGTTACCTTCTTTTACCCTAAATAAAATGAATCTCCGTTCCTCATACCTTCTCTTATTAAAACACACATCTTTTCTAGCAAGCAGAGATGTTTTCTTTATTACTTTAAGTAGTTTTATTTAGAACTTACAACCATTAGGAACCTTAATTTCAGTGAACACTGATAATGGGTTATTGTAAACTATTACACTAGCATTCTTTAACAAATTTATGAACACACTTTATAATTTCTGGAACCATGTGCTTTACAGCACAATCTCTAAGCACAAAATATGTCTACTTAGCAAAACATTAAGGTTTTAGGTTACCACAAAGATTCTCAGAATGTTTGTAGGTATACACACTGTAACACACTATTATTAAGATTTCACTCGCTACACTTAATTTACTCATTCTTAACAACCATGCTACATTACTCACAAAACTTTTACCAAACATTAGACAAAGTTAAGCCTCTTTTTAAGCATTTTATCTTGAAAGATTTAATAGGTAGCGTCAACTCAAATTACTTTAGGTAAACTTAGGCAGCTTGATAACTATAAGGACATGTCTGTTTCAGTTCAACTTAAATTAGCATTAATGCTTAATATGTTCTGTTAGAATTTTAGAAGTTTTAGAAATGCCCAATTTTTATGTGTTTGTCTTTAAATCAATTAATTGTTATTAATACTATCTGGAGTTAGAAAAATATTTTCATTTACACTTAGACACACAAACATACAGATTGAGTCATTTGAGTGAGGTACCGAAACTCCTTAGTATAGGCAGTTGTATTGGCAGAGTATGAGCCCAGGCAGTTTTCTATCTGAGACAGGTCTCCCAGGGAGAAGGGACATGTACTCGAACCAATCCCTCAGCGCCAGCCACGTCCCAAAGGGGGGCCAGTAATTGGGCCCAGGATCTAGTGACTGGAGAGCTGGCCCAGTTAGGAGGCAGCTTGGGGATATAAGATGCTGGTGGGGTGGAGTAGGAAGCGATGTAGGAGAAGGACAAGGTGGCAGCTCCGACAGAAGAGGGGGTATAACTTGTGGGTGGCGGGAGTAAGGCCCGAAATAGAGGAGTCAGATGTGACGTCAGTAGGGCCGGAGGTGGGTGGTTGTGTCCCCGTGGCGGGAACAGAGGCAGGTGGGGGAAGAGAATTGATTGAACTTGGGGGGACTGAAGTCGAAGACAAAGGAAGAATTAAGGATGGTGGCTTGGGGGGAGCCGGATAGGGGAGGGGTGCAACGGGAGATGACACAGGGGTAGGCACGGAAGAGATCTGAACGGAAGAGGCCTGGGCACCAGAGGGTGAATGGGGAGGGGTTGGGAAGGGGCAGATGGTTGAGGAGAAGGAGACGGAGAGATGGAGAAGGAGGGGTAGGGGCTGAAGGGGGGAGGCCAAGGTCTTCTGGAGGATCCGCAAAGGGAGATTCTGGCGCAGTGAGAGGTTGGCAGCCCTACTGGGGGACTTGGCCAGGAGGACCTGGACCGAGGAGCACTTGACACAGAGGTCTAGGCAGGAGCACAATGCACAAAAGGCCTGGGCCTAGGGAACCTTGGACCAATTCCCAGTCTGGTGACAATAGTTGCTGAGATTGATGAGGAGGCCGAAATCAAAAGTCCCCTCGGGGGGCCAGCGAGGCTGGTTATCCAGAGGATATTGGGGCCGGGCCCCGGAACAAAGGAAGATCAGCTTCCATTTACAGATAACCTCGGATAAGCCCAGAGTAGTGAGATGAGAAATAAGACACTTCAATGGGGTTTTTGAGTGCTGGCTTCCCATGACTATCTCTTGCATCCCTGGGTCCCTAAACAAGTAGGTCCAGCATCCCGGATCTACTCCAGTTAGGGATGGAAAAAACAGATTTGGCTGTCTGGAGATAGGGACGTCTCCGCTATACCAGAGCCAAATGGGCACAGGCTGGAAGGATGCCCGGCTGTGGCCGCGATTTCGGACCAAGCACTCCATGGAGGGTAGGAGGAGGGAGCAGGGAAGACGAGGGACTCATCAAGTTTTCTGAGGTCCTGGGATCAGGTCCTGTTCCAGAGAGAGGTCCCAGGTCGGGAAAGGAGGGGGGAGCCTGCTGGGACCCCACCCCGACCTCCCGGGTTTCAGCACCAAATGTAAGGTAGACAAAACCAGACCAGGCAAGCAGCAACAAAGGAGCCAAAAAAAAATTTTATTAGTGCAACAATCCCAGGTGAGGTTCACCGGTCCACATATCCACAGGCTGGGGAAGTTGTGCCCAGCAGGAGGGGCGACAGGCGTATCAAGGGTTCTGTGAGAGCTCTGAGTGTATGGACAGAACTAATTGGCTGGTGTGGGTGTCGTGACCACCAATGATTGCTCATGCTGGGTTGCTGGGAGAGAGTACTGCGACGCGTGTTCTAGGCGGGACCTGCGGCCAGAGACCTTCCGTTGAATCATCTGAGTGACGTTCACCGTTCTCTTCCTTATTGGGCTCAAATCGGGTTCCTCCAGTGAGACCCGTCCCTTCCTCTGACACCTCCGGTCTTACAGAATTAATATAGTAGTTTTGCAACATTTGCCATTTCTGGCCTGATTTCCATTCCCCAGGGATTTCTTAGTTTCTGATCCCAAGAGGATTTCCCTTAATCTTTGGGTAGGAAATAATGGAATATTTTTCTTTTAACTTTCAGTAATTCTTAAGTTCTTGAGCAGCAGGGGAAGGCATACCATGTTATTAATTTGCTCTTGGCATGGAAAATTTGTCTATTAAAAACACTGCTTTGGTCTTTTTTCATACAGAAGAAGTTAATTTCACATTATGAAATGAGTGAATCTTTTAGTTTCAGGCTTCTAAGGCTGGTGTTGAACTTAGGAGTGTTTGCTAACCCAAATATTTTCATGCATTCACATACTACATACTTAGTTGCTCTGGATAATATGCTTATGTTCTAAGAAAACTATTTTTTCTAATCAGTAAGCAATTGAACAAAATTATGTATTGACCAGTCCACCTTATTCCTACTGATAAAAATAGACATTATCATATTCTAAATAACTGTACTTACATTTATTTGGGTAAAATGACATATTTTTCTACCAATATACCTTTCTCTTTCAAAGTTACGACATTTTCATTTCTAAACTAAATTCACAAACCCTCATAAAGATTAGTGTTGACATTTTGTTAAAAATTGCTTCACACTAAAAGATAATTTAAACACTGAAATCATTATCAATTAAATAGTCCCATAAGAATTATTGTATCTCACAATTTATTTTGTGTTCTTTCACATTATTTGGTAAGGATCCCAGCTCTTCATAGTAGCTGTGCTCATTTCATGTTAAGTTTATTCCTAAGAATGTAAAGATGGAATTTGAAGGTATTCCAAGTAGGAAATTTTTAAATTACATTTTCTATCTAGTTGGTGTTCATGTATTTTGCCTGTTCATCCATAATCTAAGTATCTGGTATAAATTTGGCAGAGTGGGAAGCAATGCAGATGGCCTGAGGCCAGCAGTAATGTGGAGGCTGCTACCACCACCCGCCAGATTCTGCAGACCCAATGATAGATCTCTGCTCACAGGTGCCTGGTTTAGGGTGGCTGATGGCCTCACTTCGTTTTATTTGGTCCTGATTCTTGCACTGAGAGAGAGTTCTCTGTCCCCATGACTCCTCCTTGTTCAGCACCTCCTCCTTTCAGATCTCAAAATCTTCCACAGGGTTACACAGAGGAGGTGTCATTTGGAGAGAAACATTTGTTTTTCCATCCTTTCTCCTTATTTCTTCTTAAAAAAATTTGTGTAAGGAATGGGAAGGATACCTTGTGCTTTGAAGAGCGAATATTGACACTTTCTGAAAACAAGATATTGACATTAGAATTTTATGCAAATTCTCTGCATGGTTATTGAAAAAAACTTTATGAGGTAGGTGTTATTTCATAAAGGAGAAAACAGGAGATACAGCACAGTAAACTAAAATCCCAAGGGTAATTAGGCAGTAAGTATTATAATGCACTATGATTCAAATCCTTGTTTGTCTGAGTACAGAACTAAACATTTTTAATACTCTTCCCTTAACTTTTTGTGCAAAATGAGGGATTAATGTGGTTTGGGACCGAGTTCCCATTTTAATTTAATTAAAGTCTACTTTTGATTCATTGCTATTCCACTGAGAGCCCACTAGATCTTTCTTCTCAGCCCTTTAATTTGAAGTTCTTCTCTGCAGAGGTGTTCATTTTAATTCTTTAGTCTAATGCCCTAAAGTGTCAGAATCTTGCCTAAGGTCAGAATTGACAAATGTACCCAAGAAAGAAAACCAAGGATCCTTCACCTAAAGAAGTTCTCTCTCCTCTCTGGGACTTTAGTTAATCTAGTACTTATTATTTACACATATATAAAGTAAAATTTTAAACATAAATTTTATACTTTGGTGTTTTTTGTTTTATTTATTTTTTGCCAAGGGAACATTGGCCTTTCATGACTTTCTATGCCCTGACAGCACAGGACGGGAAGTCTTAACCAAGTTTTTCATGATGATGTGTATTGTTTATCACCATAACTACCTATCTGCTGCTGTAATTGACCAGTTATCAGAAGTATTGTGTCCAGTGATCCCGGAAGCTGTGACTCACTTTGTCATATAAAAATAATTTCTCTAAACATCTTCTCTTAGAGTGCTTCGGTTATCTTATCACCATAAAAAGCACTTTTCTATGTTATGTTATTAAATTACCATGTATTCTAGGAACTGAAATCCACTGAAGAACCTGTTTTCATCCACAGAAAACCATGATTTCTGTTATATAATCTGGAATAATCTTTTATTATAGCTCAGTTAATTAAGTAGATGCTCCGGTCTACATGAAATCATATTTCTTTCTGTTTTTTTCTTTACTTGAATCTGTATCCAAATATTCTTTCTCCAAATAACCAAATTGAGGCAAAGTTTTTATTTCAAAGAAGACACATTTAGTGTGACACAGCTTTTTTAACTTTACGTGTACAGTATGTCTTGGTTTTGAGTTAAAATACAGATTTCAATTCCCCACTTCAGAGAGATTTTGAAATTTGAGGCTATGCTAAGTTTCAGAATTCTGAGAATCTGTGGTTTCCTTCAATTGTATTAATCAGTCTCATTATCAAGAGTGTATGTTGTGTATATGTGTGTGTGTGTCTATGTATGTGTGTGTACATACATCTATAACTTTCAATAAAATCATTTCACCCAGATCATTAAAAAAATTTAATCAGCAATCTATAAACAGTTACTAAAAATAACTTTGGTAAATTTCCTGATGTCTTTATTTGGAAGACACTGAAATTGTTGGTTTTGATGGCTTGGGGAAATGCAATTCTGTTAGGTGGCTTAATTTATGGGTGGAGAGTGTTTATAACATATTTGTTTCCTATATTGATGCTGATTTTTCAATGGGATAGATTTCTGTCCCATAAAAGCATTTGTGTTGAAATATGACGTGTTTCTTACTCTATGAACAGTATACAGTTTTAAAATATAAATTGAAGTGACTGTCTACATTAAATAACTCATAATTGGAAACCCAGAATTCCAGTTATTATTATTTTATATTTGAATGATCAAGGCATGGGTGTTGCCTTTCTAGATTCATTGTGATGTACTATTATTGTTTATAAATTATTTTATTTTATTTTTCTTGATAATATAGACAAAATAGTAAAAAAAGAGAGACAGCATATAGAACAAGAGAAAACCCAGTTTATTTATATGCATGAGTTTCAGCATTAACATGCTTAAGGATTGTCCCTGAATCTATGTTGCTAGGATCTCTGACAGGCATCCACCAGGGCTTCCTGCCTGCCTCTCAGGATGAGAATCAGGTCCCTTGTCTGTGATCTGTGTCATGAGTTTCTTAGGGAGACAAGCTTTACTTGGAGAGAATCTCATGGAGAACAAGCATCAGAAGGGCTTAAATAATATATGGGTAATATTCTAATGCCAATTCCTATATTTGGAGAGAAGTAAGTAAATAATCAACTCGTCCCTCCTAAGAAGATCAGATCATCTGAGGATATTGTGGTAGTAACGGACTTCAACAGTTAGTTACATACCAACCAAGAAGAAATGGGTACATTTATAGAAACATACAACCTAAGGAAACTGAATCAGAAGGATGTACAACATCTGAACAGGCCAAATGGGAGTAAAGAGTTTGAGTGAGTAATTGAAAACCTCAAAAAACAAACAAACAAACAAACAAAAACCGTGTGCCTGTTGGCCATCTGAGTTTCTTCTTTGGAGAAGTGTCTATTCATGTCCTCTGCCCATTTCTTAATTGGATTATTTGCTTTTTGTTTGTTGAGGTGCGTGAGTTCTTTCTTTCTTTCTTTCTTTCTTTCTTTTTTTCTTTCTTTCTTTCTTTCTTTCTTCTTTCTTTCTTTCTTTCTTTCTTCTTTCTTTCTTTCTTTCTTTCTTTCTTCTTTCTTTCTTTCTTTCTTTCTTTCTTTTTTCTTTCTTTCTTTCTTTCTTTCTCTTTCTTTCTTTTTTATAATTTATTTTGGTATCATTAACCTACAATTACATGTGAAATATTATGGTGATTAAACTACCCCCTTCATCAGGCCCCCCCCACCAACCCCATTACAGTCACTGTCCATCCGCGTAGTGAGATGCTATAGAATCACTACTTGTCTTCTATGACTTGTACAACCCTCCCCATGCCCCTGCCCTACATTATTTCTGCTAAACATAATGCCCCATTTTCCCCCTTGTCCCTCCCTTCCCACCCATCCCCACAGTCCCTTTCCCTTTGGTAACTGTTAGTCCGTTCTTGGGTTCTGTGAGTCTGCGGGTGTTTTGTTCCTTCAGTTTTTTCTTTGTTCTTATACTCCACATACGAGTGAAGTCATTTGATACTTGTCTTTTTCCACCTGGCTTATTTCCCTGAGCATAATACCCTCTAGGTCCATCCATGTTGTTGCAAATGGCAGGATTTGTTTTCTTCTTATGGCTGAATAATATTCCACTGTGTATATGTACCGCCTGTTCTTTATCCATTCATCTACTGATGGACACTTAGGTTGCTTCTATTTCTTGGCTATTGTAAATAGTGCTGCAATAAACATAGGGGTGCATATGCCTTTTTCAAACTGGGCTGCTGCATTCTTAGGGCAAATTCCTAGGAGTGGGATTCCTGGGTCAAATGGTATTCCTACTTTGAGTTTTTTGAGGAACCTCCATACTGCTTTCCACAATGGGTGAACTAATTTGCATTCCCACCAGCAGTGTAGGAGGGTTCCCCTTTCTCCACATCTTTGCCAACATTTGTTGTTGTTTGTGTTTTGGATGTTGGCCATCCTTACTGGTGTGAGGTGATATCTCATTGTGGTTTTAATTTGCATTTCTCTGATGATTAGCAATGTGGAGCATCTTTTCATGTGCCTGTTGGCCATTTGAATTTCTTTGGAGAAGTGTCTATTCAGATCCTCTGCCCATTTTTTAATTGGATTATTTGCTTTTTGTTTGTTGAGGCACATGAGTTCTTTATTTATTTTGGATGTCAACCCCTTATCGGATATGTCATTTATGAATATATTCTCCCATACAGTAGGATGTCTTTTTGTTCTACTGATGGTGTCCTTACAACTCAGAGAAGACAAGTAGTGATTCTATAGTATCTCACTACGCGGATGGACAGTGAATGTAATGGGGTTGTGGGGGGGGCCTGATGAAGGGGGTAGTTTAATCACCATAATATTGCACATGTAATTGTAGGTTAATGATACCAAAATAAATTATTAAAAAAAAGAATATGAAAAAAAAACAAAAAACAAAAAACAAAACCCATGATCAAAGGGCATCACAGGGAAATTCTGCAAAATAGCTTAATAATTGGCACAAATCCTCCACAAACTCTTCCCAAATTTTAAAGAGGATAGAAGACTTCCAAACTCACAGCACTCAAGTCCACTGCTACCTTGATGTTAAAACCAGGTAAGAATGCCACAGGACAAGAAAAGTATAGACCAATATACACGGTGAATACAGATACAAAAGTTCTCAGAAAAATGTTAAACCAAATTCAAGAACACATGGAGGTGTCCAAGATGGGGGCACAGAAATAGCCTGAATCAAACTCCTCCCATTTATACATAAAATACACACCTAAACAGAGAGAAATTCATGCCCAAGACGGAGAGATGCATGGGAGAACAAGGTCTACACACTGAGAGATAAAAAGAACCCATATAAGAAGGCAGTAGAGACGGAGATGCAGTGACGGTAGCAGCCCCTCCCCCAAGATGGCCCTGCAGTGGGGAAGGATATTGCTGAGATATCAGAGTGCAGATTCGCATAACGTTGGACACAGAGTAAAACACATCAATTGGAGGGTTTATATCAAACTGCTAAGAGACAGAGAGAACTGGTTGAATGATCTGAGACTCAAGGTGCTGGTGAGAATCACTGTTAGTGTTAGCCATAGACACTGCTAGTGCTGACAATGCAGAGTGGACACCATTGTTTATATTACCCTGTATATCACTAGGACAAAGAGGAGCAGAGTGGGAGATATTTTTTACATCTCTCCAACTCTCTACATTCTTAGTGCACATGGGAACAGTGTGAGCTGTATCATTTGCATTACACTTGTATATTGCTAGTACAGACAGGAAGAAGTTGAGCACAGTTGTTTACATTCCCTATGCATATTGATAGAGGAGCAGGGTCAGAGTGAACACACCAGTCCCAGATATGATGGAGGCAGCATCCTAGCCCTGGCCAGACACAAACATGCCTGTCAGATAACCAGCAATCCTGCCAAGGTGGCACTCAAGTGGATACACTCTGCCCATGGCCCTTCATTCCCTTCATGTCACATGTACACAGACCCAGCCAGGTGTCAATGCGGGAGACCTTGGATTGTACTCATTCACACACACTCACCTTTTTTCACTGACCATGGCTGGCATCCAGCTGAGGAACTGCAAGACAGTGTCCATATGAACCAAGTTGCTCCACCAGAGAGGGTCCAGTGGTTTTCCAACTAGGGGGCTCCCCAGAGTGTAGCTCTTTGACACCACTGCTCCACCAGCATGGCTATGGCTGCTCCACCAGCATGGCTATGGCTGGCAAACACACAAGAGACCCTCAGCCCATGCCCTGGGAATCCTGGCATTGAGACCTGTTTGTCTCATGGTCACTGGGCCTCCAACCGGCTACAGTCACTAGGCATGTGCTGTCTACCAGGGGACTTTCCTACACAAGGCCAATCCTTCAATACTTGAGGCTGTAGCCATTTTGGGTAATTCATAGAATCAAGCACAGAAAGTCAAACGGAAATGAGGAGATAGAGGAATATGCCCCAAATGACACAACTAAACAAAACTTTATAAATATACCTTAATGAATCAGAGTTAATGTACTTTACCTGATAAAGAGTTCAAAGCAATGGTAATAAATGTGCCCAAAGGACATGGGAGAGGAATGTGTGAGCTCAGGGAGGTCAGCAAAAAGAGATAGAAAATCCATAAAAGAAACAATCAAAGATGAAGAATGCAGTGAATGAAATAAAAATATACTAGAGAAGATCAAGAGCAGACTAGAGGATGCAGAAGAATAGATAGATCAATGACTTGGATGACAGAGTATTGGAAAGCACTCAAGCAGAACAGCACATAGACAAAAAATAAGAGCTTATGAGGATAGGTTAAGCGATCTATGGGATGACAACAAATCTCTTATTATTTGCATTAGAGATATTCCAGGAGGAGAAGAGTTAGAAAATGGTGGAACATTTTTTGGGGAAATAATAGCTGAAATAATCACTAATGTGGCAAAAAAAAAAAGACATGAGGGTCCAGGAAGCACAAAGAGCTTCCAACAAGTTGAAGTCAAGGACAACCACACCGTGACACATAACAATTAAAATATCAAGATCAAAGACCAAGAAAGAAACTTAAAAGCAGCATGAGAAAACCAATGAATTACCTACAAGAGAAACCCCATAAGGTTATCAATTGATTTTTCAGCAGAATCTCTACAGGAGAAAAGGGACTGACATGGTACAGTCAAAGTGTGTAAAGAGAGAGACCTATAACCAAGAATAGCCTCTCCGGAAAAGTTATCAGTCAGAATTGAAGGAGTGATTAAGAGTATCTCAGAGAAACACTGGTTAAGGAGTTCACCACCACTAAATCAGCTTTACATAAATGTTAAAGGGACATATGGAAGAGGAAAATGGAAGGCATAATGAGAAGCAAAAAATCCTGAAAAGAAGAAACTCTCAGGTAAAATGAACCAGAGAGCAAAGGTAAACTAATTACTTAAAAGCTAGTATGAAGGTTAAAAGGCAAAAGTTAGTAAAATCAACTACTTCTAGCCATTAGTTCAGAAAAAACTAAATAAAAGTTGTAAAAGAAATCATACACAGGACTTCCGGGAATATGGCGACGTGAACGGACCAGCAGAAAAATTCCTCCCAACATTATATTTATTCACGAAAATACAGCAAATACAAATATCCCTAAAAGAGAGACCAGAATACACAGGAAAGTGCACAGCGTACAGCTACACCTGTGAGAACTTGGCAGCCGGTGAGGCGGAAGGGATATGGAGCAGCGACCCGGTGGGACTGAGCGCTCCCCCCCCCCCAGAGCTCTGGCGGCCGGACACTCCAGACAGAGGACTCGGCACCCGGCGAGGCGGGACGGAAACGGGATCCAGCAAGACCAGACCGCCCCTCCACCCCAGCACTCTGGCGGGAGTCCCGGCAAGGCGGGTAAGGTACGGAGCCGCGACCCGGCAGACCGAGCGCTCCTCCCCCCCAGCGCTCCAGCGGGAGGAGAGGATTCAGAGCTGGGAGGGAGTGGAAGTCTGCGCCGGGAGCGCCGACACAGAGCCTGCGGTGTAGCGGAGATAGGAGAGACAGAGGGCACAGGGTCCCAGCCCGGAACGTGCAAGTTGCCCGCGGCAGGCTCCGGGAAGGAAAAAGAAAGGAGAAAAAAGGGAAGAAAAGCGCGCACTCTACCTCAGCGGTCTTAAAGAGACAGGAGCTCAGTAGAGGGGCTGGATAGCCCCGCAAACTGAGCCCAGCACGCTGGGAGTCCTGGGGAGCTTTGGACCCCTTGGCTGGTGATTAGGAAAGGGTGCCCGCCATTGAGACCCCCACAGAGATGGACAGCTTACCATTCGTTCCCAAACCAGCCAGAACTATAGAGTGGCGCTGGAATAGTGGAGCAACAGCGTCACCTACAGCACTCGCGCAGAACCCACTCTCAGTGGCTTTTTTTTGTTTGTTTGTTTGTTTGTTATTGTTTTTTTCTCCCCTTTATTTTCCTTTTTTTCTTTCCCTCTCTTTCAACAGCCTCCCATTCATTCTCACCCCGGCCACAGCTTTAAAGGGCCTTGTGGAGCGACGTCGCAACGGCTCTGGAATAGTGGAGCAATAGCGCCACCTACAACATTCACACTGAAACCACCCCCGGTGGGCGTTTTGGTGGGTTTTTTTTGTTTGTTTTTTTGTTTTGTTGTTGTTGCTGTTTTCTTTTACGTGTTGCTGCTTTTTCTTTTTCTTTCTTTTCTTTTCCTTTCTCTCTCTCTCCTTTTACTTTTTTATTATTAGTAGAAATTTCTTTTTTTTTCTTTTCTCTCCTTTCTTATCTCTCCTTGCTACCAACAACCAATTCTATAGTCATGAGAAGACAGAAGAATATGATACAGACAAAGCTTCAGACAAACACCAGCCCAGAGAAAGAAGCTGAAGGAATGGACATGCACAGTCTTCCAGAAAAAGAATTCAGAATAAAAGTCATAGCCATGCTGACAGATCTACAGAAAAATGTGCAAGAGCTGAGGGAGAAAGTGAGGGAAGTGAGGAAAGACAATGCAGAAATGAGACAAGCCATTGACGGGCTCAACAGCAGATTGAATCAGGTTCAAGACACGATCAAGGAATTACAAGACAGGGAACAGGAATACAAAGAAGCTGAGGCAGAGAGAGAGAAAAGGATCTCTAAGAATGAAAGAATATTAAGAGAACTGTGTGACCAATCCAAACGGAGCAATATTCACATTATAGGAGTACCAGAGGAAGAAGAGAGAGAAAAAGGGATAGAAAGTGTCTTTGAAGAAA